>CM062924.1:59715000-60340000 GCA_031878705.1 Tapirus indicus | reverse complement strand
GAACTAAAAGAGGATGCTGCTGTGGCAAATAGGCTATGAAGTAATATGTTAAATTCTTCCAGTCAGGAGAGGAGTTAAAGAATTAAATAAAAATTTAAATAAAATAAATAATTTTCCTATTGTCGGAGTTCAAGACAGAAAGCCATGTCCATTCAGTAAGTGTGCCAGAGACTACCTGTTGGCAGGGACATTCCCAGCAGTCCTGAATCGTTGGCTTAAAAAAGACAATGATATGTAAATCTTATCAGCACAATAACATTAATCTTCAATCTTCTGGCATCTTTTTAATTCTTAATCATTTTGAAATGTTTCTCATTCTGTTCTTTCATTGATTCATTCATCCACTCATTTATTTAACTTTTTATTGTCCCTGACTATGTGCTGAAAATACAAAAGTGACAAAAAGCATAGTCTCCTGTTATTAAGAAGAGTCCCTAGCAAGAAAAAAAGAAAGAAAAATATTATGGGGAAAAGAAGGAATTGGGAGAAACAGAAACAATGTAGGAAGCAGAAAAAAGTTTTAAACTTCTATAATCAATGTTCCCTGATAGGTTAGAAGAAACGTTTGAAGACCATAAAATAAAAACATGTGCTTTGAAAAGGGAACAATCAGAAAATAGGAGCTCCTAGAAATTAAAAAGAAGATAATGGAGATTTTAAAAATCAGTGGAATAGTTAGAGGATAAAGTTGGAGAACTCTTCCATGCTATAACCATATAAAAACAAAACAAACAGAGATAGAAAATAGGAAAAGAAGAAAAGATCAGAGAATTCATAGTCCAGCTAATAGGAGGTTTCAGAAAGAGAGAACAAATGAAATGAAGGGGAAATAGCGAAAGAAATAATGTGAGAAAATTCCCTACATCTGAAGAACATCACTTTTCAGATTGATGGAGCCCACAAAGTGTACCTAAAATGATAAATGAGAAACGATGCATAATAGGATGTATCAAGTACCAAAAGAAGTTAGTGTGTATTATTATTTGATAATTGAAAAATCAAAGGTACTGGGAGAAAAAACTGGAAGAGTTGTGAGTAGTAGCCTCTCAGGAGTGAGACCAGAGAATAAGGAGGGTACTGCTGTTTTTCATGATAAGCTTTTTATACTATGTAAGTTTGGAACTATGCACATATATTATTTTGATAAATCTAAAGATAAATTTAGAAAAGGACATAAATCTTGTCCTCAGAGTCTAGAAGAGAGACAAGTTCTAAAATATTATTCAACAGTATAGTGAGTGCCATAATATGTTGTGGGAGCAGAGAAAGTAGGAAGGACTCTTCCTGCTTCTCTATTAGGGGACAGCTTCACATAAGACGTGGCATAGGAGCTGGGTCTTGGAGGATAATTGAGAGTTCTCTGGCAGAGGAAGGGAAATTAACATTCCAGTCAAAGGGAACAGCATATGTAAAGGCTTGAAGTATGAAAGAACATTGAGTGTTTAGTGGAAAATAAATGATTTGAGGTTTCTAGAACTTAGTTAATTGGGCAGGGCATTTTTCATTTCTTACTTCCCTGTTTCCTTTATCCTTATATATTTGTGTATGTGACTGTGTTCTCTGCTAAATTATACTTTTATTTAAGGACAAGGGTTTATGTCTTTGTCCTTAATCTTTGAAACCTCCATAGGACCTAACATAGGACTTACACAAAGCAGATGACTTAAAAAATTTTAACTAAAATACTCAAATAGCCCTTCACTTAGTCTTCTGAACTCAAGAGAGGCCTCCCCAAACCCAGATTATAATAAAAATTTAGACTAATTAGGACTCAAGCACTATCATTCTTCAAAGTCTAGTTATACTCTGGTTAGAGTACTATGTGACAGGCTCCTGGAGGACAGGGCTCATGTCCTTTTCATCCCTGCATCATCCACATGGCCCAGCACTGGACAGGTATTAATTGAATGTACCTTTTCAGTCTTCATTAACAGATCCCAGGCTGGAAGAAATACTTAACTCTCCTACTTCCTCTTGTTTTAATGAGATTCTTAAAATACCCCAAACCCTCTTTTGTGTATCTCTGCTTGCCTTTAGTAAGGAAGAGAACTAGATAGGTTTATTACCTACCAAGATGCCAGCCCACTGAAAAGGTTCATGTTACTTATTGCCTTAATATCATAGCATTTACTGGAAGATGTATTTTTTAGAAAACAAGATTGATACCTCCTTTTGACTAGTATTGTTTCTTTTATTTCTCCTTCAAGTCTCATCAATGTGTTCAGTTTCTTCTCACGTTGAAGGATTTTCATATGAGTTTTTGCCGTTTAGTTTATATTATTTAAGTTTGTTATGAGGAAGATACACCCTTCTATTATAGACACAAGTTAACCAGTTCTAGTCACATATATCATCCCACCAAATCTTGAGGTTCCTTATTGCTTTTTTTTTCATTTTTAAAAACTTTTATTTTGGGGCCGCCTGGTGGCGCAGCGGTTTAGTTCACGCTTGGCAGCCCGGGGTTCGCGAGTTCGGATCCTGGGCGCCCACCGACGCACTGCACGTCAGCCATGCCGTGGCGGCGTCCCATATAAAGTGGAGGAAGATGAGCACGGATGTTAGCCCAGGGCCAGTCTTCCTCAGCAAAAAGAGGAGGATTGGCAACAGATGTTAGCTCAGGGCTGGTCTTCCCCACCAAAAAAAAAAAACCCAACTTTTATTTTGAAATAATTGCAGATTCACAGGAAGTTACAAAAGATAGTACAAGAAGTGTACATGTACCCTTTATCCAGTTTCCCCCAGTGCAACTAGAGTATAATTCCAAAATCAGGAAATTGACATTAGTATAGTTCTGTGCCATTTTATCACATGTATGTAGATTCGTGTTACCACCACTGCAATCAAGGTACAGAACTATTCCATCACCACAAAGGTCTTCTTTGTACTACTTCCTTATATTCACCCCCCACCCACCTTCACCGTCCCTAACCACTGGCAACTGCTAATTTATTCTTCATCTCTATAGTTTTATTTCCAGAATTATATATAAATGGAATTATATGGTGTGTCAACCTGGAGATTACCTTTTCTTTCTCAGCATAAGGCCCTTGAGATCCATCCAAGTTGTGTGTATTTGTAGTTTGCTGCTTTTTATTTCTGAGTTGTATTCCATGGTATGGATGTACCACAGTTTGTTTAACCATTCATCTATTGAAAGATGTTTTGGTTATTTCCAGTTTTTGGCTCTTAGAAATAAAGCTGTTATGAATCTTTGTGTACAGGTTTTTGTGTGGATGTGCATTTTCATTTCTCTGGAATAAATGCCCAGGAATGTGATTGCTGGATCATATGGTAGGAATATGTTTAGTTTTTTAAGAAACTGCCAAACTATTTTCCAGATTGGCTTTACCAGTTCAAGTGAAGTGTAGAAATCTTACCTCCCTTTACTCTCCCCTGTTAATAGTATAATTGTCTTAAATATTTCCTCTTCATATGTTGAGAGCCACATCAGAATGTGTTATCGTTTTTGCTTCAATCTTTAAACATAATTTAGAAACTCAAGAGAAGGAAGATCTATTGTTTTTATCTTTACTCTTCTGTTGTTCTTTCTTCCTTCTTAATGTTCTATGATTCATTCTTTTCTTTCTGTTTCAAGAATTTCTGTACCTATTCTTTCAGAGTAAGTCTGCTAGCGACAGATTTTCTTTCTTTTTTTTTTTTTTTGGTGAGGAAGCCAGCCCTGAGCTAACATCCGTCCAATCCTCCTCTTTTTGCCAAGGAAGACTGGCCCTGGGCTAACATCGTGCCCATCTTCCTCTACTTTATATGGGACGCTGCCACGGCATGGCTGACAGGCAGTGCGCTGGCGGGCGCCCGGGATCCGAACCTGCGAACCCCGGGCTGCCAAGCGCGGACTAAACCACTGCGCCACCGGGCGGCCCCGCGACAGATTTTCTTGGTTTTCCTTCATCTGAGAATGTCTTGATTTCTCCTTCATTTCTAAATATTTTTTTTCCCCTGATATGGAATTCTTGGTTGTCGGTTCTTTTCTTTCAGTACTTGAATAGTATTGTGCCCCTTCCTCTGGCCCCCATGGCTTCTGATGAGAAATCTGTTGTCCTAATTTTTTTTCCTTGATAGGCAGGGTGTCATTTTTCTCTGGCTGCTTTCAAGATCTTTTCTTTGTCTTTAGTTTTCAGAAGTTGAATTATGATGTGAATTTGTTTGAATTTATCCTCTTTGATTCCATAAGTTGTCTTTTGCCAAATTTGGGAAGCTTTCAGCCATTATTTTTTCTAGTACTTTTTCAGCCATGCTTTCTTTCTTGTCTCCTTCTGGGACTCAGTGACATGAATGTTAGATCTTTTTTACAGTTCCACAGGTCCCTGAAGCTCTCTTCATTTTTTTTTTTCAGTCCTTTTTCTTTCTGTTATTCAGATTGTATAATTTTATTATTCTGTTTTCCAGTTCACTGATTCTTTCCACTGATTCCTTCTTGAGCATATCTACTGAGCTTTTTTATTTCAGTTATTGTCCTTTTCATTTCTAAAACTTCCATTTGGTTCTTCTTTACTTCTGTTTCTTTGTGAGACTTTCTATTGCTTTAATGAAACTTTCTATTCTTTTGTTTCAAGCATATTTATAATTGCACATTGAAGCGTTTTTATCACAGCTGCTTTAAAAATCTTAGATAATTCTAACACCTCTGTCATCTCTATGTTGGTGTCTGTTGTCATTTGTCATGTGAGTTGAGATCTTGCTGGTTCGTGGTATGATGAGTGAGTTTTCATTGAAACGTGGACATTTTGGGTATTATGTTATGAGACTCTGGATCTTATTTAAGTCTTCTGTCTTAGCCGACCTCCTCTGATCCTACACTGGTGGGGGGAAAGGGAGTCTTGCCTTGTTAATAGCAGATGAGCATGGACATCTAGGTTCCCCACTTGGCCTCCATTGATACCCAGGGGTGGACGGGGGTGTTTGTTACTGCTGGGTGGCAGCAGGAGTTCAGGCTCATCACTAGGCCTCTATTGATATCACCTTGGCTGAGAGGGGCAGGGATGCCTTGTCACTGCTCCCCAAGTAGCTTTCACTGATATCATGGGGGGTGGCCTCGTTACTGTTGGAGAGTAGTGAAAGTCCTGACTCTCCACTAGACCTTCTCTGACACCACCTCAGCATGTAGGAGGAGGGCATGTTGTTACTGCCAGGTAGAGTAGAAGTCCAGACTCCCCGTGTGGTTTCCACTGATGCCATCAGGTGATAGGGGAGAGAGGAGGCTCTTTTCTGCTCAGCAGGGTTGAAAGTCCTAGCTTCCTAGTTGGTTTTCTCTGACACCATCCAGGCCAGGAGGAGGGGCCCCTTGTTACAGCTTGGTGAAGGTGGAACTCTAGGCTTTCCACTGGACATTGACTGTGAGAGGTGTGGGTGAATGACAGTTTTTTGGGGGGTGGTTGGTATATTAGTCAGGGTTCTTCAGAGAAACAGACCAATAGAAATGTGTACATATGTATGTATGTGTGTACATATGTATATATATGTGTGTGTTTGTCTGAGTCATGTGCTGCTTAATGACGTTTCAGTCAACAATGGACCACATATACTGTGGTGGTCCCATAAGATTAGTACCATGTAACCTAGGTGTGTAGTAGGCTATACCATCTAGGTTTGTGTAAGTACTGTAGGGGAGGAAGAAATTTTCTTCTACCATTCTGAGTTCTTCTGGCTGATCTAAGAATTAAATTGACATGAGACAGATTAACGTGAGAAAAACAAACAACAGTTTAATAACGTGTACACATGGGAGAAACCCAGGAAAACCGACTAACTCACCAAAATGGCTGAAGCCCTCACCTTAAATACTATCCTCAGCTAAAGACAAAAGAAGATGCTGGGGGTGGGGAGAGTCAGGGACTTCAAAGGGAAGGAAAGCAATTCACAGGTATGTGAAAAGGAGGAAATAGTTGGTAAACAAGAGTTTGGCCACACAGAAACAAAAGAACACAGAGGGGATCCCAACAGGCTTTTCTAGGTTCCTCCCTGTCTACCAAGATGATAGCTCGCTTCCCAAGACAGGTTTTTTAATCTGAATTCTTTTAGGCAGTTAAGGAGGAGGAAACAAGGAAAAGTTTCTGAGTCTTTTGTTTCTTAAAAATAATCAGCCTAAAATAATCTTCATGTTAAAGAGACACATTTTGGGGTGGCAAATTTTGTTCCCTGTCAGTACACTCCATGATGTTCACACAGTGACGAAATTGCCTATTGATGTATTTCTGAGAATGTGCTCCCCTGTTAAGTGACCCATGGTGGTATATATATATATATATATACACACTAGAGAGGGAGATTGATTTAATTTATTTTAAGGATCAATTCACGTAATTGTGGGGACTGGTAAGTCTGAAATCTGCAGGATAGGTTGGCAGGCTGAAGACCCAGGGGAGAATCGATGTTGCAACTCAAGTCTGGAGGCAGAATTCTCTCTTCCTCAGGGAACCTCTCTTTTTTTTCTCTTAAGGTCTTCGACTGATTGGATGAGGCCCACCCACATTATGAAGGATAATCTACTTAAAGTCTACTGATTTAAATGTTAATCTCATCTAAAAAATACCTTCATTGCAACATCTAGTCTTATGTTTGACCAAATATCTGGGTATTGTGGCCTAGCTAAGTTGACACATGAAATTATTACTGCTGGAGTAGAGTGATTATTGTCTAAAGGTATTGTTCCTGGAGTCCTGAGGTTCTGAGCTGGTTTACCTTCTTTTCTCTACCCTTTGGAGTTGTCTTATGTTTGTTTCATATATAATGTCCAGAGCTTTTATCTGGTCTTAGCAGAAGGAATATAGAAAAGTGCCTGCTTTAGCTTTTTATTTGCTACCTTCTTTTAACATATCAGATTAAATGCTTCATTGATATTTGAGGCCATAGATTTTTATTTCTAAGCCTGTTCTCTGTTTTCTTCTGAAAATTATTTAGTTCTTCCTTCTGTGTGGTTTTGAAAAATATCACATCTTTTTGACTAGAGTGTCTGATTTTATGATTTTATCTGGGTGTTTTTTTCCTCCCCTTTCAGATTTTAGTTTAAAATTTTCTTCATTTAGTTGGAAGTGTTTCTAAGCACATTCACTCTGATCTTAGTGAGATACATTCTGACCCTTGCCAGGAATTCATTAGTGTATAAGCCATAATCCAGAAAAACAGTCCTGTGATTTGACTCCATTGTTTATATTTCTGCTGTTCACTTCCTTTATCTTTCTCTTCCAAAGTCTCAACCTTTAACTTGAAAAGAGATTGAAAATATCATCTCTTTGCTTCAAAGACCTTCAGTATCCTACCTATGATTTCAGAGTCACTTGAGATAAAGTCTGGCTTTCTTCTGTCATTTGTTTCTAATGTGAATTGGCAAAGCTTAGTGTTTGGCCGATTTGTGCCTTAGCTGGTTCCCTATCAAGTTTGATACATTGCAGGAGGATGGAATACTTTTCTTTTAGCTATGTTGGGCCTATTTTCACATAGATGCCTCTGAACTCCCCAGTCAGGGCCATTCATAGAAACTTGAATTCACAGCCTGGGAACCACAGCCTGCCTCTTCTACCTAGCCTCTCTCTCTGGCTCAGTTACACCTGTTAGTTTTGATAAAGGTTATTTTTCTATTTCTGTAATGCCGTTCTTTTCTACAACCTTTCCTCCAACTAGTCTGCCAAACCACTTTTCAGGCTACAGATCTTGTTTTCTACAGGAGTTCCTTGCAAATTGAGCAAAGGAAAGCTACTGATATTCTTTTTATTTTATAATTGCAACACAATTTTCCAATGGCTATTTACTCTGCCCAGTCCCCCAGTAATTATGCACTGTCCATTTCCCTTTAAAAGATCTACTTAATCTTTTAAAAAACCCTTTTACTCTTAGCACATATAATATAACCAACCCTCAATTATCTGTCTTAGTAGAAGAAGTAGTACATAAATAACCCATAGCTGAATATATTTTGCTATTAACACTTCAAGAATATTTTAGGAATTCACAGAATTTCAAATAAACTAACAAAGTTACCCATTGAAACACAATTTAAGAATCACCAGAAAATTGGTCACCTTCCCCAGTCCATTTCCCCTACCTAGCTTTTTCCAACATTTCAGGTAGGGAATAAGTAATATAATTTCATAGGTTGATACAAATATTAACCTAGATAGAGCTTCATCTATTGAATTTACACCCCTTTGGATGGGTGATGAAAATAACTGTGAAAGATTTGAGTTTAAAAACTCATTCCCTCTTCTTGGATCACAAAATATATTCCAGGAACTGATGATAATGTCAATTGACTGATTAAGCAGAGAAAATTATAGTAGTAAAAGATTTTATGAGCATGTTTTGCCAACTCTGGATAATTAAAAATTAATTTTCTGTTACTCTTTATTTATACTTTGTCATAATTGCATTATTCTATTGGCTGAATGCTATTTAAAGTTTATTCATCTGGTGCTGTCCATCTCAGTAAGCTCCTAAAGGGCAGGTATCTATGCATATGTTGGTCTTCCTCTGGTCTTTTAAATTATGACAATATAAAAACCTTAAAGAAAAAATTGAAATTTTTGACAAAAATGGTGTATGGCTTTTTGTATACATGGCTCAACTTTACTCTAAGGTAGAAATTCTCTGAAAGTTGTGTGATTTATTTTTCTTTTGTTTCCTAGTTTTATACTCAATAGGCTTTTCTTAATGATGGTAATGATAGTGATCTTTGTCCTAAAAACTAACGAATTTCATTCTGTTTTATAGATCTATTGTTAAAATATTTTATGTAAACTGATATTTTAAAAATTAAATTTACAAAAGAAACTCTGACTTTGCTGTTGTAAAATGAAAAAAATTAAGCAGTCTCCCATGATTTCTCAGTTTTCTAAATATCCATTTTGTATAAAGTGGTAGGTTTGTTTATACTGAGGTATGTTGTTGAGACCTAAGAGATATGTAGATTGGGCTTCATTGAGTGACATTACCACCCTCCTGGGTATTCACCTCAGGTACTGATTTAACAAGGAAGGCAAATAGTTTCCCTTCATTTGACACTTTTGATAAGTTGGTAGTGGCTTACTGGAGCCCCAGGTTGAAAGCATGAGGAGGTTATATCTAGGCTCAGTGAAAGAGTGCCACAATTGATTAGTGATGGCTAACATGAGCAGTGGGAAGAGAGACAACTGTCTGAGCTTTTTGTGTGTCATCGCCCAACTTCAGTATAGATCTGTGTGGTTATTTTAGGCTGTCTAGGTAAGACACGTGACCTATTCCCAAATCATGCATTTTATATTGATACTTCACTTGAAACTGAAGAAGCTCTGTAAAAATTTAACATTTTTCTGGCATGCAAACCTGCAAAATTTCCCTAACCGTTTCCATATTTAACAATGTCAGAATAACAATGATAATATCTTGGTTTTTAAATAGCTGCTTGACATCAGCAAATTCAGAGAACTGAATGATCTTATTTTGCCTTTGCCATTCCTGACAAATATGTATCTTCAACTATATTTAGTGCTAGAAGTAAGACAGAATTTCTAATTGCTCCATTCTTGGCAGTATAAAAAGCAGATCCTGTGTGTTTGTTACCTCCAGTGCAGGGAGGTCTTTCAATATGAAAATATATCTAATGATAAACAGCAGTAGTTTTGAGAAGAGTAGAAGCATCAATATGGAGTATATTTATAGTTGTGATGAAATTATTTTCTCTCCAATAATCCTTTCTTAGAGTTGAGAGGAAGTTTAGTAGTTTGTAGTCCAAACTCTTTGGAGAGATGGTAAAACCTCTGAGGCTAGGTTAAGTGACTCCCCTAACTCACAGAGCTAGAGCTCGAGTTAGAGGCAGAGTGTTGGGAGGTCCCATTTCTTGACGCAAATGGTAACATTCAATACCCTTAAATAAGAAGAGCGCTTTGTTGAGGGCAGGGGGTTCAGAGCATTATTCTGCTTTTCTATTGGTGTCGTTTTGGAGAGTTAGCTGTTTCAAACACTTGTTTGTTTTATGGTTGTTTGCTGGTAGAATCCACATCCAAATATAGTAGGATAGATATACAATAGGATTTCTTTTTATATTTTTTATAATAAAAAATTGTGGCTAAAATGGAGTCAAAAGATATCTTCTCAAATAAATTCTTTATATGCAGAAAGTTCTGCAGGCTTGCAGAACTGGACTTAATTGTCTCCAGTATCTTGTCTGTGAATTGAGAATAAGCAAGGAATATCCATGTGGAATTTTGGTTTACTCTTAAATGTGATTCTTCTGATTATTTTCTGTGCTCTTTGGGTTCTCTAATCCCTTTCACAATGGCAGGAGCACACTCATAGATCTGAAGGGAGTTGTGTATTCTGAGCACAGTAGTGGGATCCAGGAATAATTGTTTAAACTGATTTCTCTAAGTCATCTCCTATACTTTAATTTTTCCTTTTATAAAATATGTAAGTCAAATCTTGTTATGGTGAATTGTCTGGCCTTACTCAGGATTAGTAAGTTTACTGGAGCTTGAACTCATTTTGCCATTTAGAAATTTTTTAGTAGATTTATTACCATGTGATTTGATCTTTATTGTATGATATTTTAGAGGAAATAGATTGTCCTCCCGGGGCTAGAAGCTAAGGGAAGAAATTCTTGGCACTCACAGATAGCTGGTCTTAGTTTTTAACACTTGGTGTTTGAAGTTGTCCAGCATCCTGGTGCAGCTGGTGACCATTCTTTCCTTCAGCAAATACCTTTTGACTGCCTGCTGTGCCAGGTACTGTACCAGGCATCAGGGATACAGTGCTGCCTTCGCAGAGCTTAGAGTGCTCAGATGTAAGAAGTCCTCGGCCTCACTACAGTTGCTCACGGAGGGATATGAGGACACGTAATGAATCAAAATTTATTACATATTTTGGAAAGAAAGAAGACATTCTGAATACTGCTTAAAAGTTAAGTATTAAATTCATAGCATATGTCAGCCCTTGTTGCTGTTTGATAGCCTCAGTTATAACCAAATTTTACTTAGGTATGGGCATAGTGCCTAAACAGTTTTTTCAGCTTCAATCCTCCCACTTGCCTTGGAGGTTAAAGGACAATTGATTTTGATTATCTTTCACATTATCCCCTTAAACTCTTAGAGGATTCTTTACTGCATTTGTTTACCAGATCATTTTCAGTGACATTTGAGAAATAAGATATCTGTCTTGTGTATGGAGATGGTTTCTCTGTGATGTGCTGTGAACTTCATGCTGGGCCTTAGCCAGAGATCTCTATTTTTACAGCTACGTGCGTCATTGTCATTTCCAGCTGATAGATGCCTGAATGCAAGTTCACATCCTTCCTGTCTTAGGACTTGTGGGACTTGGCTCAGGCAGCTGGATAGACAGCAGGGAAGGTCACTGAGAAAAGGAGGTTGGACTATTAGTTCTTTCCTTGTCCCCACATGGCATTCTAAGCTGTGATAAATCTATTGTTTGGTACAACTGTTGAACCCATTCCTGTTGTTACCTTTTCTCAGTCTTTGGCCCCCTCACAGCTTTTCTGTGGCTTTTGAAATAACTCTCCCCGAGTTTCCCAGCTGTGTGCTTCTTTGATTCTTTTCCTACAAGTTCTCTAGTGGTTCCTTCTGTCCCTTGCTTCTTCCACTTTATTTTGCCCTGTCCTATAGGCATCCGCCCAAGCTTTATCTGTGGTCTTCTGCTCCTCTCTATTCCTTTCTTCTCTCCCTTTTCCTACCCTTTCATGTTTTCCTCCCTCTTCTTATTTTCATGCATCCTTGTGTACATTTGTTAAATAATATTTACTTAGCACTTACTGTATGCTTTGTACTAAGCTGAGTTTTTGGAATGCATGAGTGAATGAGACAGACACAGCCCCAGAATCCATAGAATTTACTAATTTCTCAATTAATTCATAAATTATAATTGTGAAATGTTTTAGTGGAGAAGTCCTAGTTGCTATGAGAACCTGTAATTTGGGGACCTGTCCTAGTTTAAGTGGACAGTGAGGTCTTTCCTAAGGAAACCATTTTTAGCTAAAATCTGAAGCATGAGTAGGAATTTATGAGGTGGAAGCAAGGAGTGTTCCAGGCAGTTGGAACAGAGAACAACTCTTATTTCTCAGTGTTCCAGCACTTGGGCCTTCTTTCAATTACTTGAATACACCATGCTTCTTCCCACCTCAGTAGGTGTAAAATGCAAGTTATCTTCCTCTCTCAATCTCACCCAAACTGATTCTTCACTGTAATACTCTGTATTCCACAGTTCTCTGGATTAGATATCTTGGTGTCACTGGTTTCCTCTGAAATAGACCTGAGATTTACCCTTTCTTCTTTCTTTATTCACACTGCAGTAGAACTTTAAGGCATCATCACTTCACAGCTGGTTACTTAGTGACTGGAGTCCTTAACTTCCAGCCTTTTCCTTGTCCCACCCTCCTCAGCATAGCCAGTGTGGACCTCTCTTTCTGAGACCCATTTTTTAATCATATCAGCTCCTTGGCTGAAAACCTAGAGTAGATTCCTGATAGACCAAGTCCAGATTTAGGTCCTTCATTATCAGTCCTTAGACTCTCTCTCTCTAGTTTTGTTTCTAAACAGTCATCTCTTGGGACAAGCAGATATTCCTCCTGTTTCCCCTGTAAACCATGCTCGTCTCTGCTTTTTTTCCTCTGTTCTCTTTTACTGCCATCTCCAGGAAATCTTTTCAACTACTGTAGCCCCTAGTGATTTCTTCCTCGCTGAACTCAGATTGCTCTTATAACAGTTACTTTCTGTATTTCATATGTGCTAATGTCCTTTCCTGACCTAAATTAAGTTTAATAACAGAGACATGTCTTACAGGAATTTTGTATACCCTAGTTTAGGATTCACCAAATATGTGCTTAATAAAGGCTTTGATGATGCCCAGAAGATTTGTTTTGATATCATTTAGTGTATGCTGCTAATTCATTGCTAATCAGGGACTGCAAGTAGTTAATATGTAACCCTTCTGCCCTACATGTTGGGTGTAACTTGAATTGGCAGTGAACATCAGTATAGGTTGAAAACAAGAACAATTCATTTTAATGGGCTCTAATGCTCCCAAGTTCTTTTCTGTCAGTTAAGTTCTCACATTCACAGAGTTGATCTAGGATTCCTTCTAATATTACAGCTACTTTATGTAGTCATTTATAGTTCATGAGTTTTATTTAAATGAGTCATCTTATTTAATCCTCATTACAACTCTTTGCGGTAGATAGTTATTATCCTTATTTTACAGAAGAATAAATTGAAGTATAAAAAACTTAAGTGAGTATGAGTCACCCAGCTAGTTCACAGTGGAGCCCAGATGTGAATCTAGGTCTCTGACTTAGAACTCCTCTTCTAATTTTTGAAATAAAATTTTTTTTCCAGCTTTATTGAGATATAATTGACAAATAACATTTTATGTGTTTAAGGTATACAATGTGATGATTTTATATATGTATACATTGTGAAATTATTACCGCAATAAGGTTAGTTAACACATCTATTACCTCACATAGTTTCCCTTTTTTTTGTGGAGAGAACATTTAAGATCTACTTTCTGAGATTTCAAGTATACAACACTGTATTGCTGACTTTACTCACCGTGCTGCACATTAGATCCCTAGAACTTAGTCATCTTATAACTGAAATTTGTACCTTTTGACCAACGTCTCTCCATTTTCCCCAGCCCCTAGTAATCACCATTCTGCTCTGTTTCTATGAGTTTGACTTTTTTAGATTCCACATATAAGTAAGATCATACACTATTTGTCTTTCTCTGTCTGACTTATTTCACTTAGCGTAGTGTGCTTAGGGTTCATCCCTGTTGTTGCAAATAGCAGGGTTTCCTTCTTTTTTGTGGCTGAATAATATTCCATTGTGTGTGTATTGTGTATTGTGTGGTGTATACATACCACATTTCATCCAAGTAATGGACACTTAGGTTGTTTCCATGTCTTGGCTATTGTGAATAATGTTGCAGTGAACATGGGGTGCAGATATCTCTTCAAGATAGTGATTTCATTTCCTTCAGATGTATACCTAAAAGTAGAATTGCTGGATCATATCATA
This sequence comes from Tapirus indicus, assembly GCA_031878705.1. NCBI lineage: Eukaryota > Metazoa > Chordata > Mammalia > Perissodactyla > Tapiridae > Tapirus > Tapirus indicus. Next base: position 60,325,985 of record CM062924.1, on the reverse strand, counting down.
GTTCTATTTTTAATTTTTTGAGCAACCTCCATACTGTTTTTCATAATGCTGTACCAATTTACATTCCTGCCAACAGTGCACAAGGGTTCTTTTTTTCCCCACATCTTTCCCAACACTTGTTATCTCTTGTGTTTTTGATAATAGGCATTCTAACAGGTGTGAGGTGATATCTCATTGTGGCTTTGATTTGCATTTCCCTAATGATTGGTGATATTGAGCACCTTTTCATGTACCTGTTGACCATTTGTATGTCTTTGGAAAAGTGTCTATTCAGATCTTTTGCCCATTTTTAAATCAGATTACTTGTTTTTTCGCTATTGAGTTTTACGAGTTCCTTATATATTTTGGGTTTTGATCCCTTATCATATAGCTGATTTGCAAATATATTTTCCCATTTCATAGGTTACCTTTTTATTTTGTTGATTGTTAGGGCTCCATTTCTAATTACCTTATTTCTTCTCTAATAGAGAACCTGCCCTTGATCATACCTCACCATTTTCTGCTGGAGGCCTTTGTCGTTGTGTGTTTTAGTTATTCAGTAACTACTTCCCAGAAAAAAAAATACTCAGCAGCTGCTTCCCAGAAAGGATGAAAAGAGGTTACATTTTTAAAATGGATTAATATCTCAATTAATATGATTTTGCCTTGGTATCTTTCTAAAAACTTTTTTTTTTTTTTTTTGGTGGGGAAGACCAGCCCTGAGCTAACATCTGTTGCCAATCCTCCCCTTTTTGCTGACATCCGTGCCCATCTTCCTCCACTTTATATGGGACGCCACCACGGCATGGCTGACAGGCAGTGCATCGGCGGGCGCCCGGATCCGAACTCGCAAACCCCGGGCTGCCAAGCGCGGACTGAACCGCTGCGCCATCGGGCAGCCCCTAAAAACTTTAAATGGAATTTGCATATGGATGGTGTGATGAGTGGAGCCTAAAGCTAACTGGTCTAGTTAGATATTAATTAGTCACTACCCACATCTCTGGTAGACCTTGTACCCAACACCAAATCTAGATACTCAGACCTGTAGTATCCCTGGCCTAAAAAGGCCAGGCTCAGGTCAAGTATTGAAATGTCATACTGAGAGTTCCCTCACCAGAGGAGGTCTAGGCATGAGACCACGAGAGTCTCTGCCCCTTGCTGGTTCTATTTGATTACAGAGGCATGGCACTTGAAAATCTTTTAAAAACTTGTTTCATGCTTTTAAAATCCTTGGGAGCTACAGAGTGGGTGTTCAGACCAAAAAGGCTGCTTCCTGAAGTGTTTATGCAAAGGATCATTTTTAGAGAGTTATGTGGAATGGAATTGGGTCTGACGTCAATTCTCAGTGTGCTTTCTCTCCCCTGGAGGAATAGCCCATATGTAGAGACAGATGTGAGACTGAAGTCTTTTTTACATATAAATAATGCTGGGAGAGAATGAGAACATTACTGTGAGTTAGAGGTTGGGGAAGATCAGAGTTTACTGTAAGCCAGAGATGACCAAGTTGTTCTTATATGTGCTTTTTAAAACTTTCAATTGTGTATACTCATAAGTCTAAATGTGCACAAAACATAAGTGTACAGTAAATTAGTAATATAATAGTATTAATAGAGCAAGTACCTGTGTCACCGTCACCCAGGTCAAATACTAGAACATTGCCAGCACCCAGAAACTCCCCCAGCAATTCCTTTTGATCACCACCCTCTCCTCCTATCAGAGGGATTCTCCTCACTTTTGTGGTAATAATTTCTTTGCCTTTCTTTTTAGATTTATCCCCTTTTATATGCATTCCTAAGAAATATAAGTTAATTTTGCCTGTTTGCCATGGTATCATATTGCATTTTTTTTGTGTCTTGATCCTTTCACTCAACATTTTGTTTGTAATAATCACACGTGTTGCATGTAGCTATAGTTTGTTCTCTTTTATTACTGTACAGTATTTCACTGTATGACTGTACCACAACTTATTATTTTACTGTTGATGGATGTTGGGTTGTTGCCAGTCTGAGCCAACTGCAAATAATGCCACTTTGAACATTCTTGAACTTGTCTTTTGGTGCATGTAATTCTCTTTGATATACACTAGCTTAAACCATGTGAAATTACCATTTTTGTGGATCAAACAGTCAAGTATTAATGAGTTCATATGGTTCAATCTAATACCTAGGAGTAGAATTTTTGGATCGTAGGAAATGCATATGTTTATTTCTAGTAGATTCTGCCAAATAGTTTTCTAAAAATCTTGTACCAACTTAAACTCCTGCCAGCAATGTACAAGAGTTGCTCCACATTCTGGCCAACACTTGATATTATAATTTATCATTGTGGTTTTGATTTGCATTTCCTTGGTTACTGATGAGGTTGAGCACTTTTTCATTTGTTTTTGGTCATTTAGATTTCTTCTTATGAAGTACCTATTCAAGTCATTTGCCCATTTTTCTATTGGATGGTCTTTGTCTTATTAATTAGCAGATGTTCTTTATATATTCTAGATATGAATCCTTGATTGTTGAATTTGCACATGTATCTTCTCCCATGATGTGGCTTGTCTCTTCACTCTCTTAATGGTGTCTTTGATGAATCGATATTCTTAGTTTTACCATAGTTAAATTTATCCATCATTTCTTTTATAGTTAATGCTTTTTGTGTCTTGTCTAAAAATTTTTTACTATAAAATCTTGAAGATATTCTCCCATATTATCTTTTAAGAGCTTTATTGTTTTGCTTTTCACATTTAGTTCTGTGATCCATCTGAAGTTGTTGTTTGTGTACAGAGTGAGGTTGAGGTCCAATTTTGTTTTTCCCCCAGAGGATATCCAGTTGTCCCAGCACCACTTAGCGAAGAGACCATCCTCTCCCCACTACCTTGAGATGTCACTTCTGTCATAAATCAGGGTCCATATGTGCCTGTGTTTCTTTTAGGTTCTGTTCTACTCACTGGTCTGTTGATCTCTTCCTGCACTGATATTATATTCCAGGCAATATTCCATTGCCCGTATATACCACATTTTAATTATATGAATATACCACATTATAAATTCATCAGTTGATAGACGTTTGTCGATAAAATTCTATAATTTTTTTTTTACCATTTTTTTAATTGATGTCTTAATAGTTTATAACACTGTGGGGTTTTAGTTGTACATTTTTGTTTGTCCGTCACCTTGTAGATGTAACCCTTTACCCCTGTGCCCCCCCCTTCCCCTTGGTAACCACCAATCAGTTCTCTCTGTCCGTGTGTTCACTTATATTCCATATATGAGTGAGTTCATGCAGTGTCTGTCCTTCTCTCTCTGGCTTATTTCACTTAACATAATACCCTCTGGGTCCTTCCATGTTGTTGCAAATGGGAAAATTGTGTCTTTTCTTATGGCTGAGTAGTATTCCATTGTATGTATATACCACATCTTCTTTAACCAATCATCAGTCGAGGGACACTTGGGTTGCTTCCACTTCTTGGCTATAGTGAATAATGCTGCAATGAACATAGGGGTGCATATGCCTCTTGTGATGGTTGATTTCATGTCCATTGGGTAGATGCCCAAGAGTGGGATTGCTGGATCATACGGTATTTCCATTTTTAATTTTTTGAGGACTCTCCATACTGTTTTCCATAGAGGCTGCACCAGTTTGCATTCCCAGCAGCAGTGAATGAGGGTCCCCATTTCTCCACAACCTCTCCAGCATTTGTTGTTATTTGTCTTTGTGATTATAGCCATTCTAACCGGTGTAAGGTGATATCTTAGTGTAGTTTTGATTTGCATTTCCCTGATGATTAGTGATGTTGAACATCTTTTCATGTGTCTATTGGCCATCTGTATCTCTTCCTTGGAAAAATGTCTGTTCATATCCTCTGCCTATTTTTTGATTGGGTTGTTTTTTGTTTGTTGCTCAGTTGTATGAGATCTTTATATATTACTGAGATTAATCCCTTGTTGGACAAACGATTTGCAAATATTTTCTCCCAGCTGGTGGGTTGTTTATTCATTTTGATCCTGGTTTCATTTGCCTTGTAGAAGCTCTTTAGTCTGATGAGGTCCCACTTGTTTATTTTTTCTTTTGTTTCCCTTGTCTGGGTAGACATGGAATCTGAAAGGATCCCTTTATGTCCAATGTCAATTAGTGTACTGCCTATATTTTCTTCCAGGAGTTTTATAGTTTCAGGTCTCACTTTCAGGTCCTTAATCCATTTTGAATTGAGTTTTGTATATGGCGATAGGAGATGGTCTACTTTCATTCTTTTGCATGTTGCTGTCCAATTTTCCCAGCACCATTTATTGAAGAGACTTCCCTCTCTCCATTGTATGTTCTTTGCTCCTTTGTCGAAGATTAGCTGTCCATAGGTGTGTGGTTTTACTTTTGGGCTTTCAATTCTGTTCCATTGATCTGTGTGTCTATTCTTGTACCAGTACCAATGCTGTTTTGATTACTGTAGCTTTATAGTATATTTTGAAATCAGGGATTGTGATGCCTCCAGCTTTGTTCTTTTTTTTCAGAATTGCTTTAGCTATTCGGGCTCTTTTGTTGCCCCATACGAATTTCAGTAGTTTTTGTTCTATTACCATGAAGAATGACATTGGGATTCTGATTGGGATTGCATTGAATCTGTAGATTGCTTTAGGTAGAATGCACATTTTAACTATATTTATTCTTCCAATCCATGTGCATGGAATATTTTTCCATTTCTTTATGTCCTCCTCGATTTCTTTCAATAGTGTCTTATAAGTTTTCATTGTATAGGTCTTTTACCTCCTTGGTTAAATTTATTCCCAGATATTTTATTCTCTTTGTTGCAATTGTAAATGGGATTGTCTTTTTGAGTTCTCTTTCTGTTGTTTCATCGTTAGTGTATAGAAATGCAATTGATTTTTGTAAGTTGATTTTATACCCTGCCACTTTACTGTAGTTGTTGATTGTTTCTAGTTGTTTTCCGATGGAATTTTTTGGGTTTTCTATGTATAAGATCATGTCGTCTGCAAATAGCGAGAGTTTCACTTCTTCATTGCCTATTTGGAGTCCTTTTATTCCTTTTTCTTGCCTAATTGCTCTAGCCAGAACTTCCAGTACTATGTTGAATAAGAGCGGTGAGAGTGGGCACCCTTGTCTTGTTCCTGTCCTCAAAGGAATGGCTTTCAGTTTTTCCCCGTTGAGTAGGATGTTTGCTGTAGGTTTGTCATATATGGCCCTTATTATGTTGAGGTACTTTCCTTCTATACCCATTTTGTTGAGAGTTTTTATCATAAATGGATGCTGGATCTTGTCGAATGCCTTCTCTGCATCGATTGAGATGATCATGTGGTTTTTATTCTTCATTTTGTTAATGTGGTGTATCATGTTGATTGATTTGCAGATGTTGAACCATCCCTGTGTCCCTGGTATAAATCCCACTTGATCGTGGTGTATGATCTTTTTGACGTATTGCTGTATTCGGTTTGCCAATATTTTGTTGAGGATTTTTGCGTCTATGTTCATCAGTGATATTGGCCTGTAGTTTTCCTTCTTTGTATTGTCCTTGTCTGGCTTTGGTATCAGGATGATGTCGGCCTCATAGAATGTGTTGGGAAGTATTCCATCTTCCTCTAAAATTCTATAATTTTTATAGAGGACTTTCCCATATTTTGTTAGATTTATTTCAAGGCATACATTTTCAAATCCTTGTAAATAATATTTTTATAATCTAATTTGAAAATACATAATTTTAAAAAGCAATAATATTATATACTGTTTACTGCTGTTATATAGGAATATATGACATTGATTTTACATTCTATAAATCTAAAGTTTGATAAATTCTCTTAATTCCAAAATTTATCAGTTGGTTCTTTTGGATTTTATATGTACCAATCATATCATTTTGATAAATGAGTTTTGTTTCTTTCCATTTTGTCTGCCATTTGTTTCTTTCTCTTATCTTATTCTCCTGACTAGAACCTCTAGTACGTGTTGAATAGAGTAGTGATAACAAGCAGCTCTGACGTATTCCTGATCCCAAAGGAAAAGCTTTCAACTCTTCGCCATTAAATAAGACATTTGCTATAGATCTATTCATGTTTCAAATGGTCTTTATCTTAGCTGAAACCTGGTATTCTAGGAGGACTCTTTTGGTTTTAATTTTTTTGTGTGTGTGAGGAAGACCAGCCCTGAGCTAACATCCGTTGCTAATCCTCCTCCTTTTGCTGAGGAAGACTGGCCCTGGGCTAACATCCGTGCCCATCCTCCTCTACTTTATATGGGACGCCGCCACAGCGTGGCTGACAAGCAGTGCGTCGGCGGGCGCCCGGGATCCAAACTTGCGAACCCCGGGCTGCCAAGCGCGAACTAAACCGCTGCGCCACCGGGCAGCCCCCTGGTTTTAATTTTTAAGAAAGATTTAGATGAGCTTCTGAGAGCACTTTGCCTCTGTTTCAGTAATTTTGGGGAGTCTTAATATATGACTTTTGAAGTCATATTGACCTGAGTCAAAATATGGCTCTGCTATATACTCATGTGATTTTGGTTAGGACTATAAATCCATTTTGGGCAATAACTATGTCTTATTTATTTGATTCTGTATTATTAGCTCCAACTTAATGCCTAGTACATCGTGGGGGTTTAATATATGTATCTTGAAAAACATGAAGTTACTTAATTTGTCTTAGTCTTAACTTCCTCATTTATAAAATAGGGATTAATAATCCCTTATAGGCCTTGATATGATGATTTTTAAAATAATTATGTAACATAGTTGACATGCAAAAAACAGTGAAAAATAATAGTTTTCTTCCCTTGAGATTTACTTTTCTTTAGCTGACTACATTAGTGATTAAGAGGGTTCTAGGACCCAATTGCCAGTGCAGGGGGTTCCCCACAGGAGCAACAATTCTCAGACACCAGCTAGGTGTCCTACAATTCATCTCAATTCTGACACTATCTACCCAGAGGTAGCATCATATTCCACCGGTTGAGGGCTCAATCCTACAAGACTGCACGCCCTGCCGCCCTACTTCAGATGCCAATTGCAAGCCCAAGTTGTTACCTGGGCTTCTGACCAACTGGCTACAGATTGGAGGTTCCCATGACCCCCTCCTTGGACTTCAGATACCAGTCGCAAGTCCAGATTGTTACCTGTACTTCTGACCAACTGACTATAAATCGGAGGTTCCCATGACTCCCTCCTCGAGTTTGATTAATTTGCCAGAGCAGCTCACAGAACTCAGAGAAACATTTTACTTACTAGATTATTAGTTTATTATAAAAGGGTTTAACTCAGAACAGTCAGATGGAACAGATGTGTAGGCCAAGGTATGGGGAAAATGTTTGGATCTTCCATGCCCTCTCCCAGCAGCGTCAGTCTCCTTGAATATCCACACGTACCAACTTGGAAGCTCTCTGAACCTCGTCCTTCATTAATCGGGCATGTTGATTAAATCATTGGCCATTGGTGATTGAACTCAATCTCCAGCCCCTTCCCACCCCCTTGGAGGTCGGGAGCAGGACTGAAAGTTCCATCCCTCTAATCACATGGCTTTCCTGGCAACCAGCCCCGTGCCTTAGGTGCTTTCCAAAAGTCACTCATTAGCATAAATGCAGTTGTGGTTGAAAGGGCCTTGTTATGCAGAACAGAATACCCCCTTCACTTTTATAGCTTTGAAGGGATTTTAGGAACTAGAGGCCTAGAGGACTTTGAGAACTAGAGACCAAATATTATAACAAAAGCTCCTCCTATTGCTCCTATGCTTAGGAAATTACAGGGGTTTTAGGAGTTGTGAGCCAGGAACTGTGGACCAAGACCAAAATATATATTTATTATAAATCACAATATCACAGTGATATTTTCCATCTTTGAGCTTTTATTTAACTTCATAGAAACTTGTGTATTGTCTTTATTTTTTTTTATTTTAAAAAAAGTTAAAAGTTTTTTTAAAATTAAAAAGGCTTGAAAATTTTCCCTGTGGGTGTTAAATATTCTGATAGCTTTGAGATGAGAAGAAGAATGTAATTATATTTTGAAATGAACTATTTATTTAACCACAGAAGTATCCTACAGATTTTGTGGCATGTTCCGTTGAATTAACTTTGTGAGAAGCACCGTACCAACGTGGTTTTAAATGAGATGTATTAATATTCTCTTATGAGCACCTGTGATGCTTTAGTGTATCCATGTTGTGAGCAACTGAAATGACTATAGTTTTGCTAATAGTTACTATATATTTTTCATAATCTTTTCTACTTTTGCAGTTCTGATATCTCATTATACTGATATTTTGCTGTGGGGACAGTTTCCATGTCTGTCAGTTCTGTTGAATTTTTGAAGGAGACAGTATGCATATTTCCGGACCATTTGCAAGGTGTAGGGTAACCTCGCATGACTCTGTCAGCAGAGACAGGGCTTCCTCTCATGCGTTAGTATTTGTGTTTAGTCATGCCCTTTGAAGGGGAGAAAGAGTATTCTCTACCCACTCTGGGTCCTTTCTGGCTGGGCTACAAATGAAATTAACATGAGACCGAATAGCAGGAGAAAATCAAACAAAGCCTTATAACATGTATACCTGGGAGAGATCAGGGAAACTGAGTTTCTCTCAACAAAATGACAGAGGTTCTCCTTTTAAATAGACAAAGGAGGATATTAGGGGTTGGGGTGTCAGCTATGGAGGATTACAAGAAAAACACAGTAAACAAGAGTACGCAGATTTAAGTCTTCCGCCTTCCACACTGATAAGAGTTTCTAGGGATAAAGTCATCCCCCCTTCTTCCTGGGACAAAGAGGGAGATATCTTTACAAATGGAGATTTCCCTTACAAATGTAAATATCTGGTAAACAGAACTTTGATAAGAATGGGCCCAGCAAAGACCCTCCCAGTCTATTGATACCCGGAGTTATCCACAGTGACTGATGGCCTGTTCCTGGGACAGGGCTTCCATCCCAAATCCCTTCAGACAGTTAGTGGGGGCGGGGAAGGTCAAAGCCTCTTTCAGTGAAAATAATCAAGGTAAAGAGACACATCTTGAGGTGGCCAATTCTGATCCTCCACACCTTTCAATCTCTGGAATAAAAGACGATACATCGGAAGGGAGCAATAGTGAGCAGAAGATAGTTTTTTGAGTAGGTTGTAGACCTATGCTAGCTTCAGAAGTGTCTGTGAGGCTAGAGCAACTTAATACCCAAACTGGAGCCAGAACTCCCAAAGCTTACATATATATTTGGCTGGATGAATGCATGCCCTCCCCCGTGCCTCCAGGAGCCTTATCTAAGTGGAGAGAGCACAGGTAACATTATCCAAGGACTTGGATGTTTGTGCTTCTAAAACCCTATGGGAATTCTTTGGATTGTAGTTGATGTTCCTTACCCTGAAAGAACTTTTGCAATTAATTACTGTTGAAGAGTTGGCCTTTCTCCATTGCAGATTGACATCAGTAAATGCCATTATTTAGTGGATTTGGATACCATGAGAGAAACACCCCGGGAGCCAAAATATTCATCCAATAGAGAAGAGTGGATCAGCTTGGCCTACAAACCATTCCTTGATGCTTCTAGGTATGTGGCTTTAATTCTAGGAGATGTATTAGGACTAGTAAGGGCAAAAATTGGAATCTAGGATTGAATAACTTTAGTAGCCATCATTTTATTTTGTTTTTATTTGGGCCCCAACCACATCTCTTCTTATCCAGTTTCCTGCAAAATCACAAAGAGTGTTCCTCTTTTTCTAGGCACCAGAATGCAAAGTATAGTTGACCTTAAACAAATAGCCAGTTATTTCTCCAGCAAAAATGGGTTTATTCAGGAGCAGCAAAGAATTGCAATTAGGTGTCTGCAGCCATGGCAAGCCGTGTGCAAGTGCTGAGCCGCAAGGGGAGGAGAAGTGCTTTATAGAGGGGACGGGGAAGTTAGGAGGGCTACTGTAAATAAAGAGTCCATTGGAAGAGGCGGGTAGTTCGAAGTGTAGTGGCTTTTCGTTAGTTGAGTTGTGACAGTCTCTCTTTGGCTGAGCTTCTTCCTGGTCAAGAAGAGAACGTCTTTCTTCTTCCTGTTGGGCTCTGCTATTGCTGTAGGACATGGGAGCTCCCCTTTTTGGCCTCTCAACTCCATTTTAATGAGGCTTCTGTTTATTAATTTCCACAGTATATTTTGGTATCATCCAAATAAAAGAATCTAAGTAAAACAAATCCACTGAAGAAAACACAAATACGTGTTTGAAATTGATCATTTTTGGCAACTAACTTCAGCTATCTTAACTGAGAGTATTCTAACACTGTTAGGAAGATTGACTGTGTCTTTTAAGGAGCTAGGAATTTGTATCCATTATTTTTGGGCTCGAGGCTCAGTCAGGGATGGGGCAGGCCTTCCGAGATCTTGAATAGAGAGACCAACTAGACCATGGCTTAGCTGGCTCTTCAGAAATGTCTCAGAATTAACGATAAGAGGGGAGTCAGGATGTTCAGGTGACGGAGTAATGGAGGGTGAGTAGGAGAGGTCAGGTTGTCTTTGCGCAGAGATCCAGATAAACAGACAGTTGAAGGTAAGGAGGTCCAGGGAGGCCTGGTGGGCAGAGCCTAGGATCCAAGAGGTCAGACAGAAAGCAAAAGGTAGAGGACCAGGTCTTGAGAGGCAGGTCTAGGACTCAGAAATAGGGAAGAAAATGTTTTCAGTAGGAGGGACTGGTCAGAAGCTGCTGATAAATCAAGTAGGATGAAGCATAACACTGTCCATTGGATTTGACAGCTGATAAAAAGCAATTTTGGTGGAGTGGTGGGGGCATAGGGACTTGAGGGATTAGAAGCGTCAAAGCAAAAATAGTAGGATAAGAATTGGAGAGGGCAAATACAGGCAAGTCTTCTGAAGAGTTTTGCTGTAAAGAGAAGCAGAGAAATGGGGCTGTAGCTGGTGGTGGGTGCAGGGAAATGATGACTAGAGCAGATACATCTCAATTTAAAAAAAGATAATGGTAATTACATTGTAAATGTAATTAATGCCACTGAATTGTACACTTAAAATGGTTAAAATGGCAAATTTTATGCTATATATGTGCTACCACTCTCTGGCCGGGGGTCATCACATTCCTAAGGAACTCAAAAAAACAAAGTTATCAACTTATAGCAGCTGGGAGGGGCCATAAGATCTACAGAGTGTATCTGGGTTAGTTAATCAGAGATCATTCAAAATTACAATAGGATTTCTTTTCTACAATATGGCTTCCCTTATGTCAACCTTGCGTTGAGCTGGTATCGGTTTGATACACTTATATGTTGCAATATGATTACTACAGTAGTATTAGCTAACGCCATTATCATGTCACATATATATCATTTCTTTTTTGTGTTGAGAATACCATTACCTATTTCCAAAACTTTTTTATCACCCCAATCCTCTTTTATTTTTTTAAGATGAGGGAAATAAGAGTCATGTTTGTATACTGATGGAAATGATCTCTTAATAAAACTGAAAACTGATCATGCAGGAGAAAGGAAAGAATTGCTAGAGCAGTGCCTTTGAGTTAGGGGAGAGGAGATGCACAAGTAACTAAAGGATATGTTTTAGATATATAGATAGATCACCTCTGCACTACACTGTCCGATAGAACTTTCTGTAGTGATGGAGATGTTCTATATCTGCATTATCCAGTATAGGAGCCACAAGCCACATGTAGCTATTAAGCATTTGAAATGTTACCAGTATTACTGAGGAACTGAGTTTTTAATTTTATTTATTTAATCTTAGTTAATTTAAACAGCCACACGTAGCTACTAGACAGAGCAGGATAGTAGCAGGCAGCACGTAGGTGTGATGATGGGAATCTGGAAATTTTCTTCTGATGGCCTCAGTTTTCTCCATGAAGTAGAAAGTAGGATTGTCAGATGAGAAAGGAGTATAGGGGGTGAGGTGTTGGAGATTTAAGGAGAGAGAAGATGTGAAATAATTGAGGAGAGCAGGAGACAAAAAGAAGCTCAAGAAATATAGTATGATTGGAGGACAGGATCCATAACCCACTTGAGTTTTAAGTGGGGCCAGTGTGGTTGCTTTTTTCGTCTTCAGCTATATATCGCTGTACTGGTGAATCACAAAACAAGTGAATTTAACCAGAGTTGGATTTTTTTTAAAGACGACTTTATTGAAGTATAATTTACATACCATTAAATTCACCCATTTTAAGTGTACAGTTAGATAATTATTAGTAAATTTACCAAGTTATGCAACCATCACCAGAATTCAATTTTAGAACATTTCTATCACCCCAGTAAGATCCCTCATTCCCACCCCCAGCTCCAGGGAACCACTCATTTACTTTCTATTTCTATAGATTTGTCTTTTCTGAATTTTTCATATAAATGGAATCATATAATATGTGGAGTTCTATGTCTGGCTTCTTTCACTTAGCATGTTTTTGAGGTTCATTCATGTTATCTACCAGTAGTTGTCCCTTTTTATTGCTGAATACTATTCCACTGTATGGATATACACATTTTGTTTATCCCTTCACCATTTGGTGGACATCTGGGTTGTTTCCACTTTTTGGCTGTTGTGAATAATGCTACTATATACATTCATGAGCAGTCTTTGTGTGCAGGGTTGGGTTTTAGTCAAGAAAGTTCAACAAAGCATGAAAGGGTCAAGGGAGTTGAGAGTTTATGCAGGGAAGTGATATAATGATTGATCATGGCCTTCAGTTGGGTAAGGAGGGAGAAGGAGGGCGTTGAGGGAGTGGAAGACCATGAAGGTTGGTAGGATCGTGGATTGATATTCGACACATTGTCAGAATTGAAATAGTAATAGGAGAGAGCTGGAAGGAGAAGCAGCAGTGATGGTATGAAGTTCTCTGCATCACACATGTTCTTTGGTGCCCAGTTTGTTATTTGATGAAGTACTTGGGCTAGGTCTCTATTGTGCCTTCAGTTTTGAGTTGAGAAAACTGTGACAATATGAGATCTGGGCCTGGAACGATCTCCAGCTCTGAGGGAACATCAGATCCCAAACAACCTTCCTGTTAACAAAAGGAAACTTAGTGGTTCACAAGTACTGATCAGCAGTACATTGGTCACAGAACAAACTCTGTTTATAGCAAATGGGGCAAGGGAGTATTTTTGCAGTGACTTCTTTTTTCCTTTTGGTTTTGAAAGGTTAAAATGAGAAGGGTTCCTCATCTTCCCATTTCCCCTTTTGATAGCACACTAGCACACCAGCTGGTACACGTAAACTGTGAGCCTTTGGGACAAGGCAAAGAAACCTGACACTTGTGCACTTCTCCCTGGAGAATTTGAAATCTTTTGAGGGAAGAGCAGAAGGTGTTGGTCACTTTCTCACCTGCCTTGTGGTGAGCAGAGTGACTAGAGTTGATCATATAGTCACATAAGTGATGTGGTTGAGTTTATTCCTCCAGGCCCCTCTATGTTCAGCACTGTCCTCAGCTAGCAGGAGCAGGTGACACATTGGGAGACCATGAAGTGTGAGTGCCTTTCCCAGAGATGCTACTTGCTCTTCCCCACTGAACATCCTGCTTCCCTAACAAGGTATATTTTAAGGGCAGAAATAAAGCATAACCGGCTCCATTTGATAAACATTTATTGAACATCTTCTACATCTAAGACTTTAGACTGTGTGCAGACAATACCACTGCCTTGGGGAGTTTACAGTATCCCTGGGGAGATGCACCATAGTTCAGAGAAGTGCTATTAGGACATAGGAGGGAGGGATTAATTCTAAAACAGCTAGGTGGGAGGCACCAAGGAAGATTCCTAGAGGAGATGACATCTGAAGATTGCACTGGTGATAGTGTGGGAGATGGACTGAAAGGAGGAAAGTTGGAAGCATAGAAACAAGTTAGGAGGCTATTCTGGTTGACTAGATGAAAGGTAATGAGGAGTTGAGCTCAACTGCAAAGGAGGGATAGACTCAGGAGATGCATTGTTTCAGAGAAAGATCAGGCCAAATTTTAGATCCCGAAACCCATGACTTTCCCCAATGGCCCGTATCAAGCTTTTAAAAATTTCCTTTGCTATATTAGAAGTGTGATACTAGTTATTGTTGTGGATTATTTTCTCTAGCTGGGCTGGTGCCTGACCAGAAGCTTTTGCAAGTTGAGTGGAACTTGCTAGAGAGACCAGACCCTAAGCTTATTTCATTGTACTTTCTGCTTCTCCTGTTGATCCCTGCTGTTGCTTCATTTCTCATTCACCCACTGAGCAAGCACACTTCTAGCGTAGGTAGAGGGAAGAAGAATGTTAATGGGAATGCCTTCAGAGGTTTTTCATTTCCCATAAATTGTACTAATTTCCCCCACATTGGTATTTTTTTCATGACCGTATGCTAACAAAGAAAGGATTCAGTTGGCCTAAGAACTGAAAAGGTACAGTTCACTTGAAGGTGTGCAAGTCTAGTGAAAAAAGCATGGAGTCAGAAGACGTGTGCATTTAATCCTGGCTACTTGCTGGTTGTTCCTCTCTGATCCCCAAGTTTCCATATCAGTAAAACAGAGATAATTATTTTATCTACTTTATGGGAATGTTGTAAGGATTAAATGAGAGCGGAAATATGAAAATGTTTTTAAATTCTAAAGCATTATATAAATGTCAGGCCTTTCAATTAATTAGCAGGCTGCCCAGGGTTCCAAAATTATGCTGATTTTCTTTACATTTCTCTTCTTCAGCTTTTCCTAGTATGTATTGATCTAACAGCAAAAATGGAGAGATCCTATAGCCCAGTTTGCCACAGAAATTTGTAACTGTCGGCACTGTGACATCTCATGTTGCTGACTTCTGGCCAATTAGGTTAAACTGTACCGTCAGAGGCTGTGTGCCTCAGACCTCTCACTCTGAGGTGGTGCATGAAATGCTCTTGGGAGCATGATCCTGGAATTCCCTGGGGCTGTTATGTTTTCTCTGTCTTCTAGAAACAATGGTTGTTGTGCTTTAGCAGTTTTCATATAACAAGGAGAAATAATGGTACCATCCGCATGTAATGGTCACTCATGTCTTAGACCCCAGGTCGGATGGGACTGTAGGCCTAACTTTTCTCTAGTTCTTTCTGAGGAAAGGAGAAGGTTTTAATAAGCCTGTGAGATACTGCCACATGATCTTTATAGAAATGTGAGCAGGTTAGTTTCTCAAATGTTTTAAGTCTCTAAAATTTAAATTTGCTTTCTTTATAGTTCACTTTGAGATCATTTTTTGTTTCTTCCATTATCCATCTGTCTGTCTGTCTGTCCATCTGACATCCATCCAGTCAGCAGATATTTTTTGAATACTGCCAGGCTCTGTTGTGGATCTTAGGTATATAGTGATAAAGAGTTTACACAAAATCCCTGTCCTTTTGGACCTTACAATATAATGGGGAGGCTGGCATTAAACAAATAACCATACAAATCAATATGTAATTACAACCTGTGTTAAATGCTTTGAAGGAAAAGTACAGGGTACTGTGAGAGGAGTCAGCAGCGGGAGGTACCTGAAGTCTTGTTCTGTCCTGAAGCCAGCTGGTTAGGCAGATTTGGAAATCAGAAAACATTTATTGAGTAGTTATTATGTGCTTGTCACAGAGCTAGATTATTTAAGGGGTATATAAGAAGTAATTATACACAGATTTTACCCTTGAATAACTTAAAACTTTTGTAGTTACACATATAAAAACACCTTGAAAATAGTATTAAGACCACAGGAGATACAAGTTATATGCTAGATCTTCAAAAAAAGAAGAGATCTATAGAGGTTAGAGTATACTGAGAAGGCTTCCTGAAGGAGGTGGTGCTTGAGCTGAGGCATAAAGGAAAAGGAGGATTTGTACCAGTGGTAAAGAGGGTAGACTCACTTATATAATTAAGGAGAAGAAATCATAAGTGCAAGTGGAAAGATAAAAAGAAGCCTGTTGGATGAGGGGGCCTGAGAGTCAATAAAGAAAAGTTTAATTTACCTCTTTGCCTGGTTTAAATTTGCTTTTAGGTAAAGTGATCTATAACATATCATCCAAATCAGAACATTTTTGAAAGTAAAAAGGGCCCTGCCCTATGCAAATTGAGATATATGGTCATCCTGCTTTAATGTGACCAGAGTACAGGCTTTGTCTCCAAAAGCAGGATGGGAGAATGGAGCATATAGATACAGTTCCTTTGCCCCACAGTCCATGTTTACTGTGTGGATTTGCCCATAGTTTACTTATTTGATTTAATTGGCTGATATTCCTTACCGTAGCCTAGATTGGGTCTCATCTGTCTGACAAGGAAGCAATCAGGATAGTTTGAAGACAGTACCGGCACATAAAAAAATCATACTCTGAGTGTATGTCATTGGAGACTCCACTCCGGGGGAAGCAACCTACAGATTATTAGGATAGTGTTGTGGTTGGTGCAAATTTAGAAATTCTGAATATCTATGAGTATGTGAAGAGGCTTGTTTTCTGTTGAAATTGTTGGAAGATAAGCAAGGCCTTTACTGTTTGATTGTTGGAGAAGGACTCACTAAATAGGGCCAAATGTTGGTTAGCCCATTTGGGAGCCCTAACAGGCTTCCTCTCTGCTTTAGCAGAGCACTAGAGACCTCAGATCCCATTAGTTTGAGAGGATCTAGGCATAAGATCGTAATAACCATTTTCTAGTCTCACTTTGTATGTAGCTGCTACCATAGCCACAACTTCCTCCTTGAGTTTGCCATAGTTTGGCTAATTTTATAAAGGTTTATCAAACTCCCAAGATATGGGGTCTAAACTAGTCAACAGTATCACTTTTTAAACCAGACACATTTGTCACTCTATGGCCATCTCATATTACATACTTTCTAAAATAAGAGAGGATTTTGTTTCTTTCTTTGAAGCATGATATAATTGTTACTTGTATAAAATAGCTGGACAAGTGGGTGGATGTAATACCTACTCTGAGATTCCCCAGAGAGGAGTGAAGGGAGAGTGTTGCAATAAATTACCAGCTCAATGGTGAGTTCCTTTCTAGGTGTGGTGAGAATGTTTGCTTGTGGGAAATGCTTCTCCAGGATGTTGGACTTGGTCTCCTGAGCAACAGGACCTGTTTGTAGCTTTGGAAACAAGTTGGGAGGCTCTGCCACGGCTTCACACAGCCACTTTCTGCCCATTCTTTCCTCTTTCATTATAGGTCCTTTTTGTCTTGCTTGCTTTGTTTTCACCTTTGGTTTTTGGATTGTGAGATTTTATTCTTCCCTATTTTGGAGTATACTAGCCTCCTCTAACTGAATTTTAGGTTTGACTGATTAGGGGTTTGAGATAATCTGGGGGGACTTAAATAGGGCAGGATTTCAGAGCCCTGTAAATTTATAATTATAGGTGAAGAGTGGATGCAAGTAAGGACTTAGAAGTTAACATCTTTGGCTGGTGTGGTAGGAGAGGGACCTTTTCTAGTCAGAGAACCTCTATTGTGCAAGGTGGGGACTGTGCTGATAGCATCTGCTGCTTGTGTTCTTTCAGTGCCCAGCACAGGATTCTCAGTGGCCCCTGGGCTTTAGCTTCTGTGGAGAATTTTTACTGAGACTATGTCTCTCCTTTTAGCCTCCAAGGAGAAGTGAATCTAGTAGCTGTGAGGCCTAAAGAGTCCATGGCACCTGTATCCATTTTGGTCCTACATGGTAGTCTAGTTGATGGCAGCCATTGTGTCCCCAGCCCCTAACTCCAGCATAAGCAGAACTACTTATTTCTGAAAGATAGTAATAAGACTTTTGGAGAATCGCTGTAAAGGGCAAATTAGTTGGAAGTTCTTGTTACAGTTATTGCTGTGTAATGAATCATCCCAAACTTAGCAGTATAAAAGGATGACAATTTTTATTGTTTCTCTCGTGGTTCTGAGGTTGACTGGGTTCAGCTAGGCAGTTCTTCAGCTACTCAGGGTTTTTATGCATTGGCCATCAGATGGTGGTTGGGACTAGAGACATCTCAAAGGCTTTCTCACATGTCTAGCAGTTGATGCTGGCTATTGGCTAGATCTCAGCTGGGGCTGTCAGCCAGAACACCTACATGTGGCTTCTCCATGTGGCCTGCATTTTTTCACAGCGTGGTGGGCTGGCTTCCAAGAACTACTATCTCAAGAGCTGTATGGTTTTTTATGACCTCGCTTTGGAATTCACACAGTATCACTCCTGCCTCATTCTATTCATTGAAAGCAAGCCACTCGAATAGCCCCTGCTCAAGCGGAGAGGAATTAGACTTTCCCTGTGGATGGGAGGAGTGTCAAAGAATTTATGGACATGTTTTAAAACCATCACAGCTCTTTTGATGCCATTCTTCATCCAAATTGGACAATTTTTGAAAAAATTTTTTTAAAGGAGATTTCTTGCTGAAGAGACATATGGCACACAAAATAGTCCAGCAGGCTGTTTCCATCTTGCTACCCAGGTGGAGAGGGAGACTACACCCCATGGCAGAATTTGGTTGCAGGCCAACAGTTTGACATGCTTCAGATGGTGTTCAAATCATGTGGGTAGAATTAGTTCTTCTACCTAAACAGTAATTGAAGTGCTCTAGTTTTTTCCCTACACGTCAATCACAGCTGTGCCTCCAGCTCCTTCATCTGTGCCAAGAATACTTTTTGCTCATTGTATTCTTCAGTCATTGAGATCTGCTGACATTTTAAGAAGAATAAACCTTTTTTGTTTTCCTGAAGCTCAGAGAGTCTGCTTTTCATTATTGTGAAATTAGTTCTCTAGCAACAGACTAAGTACAGACCATCTGTGCTCCAAGTCCATGCTGTAGAGACTCTCAGGTTTGAAGAGTATATGCAGTGTTTTAGGACTGCCACTGCTTTTAGCTAGCTTAGACCAAGCAGCTGGCATCATCAGAGGCCTTTGTTCTAAGTTCCTTGAGAATTAGAACCACATCTCTTGTTGATGCTTTACAACTCCTAGCACATAGTAGGGTCTCAGAAAATATTTATCAATTATTTGACATATTTCACGTTCTTAAAACTGGATTTATGTCGGAGTAAAAAGAAAAAGAAAAAAAGGTGAAATAAGGATTTCTTCAGAAGCTTCCAATGCCCTTATTTGGTAAAATAAAGATTGTTGAGTGGCTGATTGGCTTCTATTTCCTTTCTCCTGAAATGCTCCTTCTTAGAACCCAGGCACCACACTTTAAGGAAATCCAAAGGCCACGTGGAGAGAGGAGGCCCACATAAAGGAGGCCTGAAGGCCTTTAGTACTAGCTGAACCCTCAGCCCGTGGCCAGCCATGTGAATGTAGCCATTTTGAACATTCCAGCCAACACCAAGTGAAACAGAAAACCATCAGTCAACCACAAATTTGAAAGAAATAATAATATTTTAAGCTAAAAAAACAAGAAAAAAGAAGATTGTTGTTATTTTAAAGTATACTCATTGTTTATTTCCTCTCTGTGTCAGAATCATCTACTTAATGTGGCCTCCAGTGCTACTCACTATTTGTCACATGAAAGTAACCCAAATGAGGGTCCAAAGAGCAGGGACAAACACCTTCTTGGACACTGTTTAGTGTATTCTCTACAGGAATGTTGGATGGATGGAGCACATAGTACCTCCATATCAAAGTAGTTATCAGATGGAAAAAAGACTGGTGAAGAGCATTTCTCCAGCAGCCTCGGTGGGACTAAAGGTCAGAAAATGGCCAGTTGCCTAATACCAATTCTTTCTCAATTCCCTCATTCTGAATACTGGCTAAAGGTGACTGGTCAAAAGTTTATGATGTTATGTCAGATGACTGGCCAGGGCCACGAATCAATGAAATGATTCACTCTGTACACCAGTCGAACAGTATTTTGATTCCAATTTGTGCTTCAGCAAAGTTCCAAATCACACACAGCATGGATCTTTGGAGGTTGCTGCCAAATAGTCAAACCTGAATGTATTCACTGAATGTCAAGGGTCTATTGGACGTGCCTACTGAAAATAAAGTGTCATTCTGGTCACATGGGTAATGATGATTCAACAAATTTTGTGTAAACCGAAACCTGAGGAGAGTACTTAACCTTTTGCGTCAATATTTCCTTTGCTAATATGGATGCCTTCCACATCTCACTTGTGCTCTAACATCCCGTGGGCCACTGCAGCCTCCCCTTCCCCCCTGCTATACACACTGTAGACTCCTACTTTGCTCTGCCCCACCTGATGGCTTTAGGACTGAATTGTTTGGGAAGAGAAGAGAAAGAAGAGCTTCATATTATTTTTGATGTTTCCTTTTCCTTGTAGAAGATGAATATTGCCAGAAGCAAGAGAGGTAAACTAGATGCTCTGATTTAAGAGTCAGAGTATAGTCATTCATTTGTTCACAGAATAGTTACTGAGCACTTTCTGTGGCACTGTTCTAAAAGCTGGGGGTACAGCAGTTAGAGTTCGGTCTTCCAAGGACTGACGTTCTGGTCAAGTATAACATATAGTGTGTAACTTGTGTCTATTTCTCTTTTTTTGAAAAAGAGATAAATGTCACCTCTTCATTACTTACTGACCATTAAAGTAATGTTCCATTTTCTGGTAAAGAATATTAAGGAATAGTCATGTTTTTGCTGCATACCAGCTTTTTGAGCAGTTCTTAAATTGCTTGATATGGGACTGTAGGTTGACTATGGCTAAGACTAAGTCTTGAGGGAATTCTGAGATTCTCCTCAGAACTGAAGAGTAATGTGAAAGGCCAGTTCTGCATTGAGGATTGTAGAACGTTCTGTCACTGAAATGTGAACTAAGTGTAAGAGAGAGACAGGGACAGAGACAAAAAGAGGGGGAACTAGCTTAAAGAGAATGGTCAGTGGGCTTATACTACAGGTTCACAGGGATATTAATGTTTGGATGGATGGATAGATAAAAATAAAAGAGAAAACCTGAGTACTAGGATGTTTTCTTTTTAAAATGAAAAATTGACCCAGCATTTCCATTTGTGCCTATTGAACTGGCGACATCAGGGACTGGCAGCCAGTCTTCCATTGACGTCAGCAAGAGCAGATTTAAATCTTCACAGCAGAATGCTCCCTAGCCCTGATAAATAGGGCTGGTAATTGAATTAGAAAACATTCTGAGCCTTCAGCTAATTATTCTATTCAGGCAATTGCTTTGTCCAGTCTGTTTCATCCTTGAATTGCTTGAGTGACTTTCTCACTAGGAGGGGAAGTATTTCAGTTTCCATGATAGAAGCACATATTTTGCTTCTTCGTGAATTATGCTGCCTGTGCTTCCCTAGGGCAACACTTGGGCATTTCACATTATTACAGACATTGTTGTATGAGTTTTGATAGGCATTTGTTTTATTCTAATTTGTGATTCAGCCTGATCTTTGTTTCCATGTGTATGAATGTGTGTGCACACATGTTATTCCAGTGCTCAACTGCTCTTTTCTTTTACTAAGGCAAATAACCAATTTGATTTCTCTTTTTCCAGCAACAATACAATATAACAATTTAAAAGGCCCCAGTCATGCTTAACATATTAAACCTACTGATGGTAAAGAAATTAATCTAGAACAGCAGCTATTGTGTTAGAAATGAAGAATTCAAGCCAACTTGTTCTTTTGGTTTAAAAAAAAAATGACAGAATCTTCCCCATCCCAGCTCAGAGGTGTGTATGTTGACTGTTTTCTCACTTCATCTTCTAGAAGAAATTAGTGGCTTTAGAGATTAAAGGTAGATAATGTTGTTAAAGATCACAAGCAGGATCTGCAGGAGAAAAGGAGGTTCATTGTCTAATAAGGATTTTTCTGAATTCTTCTTAGCTTTTCCTTATATTTAGTCCCCACCTTTTATATAGTTTTTGTTCAGGCTTAACTCAAAATGGCTTCTTGCTTCCTGAACACATTATCTAGAATTTGATGCTGGATTTCTTATGATTGTACACTGAGGAAGCATAGCAGAATCATGATGCTTCTTGGATCTCTTGATGTATCAGAGTCAGACCCATGCTTGTCCTTAGCAGGATGGTTATTCCAAGACCATACCTTCAGTTGGATTTTGAATTCCTCATTGAGAGTAGGAACCCTTCTGTCCATTATGGTATTCCTGGCACTTAACTCATTGCTTGACATGGTGCTCCGTCACTTGTGGTTGAACTGAATTGAATTAAACTCAGATCTCATTTGTGTAAATCCCTCCGTTGCTCTCTTCGTCCGTCCTTTCCTTCCTTCCATTCATCCATCCATCCAACATTTGTTTTTCAGCATTTACTACGTGCCAGACACTATGCTATTGGTAAATAAAGCAGACTTAGTCCCAGAAATCTGGGAGTGGGACTGGGGGGGACAGACAATAAACAAATTAACCAACAAGTAAATAGAAAATTACAAATTATAAAGAATGTAATGAAGAAACACACAAGGTACACTGAGAGAGATTAAGTGTTAGAAGTGGAAACCTCGGGTTTCCTAGGATGGTTGGGAGACCTCTCAAAGGTAACTTTTAAGATGAGGAATGAAAAATAAGATGGACTTAGTCATGAGAAAAACAGGATGGAAGAGTTCCAGGCAGGGTGGGGGAAAGAAAATGCAAAAGCCCTCGGGTAGGAAAAACCTTATAATTTTGAGGAACTGAAAGGAGGCTGGTGTGGCGGGAGTGTAGTGGACAAAGAGGGAAATAGCACAAGGTGACGTGGGATAGGTAAGCAAGGGTTGGATCTCCTGGGGGTTTGTAGGCCATGAGAAAGAGTTTGGATTTTATTCAAGCCATTCTTTAGTTGCTTCTGAGTGGACAGAGCATTTAATCTAAGATGCCCATAGATTTGGTTATGGATGCGCAAGTTGCTTTTCATGCTTAGTGCACCTTGGATGGATAAAATGAAATACAGGCATACGTTGGAGATATTGCGGGTTTGGTTCCAGACCACCGCAATAAAGCAAGTATCCCAATAAAGCGAGTCACACAGATTTTTTGGTTTCCCAGTGCATATAAAAGTTATGTTTACACTGTACGGTAGCCTATTAAGTGCAATAGCATTATGTCTAAAACAACAATGTACACACCTTAATTAAAAAATACTTTGTTGCTAAAAAAATGCTAACCATCATCTGAGCCTTCACTGAGTCGTAATCTTTTTCCTGGTGGAGGGTCTTGCTTTGAAGATCAAGGCAGTGGTTCCTGAAGGTTGAAGTGCCTGTGGCAATTTGTTAAAATGACAACAATGAAGTTTGCCACATAGATTGACTCTTCCCTTAATGAATGATTTTTCTGTAGCATGTAATGCTGTTTGATAGCATTTTACTCATAGTAAAACTTCTTTCAAGATTGTGGGGCCAGCTTGGTTAAGTTTGTGCCCTCTGCTTTGGTGGCCCGTGGTTCACAGGTTCGGATCCTGGGCGCGGAACTGCACACTGCTCATCAAGCCACGCTGTGGTGGCATCCCACATACAAAAAAATAGAGGAAGATTGGTGCAGATGTTAGCTCAGCGACAATCTTCCTCAAGCAAAAAGAGGAAGATTGGCAACAGATGTTAACTCAGGGCCCATCTTCCTCACCAGAAAAAAAAGAAAAACTTCTTTCAAAATTGGAGTCGTCCTCTCAAATCCTGCCACTGCTTTATCAACTAAGTTTATGTAATATTCTACATCCTTTGTTGTCATTTCCACAATCTTCACAGCATCTTCACCAGGAGTAGATTCCATCTCAAGAAACCACTTTCTTCGCTCATCTGTAAGAAGCAATTCCTAATCTGTTAAAGTTTTATCATGAGATTTCAGCAATTCAGCCATATCTTCAAGCTCTACTTCTAATTCTAGTTCTCTTATTTCCAGTACATCTGCAGTTACTTCCTCCACTGAAGTCTTAAACCCCTCAGAGTCATCCATGAGGGTGGGAATCAACTTCTTCCAAACTCCTGTTAATGTTGATATTTTGACTTCTTCCCATGAATCACGAATGTTCTTAATGGCATCTAGAATGGTGAATCCTTTCCAGAAGGTTTTCAGTTTACTTTGCCCAGATCCATCAGAGGAATCACTATCTCTGGCAGATATAGCATTACGAAATGTATTTCTTCAATAATAAGACTTGAAAGTCGAAATTACTCCTTCATCTGTGGGCTGCAGAATGGATATTGTGTTTGCAGGCACAAAAACAAGGTTAATCTTGTTATACCTCTCCATTAGAGCTCTTGGGTGACCAGGTGCATTGTCAATGAGCAGTCATATTTTGAAAGAAATTTTTTTTTCTAGGTAGTAGATCTCAACAGTGGGCTTAAAATTTTCAGTAAACCATGTTACAAACAGATGTGTTGTCATCCAGGCTTTGTTGTTCCATTTATAGAGCATAGGCAGAGTAGATTTAGCATAATTCTTAAGGGCCCTAGAATTTTTGGAGTGGTAAATGAGCATTAGCTTCAACTTACAGTCACCATCTGCATTAGCCCCTAAGGAGAGTCAGCCTGTCATTGGAAGCTTTGAAGGTAGGCATTTACTTTTCCTCTCTACCTATGAAAGTCCTAGATGGCATCTTCTTCCAATATAAGTCTGTTTCATCTACATTGCAAATCTGTTGTTTAGTGTAGCCACCTTCATTACTTATCTTAGCTAGATCTTCTGGATAACTTGCTGCAGCTTCTACATCAGCATTTACTGCCTCACTTTGCACTGTTATGTTATAGATAGGGTTTCTTTCCTTAAACCTCATGAACCAACCTCTCCTAGCTTCACATTTTTCTTCTATAGCTTTCTCATCTCTCTCAGCCTTCACAGAATTGAAGAGTGTTAGGGCCTTGCTCTGGATTAGGCTTTGGCTTAAGGGAATGTTGTAGCTGGTTTGATCTTCTATCCAGACCACTAAGACTTTCTCAGTAACAGCAATAAGGCCGTTTCACTTTCTTATCATTTGTGTGTTCACTGGAGCAGCACTTTTAATTTCCTTCAGGAACTTTTCCTTTGCATTCACAACTTGGCTAACTATTTGTCACAAGAGGCCTAGCTTTCAGCCTATCTTGGCTTTCGACATGCCTTCTCATTAAGCTTAATCATTTCTAGCTTTTGATTTAAAGTGAGAGATGTGCGACTCTTCCTTCCACTTGAACACTTAGAGGCCGTTGTAGGATTATTAATTGGCTAATTTCAATGTTGTTGTGTCTCAGGGAATAGGGAGGCCTGAGGAAAGGGAGAGAGATGGGAGAACGGTCAGTCAGTGGAGCAGTCAGAGCACACACAACATTTATCGATTAAGTTCGCCATCTTACATGGGTGTGGTTCATGGTGCCCCCAAACAATTACAATAGTAACATCAAAGATCACTGATCACAGATCACTGTAACAAATATAATAATAATGAAAAAGTTTGAAATATTGTGAGAATTACCAAAATGTGACTCAGAGACACAAAGTGAGCAAATGCTGTTGGAAGAATGGTGCCAACAGAATTGCTGAATGGGGGGTTGCCACAAATCTTCAATTTATGAAAAACAAAATATCTGCAAAGCTCAATAAAGCAAAGTGCAATAAAATGAGGTATGCCTGTAATGTATAGTAAATGCTTCTTCCACATCTGTGCAACCTTCAGTGTTTGTTCTCTCTTCTGAATGTGTGTTACCACTTTGAACTTCTAGTACCAGCTATTTAGTATTTAGTATATGCTAAGTTATAGTTATGTATCATTCATATTCTGTTTCTCCCAACCAGATTATTAGCTCTTTGAGACAGAGACTTTTGTGTCTTCAGGGCCAGCACACAAAGCCCTACACATAGTAAGCACATAGGTTTTGTTTGTTTGTTTGTTTTAAGGAAATGAGATTTCCTTTAATTAAAAATTTTTCTGCTGGTTTTGAAAAATTATTACAAGTTGTATTTTGCCTACTTTTGTATATGTTTGAAATTTTCTGCTGTAACAAATGGAAAACA
The DNA here is from genome assembly GCA_031878705.1 of Tapirus indicus. Taxonomy (NCBI): domain Eukaryota; kingdom Metazoa; phylum Chordata; class Mammalia; order Perissodactyla; family Tapiridae; genus Tapirus; species Tapirus indicus. Next base: position 60,300,265 of record CM062924.1, on the reverse strand, counting down.
AGGTAGGTTGTAAAAAAGAAAAAAAGAAGCAATATGGTGTAAAGTAAAAGATAAAAATCCTGTGTTCTATCATAGGGACTCCATAATTTTGGTTTAATTGATACTGTAATGTCACCTTTCCAAGTGGCTGTGCAGGTTTCCTCTTTCACTGGCAATATCTGTTTTCTAATTCCTCACCAGTGTTTGATATTGTCAGAGTTTTTAACTTTTGCAAACCTGATTATTGAAAAATTATATCTAGATTTACATTGCCCTGATTATTGGTAAGATTAAACATTATTTCATATGTTTATTGGCCATTTACATTTCTTTTCTCTTTTATATCCTTTGTCATTTTTTCCTATTGAGTTCCTATTAACTACAGGAACACTTTATGTATTCTAGATACTAATCCTCTGTGATATATGTTGCAAATATTTTGTCCCAATCTCCTTTATCTTTTTACCTTTGTTTCAGCTTGACTTCTGTGTTCAAAAATAATACATAGTGGCCCTTCTTCCATTTTAGAGCAGTCAGTATTTTTGATGATGATATGTCCCATGTATAGCCCAAAATAGTTTTCTGAAATGATCTTTTAGAATTCCTTGGCCTGATCTGTCAGTGTACCAGGAAAAATAGTCATCACCATTTACTGTCTCAACCCAATCCCTTTTTGTTTTTTATATTTTTCAGTTATTTTATAAATAACTTACAAAAATAATAATAAAAGGATAGAAAAAAACTTTATTTGAAATTTTAATAATAATTTAAATGTAGCAACTCCAAATCTTTATTCTATACTCTCCTGGTTTTGAATATATATATACACACACACGTGAAATGGATACCTCTGACTGCCACTGACTGCTCATCATTTGTCATGCATGAACCTGGAATATATCCGTCTTGAAAGTACTGATTCCAGACCTCAGGTATATCTCTAATAGGTTCTGGTTTATTACTTCTGGTTCTTCTTGCACTTGCGTCATCAAAATACAAAACCTGAAGAATTTTTTGAAACCTTTAATGGCTCATAATTTTGTTGAAGAGAGAGCAGCTATCTTCTTTGTTCCATAATTCAAACATTTTCATTTTTAGATTTATAAACACCAATTAAAAGGATCAATCCATTGATCAGTTTTTTTATTTATCATCTATATCCTTCCAGTCACCTTTGTATACTAACCTGCCTTCAGCATTTATCAATCTGGCACACAGACATCATAAAAGATGAAAGAATATGGTCATATGCCCTTTTAGCATAACAGGATGGTTCAGGTTCTTATTGCAAAATATTGCATGATCGGGCTAGCCTGGTGGCATAGTGGTTAAGTTCACGTGCTCCACTTTGGCGGCCCGGGTTTCATGGGTTCGAATCCTGGGCACAGACTTACACACCACTCATCAAGCCATGCTGTGACGGTGTCCCACATACAAAATAGAGGAAGATGGGCAGAGATGTTAGCTCCAGGCTAATCTTCCTCAGCAAAAAGAGGAAGATTGGCAATGGATGTTACCTCAGGGCCAATTTTCCTCACCAAAAAAAAAATATATATATATATATATATATATATTTATTATGTGATGAAGTCCTTCTTGTGAATGACTAACTCAATGAGAATACCTTATTTCCTTTTTGTTCTTAGAAATATATTGTTTACTCATCAATTCTTGAGTTTGAGAAAATTCATCTAGTATATTGTTATCTGAAGACTAATAATCTGAAATTTTGCTTATATGATCAATTTCACCATCATCATTAGAGTCTTGAGTGCCACTCTTTGTCTCTTTGTGTTCATCTTATGATTTGTCTAATAATTGTGAAATATCTCCCTTTGTCAATTTTCTTCTCTTTGCCATTACAGGCAGAAATTTTTAAAAATTCTGTATACTCAGCTATGATTCAGTGAAAGCTAAAAGCAGACTACAAAGATAGTGTCTCAAGTTTTTATACCTTACTGAAAGATGATGCAATCCTTTGGGTAATGCAGTAAGAAAATTGAAGGATAATGCAATAGTGATTATTTATTTCACTTTTGTATCATCCTTTTTGGTGATTTTATAATTCTTCCTTTTTCTTATTATTTTAGTCTTTTTTTTTTAAAGCATAGTTGTAAATAATCCAAGATATAGAAAAAAATAAGACCACTAAGATCCTGTAATAGAGGTTAAATTTATAAAAGGTTGCAATGGACCCATATGGTAATTACAAGATAGAATGAGTTTTATTCTATTTTTTAAAATAAGTATAATTTCTCTTTGTTCTTTGGAAGACTCTAGAAAGAATAAAATTATGAAATAACAACCCTCCCAAATAGTAAGGAATTGTTCCAATAAGAAAGTAAAAAACTAAAATTGGGCCCAATGGACCTAATGTTATACCAAGGACTGAATTGACTAGCTATATGTACTGACTATATTAATGAAGCTTTTATTGTGGAGTCAACTGGAATGGAAATGATGCTTAATTAGTTTTAGCCTTTTTTTTTTATTACACTTAAGCTTGCAGGAGTTTGCTCCTATTTGCAGCTTTCTGTTCTGACCTTCCCCTTATCTGTGCAGGCATGGACAGAAAGAATAAATTAACTTGTTTTTGACTGAGGTAGGTGCTTCGTCCTCCTGTTCATTTTGTTTGCAGGAGCCCTGCTTTATCTCTGTGTCTCTCTTCTAAGCCTCTTTTCTCTATCAAAGCCCTTGAGCTGTTAGCTGTTGAAGTGAAGTGCATCTCTGTTAAGCACAGAGCATGCCAGTGCTCCAGTTGGGAAGAATCTCTAAGAGGTGTGTATGCCAAGCACGATATCATTGTGTGCAGGCATTGCAGGAGTCTGCCAAACCCAGGGGTAGGCTGCCAGGACAAATGCCACGTTGACATGACATTTACAAGTTTAGAGTCTGGAAAAGGACTGGCAATGGAACACCCTTCAGCTGCATTATTTAGGGTGGCAGTAACTGAGCCAACTTTTGAGTTTTAGACTCTGAAATCACAATCAAGAAGTAGTACTTCATATAGAATTTGAAACTATCACTGCTGCTTTTTCTAGGAAGCGATGAATCCTGTTAGCCTGTTCCTAGAATGCATGATAAATCATAGTGGTTAAGAGTGCAGAATCTAGAATCAAATCTGGATTTGAATGAGGGCTCTCTCACTTATTGTGTGACCCTAAGCAAGTTACTTAGTCATTGTAAGCCTCAGTTTCCAATCTACAAAGTAGGGATAATAATATCACTTTCCTCATGGGGTTATTAGATGGATTAAATATTATCTTTAAAAGTGTAAGCAGTTTTCCCAGCGCCTGTCCAATATTGTGTTCAATAAATGTGTGGTATCTTTTACATTCTTTTGAAACTCGTGACAAATTCAAATTTTCAGCTATTTCTATATTTTAGTAACAAGCAGATATATTATAACTTAACCAGGGACGTATCACGACGTGAGTTTGTGTGTAGACTTTCATTGACTTAAGCATTGCCAGAACACTGTGCACAGGAAGCCCAGGACATAGTTTTCTTTACCTCTCTAGGAAAACTTAGAGCTGGAGTCAGGGTCATTTGAGCCTTTGGCATCACTACAGTTTCTTAGATGCAGAAACCATTTGGGTGTTAAGTATTTATTTCAGTAATAGCAGTCTTTTGATTGACCTGGAACTTTTCTCCAGCATATTCTAATGCAAAATGAAAACCTAGAGCTATTTTGAAGGATATATTGTGGCTTATTATGGAGACTATCTTTTTGGTGTGGATAACAAGGTACTTGGCTTTGATTAAGTCTTTTATCACGATCTAGTAGTTAAATAACAGGCTTTTCTGTGCTACTCATATAAAATACAATCCTCACCATTTATTGTTAGTGCTGTCGAGTCAATTCTGACTCCTAGCGACCCCCTAGTGTACAGCATAGTGGAACCCTGCCCAGTCTTTTTACGCCATCCTCACATCTTCCAGTGCTATGTCAGACTGTGCTCTGCTGCTGTTCAGTTTTCTTGGGCAGTTTTTCAGAAGTGGGTGGCCAGGTCCTTCTTCCTAATCTATCTTAGTCTGGAAGCTCTGCTGAAACCTGTCCACCGTGGGTGACCCTGCTAGTATTTGAAATACTGGTGGCACAGCTTTCAGCATCACAGTAACATGCAGCCCCCACAGTGTGACAACTGACAGATGGGTGGTGTGGTTCCCTGACAGAGAAATAAACGCAGGCTGCGGCGGAGAGCACCAAATCTTAACCACTAGACCGCCAGGGCTGGCCATCCTCACCATTGTGCTTAGTTTATTTCCTTTAATCATTTTCAATACCATTAGTAAATTCTCTCAAATGATAAAATTCTGTCTTTTCTTTTTTTTCTGTTGTTTTTCAGATCTTCAAAGCTGCTACGGGCATTCTATATCCCCTTCCTGTCAGATCAGTATACAGTATATGCAAACTACACCATCCTCAAACCCCGGAAAGCAAAGCAAATCAGGAAGAAAAGTGGAGGTTAGCAACACGCCTGTGGCCCCAAAGGACAACCGTCCTTTGTTAACTAGTGATTCCACTGACAGGACTCCCTCCAAGTCTCGCCTGTAACACTTATAATAAAGGCCGTCTGACACGAATACTGGAATCTGGGTGCTTTGGGCTGGTTGAAGTCAATCACATTCACTTCTTGCCTGTGTCTCTGTTCTGCATGTAAACTTTTTGCAACTAGGCAGAAAAAGGCCCTAAAGTCCAGGTAGATACATTACTCCACATCTCATTGTTTTTCTTCTGTTCAATTATTTACTAGACCGGAGACGAGCAGAACCAACTTACAGGAAGAACTGAAAATCCCTGAACTGGATGGCTGTGTTAAGCTGTTCTCCACTCTGGCCTGGCATCCAAGAACTAGCAAGCCTCTCTTGGGCCATATGGGGTTCTCCACCAAAGCTGTTTGGCAGCTCCTAGCATACCTTGTTCAAATCCTAGTGCTGAAAATGAGCACAGCCTAGTTGCCAACCTACATGTCCTTTTCACCTCCAGCAAGACTAAGCTTTTCTAAAGCACTTCACATGACTAGGACCCTGTCCTGGAGATATCTCAGGAAAAGGCAACCATTTGAGGAACTGTGACCTAATTTTGTTATATAGGATGCCTCTTATTTTCATTTTATTTCCTTTACAACAAACTATAACCATATGATTTTTTTTTTAAGTTTTAGGTTACTATTTCTTGAATTCAAGACTTCCCTGTGTAAAGGTATCAACAGACCAGACTATAACTGTACAGGATATATTTTGAGAAAATTAATTCTATCAAATGATAGATCACATCACATTTTTAACTAATATATCCTAAGGCCATTTCTGAAGAAATTAATAATTTCTCTTTTGTGAAAAAGACGAGTGCATATTTATAGCACCTGTTTTTGAGTTCTATCTATTGCAAAGCACATCCTGCATGGGGCACTGTTAGTCAAATAGGCAATGATAAGGACCTAATTAAAATGTAATAAATATATACTATTACTTTACCTTTACATAGTTTACAAAACTCTTCCACATTATCTCATTTGATCCTCACAGTCACAGTGTGAGGTAGACAAGGCAAGTGCTTTTATTCCCATTTTACAGATGAAGAAACTGAGACTACAGGGGGAGGTAAAGTAACTTGCCCAAAGTCACACAGCCAGTAATAGTGCTAGGCCTAGAACCTAGGTTGCCTAACTCCTCATCTAGTATTCTTCCATACTTCCTCACTTGACTGTAAAAACATTACTTCAAAGAATGATGAGGTTGGCCAGAGAGCTGATTGATAATATAACTTTCTATTTTAAGGAAGAATTTTATCTGTATTTCTTTGAGTTCTTTGGAGCCTGCAGTCAGCTTGTTGGTTAGACCATCACAGCAATGCTCCGTGATACGGCCGGCCTGTGGCAGGAAAGTAGTGCTCATGTTTGGAAGTCATGCACCTTTGCAGCCACACAGGGTCTCCTATCAGTTCCATTTCTATAGTCAATCTGGGATCACATTATAGGTGCCTTATTTCCTTAAGAGTAATTGTGTCTAGTATCTGCAAATAGGATGAATCTATTTTTCAGAGTTTCCATCTTTCATTTTTAAAGAGAAGGGCTTTTCGATAGGAACTGATCTCAAGAGAGGAGAAAAGAAGTGATAAGGGAAGAAATGGCTAGTTACCATATAAAAAGTCTCCTCTTTGGGATCCCCTCTACAGGAATATCTGAGATGGGGTTGAAGCACTGGAGAAGCGATAGGTCTAGACAGTACAGAATGATAACTAGAGAGTGACGATAGACTGGGGTCCCACTTGCTGCTTTAAAGATTTCTGGCATTTAATTCTCAATACTTGATTACTGTTTTCCAAGGCAAATATTGGCACATGTGATCTGACTACAGGATAGAGAATTTTCAGTGAAATATCTTGCCATACCTGCAATAATAGTGTATTGTCCCTCACAGCAGCTAAGGTCTTCTACTTTTTGCAGAGTTAAATAAGAGAGTCCAGTAATGGAGGTCCATGATGAGTGGCTTTTTTCTAATCAAAGTGGTACAATGCTGATCTATTTTATCATCTTGCATGTTTAAAAAAGCCTTCTGAGCAAGAAGGCTTATTGTAATATAACACAAAAAAGGTCACGATTGATCCAGCGATTCCTTGGGAATATCAGTTCCTGTCCCTTTTAAAACCTAATTTTCTTTTTTTCTGTTCTGTGTATATTTTTAGTGAGAGCACAATAAATTGCAGAACACTGTGCCAAATGCTAGCGGTAAGGGATATAAAAGTGAATGGTTTTTGTTGTGAAGGTGTTTTTCATGTGATACTGTATAAGCGCATTTTAAAATCTCTGTCTCAGCAATACAGGGAGGTTAGTTTTGCCTAGAAAAGAGAGTTTCAAAACACTTGGTCAGAGTAGCATTTCTCCTCCAGAGAATCAGTGTTCATCATGAGCTGACTGCTCTGCTCACTGAAAGGGTAAAGTATCTGAGGAACTTATTTCTCCATAGATTGTTGAGTACCAAGGAATGAGGGACTACACATTATTTGTAGTAGTCTTTGATTATGGAGCTGAATGAAGGAGTGGGTGTACCTGGCAACTCCAGGGCCCTCTGATCTCCAGATCTTAAGCAGCCTTATCTGAACCCTAGATCTCACAACACTGAGTCCCATTATTGAACCCCAGACTGTGTAGTAGGCATCTATTGTCAAAGTTTACCTGTCACCTGGTAGGTGTCTTCTGATAAGAAAGGAGACCGGTCATTTTAATCTTTTGGGATAATCAGAGAAAATTGAAGCCCATACTCTTTATTACTGAATTCAAGTTTAGAAACAGATTCTTTGTTTTAAATTAAAGTGGTTCTTGATCCCAACCATTAATTTGGGTCATTTTTCCTAGTTTGGAGTTCTGGGAAAGAACCTTGAAAACCGCATGTGATTTTGCAGCATTAAATCTGGAGTGACCATTTGGACAAAGCACCAGTAGCAGTCCTTTATTGTATTTTGCATTTCATGGGATTTATTGAAATTAGAATTCACTGTGATCGTGCCGTCTTCTGGCCAGTGTCAGGCAGCTATGCTTTTAATTTGGTTAATTTTATTTTCTCTGAAGAGAGAAAAGAGGCACAATTTAATCTTTGCCTCCACAGGCATATTAAAGCTCATGTGTTAATTCATTCTTGCGTTCCTATGTTAAATGCCTTGGGTAAATGGATAAATGGACAGGTGCTTAGCTTTAATTTTTTTGTGACAGAAAGATCAAACTTCCATATGGCGTCGTTGGGTTTCAGAGGCTCTCTGGTGTTTTGGTAAATCTAAATGAATGTTGCCTTTAATTTTTCCAATATTTATAACCATGTGATTCATGCTGCAAATGAAATCAGGAAGCAAGAGTATTGCCCAATTCATTTGTCTTCCTGATCCTTGTACTTTATTTCATGTGTCAGTGTTTACATTACATGCTTGTATTTTCTGTGAAAGAAAAAGTTAAATAAATCTTGGCAGTTTGATTTTCCTTTTCTTGAGGTGATATTTTCTCTTTTGCTTTTAGCTTTTAAATCTTTGGTGGAGATTGGAAACTGAAGGAGCTCAGCTCCTTCCATCTCCCCCACTCTCACTCTTCAGCGTATAGACCTGCCTTCTACGGGCCAAATAACCCAGAATGTTTATTCTGAAAACTCTAGGAAGAAGTCTTTGGGAAACCCAGTGAGGGTTAGTTTTGTTTTACTTGTGGAAAAACCAAACACACTAGGAATTGCTCAATGTGTGAAAGTCGTGCCTAAAAGATAGTCTCTGGGTCCTTCTTAGGTTTTGGGTTAAGAATTTCTGGACTGTGAGAATCTTAATATACATAGAAATGAGGATCTAGTAATGTCTAACATTTAGGTAATTCTCAGGTTGTGGGGGGTCATCAGGAGTGGTAAAACTTTTTTGTGAATGAATTCCTAACGTCGTTCCTATGCCTTGCACCCTGTACCAGTAGCTCCAGTAGCCATCTGGGTTAAACCATCCCTTATCAGATTTCTTCCCATGGGACTCGAAATGCCCCTGAAACTTGGTTTGATTTCTTTCTCTCAAGTTATTTTAGAGAAGGATGCTTTATTAATGTAATTCCAGGTGGAGAAGTTCACAGCCTTAATGAATTTCTTCTCCTCGAAGGTCATCCTTCTCTCTGTTACTCTTACTTTGGGGGCCAGCTCGAGTCTCCCCCTCTATGAAGCCTATTTAGACTTCAGACCTCTGCTATTACTTCTTTTCCTGAACCCTCTTGAGTACCTAGTGTCTTTGCTAATGGCATAGAACCTTAACACGTAACCCTTGTAAACCCATCTCTGAGGGACATTGTTGGCACCTCCAGGTGCAAAGACCATGTCCCACTTCTCTGTATTCCCAGTGCTCCACACAGTTCCTGAACATTTTGGTACTGTACATGTTTTTTGACAATGAAGAAAGTAAAAAGAAACCTGCAACTAATATACAGCTATTGCTTTCAATTTAGCAGATTTTTAGACCACAGAAAATATAGCAAGTCCTAAGTCTTATAGTACACAAACGGCAATTTGAAAGATGTGAATGAGACTCAATTTTGTGTGTATTTTAGGAATTCTCCTGAAGTACACAGCTTTCACACAAAGACAGATAGATTCCTTAGAGTACCTTCTAAAAAGAGAGATTGGGGACCTTTATTGAATATTTTTACTATTTTACTATTATTACTTGATTTTGGAGGGTCAGACTTAGCCTAGGAGACCTGAATGAATTTGGAGCAGGAAGCCTCTCCCTGAGGTGTGAGGAGGTGCTCCGTTCCTACCAGCTACCTGCCCTGCTAGGAAAAGGAAGTCTAACTGCAAGATGACTTTGTAGTGATACATTCAAATTCAGTAATACCCAAGTAGCGAGAGATTTTTTAAAACTGGAAGCTGTTTCGGCTCTCTGCAGCTGGGGAGTTCAGCATAGACCTGACACTGAAACAAATTATAACCAACAGATTTGATAAATGAGGGAAATTCAGATCAGGGATATGAGATTACAGAACTGTAATAACACAGACTGGGAACTCCTATTATAGCTTCTTAGAATAAATAGCTTGTGATTAAGTTAACAATTGGATTCAATAGCGTTTTACCTGACTATGATCTTTTTTAAAAAATTTAAGTGAATCTTAAGATATTTTCATAAAATTTTTCAAGGTGATAGGGTTTTTTGTTTGTTTTTGCTTCTAGTTTCTGGACTATTTGTTCTGTCATTACCTGCCTGGAGATAAAAGTCCAAACCAGGTGACTCTTGATGGTCCTAACGGCTAAAAGATTGAGTGAGTTAAACTTCTCTGACAAGGGTTTTTCACAGACCTCTAACCATGGATTCCGGCCATTACCTGCCTTACGAGGGATCTCTTTACCTTCATTTGCCTACAGAACCAGTATTTGGAAACTGGTGCCACTGGCCTGTAATTTGCCGTTTTAACTCTTGAATCCCAAGCTGCCAAATTAGAAGGGTATGCTTTTTGGTCTGTTTGCTAGCTGCTTCAGCAGTGCCGTGCTCAGTGGTGGAGAAGATGTGGCCACAGAGCAGTGATTCTCAACCAGAGCTGTACAGGAGAGTCACCTGGGGACCCTTTAAAAAATTGCCACTATCTGCTTGATCCCCCTGCCCCCAGGAATTCTGAGTTGGTGGCCTGATATGGGCCTCAGCATCATTATTATTATTATTATTATTTTATTTTATTTTTTTTGTGAGGAAGACCAGTCCTGGGCTAACATCCATTGCTAATCCTCCTCTTTTTGCTGAGGAAGACTGGCCCTGGGCTAACATCGTGCCCATCTTCCTCTACTCTATATGGGACGCCGCCGCGGCATGGCTGACAAGCAGTGTGTCGGCGGGCGCCCGGGATCCGAACCCGCGAACCCCGGGCTGCCAAGCGCGAACTAAACCACTGCGCCACTGGGCCGGCCCCAGCATCATTATTTTTTAAAAACTCCGTAGATGATTTTTCTAATATCCACTCCTATTGATATCAGAGACTGAAAGGCCAACAATCATACCAAAGATCAAAGATAAGTAGGCAAAATGTTTGGTGTCCTTTTCCAATTATAACCCCTGGCCACCCACACTTCCATCAAGGCCTCTTCCCCTCCCCAGACCCTTTTCTGTACTTTTTCCAGCCTATGAAACCTTACCTGCTCCATCTCCCATTCTCTCTGGGCCCTTCTTTCTGGGAAACAATTAACTAATACGGTAGTGAAGTATGCTAATGGATGTTAATAATTTACTGCACTTGTCTTCCCGTTGATCCCCTCATCTCAGTATGTTTGAATGATAACACATCTGGAAAAAAGGAATGACTAATTTTGGCAACTTCAGACCCATTCAAGTGCCATTTTATTTATGAGGTAGGAGGAGAGAGTTTGAGCAGGCACATCCAACCTTTGGGAAGACTGCCTGGCCTTTAAGTTCAAACCCTGTTGATTGGCATTGCTTGGCGTATTCAGAGGAGGACCTGTGGCTGTCTAGAGTAGGAGAATGAAAAAACCATGTGTGTAGCTATTAAGCCTTCCTGCTCAGGACACACTGAGGGAGCCTGCCTTGTAGATTTACTATACTTAGCTCTGTTTGAGACAAGTACAGTGAAGGCTTTCCTTTAGTCACTCTGCCACTGGTCTGCAGAGCTTCTCTGGAGCTGCTGCTAACCCCTCAGACATGAGAGCAAAGGTTAATCTCATTTTGAGAGAAATGACCTGCAGTGTGTTCACTCAACCAACAAGAAAACACCATGGATCATTCAGGAATTGGTCTTGCTTCTTTCTTGCCTCCCTATTAATAATATGTCTCTCAGCCTTCCTGGTATTTCCTATATATGTTCCCATTTTTTTCTTGCCAATGAAATATTTGTGGAGTTATAAAAAAGAATCTTACGAATTTTTTTTCTTAAACTCAGCCCTTTCCACTTTCCGTGGGCTTTTTTCTGTAATTGTGTTCCCACAGTCTGTGCTTGCTGGAGATATTCTGAAAAATAGCACCAAAGTTTGAATTTGTTGCCATGTTTTTTTGGTTTTGGTTTTGTTTTACTCCCCACTCACTCTTTCTGAGAACTTCTTGGGGCAGCCTGTCTGCAGTGCCAGCACAGAGACTTCCCTAGCATCCAGCCGAGGGCAGCCTAGTCTCACTAAAAGTTTCAGAGCTCCTTTTCCTCCCAGAATCAAATTAGTGTCAGTATTTGCTGCACTCTTGGTGTCAAAATTCCAGTGTAAATTGAAATATCTGAGTTGCATTTCTTTGGACTCTGTATCCCTACATTACACTCTTATATTGCTGTAATTGCAAAAATGTCCTGGAGAAAGCCATACCTATAATTCATGGAAGATGGATCATCCACCACAACAGTAATTCCCTGGTTGGTAAACTATCCACAGGTCAATTCTTCTCACTTAATTTCAGTTCTATGTGACACGACCTTGATGGTATTTCTAGGTAATAAAAGATATACGTTTGGTTGAGAGGGGGAAGCAGCTATTTTTAGGGGTAATTATCAGCCATTTTTCCCATTTTCAAGGTTCCTAACATGAGCAAACCATGTCATACACTAATACACCTATGCTAATACATACACCTCTGCTAACTTATTGATATCATCAAAGGCAACCCAAAGGATATATGAATGTCCAGTGTTCTCCCTTCCGTCAGATGCCAGCACGTTTTCCACAGCACAGTAGCTCAATGGATGGTATTAGCACTTAGCAGGGGCTGAGCCCCTGCAAAGTAAAAGGCCTTAGATATTCTTTGATTGGTGCTCATGTCTAGGTCATGGGGTGAAAAGCAAACATCTGCAGAAGGAAGTAGAATTTGCATTTAAAAGTTCAGGGTACCCACCTAGGCAGATTTAGGCCTTGAGGAACAAACAAGGTCACCTCTTTGATACAGAAGGAGATTCCCTTCTTTTTACATATAACACCTGATAGATACCCTCCTTTGAACACGATCTTAGAACTATATGGGGAATGTATTGGGGTCTGGTGGTTTTTTGGGTTCTTTTTGTTTTTGGTTTTTTAATATCCTCTAGATTGTCAGATTGGCACTGTGGAGAAATCATATGAATAATAGCTAACATTTATTAAGCATTTACTGTATGTCAGGAATGTTTCAAGTTGCTTTTTTCTCCCATAATCCTTACAACAACCTTAGGAGGTTGATAACTATCATTATCCTTTTTTTAAAGATGGGGAAGCTGATACTCAGAGATATTAAATGTCTTGCCCAAGATCACCTAGGTAGAAGGTTGTAGACCTGGGATTCAAACCCAAGCAGTCTGTCTGACTCTCTGTCTTAACCAAAATTTTATACTCTCTGTTTTATGATCTCTTGGAAATCTAGAGCCCTTGACCTCCTTTTTTGGATCCTTTGTGGAGGTATCTGGAATGATTAGACGGGTGGAGATGAGAACAGGAGCTAGTCAAAGTTGTTTCTCTTTTTTTACCATCTTCTTAATCTGCCTCCAGTAATCACAGCCTGGAGGTTGTCCTAGTAAGAGAGAGTGTGCAGATAATACATTCAGTCTTTGTAGGGGCTTTTCTAGAACACCGTGGGCCCCAGCCAATTTTAATCACACAGCTAGATCAGAAAGGGAGCTGATTTCCTGAAGTCCTAGAAGTTAGTGGAAATTCCGGTTTCTGATTACAGTTCCAGCTGAATTTCTGCTGAGATGTGAGTGGTGTGTCCAGGGGGTCTTGGCACTGGTTCTTTCTTATTCCCATGACCTTTTTCCTAACAGTTCTGCTGGGCAGATCAGAAAAAGAAGTGGGAAAGAATACTGTCTTCAGGGAACACCACTGGGAAAAGCTTTCAGGGGACCAGGAATATTTTAAGTAATCCCTGCTTATGCTAAGTCAAACCTCTGTCTAGTTGGAGTTTGGGGACAATGTGCCCAGATGCTGAAAGTTACTACTTATGTTGACTGGGTCAAGTACAAGGCATGGTGATAAGGGCTTACAAAAATAAGAGAGAAGAAGGAAGACTGGACTCTACCCTCTGGACATAGTGGGGCCAGACAGGGGATACCTGGCAGAGGGAGCTATTATACACATCAACAGATGCCATGGGGAAAGCCAGCCAGGAGGAGGCAGAGTCCAGTCTATGGTGTGGTAACCAAGAAAAAGGTTTGTTTGTTTGAATATGTAATACTTTTCATGGTTCAGAATTCAAAAAGCCTAAATGCAATGCAGTATCCTGGATTGGGTCCCGAAAAGGAAAAAAGGCAGTAGTGGAAAAATGGGTGAAATTCGAGTAAAATTTGGAGTTTAATAAATAGTAAAAAACAAAAGGACAAATGGATATACTACATTGAAAATTCTCCCTTCCATTTCTGTTCCCCAAGGACCCAGTCACCGTCCCATGATCAACCAATGTGACTAGTCATGTGTGTCCTTCTAGAGATTTCTTTTACGCTTATACAAGCACATGTGTGTGCATTCTATTTTATACAAATGGTAAGATACAATATACACTGTTCTGGCACTTGATTTTTTTTTAATCTTAAAATGTTTTAATATTACCTGTTTAGGAGCAATCTATTATTTCCGAACATTTTCAGCTTAAATTACATTCCATAACTTCGATAACACTGTACCTTGCTTTTTCACTTAACACTGTAACAAAGGGTTTTTGTTGAGCTGTGTATAGCATCTGGCAAGATAACCAGGGGACTGTCCTAAGGACGTTTTAGTCCGCAATAGGACTCAAAGGCCTAATGCTTTTGAGAAAGATTGCCATGCCTGTTTGATCTCCAGGTTTGTTGTAGCTTAAATCTACCTTTGTGGTTAGAGTGAGTACTAATTCTGACTGTTCCTCTTGGGGAATTGGGGGCCTACACACCTTGAGCATAGGTCTCCAGATGTTCTCTTTTTGTGTTGGGCTTGGGCACCAGATTCAGTGAGCCCTTGGTAATCAATAACATAACTTCTAACATTTGCGTGGTGCTTTCCATTTACAAGGTACTCTACATTATGGATCTTATTCCTCACAACAACCCTGAGAGAGAAGTAAGGTAAGATTTGCCCCTATTTTAGCAATGAGGAAATCTTCTGGAAGGCCTGAGTCAGGTCTTCTGACTCTAAATCGTGTACTCCTTTCACCCTTTCACATTGGTCCTCTTTCTTGCCAACACTTAATTGACTGGAATGTTTTCTTACTTGCTTCTCCATCCTCAGTAGATAATAACTATTAATGGATAATATTTGAGGGCTTACTCTTGTCAGGCATTAATCTAAGCACTATATATGAATTATTTAATCTTAACAACCTCATGAGGTAAGCTTTACAGCCACGCTCAACAGATGCAGAAAGCCAAGAATCAGAGAGGATAAGTTATTTGCCCAAAGTTATACAACTAGTAATTGGTAGAGCTGGGATATCAGTCTAGGTCTTCCTGACTCCAGTGTATACTCTCTTAACCATTGTATGTACTGCCTTGAATCAGAAGTGACTGTCCCATTTCTTTAATTTGCTCTTCCCAATAATTCAAGCAAAGTTTTGCTCTGGAAATGCAACACCTTTTTATGTATAGTGATAAGCTATGGCATGGAGGCGGGGCTGAAGCGAGGAGTGGTGATAATCCCTGATTATGAGTTCCGGAGCTTCTTCTGATTCACTGTGTGACTCCAGGTAAAGTCTTTTTCTCTTTTTCAAGTATTCCCAGCCATAAAAATGAGATTAAAATTTTGCCATAAAGCAGAGAAGAGAAAGAAAGTAAAAACATTGAGGTGAAGTTGAGGGGAAAATATTTGAGACCCACAGAATGAAGACATTCTTTGTGTAATCATAAATTCAAACTGTCATTAACGCTATGGTGATAATTACTACTTTGCAATGAATTAAGTACAGACCTGGGAATCTGTTTACCAGGGTCATCTTGCTCAATGAAGAAAGTTGGCAGATGCCTGCATGCACCTCAGGGTTTCTATGTATGAACTGGGCCATCCACCACTTTCTCGATGGCCTTTTCAATGGGACGGCACTGCTGGGTCTGCCCTGGGTCTCTCTCCTGCACTTGGCCTTCTCTCCCAGGCAGGTGACTCTGTGGAGCAGATCAGCCTTAGAATGAACGCCTATTTGTAAAGCTCTGTGGACTGTGAGGAAGAGGCAAGCTTAGTAAATGTGAGGCAAGAGGCCAGAGAGCACAACAGTGATGTCATTCAGACTTCCTCAGGACTGACCCTTTTCTGTTGTGACACTGAGAGCTGTTACAAGCACAAGAGTTGACGGCTGTTGATCCCATCTGCCAGTGCTCCTCCATGTTCTTGATGCTTCATCTGACAGAAACTGGGCAAATCTAACCCTGTCTTCCCTTGATTCACTGGATGAGGGAACTGTATGTGGGTGTCAGAACTCAGTGCTGAGAATGTCACATTGTTTCCTGAGTGTTGATTTAAATCCTCAGCCTCATCTCAGCTGTTGCCTCTGGCGCTCCCTGGTCATTAGTTTCTTGTGTGTGGGACTTGGAGAGGAGACCAGAGGGAGGGAGCAATAGAGAGGAAGAGAGGGTATGGAAACAGCTCAGTGCCTCAGTTCTGTGTTTGTAGTGCTTAGCTGACTTCCAGGAATCCAGCAAAAGAGGGATCATTTTAATCTGACAAAACCCACGGTCAATAGGGACAGAATTGCTTATTGATAAACAGTTGTAGCTATCATTTGCTTTTTCTGGACTGAAGTGGCTTCCAAATACTCTTTTCAGACTCTCTTTGAGCAGATGCTTTTTGATATGGTAATTATTTTCCCAGATGAACTTTTTAAATCAATGTCTTTCGAACGTCATTGCATGTTAGAACCACCAGGAGTGAACAGTAAAATGTCCTGCCCCATTCTCAGGGATTCTGATTCAGTAAATCTAGGGTGGAAGCCAGGAATCCACATTTTTTTCCAGTTTTATTGAGAAATAATTGACATAGAGGAATCTGCATTTTTAAACAAGCATCTTATGTGATTCAGATAGTCAGTGGACCACACTCTCCAAAAGACTGTCTTACATTTTGTTCTAGTTTCCATTTGGCCTAGTTTTTGAAATAGCCTCTTTACGCTTCAGTCTGTTTTAATCACTTTCTTTATTGAAGGATTTATTAGCATCTCCATGTTTACTACCTGTTTCATTCTCACATCATCACAGTAACCAGAGAGGGAACCAGAGGTGGTTAGCTCCCTTTTATTGGAGGTGAGGGGGTGGGACGTAGGATTGAGGCACAAGGAGAGGTATGTCACAATGAGTCAGAGACAGAGGTGGGAATTGAAGTCCAGAATTGATGACTCTCAAACCAGGCAATTTTCTGGGGCCTATTTTCTCAGCTTGTGATTTCATATTTAATCATAGTTATTCCTTAGGTGTCCAATTCATTGTGCTTGGGTAAGCAAAGTGTACTTGAGTTTTAAACAAAATAGCTTAGCATCAATCAGTGTGCTAATTTTTGTTTAGCATATGGAGGGTCATCTAAGCTTAAGATGATATCTAGATGTGGAACTGACTTAATGTGCTTCTCCTTGTGCGTGCTTCCTTGATCATTTCTGAAGACTTTTTACATAAAGTATAAGGAAACAGATTTCTTCTCCCCATGCCAGTAGGAGCCCCCTCTGATCTACTTCTTTAGTACTGGTAGAGTACTACATCAAAAAACCTCTCAACCCTCTGTTTCTCAAACTTGAGTAGTATTTGGATCCATTTCCAAAGGAAAAAAAAAATCTTGAAAACTCTGTCAACGTATTTTTATTACAATGTTACTTAAATTTACAAATATAAAGTATGAATATAATGTTCCTTTATTTATAGTTCTTATATAACTAAAAAAACAAAATAGATTTACAAATTAAATACAAATGAAACCACAAAACTAATACTATTCATATTAATATAGTAATTTAACATGACAAAGGATGTATTTTGCTTAGACTAAATTATCCCTTGTATTGTGACTATGGTATTGCCTGTGAAAGCTCAGCTTCTTTTGAGTTCAACATGCCTGTGCCACCAAGTGACCTATGACATCTCAATTTTCTCACCACTTTTCTGTTAGAACTATAGCAACAGTGCAGCTGAGTGATGTCATTGGGCTTTCATTCTGTGCATGAAAACGCCATTTTCATTTTAAATCCACCTCTGTTCTTTTCTCATTATCCTAAAACAATAAAAACAGCATTGAAACACACATGCAAATGTAGGTACTGAAATTGTGTGGCAATGTCCGGTTATGAAGTGGTCATCCAAATAATCCAGAATATGCTTATGCAAATCTAAAAAATATTATCAAAATGAAAACAAAATTAAAACTCTAGAGAATACATCCATAGACTTAATTTGAGAAATACTGTTCAGGTCCATTGGTTCCCAAACTTCCACTACTATCAAATGCCCTATCTACTGTGTTTACTTCCAGGAGCCCCATGTTTTAAAAAAAAGTCTCCTAAATTGCATTTATTAATAATTTTACAATTTTAGTAATCAGACACATAGAATTACCATTTCAAAGCTTGTGATCACCATATATAGTTATCAGTCTAAGCTGCTTATAGTCCAAAACAAATAAACAAAAAAGATAGGACATTCTAGTAATTCTGTGCTGCTCTAACAAGCATAAATGAAAACTTTCCATTAAGTTTTTTAAGAAAGAACTCCCATACCCTCACCCCCTCCCACTGCTGCCTTTGAGAACTCTTGGGGTTCTAGGGAGGCCAGTTTAGCCTTTCTTGTACATGCAAAGTAGCCACTTCACTCAATTTGCAAGGATTAAAGCTTGTCCTAGTTTTGCTTGATTGTTGTACTTCTAGCATGCTAAAGATCTACAAAAATGGGAGGAAGAAAATACAACAGAAGGCACCATTCCAGTACCAAACTGAAAAGAAACACAAAAACAAGAGAGCAGCATGTTTTTAACAGCTTGCATGGAGAAAGCGGAAAAAATATTGACTGAGGAGTTTGGACAGCACTGTTCATTTTCTCTCACCGCCCGCGTTATCTGTCTTATGGAGCAGGAGCCAGATACAATTCTGGCGCATAGGCCGAAGGAAGAGGTGGAGGGATTCTGTAGAAGCTTGAGGCTAGTGGGGAAGTTAGGGCCGGACACCCGGTGGCTCAGCGCCAGGATGAAGGGAGGGGAGGCGCTAAATCTTTCTTCCTCATAGCCTCGGGCATCCTCTTTGGTCCGCCTGAGTCCTAAGAGGGCACAGCACGCATTACTCGACTAGGTCCCTGACCCCTTCAGAGCACCACGAGCAGGATGAATCCTTGCCCCTGTTTCTTTCGGCTGGGGAAAGGACGCAGGGGCTCCATTCGCTTTCTTAGCCCACCCTTCTTCTGGAGTTTAGACCTACGGCTCCCGCAAGGGGTACCGGCCGAGGGCCTTCACCAGCCCGGCAGACACCCAGCTCCTCCACCTCGGCGGAACAGGAGCGTGGGCCTTAGCTCCGACGGCCTGGGCGCGGGGCGGGGCCTGGGCGCGGGGCGGGGCCTGGGCGCGGGGCGGGGCCTGGGCGCGGGGCGGGGCCTGGGCGCGGGGCGGGGCCTGGGCGCGGGGCGGGGCCTGGGCGCGGGGCGGGGCCTGGGCGCGGGGCGGGGCCTGGGCGCGGGGCGGGGCCTGGGCGCGGGGCGGGGCCTGGGCGCGGGGCGGGCGGCAGCAACCAGCCGGAGAAAGAACATGGCGGGCGCGGTGGGGCCTGGGGTCGGCCCCGGGGCAGCGGGCGGAGATGGAGACGATTCGCTATACCCGATCGCGGTTTTAATCGACGAGCTCCGCAATGAGGACGTGCAGGTACTGGGGTCGGGTTGGGGAGCGGAGGCGGGCCCGGCCGGGCGCGTGGTAGGGAAGGGGGAAGGCCGGCGCCACGGTGGGGGAGGCCGGGGGATGGAAAGAGGCGCACTCCGAGCAGAAACTTGAAGGGGAGGAAGGGAGCGACCCTTGAGGGGCTGTGGCCCCGGCCCTCCCGGGGGCCTCTCCAGCACCCTTCGTCCCGACCGCCTGAGGCGTCTGTCCGGCGTCGCACCGGGGCGGTTGTGGGAGAACCGGCTTCCCGCCTGGGCGCCCCTTCCGGGCCGTGCGGTGAGAGCGCCGCGTCGAGCCCCTGGCCGGCCGTCCTTGTTGACTAGCGAGCGGAAGGAGGGCGGCGCGGGGCCGCAAGGGGGCTGAGCATGCTGCAGGGGCGCCAAGGGGCCCTTTGAAGTGCGGGTGAATGAATGCCTCCCTCTGGGCTTGGAGACCGGCTGGGCTCGTTGGGTAGAAAGAGGGTGGGATGGCCGATTAACCTAGAGGAGTCGGTGTAGCTGCTCTGGGCGAACTTTCCTTTGAAAAGGCAGGAGTTGTATTCAACCGTTTGACCTGCTTCACCACTGCCAGAGGTCTCTCTTCCTAAAATTGTCTCACTTCCTGGATATTGTATTCTCTTTCATTCATTTCACTGATCGGCCCTTCAGAGTGTTTCTACTAGGAAATCTTCCTTTGGCTAATGAAGCCGTGTTACACTGCTCCTGACGTTCCTCATTGAATAAAGTCTGAACTGAAGGTTTTCCTCATTCTTACTCGTTATGTCATTATCTCACCTGTTTGCAACTTTTATCTTTTGGTCTAACTCATAACTTTTTTTACTTCGTTCTTCTTTCCTCTCTCTTTTTTAAAGCTCCGTCTCAACAGTATTAAGAAGTTATCAACAATTGCTCTAGCACTTGGAGTAGAAAGGACGCGAACTGAACTGCTGCCGTTCCTTACAGGTATGTGAATCTTTGTTTAAAGAAAGACATGGGCATTTCTGTTTTCCAGTGGCTTCCAAAACTTTGATTATTTTCTAACATTTGTTACCCACAGTATTATTAAGTACTAAGCTGAGCCTGATGCTTTCTGGGCAAAAGAAAACAGGACAGAGCATATTGTAATGTTGTGGCCAGACATATTCAAACATTAATTGTTTTGCTAATAGTAAAGTAATGGTTGATAATAGGATTATGAATTTCTAATTCATTCTGTAAAACAGATCAAAGAAGACTCTTGATTGGGAAGGAAGAAAAGGCTGTTAAAGGATTGTGACAGGACCATCTAGTTACTTATTGAGTCTCTTCCTAATTTTGTGTGAGTGTCCAGTTCTGGGCCAGCTATCCTTGTTGATGAGTACTGGGTTGTTGTCATTTCCAGATACAATTTATGATGAAGATGAGGTACTGTTAGCTCTTGCAGAGCAGCTGGGAAATTTCACCGGCCTGGTGGGAGGTCCTGACTTTGCCCACTGTTTGCTGGTGAGTATATTCTGCCTGCCCTCCTCCTAGGACTGTTTTTTTCATGATTTTTTTCTTCTTTTTTTGTTGATGTCATTAGTTTATTACTTGGTGAAATTTTTGTTGTACGTTATTGTTTGTCAGTCACCATATAAATGTGTCCCTTCACCCCTTGTGCCTATCCCCTTCCCCCTGGTAACTACCAAACTGTTCTCTCTGTCCATGTGTTAGCTTATCTTCCATATATGAGTGAAATCATGCAGTGTTTGTCTTTCTCTGTCTGGCTTATTTCGCTTAACATAATACCCTCTAGGTCCATCCATGTTGTTGCAGATGGGACCATTTTGTCTTTTTGTTATGGCTGAGTAATATTCCATTGTATATATATACCACATCTTTATCCAGTCATCAGTTGAGGGACTCTTGGGTTGCTTTTGCCCTCCTTCTAGAACTTTTGCAGTATAAATAATACTTGTTTGGTGATAGGCACACTGCATAATTTTTTAATGCAGATCTTTTTATGGATAGTCACAGTGTTAGCTATTGAGAGAACAAATAATCTAGGCACTTTGGACTCAACCCTTTCTTATTTTTTCTGACTATGAATATAAGAACTTCTTCCTTTTTTCTTTTCTGCCTCTGTAGACTTGTTATTTTAGAGGTTGGGAGAAAAAGGATTTGATTGTTTTTGTTTTATTTTTTTCCCCTTGAAATTGGAAATCTTAATTCTCATCTAGCAGTGTCATGACTTTGGAAATGTTTATTAGTTTTTTGTCTTTGATTGTAAGCACAATTTTTGCTTCTGGCTTACTTTGTGAATTTGATAAGTTCAATTTAGTTGACATTTATTGACAGCCTACTATATCAGGCACTGAAGTTACAGTGTTAGTGTTAAAGAAGACTAATGTGAATGGAATGAGGTCTCTGTCCTTATGTGTCAACAAGTAATTACTGTACAGTGTTAGATGGAAAAATAGAAGCACATACAACGTACTCAAGTAATAGAGAAGAGAAAGAGCTTAACTCAGGGTAATCAGGGATGACCTCATGGGAGGTGATGTCTGAACTAGGTTTTGAAGGATGATTAGGAATTTCGATAGTTGCACAAGATAGGAATGTATGCTTCAGGGCTTAAATACTGTCTGTATGATGCTGACTCTAGTGATTTCTGTCTCTACCTTTCCATGGAACTTGACAGGGAGATATAAACGTCTATCTGTTGTCTCTATATATCTGACTATGATTTTTCTGCTAGGATGTCAAATAGGCATTTCACATTTAACATGGCTAAAACATCTCAATTTTCTCCCCCAAATATGCCTCTCATTTAGTTGTCCCATGTCAGTAAATGGCATCACCATCTATTCAGTTGCACAAGCCAAAACCTAGAAGACATTCTTGAATCTTCTTTCCCTCATTTCCCAATCTAATCCATTAGTAACTTTTGCTGATTCTATATATATTCCAAATCAGTCCACTTTCCTCCATCCCTACCACTACCTGGCTCTTCTTTCCTCTAGTCTTTCCACGCCACATGATCTTTCCTCTAGATTACTGCAGTAACTTCCTAACTAGTTGTCTTCCACTCTTGCCTCCCACTTCACCCCTATAGTTCATTCTTCACCCAGCAGATGGATCACTCCCTGCCATAGCTCTTAGAAAATCCAAATTTCTTCCTTAACTTGTATTTTAGCTTACAAAACCTGCCTCTGTGAGCTTATCTCATATCATGTTCCCTGTTGATAACCTCATTCCATTCACAGCGATCTTCTTCCTGTTCTTTGAATAACCCAAGTTTATTATTGCCTTAAGACTTTTGCCCTAGGTATTCCCTCTGATCAAATGTCCTTTTGAGCTTCTTGTGGCTGGCTCCTTGTCATTTAGGTATCAACTTCAATACATCTTCTGAGAAAGGCCTTCCCTGACCACCCAACCTGAAATTGCCTCCCAGTCACCCCTTATCACATCATCCTATTCTATTTCTTTACAGAGTACTCATCACCATCTAATTGTTGTCTTGATTAGTTGTTGTCTTCCTCTATTAGAATATAAACTCCACTGGAGCTAGGAACCCGCTTCCTTGTTTCTTCTCTGTCCTCAGTGCTAGACTACAACAGCAATCATTTACTGAAAGAATGAGTTGCAGAGGCTTAGAAGCATGAAACAGGTTGTGTTGCTGGAGTATAAAGTGTTGGGCTGGAGTAGGCAGGAGTGGTGGTCAGGGGCAGTAGGAAAAGAGCGTGGAGAAACAGGCAGAGTTCAAATCAAGAGACAACTTGTATGCGATTCTCAGGAGCTTGGCCTTGACCTGTAGTAGTGATAGAGATTATCCAAGGATGCTGCATGAGAGGAGGTCAGAGAGGGCGGGGCAAATATGAAAAACCTTTACAAATAAGAAAGCAGTATTTTTTCAAAGGGCTTCTGAAATACCTCTTAGGAAAACAGTACGTTCTACCTCCGTGTGTCAAACCATTTTCAAAATGTGTATTAGGTAGACATGCTTCTTTCCTTTGACTCATTATAATTGTTTACTCTCTTGGTCAGTTCTACATACGGGTTTTGTCTTTCACATTTGCAGCTCATGGCATATGCTGAATCTACCTAGACCAAATGCAAATCCAGAAAGGCAGAGGTTCGGAGAACCTCCTTCACTTTTCACTGGGCCGTGTCATATTCACTTTCTGGTCCTAGTCCAGACCAACCCCTTTGGTCTCTTTGCAAACCTGCGAGCAAGGATTCCTACCATTTCTGTGCTCTTCACTTAATTGTTCTGTCAGAAACTCCTGCTTTATATCTGGCTCATGGAAAGATTTTGGATGTATTCTGCAAAAAAATGATTTGTACTTAGCCTTTTGTAGGTTGGATAAGTTGACGGTGTGGAGCTAGCAGACAAGGGTTGCTTGCACTTCCAGGAATGGTAGCATAATACTCCAAAGGCTGTGGACTCTGGCTTGATGAGATGTCATCATGTAATTGTGGAGCCCAGCATTGCTCATGTTTTTGCATTTACTCTTGAGGAAATATACATGATCCTGCCTGAATTTGGCTGCATATCTTTTAAACCTAGTGATTCAGCTCACAGTAATATTAATATTGTGTCAAGTCTCTTCCACTGTGTCATTTGTAGACACCATCTGGGAATTGCCATCTGGGACATGAGATCTTGGCTGTCCTACAGAAGTCGTGTCTTCAGGTTGGACACACCATATGTTATCACTGTGTGATCTGAAAGTAACCATTCGCTGTGATGTAGCTAACATTCTGGTTACATGTACCACCTCCTTTCAGTCACTTTAAAAGGTGATAATCTGTATCTAACCTGATTCAATAAACTTTCTTCTCTGGTTTTTCTTTTTGGTCTATTCAGCCTCCTTTGGAAAGTCTGGCAACTGTGGAAGAGACTGTGGTTCGAGACAAGGCAGTGGAGTCCCTGAGGCAGATCTCCCAGGAGCATACTCCTCTTGCTCTGGAAGCTCATTTTGTACCTCTGGTGAAACGCCTAGCGAGTGGGGATTGGTTCACTTCTCGAACATCTGCATGTGGTTTGTTCAGCGTTTGCTACCCCAGGGCTTCAAATGCTCTCAAAGCAGAAATTAGACAGTAAGATGTGTTATTTTTTTTTAGTTATTTGGGGTTATTGGGAACTTGTAGCTGATGATTAACACAGTACCCTGTTACCAGTGAGTGGCTGAAAGCAGGATAGTAGGATTGATGACTTCACTTTTTATTGTCTGGTTGAATATACCAGTGTTTTTATCTTTCTCCGTTCTCTGAGTAGAAGCCTAATCATTGATATTTTAAGAGAAAAATCTCTAAAATGTCTCCACGCGCACGTGTGTGTGTTGGGGGGTGTTTAATCAATGGTATTTGACAGGAAATACTTATTTTATTTGCTCCAGACACTTTCGTTCCTTGTGCTCAGATGACACACCAATGGTACGACGTGCTGCTGCTTCCAAATTGGGCGAATTTGCAAAAGTTTTGGAATTAGACAGTGTGAAAAGTGAAATTGTTCCATTGTTTACTAATCTAGCTTCAGATGAACAGGTAAGTTAACTTTTAATATTTAAGGTACACAGATGTGCTCCTCTCCTGTAACATTTTAAGATTTTCTTTGGGAGTTTTGGTTCTCATGTCAGGATCCTTTTTGCAAAATTAAGACTTATTCTGGCCTGGATAAAGTTTAATATGACCCATCTCAGTGTCCTTATAATTCTTTCTTAACCAGACTATGATTTTCTTTTACATTAGGAGCTGTTAAAAGGAGGGGGAGTCAAAGAGGAAATGGGAGCTGTAATTAGAAAGGAAGACCAAAGCTGCATTAAGGGGTGACATACTTTGGGTATTGCAGGCTGGATTGTCATTTGGGAGAGTAATGTTTCTTGGAATTTTTGACTTTCAGATAAACAAGCATAGCATGGTTGGGAAAGCTATTTGCCTAGCCTCTGCATTCTCTATATGAATGTTTAGGTGACTTTGCATTATACCCATTTCAAATCCAAGGATCTAGATCTCTTTGGTATAGAAATAACAATAATAACAATAGCAAGCACCTAAATGAAGTACTTAATCTTTCTCAACCTACTTTAAGTGGTTTACATATATGAAGTTATTCGGTCCTCACAATAGCCCCATGAGGTAGATACCCCATTTTATATATTAGGAAGCAGAGCCACAGGAAATGGAAGTCACTTGCTCAAGATTGCATAGTTACCAGTGTTGGAAATGGGATTTGAATCTAGGCAGTTTGGCTCCAGAGTTCACAGCCTTCACAGCTTGGCTGTACTGCCTTTGTATGGTGCTTCAGAGGATCAGCCCCCAGAGTTTCTGAATGCTAGAAGAGTCCTTTCAAGTTTTTAATTTGCCTAGCACCTGTGCTAGAATCACTACATGTATGTAGGACTAAGGGCACAGACACAGGCACATATTGATGAGTCTCATTTTCAGATTTTAAATCTAAAGATGGCAAATCTTACTTTCAAGATAATTTTAAAAATTTGTTAAAATAACAGAAAACACAAAATAAATATATAACTTAATGAATTATTATAAGGTAATGTCATCTTATAACTATCGTTTATGAAAGGAGACAGAACAGCCACTACCTGATAAGCTTTCCATGGGCTCCCTCCCAAACACACCTTCCCCCTTCCACTCTCCATTCCCCACTCCCCATCCCCTTAAGACTAACACTTTATCTTGACTTTTATGGGAACCACCTCCTTACTTCTCTTTGCACTTTTATTAATCAAACTTCATAGTTTAAAACATCACTGTCCAACAGAAATATAGTGTAAGCTGCATATTAATTTTAAGTTTCTAGTAGCCACATTTTAGAAAGTGAAAAACAGGTGAAATTAATTTTAATAATATATTTTATTTAACCCAATATATCCAAAATAGTTATCATTTGAACATGTAGCACTAGCCACATTTCAAGTACTCAGAAGCCACAATGGATAGTGGTTACCACATTGGACAGCATAAGTTTAGAATCCTCATTTGGGATTTTGTTGATTACATTTTCTATGGTATAATTTAACATTTTCTTTTGTCCTCTGTATTTCCTACAAATTGGTAGTTGAATCTAGAGTTGGAGGGTTTGCAAACATTTTCTGTAAAGGGCCAGATAGTAAATATTTTAGGCTTTGTGGGCCAGACAGTTTCTGTTGTAGATACTCAGCTCTGCTATTGTAGCACAAAAGCACTATAATAAGTAAACTAACAGGCATGGCAGTGTTCCAATAAAACTTCATTTACAAAAATTGACTGTGTCCTGGATTTGGCCAGTGTTTGCCCCACCCCGATCTAGAGGCTTCATGAGATTTAGGTTTGATATTTTGAGGGCAATAAGCTCACTTCATAGGTGGAGGTGTACTTTTTTATCAAGAGGCATGTAATGTTTAGTTGTGGTATTAGAAGCAGTTGATGCTCAAAAAAATATTAAGTGCTTAGTTGTAAAATATGTGTGTGTATATTCCCTCTGACCACTGATAGAATTGCTGCTCCTGGGTTATTCATTCATTGGAGAAGTATTTATCCAGCACCTACTATACTGTTCTGGTGCTGGGATACAGTGTTAAACAAGTCATATAAGGACCCTGCTGTCTCATGGAGTTTACATTTTAATGAAGGAAAACAGATAAACAGATAAATAAGCAAAATATCAGGGATAAATGCTATGATGAAAATAGAGTAGAGTGACATAATGGAGTGATTATGGGGCATTCCTCTAGATGGGCTAGTCAGAAGAGGACTTTGAAGAGGTGACATAAACTGAGACACAAAAGAAAAAACTGGCCATGCCCTTTCCTAGAGTGTCAGGGCTCCAGGAAAAGAGAATTCCAGGAAGAAAAGACACCTAGTGTAAAGGCCCTAAAGTTGGAACACTGGGTGAAAGGCACTGATAAGAGACGAGGTAGGAGAAAATAAGCAGGGGCCAGATCATGGAGGGCCTTTAAGCCAGGGTGTAGAGTTTGGATTTGCTTTTCTAGGTGCAGTGGGAATACACCTAGATTTTAAGCAGGGGTGTGACTTGATGTAATTTATATTTTTAAAAGATTCTGGCTTCTGGGTGGAAACTAGAGCTGTGTGTCGCTTAATGTCAGGGATAGTTTCTGAGAAATGCATTGTTAGGCGATTTAGTTGTGCAAACATCATAGAGTGTACTTACACAAACCTACAGATGGTATGTATAGCCTGCCAACACACCTAGGCTATATGGTATTGATCTTATGGGACCACTGTTGTACATGTGGTCTGTTGTTGACTGAAACGTCATCATGGCGCATGATTGTAAATTGTAACATAGAGGGTGAGAGTAGAAACAAGACCAGTTAGGAGGCTTTTGTAATAATCCAGGCAAGAGATGATGGTGAACTAGGGTGATATAGTGAAGATGGAGGGAATCTGGAGATAGGTTTGGAGGTGGAGTCAGTAGAACTACAGTTGGATTGGATGAAGTGAAGAGGAATCAAGGAGATCTTGATTTTTGACTTGAGCAGCTGGGTGGATGGTGGTGTCATTGCTGAGATAGAGAAGATTCTGGGAGGAGGAGCAGGTGTAGGGGAGAAAATCAGGAGTTCTGGAAGAGAAGTAATTGACAAATATTTGTTGGTGTATATTTCCATAGATGATAGTATTCCTTGATTTAGCATCATTTTTGGAATCCACAAATATCTGTATAGCCACTACCAGGAACTTAGTAATGCCTTTTTCAGCCTGTGCATTTGGACAGAGGAGTGAGGGTCTTGGGCACATAGTAAGTTATTGTTGATCTACAGTTTTATTTAATTTGTAATATTTTGGAAAGTTGGAGTCACTGTTATCTGTTGTGTGTACGTATGTGCATATATATATATATATATATATATACACACACACACACACACTTAAAGTTTTTGTCGTTTCTCCTGGGTACTCATGTATACATATTTTCAGTTTCTACATATTTATGATTCCCAAATCTATAGTCTCAATTCCTAATTTCTCATTGTCTAATTGTATTTTCTACTTGCTCAAAGGAACTGTAGGATCACACTGACACTTGGCAGTTTACATTTGGAAAGCTGAGTTCATTAATCCCATACCTTTCTAAGTTTTTCTAGGTTTGGTTACTTCAAAGTTACTCTGTACTTGATCATCAACATTTAAATCCAACTTTTTAAAAATTATTACTGACTCATTTAATTTGTTTTTCTGTATATTTCTTTCCAAGTCATCATCTTATGCCTAAACTCCTGTTCCTGCTGCCCCCAACTGAGCATTTTGAAAACTGAGCTTCCAAAGTGATTTCCTTACCCTTAGTCTTTCTCTGTTCTGATCTGTTATAAACAACTTGTACAAGCATAGTTTTCATTTTTATCCCCCAACTTATTATAGTGAGGTTTTGATGACATCATTAAAATGTTCTCTTTTTTTCACTTTATCTTTACATTTGCATTTCATCTTTCTTAAAAACTCTGCACTCTAGCCTGTGTAATTACTTTACTGTTCACTCTTAGAACAAAGTCGTTTTGTACCTTTGGCTTTCACATGCCATTTCAGGCAACGGGAGCAGCTATTTCAAGACATAAAGACTGCATATAGTCTGCATATAGTGTAGTTGTTGCTGTTTTTTAAACAATACCCACAGTGCTGGCCCACACCACAGACACTGCCCCATGGCTCTCAGTAAATATTGTCTGACTAACAGAAATTTTCTTCCTTTAGGATTCAGTGCGCCTCCTAGCTGTGGAAGCTTGTGTCAGTATTGCCCAGTTACTGTCTCAGGATGACCTTGAGGCTTTGGTGATGCCTACCCTTCGACAAGCAGCGGAAGATAAATCTTGGCGAGTTCGCTATATGGTAGCTGACAAATTTTCAGAGGTAAAATTACTGCACTAATACTTTCTAAAGAAAAAAACTCCAAAAACCCACAGATTGTTTTTGTGCTGAAAGTTTTTGAATTAATTCTTCTGAATTGGAAGTGCTTGTGGCTGGAACTTACACATGAAGATTACACTGTTAATTATTTTGTTAGTATACCTCAAAACCTGTACGAATTCTTTTATAGCTCCAGAAAGCCGTGGGTCCTAAAATCACCCTAAATGACCTCATCCCCGCCTTTCAGAACCTACTTAAAGACTGTGAAGCTGAAGTCAGAGCAGCTGCTGCCCACAAAGTCAAAGGTTAAGGAGTTCAATTAATGTTGCAGCATGTGTTGTTTGTTTTGGTGCATTTTTTATGTCAGTGATTTTTGCATGTTTTTTTATTATAGAATCTGTTTTCAAATAAATAGAAGTGATTTCAATGTGTAGAAATGTTACATTGTCATATAAAGCTACTCCCTTTATATTTAAAACCAAACAGCCACTTTATCCTGTTTCTGTTTAAAAAAAAGTCTTTTCAGATTGGATTGGTGTGATACACAGTGGCATGTAGATTGACGAAAAAGTGCCTTTACAATAGGAGCCATTTGTCCTCCTTGGAGCTTATTTGGTTAAACATATGATTTGATTTAACTTGAAACTGTTGATAACCTGGTTAAATTTCTTTATTTGGCTCTTTGTAAATGGCTCTATGTAAGCATTATTTTTTTCTGTTTATCTCTTTTAGAACTTTGTGAGAACTTGCCCATTGAAGGTAGAGAGACTATAATTATGAATCAAATTCTGCCCTATATAAAGGTAAACCTAACTTTATTTTTTGTTTCATTCTGCCCTATATGAAGGTAAAGCTTACCTCAATTTTTTGTTGGTTTACCTTAAAGCTCTTTGAGTTTAAATGTGGACAAGAGATGAATGAGACAGGTAACGTTAATATGTGACATTGTTATTTATCACTTATTAGTGCTTTATAATTATAAAATACTCTTTGCTGCATAGGTTCATGTTTTCTGACATATGGTCGGAGGAAACATTATCAACTAATCAATATTGAATTAGTACTGTCTTTTTAAATGCCTTGGGAAATGGTATGGAAGTTTCTGTTGTCTTGAAAAAAAGAAAGGCTTTTAATTTTGATTTTATTTTAGGAATTAGTATCTGATACAAATCAACATGTCAAATCAGCTCTAGCTTCTGTAATTATGGGATTGTCTACCATTTTGGGCAAAGAGAATACCATTGAACATCTTCTACCTCTGTTTTTAGCTCAGTTAAAGGATGAGGTGAGTCTGGCTATAAATTCTGTTGTCTTTGATATCAGTGATTTGGTTTGGTTTTGGTTTGGGGTTTCACTAAAATAGAACACAAAATAAGGATGAAGGGATTTTAAAAAGTAGCTTATTTTAAACCAGTGACAGTCCCTGTGTTTGGGTATGGGGTTACAAGTCCCCAGAAAATGGGCCCAAGGAGCCATTCATATAGACTTAAAAGTGTCTGTTCATCCTCTCTGCCTGATTCCTGCTTATGTGCACTGGTTTCTTCTCTTCAAACTTCATGTATCTTTGTTTAAAAAGTTTCTTTCATTTAAATTTAAATGCAGTAATATCAAAATTATAATAACTAACATTTATTGAGTAATACTATGTGCCAGACATGATCATAAGTGCTTTGCATATATTATTACATGTAATCCTCACAACAATCTTATGAGGTGGGTCTTATTATTATCCCCGTTTTACAGATGAAGAAGCCGAGGCACAGAGAGAAAATAACTCACCTAAGGTCTCAGCAATGGCAGATTTGGGATTTGAATGCATGTAATTTGATTCCAGAGCCTATGCTCTTTACCATCCTATAGACTTTTCATGGAAAGTTCTGGTTAAGATTAGTTATATTTATGTGATTTGAATTATTTGTATACTTAGTTTTAAGTCTTTCTTCCAAGACTATACTTTTTTTTCACTTGAGTCAGTACTTTCTTATTTTAAAATTTATTTAGCAATTTTTACCTCATCCTGACAATAGGATATTGGGCAAAGAACTTGATTTTTATGTGTTCTTTTGGGGCTTGTGTACTTGCAGTGTCCTGAAGTTCGTTTGAATATCATCTCTAATTTGGATTGTGTAAATGAAGTGATTGGAATCCGTCAGCTCTCTCAGTCTCTCCTTCCTGCCATAGTGGAGCTGGCTGAAGATGCCAAGTGGAGGGTCCGGCTGGCCATTATTGAGTATATGCCACTGCTGGCAGGCCAGCTGGTAAGTATGTGTGCTCCATGAACTGAAGGATAGTATCAAATAGTGGAGCAGATTTACCATGGCAAGTAGGAGCCCCAGATAGCTCTTATGATTATGTTCATTTAGACTTGTGAAAGTGTGGTCTGTCCTATTGCCTGTGGGATGGTTTTTATTTTCATTAGTGCATTAACTTCTAATAGAAAGGTATTACAGAAACACATTTCACCTCACTACCACCTGAAAGCAAAGCCATAGAAGAATATAATCAGTGTCTTGGTATATGTAACATAGATTTTGTGATATTTATTGTCTCTGTGACTTACGGAATAGTTAACTGAGAGGAAAAGGGAGTATGGTTTAGGGATAGGTCAGCTTTGATTTTTGCTCAGGGCAGCTTCCCTGTTGGCCTATATTCTGAGCAAAATGTCCCTAGTTATCATTTTTCCTGCACACTGGTTAGAGGGAGTTGAGGAATCACCGTATAGAAAAGGAGTATTGAAGTTTGTAATGCTAGGATTTTGGCCCAAGTCCACATTATCACATTATCTGTTACTGTTTGAGTTTCATGATTAGTTTTACTCTAACTGATACCATGTTAATTAAAATTTCAATGCTGGGTTTTATAGCCACATCCTTTCTTTTCTTTTTCAGTACGTACCCTAGACAGTTCTAAGTGTGATATCCCCTCACCCTGTTGGTAGCACTTACTACAGTGTATTGTAACCATCTGTTAACATCTAGTGGGGAGATAG
The DNA here is from genome assembly GCA_031878705.1 of Tapirus indicus. Classification (NCBI taxonomy): domain Eukaryota; kingdom Metazoa; phylum Chordata; class Mammalia; order Perissodactyla; family Tapiridae; genus Tapirus; species Tapirus indicus. The sequence continues at coordinate 60,268,240 of CM062924.1, read as the reverse complement.
ACAAGTGATCTCTTTTAGGGAAGGGCCTATGTTCATTGTATTTCCAGAACCTACATATTGCCTGGCATTAATCAGGCACTCACATTTGTTGATCAGTAAATGGCTACTTGAATATTTTTTGAGAAAGCTCATAATATCCTGTCAGTTTATAGCTCGCATTACTCAGTTTGTTTCTCCTTTCACTCCTGCTTCTATTCCTTTCAGATCCCAGCATATGGGATTTATTTTTTTCTTTTCTTGGACCATTGAATTTGTATTGCTAATTTAGGTATATTTAGTTTATGAAGTGCGGCTTGTGCCTGTTGGTGGCATCATATGTTTTGAAGTGTCCCATTCTTTAAAATGGATGCCAAAGATATCAGTATATAGCTAATAGGGTCAGGCGAAGTTGTCTTGTCATCTCTTTTTCCTCTGTCACTCCTAAGTACTGAGTTGTCTTCTGTTCTTCACTGGTGACTGTCATGGATCACTCTCCAGAGTGGAAAGCAGCAGTGGCTAACTGGTTTGCTAAAGATTGAAACAACTGCCCAGAGGAGAGGGTGAATTTTAGTACCATTTCTTTTAACCTCTGCTCCTCCTAGACCTGGAAAGGCTGCACAGGTTGGTAGCTCTATGGGAATATGTAAGCAAGGCAGATGGTGACTTTGGCTGACTCATACTTGTCTAGCAGGGGTGACATGCATCAGTCATGAACATTTTGTGGTACAACTTCAACTTCTTGTTAGTATTATATATTTTACTTTTTTTTTTGTCTGTAAAGATTTTTATATTAGGTAGTCAATATATAAAATTCTTTGAAGACTTTATGTATGGCCTGGCTTATGGACCATGGTAGGTAAATGTAAAGTTGAACCACAAAAATCAGGAAATAAAAGTTAACTAAGACTCAAGAAAAATCCACAATCTGAAATGAAAAAGAAATCTTTGAGAGCTGACATGGTAATCTAAGTATATGCTAAAACCTGTTTATAATATATTATTATAAAGCCATTTTATCTTATTAAATCACTATTTTCAAAACACTAAAACTTTATATTACATCTCTTTATTTAAAATATGTGATCACTGGTCAGAAACTTCTTAGTATCCAAAGAAGCAAACAACTGTAAACATGTAGACCCCAAAAGGGAGGCACTAGGAAAGCATATATCACAGCATTCTCCCACATGGTGCAAAATCCCACACAGACAGGTCTGTGTAGATCAGCTGCAGGAGCTTGTCACCAGCCTGTGCTGGAGTGGCCATCCGTTGACAGGAAGAGCAGAGTTAGGAGAGCCAGGATGGTTCTACCATGACTATGCTGGGACCACTTCACCAGTACTCTTGTGCCTGCTTTATTCTCCTCCTCTGCTTTCTCCCATCCCAGAGATACTCTCTTTAATTGGGGATATCTCTATTTCTTAATGTCATTTTCTTTATCCTTAAGGATTTATTATGATATTAACCAAAAAGGGAAAAAATTAGAGAATTATTCATATTATTGACAGGTAATTTCCTGGGTAATTCATTTTTACAAATAATCTAGAGACTGCTTGGCAAACTGTCTGCACTGCATTCTTCCTACTCATCTGCAGTATTGTGTCTGGCTCTTGGCCGCCCTATTCTTCCACTTAGCAGGGCCTGGGCCATCGCACTTATGCTTTTCTTTGTTTAAGATTTCTATCCAATAAAATAGATTTATGGTTTGTAAATCAGATCCTATGGTATTCCTTTTCTGGCTGGTTCATGAATTCAGCTTATTTGGAAATGAGTTTTTTTAGCTTTCAGATCACTTTGGTGTAATATAAATAGACCATCTTGATTCTAAACGTTGGTGATGTATATTAATGGAATCTTCTGTATCCATAGGGTGTGGAATTCTTTGATGAAAAGCTGAATTCTTTATGTATGGCCTGGCTTGTGGACCATGGTAAGTAAATAAGTTAAAACTAGATTATTAATGGAAGGCTCATGTTTTTGCATATATCTCATTTTCTTATGTTTTCTTTTTAGAAAGGAATCCTAATCTGACCAAATATTTTGCCTTACCAATGTAGGGATGAAGAAAGCCTTTGATTAAGGTCCAGTTAGCTTCCTCTGAACACAAATTTGACATTTCTATTTTTCTAATTTTTTTCTATCTTAAATTTTATTTTCTCCATTAAACAATCTCTGCCCTGTTTCTGACTCATTCTATTACATTGTTTTCACACTATCTCTTTTAAATATGTACTCACTCCTTTCTTATCCCAAGGTCTTCTGCTCGACCATGATGTCACTGGTGTCTTCAGCCACTATAGACTGGGTTGGCCTAGGGTTGGAATCAGATGAAAGGCCTAGGGAGACAAAACGGCTACTTGACTTCTTTGAGGTGACATAGAGAAAGAGGTATATATTGGTATGGTAAAGGAGCCTAGGAATGGAAGACGTCAGCTGTGACCTAGGACAGAGAGGGCCCAGATTTCTGGTTATGATGAAAGGCAGGCCTACTGCCCACACCCTGGCTGCTGCTGCCTTGATGCTCAGAGGGCGAGCTGCGAGCTCAGGGCAGGGTCAGATGGGACAGCATTTAGAAAATAGGTTTTTAAAATATTTTATTTTCTCTTTGCATTTATAACATAATTCACTTCAACAATCACAGAATCTTTTTCTTCCAATGTTGTAAACTGTGTTAGAAATGAAAGCTGGTATTGCTGCTTATCAAAAATATAAGACAAATAATGTTTTATGTAAAACCACTTCATATGTTAACTTGTTAGCAGTTAAGTTTTTGACAAGGTCTCAGGTCTGTGTATCTCCTCTTGCCAGGCACTGATGGGTAGGAGGAACGCCCTCTGTACCAGTGAGGTCCAGTGCCAGGCCCCAGGTTCAGACCTGGCAGCTTCATTGTAGTCGGAGACCTGTTCAAATGCGGGCCCTGGGGGCTTAGAACATAATGTTCTGTGAGCTTCAGTTCCATATTTTGATGGATATGATAGGCATCTTATTTCACTTCCACAGCGTCTTACATATACTTTATGTATTGAGTGTGTCTCTGTTCATCTGTGGGTGCTTATGACTGGATATTTGGGAGGAGTGGGGGTATTTGTGTCTGCTTGTACTTAGAGGTGGTTTTGTAAGGGCATATTTGGATTATATGTGAGATTGTATAGTTAAGAGTGTGAAAAAAATGTGCAAATCTTGTAAAGATATATATGTGTAGATAATTTCACTGTTTTCAAACTAGATTGTGAAGACTTTATTCCTTTTTCTCTTGTCCTCTAAAGTTACCTTTTATGGCCTAATTTTTTTTTCTTTTTAAATAAAACTTAAGTTTGGGAAATCATAGGAAATTCCTCTCTTTTTAGGAAAAAAGTGTTTATATTATTTCTGATACATATTTAATGTTAGTGGAAATGACATGTCCCAGCAGATCGTTCTATACTTTCTTTGAAAGCTGGCATTCTAGATTTATTTTGAGGAACTTGTAAAGTTCTAATGTTCCACAAAGAATTAAATTCCTGACACCCTTTCTACGTAGGATTGCTCTGTCTATGCAAGTTCTTCCTCTTTTCTCTGATTTTTTTCTTCCAATTTGGGAGCAAGAGAGACTCTTGCTTCTTTTTCTGCAGCAGCATACTGAAGTGGGCATTGCAAGCGTTCTTTGAACCCATGAAATGTCAGTTCTGAAACTGTCCCATACTTAATCGCATGGGTTTTTTGTTGTTTTGTTTTCTTTTTGCATTCTAGATAACTGCTGTGTAGTGATCACTGATCAATTAAATTTTTTGAAACTTTTTTCCAGGTTATTAAACTACTAAAAGAATATTGTGAAAAATCTCAAGAAGTATAAGGAAGAAAGTAACACTCACCCCTCCTCCTGTGGTTGAGCAGACAGTATTGATCAGAGGGAGGAATTTAGAAGGGGAATTTATTTTTTATAGGAGAAAGGAAAAAGTATCAAAGTTAGTGAGCACACAGAGTGTGTTAGACATTCAGAGAAACCTTGCAAGTCAGCCAGACCTTAAGTGGAGAAGGAAAGAGGGAGAGAGACAAAAACAAGGAGAGAAAACAGGCAGAACTCTGGAAAGGTTTGCATCCTTTGGCAACGAAATTCAGAGGACCCAAGAGTATAGTAGGCATCTGGCCAAGAAGAGTGGAATGCAGTTAAGGCTTGGGTCAAGGCGGAGCATGTGTGCACTCCGTCTCTGGTTACTCTGGCAGTGAGATCCCTTCCTATGGTAATGACATTAGGATGAGAAAAATCTCAAGCACATTAACAAAGAGAATTAGAGGAGAAGACACATAAGCTCTAGCTAGCTCCACCTTAGGGGGAGGAGGTAGGGAGGAGATTGTGCCAAAGATAAAGCTTATGAATGTGAAGGGAGGAAATTTGTATTATGGGTAAAACAGTTGATTTGAGCTTGCTCCTTAGAAAGTGCTGCTGGATGTTACTGACAGGTTGCTTCTCCCATAGACTTTGGTCAGGTTGTGTGTTAGTAATAAATTATATAGTTCCTTGGCCAGGCTGTTTTGTTGTTCTCATCAGTGGCATTGCCCAAAAGGATCTGTGAATTGGGAAGAATTGGGTGTTTCCTGTCCAGAAGCCTTGTATAAATTGTCCAGGATCAAAGCTGTGGCTTGGCTAGCTATTCTTGCCCATCGTGTCACCCAGGAAGGTTGGGCTTACCTCGTGAGAGAAGTAAAATAAGGAATCAGTACCCACCAACCAGGTTTATTACCTAAGCCCAAATTTTGAGTCATATTGGACCTGTGAATACAGGCCCATCTTTGTTCGGTGCTGTATATGTATATCAACTAGTTGTTGAGAAGATAGTATCTCAGGACTTTATTATCCAGATGTCTTTGATAAATGATCTTAGAGGGAATTATTGGATGTTAAAGCAGGCACATTTATTCACAGAGGACATTTGACATGTTTTCTCAACATAAACATTTTTAAGGGAAAAGAGGCAAGTTGGTCTGAAGTGTTTATTTGCTATTGTATAGATGACCAGAGTGACCTTTTAACGACCTCCTCACTCTCTGTCTCTTCTCAGCTGTTGTTGCCTCTGCTGGAATAATCTTGCTAAAATACCACGTTGGTCATTGGGTCACAACTTTGCTTTAAAAACCCGTCATTGTTTTTCTTACAAAGTCTGACTTTAGCTTTCAAGATGTTCTGTGTTCCTGGTCTGCCCTAACTGTCCAACCTCACAGTCTCACAGATTTCAGTTTTTTCCTTTGTGCCCTGGGTAAATTTTTTTGCCCTTTCCAGGAATTCGTCTCCTCTTTCCTCTACTTAACGCAAATTCTCCCTAATCTTTGAGGCCCAGGGCGAGGTCTTTCTTTCCTGAAGCCTTCCCAGACCTCCCTTATTTTCTCTTCTCTAAAATCCTACAGCCCTCATCGTCTTTACTACACAATTTCCTACTTCATGATGAATCTTGTACCATGTGACTTTTTGGAGTACATCATCTTTCATTTCTCTGATAAAGTGTATGGTCTTTGAGGGGAAGTATCTTGTATTCTTTCTGTAACACAATAGCACATAGTAGGCACTCATATTTGTTAGTTAATTTATGATGCCTATAATGAGCTCTTTCTGCCTTTTTCCTTGGACATATTATACATTTTGAAACTATAATAAGACTGAATAAGTATATTGTGAGTTGTAGCTGAGCATGTTTCCATTGCAGTATGACTAAATTTGGAGTATGTTTGCAGAGTTTTGGTTTTCATCCACCTTTGATGATGATGTCAATAAACTGTGTTGTGCTTATAATGTAAACAGCATGACAATAAGTTCTTCACCTCTTCTGCAGTATATGCCATCCGTGAAGCTGCCACCAGCAATCTCATGAAACTAGTTCAGAAGTTTGGTACAGAGTGGGCCCAAAATACCATCGTTCCCAAAGTATTAGTAATGGCAAATGATCCTAATTACTTGCATAGAATGACGACTTTGTTCTGCATTAATGTAAGTATTACTAGCTATTATTCCTAAGCTCAGGGGTTAGAGCAATTATTCAGGACTATTTCTGAATTCTGTGTGTGTCTTCTGTTTGGAATATATTTCTTATACTGATTAGTTTGGACAGTTGGAAGATGAGAGAAAAATGTCAATTTTTAAATTTCATGTTAAAATCTATAGTAGTCAAGTCAGTTGTCAATTCTGGTCTGATTCTGGGATTCTTTGAATGCTGCCTGCTATGTCCCTTATTCGGATGCTCAAACTAGAAACATTTTCCTATTGGTCAGTTCCTTTCTTACTAAATATTGTTTCTTTAGATTTTGGAGTATTTAAAAAAAAGTGTTTTAAATGTGCCGTCTTATTTCTTTTTGTAGGCGCTGTCTGAAGCCTGTGGTCAAGAAATAACTACTAAGCAGATGCTGCCCATTGTATTGAAAATGGCAGGAGACCAAGTAGCAAATGTCCGTTTCAACGTGGCCAAATCTCTACAGAAAATTGGACCAATTCTAGATACCGAGTAAGATTTTGTATTATTGTTTTAAAAGTAGATTTAAGTTTTTACCTTATAGTGGGGATTAATAGCTAAAATTAAATTCAGTGATTTTCACTTTACGTAAGACACGGGTTTGTATAAAGAAAATAATAAAGTAATTTAACAACCATTTTTGAGGGTGTCCACTCTGACTTTTATATTTAAGCTCTGTATATGTGTAGATCATTGTCTGAAACTAATTCTGCTGAGAACGTTAGAAATTATTTGGTACTTGTCAAGTTTATATTATAGGTGTTTTAAAGTACTTTTTAATTTTAAACTTTAAAAATTTACCATAGAGCAGATATACCATAAAGCATTTCTCTGGTCAAGAAGACTGCCCTTCACAGATAATACTGTTGGATTTTAGGGCTTTGCAGGAGGAAGTTAAGCCGGTACTACAGAAGTTAGGCCAAGACGAAGACATGGATGTCAAATACTTTGCACAGGAAGCTATAAGTGGTATGTATTTCTGTTTTTTTTGCCTGGAGCTTTTGCTCAGGTTAAGAGGGTGTGAGTGAGGTTAAGTGGCAGGTGATGAGCACATGGGAGACAGGGAAGGTGGTGAGCTCCTGGAATGCCTGTGCCCTCTTTGGGTAGAACCTTCTTGGCCCACCATTGAGCAGGCCATTATCTAGTTCCATGTCTAGGGCTAGGTAGAAATATGATTCTTATTGGTAAGAACAGTTTTTCATTTGAATTTTAATCGGTTTTTAAAGTTTAGCTTTTGATTAGCCTGGCAGAATATAAAGAAACTGACCACAATAAGAAGTTCATAGTCTCATGCTTTTGGATCATTGTTGTTGTGCTTAATAGTCACATTAGCTAGTTCATGAACTTTCTGTACCACTAACTTGATTTTGTTTGGAATTTTCCAGTGCTTGCATTGGCATAATGAGGAACAGGAGGGAAAAGACTTTACTCAATTCTTATCACAGATTTCTAGTCAATGTGTTCTTAAACTGGGTGGAGAAAAAGTGGAAAACCTTCAAGACCTCATCCAAGCAAATGGCAACAACAACTTAACAAGAAATCAAATTTCAGTGACTCGATTCTTTCTAAAGATGAAATGGGATTGTTTTTTACTTGTCTTCCTTGTTGGGATAATGATATTTAGAACCATTCTTGTTATTTGTGACGAATTCCTGACACTTGATACAGTCATTTCTTGATTGTCTCCTGATGATTTATGTGGCACCATCTGGGCTCCTCCATCCTCACTGTTTGATCAGGCCCCAGCCACTTAATATTCCTGACCAAGTGTGGATGGGTTTGGACCCAGATGTGGAGTAGAGTGATTCTCTTGATGTTTACATGTATCTCTTATTTCTCTCCATCATTCCAAAGTTAAATGTACATGGTTTAGAATAACTTATTTTATGAACATTCTATTTGGGAGACACATCGAGATTTAACTGTAGTGAAAGCTACATTTTTCCTGGATAATGATGGTCTGCATCAATGTCTCATGAAAGGGAATGTGAAAGCTCAGGGTTTATGTGTTGGTTGTTTTGGTTTTTATTTGCTTGATTTTGACTGTAATCATGTCATTCAGAAACCTGAAGTGCAGATGTGTGATGCTGATCTTGCTGCTAACGTGTGATGTTGAAATCTAACGGCTCTCCACTGTGACTGCATTCAGAAATACTTCTCTCTCTCCATCCCCTGAGAAACTTAAAAGTTAAAGTGCCTCCCAATAAGCAGTAGTTCTACTGTTTTCATTGTAAGATTGCAGTTTTGTATTTCTAATGAGTAAAGGAACTGCTGGTATAATCCTGTGAGCATTTCCTGCTCTTTACCTGGCTCTGCTTTCAGCTGTGTGAACATCTGATCCTTGCTACATTGTACAGTAGTAGCTTTCCAAACTGAAGTTCATAACTAATTTTTTTGTATGGGTGATGCTGGAATCTAGTAATTTGAAATGTTAGTTTTTCTACTTTTACAGTAAAACCTCATTAATTCTTCCTGGAATTTAAGATAATGAGTTAAGCTGAAGGGTTTGCTGAAGTAAATTAGTAGTGTGTAAGGAAGCCTGTTGTGTCTGAACTACTTAAACAATTTTAAAGCTCTTTTTAAAAAGCACCCTTTTACCAGTTGATACACCAATTACTAATCACTCTTCTCAATTATATTAAAATACTTTCCATGAGGATCTTTATGAGGCCACACCTTTTTTTAGATGCATTCAGTTTACTCTTTATCCCTGAAATATATACATATGTATTTCATGGAGAATTTAAATATTTTTAAAAAAATTTATTTACATTTTTCACCTAATCAAACTTGCCTTATCCCTAATAAATTTTAATTAATGAGGTTTTGTTGTAAGTTATTTTTCTCTCAGTACATCTCAGTAGTTTGCTTGTTCCCATTTTGGTTTTCGAATTGTTTCTTTCATTCACAACCTTTTTTAAACCCAGTGAGCCCTGTTCCGTTTTGTGAAGGCCCAAAGACTCCTAAAAAACTTTGTATGTTAAACCATTACGTAAAACCAAGTTTGACCAAATACTTTAAAGTTTGTCTTACCTTAGAAAAACAGACCATTTTAAGTCAGAAATTATCTGCCTGCATTTAAAACTGCCAAATTATCTTATATTAAGTTTCTATTTCATTACTTTTTGGGCTAAGGATTAATTATTTTCCTAAGCAAAAATATTTTCTATGTTCTCATTTTAATATCTTAAACTAGTATGATGTAAACATTTTAATTTTAGTTTCATGGTTCTTTTTATTTTTTATTACCTGGAGGTTATGTTCGTCTTCATTGAAGTTCATATTTGAGAGACTGTTGTCTTGATTCTTGTAACAAATATGCACAACCATTGCTTTACTCTTGGTCTGGAAATGCCATTGGTTTTGCATGCCTTGTGTACCCCCTGGGGAACCCTATGCATTGACCTCTGCCCTAAGACTGTGGTAAAGGGGAGACAGCGAGCCCCTGCTTTCTCAGGCCTGGGTCAGGGAGTTCAGCAGGGTCCTGTCTTTTGGGTGACTCCTTAGGGACTTCATTGTTTCTTTCTGACTTAAACAATATGGAATCCTTTTGGTCCTCTTCAGAGGAATTGTTCTTTGACTTATCACTTGGTCATTTTCTCTGTGGATTAGTTTTCTATCTTGATTTCACCAGAATATGAGCTCCAGCAGCTCTATCAGGGCAGGGATTTGTGTCTGTTTTGTTTTCTGCTGTTATCACCAGCACCTAGGTCAGTCTGGTGTACTTAGTAGGTGCTCAATAAAAGTGTGCTCGATGAATTTTTGAAATCTGTCCTCTAATGTGTTGCGTGCATGGAACAAGTCATCAAAGGTACCAGACTGCATCTCCTTCTCCCAGTGACACAATAAAAGGATTTTAATGCTCTTAAGAAACAAGCTTTATGTGGCCCTTCTCCAGTCCCCCATCTTAGGCAACAGTTCCCTGTGGATATGTACGATTGCCTAGAATATACATTTTGTAGTTTTTCATCCTAGGCAGTTTACATCTGGTTGATTAGGAAAGTGAAGCAGAGACATACATGCAATCTTATGCCAATAAAAATGTCTCATCAACAATGGAATTCACCTTAATGTTTCTTTCTACGATTTGTGTAGAAAAAATTACCCCTCACAGGTTTAAGAGACCAGATCCTGTTTCTCTGTGCTGCCAAGAAGATATGAACCTGAAGATGCATCCTGTTTCATAAGAATAAACAGGTTAATGTATGGTTTCTAATGAGGCCTTGTTTCTAAGCTTGGCCACTGTGATGCAAGGCCCTGGGGGGTCTTTGCTGGACAACTTGTCCTGACTCAACAAAGACAGCAGTCTGACCTTTGAGCTGTCTTATCCAAGCATCCAAGAGACTTGCCTAGACCTCCAGAGGAAACAAACATGTCGCTTCTGACCCAATGGTTAAGCTATGGCAATGCTCTCTTGTTGCATTTTGTTTGTTAACTGCTATGTTGTCAGAGTTGAAAGTCTGGTGGAAATCACATTGGTTCCGTCCCCTAGGGATGGCAGGGCAGGTGGCCAAATGAGTTGGGTGCTTGTCCTACTCTCTTGCTTAAATTCCTCTGACACTTTCTTCCTCTTGGCACTCTTATCTTACAGCCTCCTATTTCTCCACTGCTTGGATATTAAACTGGAGGGAGGAGGAGCTGTCACCTTGTGCTCCTTGGTTTAACAGATGCAGTGATTGTGGTCTGATGTTACGTAATTGTTGCCCTCTGATTCTCTTGTATTCCTGTTTCTATCCAGTTCCTTGCTCCTCTTTCCTGTTCACTCACATGTCTCCAATCCTTTTTTGTACCTAGAATAGTCTCACTATTCCCCATTTGCCTCCACGAGCCTGCTGTTTCCAGGAAATTACATAATGTTCAGTTGAGATGGAAATCTTCTGGAGGATGAAGAGAGTTTAATTACTCATTGAGTAGAAAAGCCAAGTCATTTCTTTCTCTAGAGTTGTTCTCTTAAACTGATATTATCAGTTTTGAAAGGAGTCAGGTCTTTTCTGTCTGGTTGGGGCCCTGTAGGCTATCAGTGACCAAGATGTGGGGGAGCACCCACCTGGAACCGTAACGCCCAGTGGGTGGCACTTTCCGTGGCTCTTGACGGAAAGTCACCTTCATTAAGGTCCTGGGGTGAACCAGCTTTCTTTGCACAGGGACCTGTATGCTTATAGGTTCCTATGCTTCCTCACTGCAGTGCTAGAGCAGCAGGGCATCCTGGCTAGGAAGCACAGGTGGGCTTAGGAGGGATGCACCCTGGTCAGGGACAGTTATGGTGTTGCTGTCTGTATCTGTAGTGGTGGCCCAAAGGCTGAGGAAGCTAGATTATCCTGTGAAGGACAGTGAAGAGCCCAGCACCCCTGGGGCTGACAAGAACCACTTCCGGAGACCCAGAGGGCCTGGAGAGGACACCGGGAAGGTAAGTGCACAGATACCCAGCCTGAGTCCTCTCCTCTCATGGGCTGAGGGGTGAGTGGAGGGTAGTCAGCATGGCCTGGTGCTACAGCAGGCTAGGCAGAGAAGCAGGACCTCCGACTTCTTGAGACAGTCAAGTTTTTAGGGCCAAGAGAGTCTATTTTTAAAGCCTGTTGCTGTTTCTTGTCCTTCGTTCTGGGAATGCTTTCTGAGGAGGGGGGTGGGCTTTCCAGAGCTCTGTCACTCCTGTGGTTTGAAGCCTCCCTTCCCCCGTCAGAGACAGTGGGGCTCACACAGAGGACAGGGGTGGTTTGGTGAAGAGTTGCTTATAGAAATGGGCTGTTCCCATTTACCTCTCAAAATATAGACAGTTTTTATTTGCTACAATTACTCTCAGTCGTTTCTATTCAAGGAAAAAACCATTTCTGTCAATTTTACTGTGTAATAGTCTGAATGTTTTACAAGCCCCATTTGATGCCACTCTGGAGAAGGTGTGCAAAAGTTTTAAGTTTAGCATTCAGGGTTGGTGCTGGCCACTGCTCTGGGGCTATTTGTTAGGAGGGCCATAAATGCCTTCAGAAGAGCAGCACAGAGGGGCTCGCAGAGGGGCTCGACTGCCTTGTGCTGGTATCAGACTGCATTTAGTTTATTCAGAAGATACTGGCATTCTCCCCTGCTCCAGTGGGTTTGCTTGGTAAAGATTCTAACATCAAAGTTGGCCTTCTAATTCTCCAGGGCTGTTCCTTCATTGGGTGTGTGTGGACTCAGGCCATGAGAACTTTCTTCTGTTGTCCAGGCCCTGAGCTGCAGTCTTTTATCTTAGAATGTTCTCCCCTTCCTGTGGTGCTGCACACTGTTATCCCAGGCCTGAGCAGTCAGGCGTGTCTGGTTTGGGCAGCTCCAGGCTGTTCCTGCAGTGGCTGCACCACGAGACTAAATCCTGGGGTGACAGTGCCACTCACAGCCTGAGCCAGTCCCTGGGCCCTCATAGATGCCTGATGTGGTCAGCACTTTATGTCCTTACGTCTGTTTAACAGAACTTGGCCTTAGGGAAGACACCTCGGCCAAGGGAGCAGGAATAATAATTATATACTTTTAGGCCTAAACCAGACTTCCTTGGGAAGAAAGGAGTTATGTTTTCCTACAAAGTGAGGGTCAACTGGCCATGCCATTAAATGATGGTATGCCTCTGGTCAGAGCACGGAACAGTTGATGCAATTGCTCATGGCAGACTTGCTTAGGTCTGTAGGTGGCCCCGTGATGGCCACAAGCTGTGGAAATAGTATTAGCTGCTATTCCTTGAGCCTCGAGCTTGGTAACTGTGCAGGCGCCTTGTCAAGCACTTGGCAAGATCTCTCCTAATTCTCACAACAACTCCAAGGGGTAGGTGCTGTCAGCTCCGTTTTTCAGGTGGTTGTGAACCTCTCCACAGCCCTGTCATATCTACTTGGGAGTCTTTTTCCAGCAATGGAGGCCTGGCAGTGTTAGGCCTCTGAGGCTGCAGATCACTTAACCCAGAAAAATCCCCTGCCCTGTGACTCAGGGAGCCTTCCCTGCGTTTATTTCACTTAAGGAAAATGACCCGAGGGTGAGATGGAAAGGGAATTGGCTGTTGCCAGGCAGAGCCCTGTGTGTCAGGGGCCAGCAGCCAAGTGAGTGATCCAGGAAGTCATCCAATTGCAAATCAGAAATTGTTCTTAACCCCTCACTCACTGTCTATGGTGCATGGCAAACTTGCCCCTCTGCTCGAATGGGGTCAGAGTGAACCTCGCCTGCTGAGAGCCCTGGGAACTGTCCTCAGTTCTGGCCTAGCCTCTGGGCCTGCAGGAGTCATTCAACATCCCCAGTCTTGGGCGTGCCACTTGGTCCAAGAGAGTGGCCCCAAGGGGTGAGAGGCAGTTCCTTTTGGTGAAGGCCTGTTTGGTCCCTTGGAGACTGGCCCTTGGTGTCTGCAGAGCAGTCTGTGCTCCGGATGTTGCACATTCCCCCATTGCAGGACCTGCCAGGGAGCAGTGTGGCCGCCTTGCACTCCCTGCTGACCCTGGGTCAGCTCAGCCACTCCTTCCCGTTGGTGGCAGACAGGTGGTCTCCTCTCCTAGCCAGGTGGGACTGCCCTTCTGGATGGTCCACGGATTGCTCTCTGACGACAGAGCTGCTGACCGGCCTCTGTCAGGCGAGGGTTAACAGAGGATTTGTTTATTGAATCGCGAAGTAGCTGTCACATGATTTTAATCAAAACACCATTTCCCTGACAACAGTGATGTCAGTCTTGTTATTGCAGGAAGGAGCAGCTGTGAGGGACATTCAGTCTCCATGCCGAGCCCAGGTTTGGAGGCTAAAATCAAGCGAAGCATCCATAAATAATGGTTGCAGGCACCTATGTCCCAAATCCACCCTCTTCCGCTTCTCTCTGTCCCAACAGTCTGTCCTGCACAGACACTGGCCAGAGCCCAGCCCTTGCACCCCAAGTCTCCACTGAGATCTTACCTTCTGCACCCCTTGCTTCTTCTAAACTGTTTCTACTTCTGGTTTTTCCACTTTTCCTTATTTTCCCCAAACTCAGAGAGTCACTTGGGCCTGCAGGATCTCTGGCTTCTGCCCTCTGGCATCGGTCTCTCTGTGTTCTAAACCAGCACTTGCTGGTGAACTGGGCAGTTCCGGCTCATCTGAGGTGGGGGCCATTCTGCAGCTCAGGAGTCTCGGCTCTTTCAGGAGCCAGCTTCCTGGGGGAGGAGGGGCTGCTTGTCCTCTCCTTGTCCCTCCTGAGAGCAGATTGGGGGGTCTATATGCTGCCCGAGGGTCTCCAGGGCATTTCTAAGGAGTTTTGCCGTGGATAGGTGTCTGAAGGGTGAGCACTCCAGGGCCAGCCTCGGGGCCGGGGGATTAGTTCTCTCGAATCAAACAAACAGGCGTCTGAGTGCATCTAACTGAGGACTGACAGCAAAGGTCAGAGCCTGGGAGGTCAGCAGTGGGCTGGTCACAGGGCCAGCTGGAGCAGTGTCCTCAGGCTCTGGCCTCTTCTTGGCACCTCCTCCACTGTGGGGACTTGGGGACCGAGCAGCTGTCTCTGCAGAGAAAGACCCCCAGGCCCTCCAACCCTTCTCCACCCAGGAGCTAGGCCTGAAAGTTAGAGGTGGATGGGACAGGTCTCCTTCTAGGTTGGACATGGATTCTCACAGATGTTCTTAATGTCTGTGGCACCTGTGGCTGGTGTTGCCCAGAACTCATCACTGAAAATGAAGAAATCCTAGGCAAAGTTCTTGGTTCTTAACCTGGAGCAGGTGCTCAGAATAGGGCACCCACCCTTAAATCTGTGGAGAGATTTCACAGAGATTTCTATGTCCAGTGTTGGGACAGTCAAGGGTTAAATGAAAGCAAGACAGGTGGAGGTGAGATATTATGACAAGCCGTCAGAGGAGCTGGAGAGTCTTCTGGGTGCTTTCTTGTTGGAGGGCAGTGCTATGTCAGGCTGCACTGGAATCTCACAATAACCTGAGTTGTCAGCCAGTCTATGCTCCCAGGTAACCACTGGACATAACAAGACTTTGCAATGATTTGCTCAGGTTTGTGGCAGGGCTGGGAGTGGTGCCAGGGGCTGAGGACTCAGTCAGGGGTTCTTTGCTGCCTCCCAGGCTGTCCCTGGCAGAGAATGAGTAGGCACCACCCTGCCCAGAGGGCCTTTCTGGCTGGGGTGGCTGCTCCAGGGAGTGGGCTGGGGGAAGCTGGGCCTTGCTCTCCCAGCCTTGTTCCTGGCCAGGCCCTCCTTGCCGGGCCCTTTCACCCCTAGGGCCTCCTCCAACTGCCTGCCTGCCCTTTGGTCTTCTCTTTGCTGGCACAGGGCCCCTGATAAACATTTGGGCTTCTCTAGTGACCAGAGGTCAGTTCTAGTGGGTCCCAGACTGGAGCCAGCCAAGGCTGTGAATCCAGGATCCTTCACTTGACATGCTTCTAGGAAAGGCCTGGGGGGCTTTCCCTCAGTTCATTTGCGTCCCACTTGCCAACCTCGCGGGCGGCCTTGCGTGGTAATGGACTGACTCCTGAGGGTCAGAGTTCTGTCAGGCCCCATTAGTCCCTCCTCTTTGGAGAGTGAGGAGAGAGATTGAGTCAGAAACTCTGAAGCCTGCCTGGAGGAGAGAGTGACTCGTTTTTCCCTTTGAGAGGTCAAATCCCTAATGCCTCATTTCTTCTGGGCCCAGATTTTCTGAGCTTTCTGCCCAGCCAGCTCTTGGGGGCTCAGCTGCAGCGGGGGGTCTGCTTCCCATGGTGCAGTGTCTCCCCTGCCCGATCTGGGCTCCTCGCTTGGTGGCTCAGCCCTGCACCTGCTTTGCCTGGGTGTTGGACCTCTGCCAATTCCGACCAGCTCTGAGTCAGTTGTGCAGAGGAAAGTCCCCTAGAAACTTATACGAAGGGAGGTATCAGTGCTCCCTAGGGCTATTTGCAACTGCAGGTCCAGAGGAATTCAGCTGCACTGGGGGGTTGGGATGTCCGAGCAGGAAGGCTTGTTAGAGGAGAATGGCTGGAGGCACACAACAAGCTCCCTACTAGGCCTGGTCTGGCTTTCGGGTTTGGCCTCTGTGATTTATGGTCATAGCTATATACCTGGGTGGGGGCAGGGAGAAGGGGCCACTTCAAGACCCACATCTGTCTCCCAAAGGGACACTGTAGAGGATGAGCCGTGTGCAGTATTCCATCCCTTCAGAGCTGCTCAGCCTTGTCATTTCTTTGAAGTGACATCACTGGCTGGGGCTGAAATGAGGACAGAGCCATCTCTCTTCAGCCCCCAGGACAGAGCAGCTGTAGCCTGTGCAGGTGACATTTATTTTGCAGCTACGTGGCACTCAGGATTTAGTGCACAAAGCCCAGAACTTCCTCCCATGGTGCCCTGGGGCTGTGGGAAGAGCAGGGAGCTCCCTCCCTTACCTGGATTCACCCAGGGAGGGGTCACACTAGGCAGGGAGGGTCACAAGAACTGTAACTCTGAAAAGCCTTAGGGATTGCAGGTGGAGGCACTAATGCTCTTTCTCAGACAAGGGTTAGAAACCCCTCTAACCCCATGAATGAGCCTCAGGGGGTCCAGAAACCAACTCCTCTCCTGAAATCATCTGTCCAAAATTGTATGTCTGAGTACATATGTTTCCTGGGAAGAGTGTCCAAAGCTTTTGTCAGCATGTCAAAGGGATCTGTGAAACCTCAGCTTAAGAACTAGTGCGGTAGAAAGCAGATGGCCAAGAACTGAACCTGGGGGCCCTGTAACTACCCTGCCTGGGCAGGGCCCTGACTAGCAGTGACAAAGGTGGGCTCTGGGGAGTGGCACTGCAGACACTGCATCCTTTTGGAGTGTGGGCACTGTCGGCGGGCTCTAGTCCCCCGCCTGGCCGGGAAGAGGCCCTGGGTCTGAAGCTCAGGTCTCCCTGGCCTCGCCCTCTCCCTCTACCTCGCGCTGAGCCTTTGGATCATGAAAGCCACAGAACAGAAGGATGTTCTGGAGAATGTGGAGCTCGAGCCTGACTGGCTGCTGAAGTTCTGGCCAGTCTCTGCTGGCAGGTTTGTTATTTTTGCCTGTACCCTGGACACTGGGGTTGTTTTTGGCAACACAAAAATGATGGAGAAATGGGGCAAGTTTGCAAAACATCGTTAGTGAAATTGAGTGCTTTCCTTAAAAAAAAGCAGTTGAAACTGTGGTCTTGAATTCTTGGTAGCCAAACAGGGGTAACAGCTGTTTTGGGGCACGACTGAGTGCCGTAAGTGGTGCTGGGGCAGCAGAACAAGCCGATGGAGAGGGCCCACTCTCTTCCTGCTCTTAGCTGAGAGTCTCCTCCACCCTCCCACCCCACCCAGGTGGCCAGCAGATGATCCCTCAGTTTGAGAACTGTCTCAGTTCTATAGCATAGGCTCAACTGGAATGATCTGAGTGAAACCAAATCTCAGTCCAACTTGCTGCCAGAAAGTAGGATTTAATACTGCCCTTTCACTCAGGGTCTGGCACGAAACCAAGTCCCGAATGTATGCGAGTGGCCCCAAATGCCTCAGCAAATGGAGTCTGCAACACCTGAGGGCGCTGAGCTGGTGCCTGTCCCTGTGAGGGGGTCCACAGTTTGTGTGTGTGTGTGCACGCACACACGTGCACACATGCAGCATTGAGGCCTTCTGCAGGCCCCGGAGAAGATGTGCCACCGTAAATAAGTAGCAGTGTCTTGCTGGCCCCCCATTCCCACCCCTCATCCTGCAGTTTGCTTGCCCTCAGGGAGCCCAATGCGCCTGCCTCCCCTGCTCCTGCTGCTGCAGAGGCCCTTCCCCGACTACCTCTCTGAAAATCCAGGAGCACCAGGCAGTGCCCAGCCTGGGCCCCGTCTGTATGCAGGCTGCGGTTAGCAGTGCTTCCGTCAGTGATCTGCAGCGGCTAACGTGTACTCGGGCGATTTCAGAGCGAGGTATTATTTACCCTGCTGACGTCAATGAGAACATATTATCCACTGTCCTTTTCTGCAGCCCGAAATGAGCACCAGAGCTCAGGGAACACAGCCACCTTCCATACTTTAAAAATTCCACCCAAGGCCTGATGAGGTAAAGGCCCTATCTCATCCGCCTGACATTCATCTCACCCAGGCTCTTAGAAAACAAGTTGTTTTTATTTGAATTCAAGAGTGTTGGAAACGTAAAAACAGTACATTTTCCTTGCAGAAAATTACCCCCATTTAAATTACTGTTTGATACAAAGATAATTTATTAAACTGTATTTTAGGCAATTTTCTAACATTGAGTGACAGGTTACATTTTGATTTTTTCACATTGGAGCTATTATGATTTGCACTCAAAATACCAAAGCTATTGAACTCACCACCTTTTCTTAGTAATTAGAAAAAAAGGACACAGAAAAAATAACTACAATTAGATTAACTTTATCAAAAGTAACTCACAAACCAAACATCCAGCAAAGACCACCCTCCTCCCTTCAGAAATAAGCAAATAATCTTGCCCTTTCTACAAAGTGCAAATATCTCTGTATCACTTTTCTTTCTTATAGTCCCCACAGAGAAGCAAATCTCCTTTTCTCTCTGCTTCTTTTCCCTTCGGAGATAATGGTGGAGGCAGTTTTTTTTTTACCATCAGTAGTAGGAAGGTCTCACCACTTGAATTTCTTTGAGCAAATCTTGAACAGACAGGCATCCACAGCCAGCGGCGAGTCCCAGGTTTCTGTATTTGCTAATGTAACATTATTCCAATCTGGGGTCATATTTTTCCAGGATGTTATTTTGCACTTCTATTTTTAAAGCTCCCTCTCACCCACCAACTTTGCTTCTGAAAAGACAAAGTATTCAATCAAAGTATGTTATTTGTTTTAATCAGCACTGCTACTTGATGGGTCTTAACTGTAAGGAAACGTTATGCCCCTCCTCAGGACCAGGCTGGGCTCCTGCTTCTCTGAGCAGCCCCCTTTCTTGGGATTGGGTCTGTTGGCCTGCAGTGGTGGGCCAAAGCTGTGCAATTTCGCCCCTTGGCGATCAAGGGCGTGTCCTTCTATCATATACTCCTGTGGGAAATTATTGTGCAACTTGGAGAAACTAGACATGTTTGATGTGAACCTAACTTCTGTAGTTAACTGGAAACTGCAAGGTCTGTGTCCCCTTAGCCTTGTTCATGCAGGGCCTCCTGGACAACTGCAGTTGTCACCTGGAGGGCACCTCTTTCCCAAAGCCAGGCATTTGTCAAGTGGAGAATAAGCTTGCGGGGATAGTGTCACATGTGCTTCACCAAGATGGGGACTCTGTTTATACAGCTGTTTGCTCATGAACAGAGTCAACTGCTACTGAGGAGGGAAAAGAGTGCCAAGTGAGAAGCCGGAAAACCCATGAGCTTCTTCCGGCCCCTCCACTCATGAGCTCTGTGCACTTGGACAAGTCATGTACACAAGTCACGTGTTTTCCGAGAGCTTGGGTTTCCTCAGCTGTAAAAATGAGGACTGTATCTGCCCAACTGATTTCATGGAATTGTTGTGAGGTTTAGAAGAGATGACTTGTGAAAGTGCTAGGTTATTAGTGCACAGATAGAAGCCACTGCTCCTTTTGGACAGGCAAGCTCAATGTTGGGCTGGAACCATCAAAACTATCAATCACTGGCTAGGGCAGTGCTGCTGCCTCAGTCTCTGCAATAGCAGGTGCCCAGTTCTGCCAAATGTGTTGAAATCTGCCCAGATGAGATGTGGACATAAGATGGTGGTGTAACCAGGGTGGCTGTGAGCCTTCTAGAATCAGCCAGGCTACCTTAATGGGGAAAAATGGTAAAACAAATATGTGAGGGGCACTGGGACACTAGAGACTTGAGGGCCAAAAGGGGCTTTGAAGGCCAGCCTTTGTTCATCCAGCCGCCTTCCAGGGGCTGCAGGTCAAGAGACAGAAAGAGCTCTGTAATCAGTCACTCCCCTGGGGCCACAGGCCAGGGAGGACCATACTACCGAACCTGTCAGAAGGGATACATAAATTTTTTAAAATGTTTTTTTGTCCAGTTTAGAAACAGAGGCAGATGATACTGCTCTTGTCTTCCACATATCACTCTGAAGATAATTTCTGTAAAAACTTCCTTTAAAAGCAACAGAATGATCAAAGATCCCTGCCTATACAATGACTCCAACTTATTACCTCTTCTCCAGTTTTTACCTTTGATGTCTAGGCACAAAGAGACCGAGCAGCTCAGGTGGCTTCCGAGGAGGCAGTAGAGGCAGCCCAGCGTAGGGGTACAGATGCAGCCAAGGTCAGCCCTGGTATGGGGACTCTGCCACTGTTCACTGGGACCAATGTTGTCAAGTGACACTATGTATTGTCTCTAAAGGAGGAGGAATGTGAAAAAGTTATCCGGAGTATGAATTTTCTTTAAACCAATAGGGAGCTTAAGTGTAACTGTTGATAGAGGTTTTAAATGTAATCCGGAGCTGAAAATTCTGAGCTTAACACAGAACCCAGTATTTAAGTACTGCAAAGACCCTGCAAAGAAAGCCACTCATTTCATCATGTCCACATGTCTGAACTGCCTGCACCTAACCAGAGGCTGCTCTAATCACCACACCTGACCCTTGGCCACCTATAACGAGAAGCTGCTGCTTTTCCACTTTTAGTTTCTGGCTGGCCACCCAATCACTCTCTAGCTGAGAACATACCCTTCTTCCCAACTCTTAACAATTAGGTAGAATTGTTTTTCCTAAGACCCCCCCCCCCCCCCTTTAGGTACTAATGAGTGTGGCCGCAGAGTGGGAGAGGCCAGTGCCACGATGAGTCCCTTCTGCAGAGACCTTTAGTCGACTGGAGGGCGATACTTCCCCAAGGTGGTCCCCTCCCTCCCCATAAGGGCACAGGGCCCTTCAATACTCCACGGACTCCGACGTGAGGGCTGAATTTAGTCCCAATCCCAAGCTCCTGCCAGTCCCATGTAACCAACTCAGGACACAGCTTAAACACTCGAGAGTTCTTTATTTCTGAGGAAGAAAGGGACTCTTTCTCCTTCCTAGGAGGCAAAGTTTGATTCAGAAAGGAAGGGGTTTTGTTCATATCAGAACTCACACAGTCCTTCAGTCCCATCTCCTGGTCCTCCTTGGTGGACCCCAGATGTTTCCCATTAAGTGGATACTGGAGGGTGGTTGGTGTGGAGAACCTTCCGCCCCTTTCTGTGTTGCCAAGGTATTAAGAGGTAGCCCTCCTTTGTAGGCCCAGGAGGGGCAGAGGTGGCGAGGGGCGGCTGGGGATGGCCAGTGGAGCTTACCAGCAGTTTTGAAATGGAACAGCCACCCTCTGTCTGTTGCGTTAACATGCTCTATTTGCCTTACAGGGACCTGCATATCAGCTGCACGTAAATACTAGAGACACACTCGCCCGACTGGAAATGGCAGAACTAGAGCATTTTTCCCAAAGCAGAGACTAATACCCCTGGATTAAAAAAAGAGCATAAACAAAAAATAAAGTACCACACATATTGCACTTTTTGCCGAATTAAATTTTTACCTCATGTTCATCTCACCAAAGTCCCTTCAGAGGAGCCTGGTTTACAAGATAATAAAGCTAATGATTATTATACAGTAGTGTACACACTGCATTGTGAAACAGACTGGAAAGAAAGTCACTATTTCAAAGCAGCCTCTCATAAAAAGAGTGGTACAAAGCCTTCTTAGTGTTACTTTAGTATCTGTGAAGAGAAAGCGGCTTGGAAGCTTACACAGGTCACTAGTTAGGGGACAGAGCAACAGCAAGGATCAGACAGGGCTGGGAAAACACCTGACTGACCAACAGAGCCAGTCTCCTCACCAGCTTACATTTCAGCAAATACAGATTGTTATGGAATTTATTGATTTCTGCTTGAAATAAATGAGAAAAGCAAATAGGAGCTTACAACACAGGTCCAGCAAGCTGGGTCATGCATTCACCAGGTGAGTGCCTGTGCCACTGGTCTGTCGGTTCCTAACAGACCTGACCAGTGTTGGTGCCCCCAGTGTCTTTCTCTGGGTCCTTTAACCTTCCAACAGCCTCTCCAGGGTCCCTCATCTGTCGGCCTACTCATCCTGCCATAGCTCTGAGGCTTCCTGGGTTAAGCGGCTCATGGCCTTGCTGGGGGGCAGGCGTTTATGCCCATCTGTAACTGTGCCCTTCCTGCGACTCTGAAATGAGCGGCCCGCACTTTCAATCTGGAAAGCCATTTAATTTCATAAATATTACAGCGCTTCTGTAGTACATTTTAGGAAACATCCTTCAGTCTAAGCAAATCAAGCCCTGTTTTGTAACTGGCTTATTTTGCGAAAACTTAGAACAGATTAGAGATCTTAATGAAAGGATCTCGTAAATGAAATGATGTGATCTATTTCACATAATCATCAATCTTAAGCACGAGGAGGAATAAACAATCCACAGAAGGAACATCATTCATTCTTCCTGGATTTTCACTGTGTGTTGTTAAATCACAGCACGACAGTCCTCCAACACCACCCTTTCTTGCTAACACCCAGAGTCCAACCCCAAGCAGAGGGCCTCTGTGAAGTGGCCTGGCGCCAAGGGGAGCCCATGACAAGGATGCTCAAGTTACCAACGCTGGGAGGGGCTGGGCGGGGGGCCGGAACAGAACTCCTCAGACCTTCCAGGCTTCTCCTCACCTGCCTGAACACTTACTACAAAGAGGAAAGGCAACTTAAAGGTGTGTTCTAGATGCAGCATCAGTGTAGTATCTCTCTTTGTGCTTTAAGGAAGATGCTTTGTGCTTAACGCATTCATCTGCTGATAGGACAAGCCGTTCTAAAGGACAGAAACGATAGTCTTTGTAAATAATACTGAATTTGTAACCCTTGGATGTTAGTGTCCAAATGCCAGGTTACTCATTACTTCTAGGTATACAGTTAACTAGCTGTAGCATCTAGTTTTTACTTACTCTGATGGATGAATTGTAAGGGTTAAGTTTTACTAGTAATATAACGTGTTTGGCAGATGATCTGCTTAAATGGTTAACACATCTGTGGTTTTTGAATATTGCTGTAATACTTGAACATTTCATTACAAGTCAAAACTTTAAGGAAATTAAGAATGCGATTCCCACATGGTGGAAAACAAACTCTGAAGTGACTTTGGATTTAGCATTGACATAAATGGAAAACTGTTGGTTTCTACAGAAAAGAAATAATTAAAGCATGATGTGGGGGAAAAGGCACAGCACTACCACTTCACATGGGAGATAAAAGTTCATTTGTCTTGTCCTTAAAATGTCTAAGCCCTATATGAAACTGTCCAAATATACAAAGCTCAATAAACTACTAGCAACATAGAGTGTAAAGTCAAAGTAGTTATTACATTTTAAAAGAGATGCAAGGTCCTCTAAAGACCAATGGCCCCAAACCAGAAGTCTCCAGAAGGACTGTGCAGAAGAGCCCATCCTCCCCGGCCTGGGGCTGCTGCTCCTGAGGGTTTCTCGAATTCCTGCCCCCAGTCTCCACTGCAGTGGGTCTCTACAGGTGACATCTTTGCCGAGTCCACTCTGATGCTCTGTAACCCAGGCACCTTCTGAAAAGGTGTGTCACCTGCTCCCAAGGTCGGTCTCAGGGGGCAGTACCAGCTGTTATTTAGTGGCCCCTGAAACAAAGCTCACACTACTGCTTTGCAATGATCTCAGGGACAACCTGCATCAGCAGCTTAGAACTTAGGATTCAGCGACAAAGTACACCGTCCTTTATTTCCTGTGCATCAAATTTCATTATGTAGTCTTGATCTGCCTTTAAGCAACATGTTGTTGCTTGGCTTCAGTGAGAAATATATTGCCTTTTTCTCTGCCCATATATAATGGCACACATTTTTCCTGCTTTCACCAAGGTTTCCCTCGATAATGAACTGGTGTAGTTCTGCATAAAACCTGGGTCTGGATGTCTTCTTATAAAAACATTTTTTTGGTGCCTACCGTGAGAGCTTGCTCCACTTGACCTAAGGGCATGAGCTTCAGCCTACAACTATGTTCCAGCACTTGCCACAGAAAACTGTGGTGGGACAGAGCCAGGAGGAAGCAACATCCGCCCAGCCAGGCCCTCTGATTCCAGTTAGGTGACTTGATTTTTTTCCCCATTAGGGAGAGGGCAGGAAAATAAGCTTTAAATTTAAAACGCTGGAATACAAATAGAAATACACACTCTTCCTTCACTTGACCCGCCTCACTTCCTGTGCTGAGGTTAATTTACCAGGACATAGCCACTGTGCTGTGGGTCCACAGCCTCCAGCATTTCACAATCGAAGAGTCCCGGGAACTCTGAGAGGGCTAGAGGGTCATAGCTGGAGGAGGCCTCCTGCAGTTCTGAGCTCCTGGGACAGTCTGGAGCTGCTATGCCGCTCTGCTGGGCTCCATCCATGGGGTACTGACAGGCAGTGGGATAGTCTGGCTCAGGGGAGGCAGCACCTGGCAGCTCACAAGTCTGATAGGAGAACTGTAAAGATGCTGGGGCAGCTCCTGACTGTTGTGGTGGCGGAGGTGGTGGCGGCGGCGGTGGTGGCTGCTGCTGCAAGTGCACAGGCAGTGGAGGAGGAGCCCGGGGACCAGGTGAGGAGGGCAGGGGCTGCAGTCGCATCTCCTGGTACTGGCTGAGGAAAGGGCTGTATTGCATTCGCTCCGAAGCAGGCTCCAGGACGGGGCTCAGGGGCTGGGTCAGGCTGAATGGCGGTGGTTGCTGTGATGGTGGTGGCGTCTCCTGGTGGGGAAGGGGCAGCTGCTGACTTGGCTGTGGGTACGAGTTCTCCGCTATCTGCATCTGATTAAAATATGCCTGCAGCTGAGACTGTTTCTGGAGGAAGAGTCGCTTCTGTTGGAGTCTAAATTGGCAATACCAAAAGAAAAAATTTTAAATCCTCTTCAGTGATGGCCATTTTAATGTAAATCCGGTATCATTAGCTTTAGTTCCCCCACTTCTCTTTCTCGTGGCAGAAGAAAACAAAGTGGGGGTAGGAACCAATCATGTCTGGTTTCTTAAACCCCCAATTCTGACTGATCCCTCAGTGCTAAAGTGAAACTAGTTCATTTTCTCTAACACTCTGAGTTTTTCTCCTTATGAAGCGAGAGGCTGATTTCCCATTTGGAGTGTTTCGAAGGTGGGGTAACACCTTGGCCTCTATGGGTGTCTGTAGATTGATGGATTAGGGTAATTCTACCTTGGCCAAGCTGCTTTTACTAGTGAGGCCTGGGGCAGGAATTACCAAAAGGGAGGATGGAGCCCTTCTTTGCAGTATAACCCACTTAGACTGCATTAGGTCACGGATTCTGAAAGCTTAGGTGTATTCATAACCCAAAGGGGAAATGCTAGAAGAAAAGGAACACAAAGCACATTTAGGGCTGCTATTCCCTGACAGGCCCATTTTCCATGGACACTGGAATATCTGCATTGGCAGTCAGGTCTTTTTTTTTGTGTGAGGAAGACTGGCCCTGGGCTAACATCCGTGCCCATCTTCCTCTACTTTATATGGGACGCCACCACAGCATGGCTTGGCAAGCGGTGCGTCTGTCTGCGCCCAGGATCTGAACCTGCGAAACCCCAGGTCACCGAAGTGGAACGCGGGAACTTAACCGCTACGCCACCACGCCGGCCCTGGCAATCAGGTCTTGAAACATATTTTCCTAGTAGAGGCAAACACCCAGGTGAGAGGACAACACACCCAGCATTCTTAAGTCTTCCACAAAGAAAGTGACTTCTTTGGCCAAAGACCCTCTCTCACCTGTGTTCCTGCAGCTGCTGTTCAAGGCTCCGTGGTGGTTCTTTACAATAAAGCTGACAGGTGTTCTGGGCTTTTGAGAGAAGGCTGGGCTTCTGAAAGAGCAGAAAAATAACACAAGCATGACAATATGTTGTCATCTAGAATGCAGTCATTAGACTACTGCCTGGAGGAGAAGCCAAGTGTGTCCTCCAGAGCCTATGCAGAATGAAGGGACTGACACTTGCTCACCAAGACCCTGGTAGAGCCTTGTGCCCAGCAGCAGCGGGTCAGCATGCCTGGATCGCTCAGCTCTAATTTACTTCAGTTTGCCATTTCTAAAAGTCCTCTAGGACTGTGAGGTTCATGGAGATTAAAAACAATGAGAAAAGTGGAGTTAAGTGTTGATAGCAAAGGCCACAACACCTGCTGAATGAACAAATGATTCATTCTTTATGGGTTCTATGTTGTATCATTTTTAAAGATTTTCAGGCGCCAATGTAGAAAGTTGATATTAAAATTTTGTTGACTTGAGATTTCCATTTTATTTATTATTTATTAAGAGGCATAACATTAGAAGCAAGGAACCCAGGTTTCCCTTCCTACCACTCAGTGGTGGTGTCCTCTCCTGGGGCCTGAGGACAAATCCTTTTTTGCTGCCTACACAGAGCATAAGGCTAAGTCTGAACATGTTTCTAGAAACTACAACTGCAGAGTCAAACCTACCCATCTATAAGGAGTCAAGCAGCTACCCTAAAAAAAGACCATGCAAAACAGGTTTCTGCTGTGCAGAAAGGCAGACTCTGGAGGAGCAGAGTGAGCTGGAGTAACAAGAGGAGGCTCCCACCTGGAGTCTGTGCGGCAGGTACTGGGCTTCCAGGCCTTGCCGCTGGGAGAGCGGAGGACGCACACTGCTGGCGAGAGCAGACACACTTTTCTGCTGCTGAGAAACTTCCTCCTGAGGAGCAAGGGGGTGAAAATATTTTCAGTTCTCCTTATGGGAGAAAGTTTCAATTCTTAGTTTAAGCGCCTTGGCAAATGTCCAAAAGGAACTCCAACTCTGTAAGGCATAATATTCCAAGGTCTTTACATGAGCAGGGGGCTGAGAGTTAATCCCTTTGCAGAAAATTTGTACATGTATTATCTGCAGTAAATGATTGCCCAGTCAGTACTGGAGCAAAGGCTCTTGATGTCATCAGGAGGCCATTACCTTCATGTGGGCATCAAATGCTATAATATCCTTGGTGCACTGAAAATAGGCTCAAAATAAAATTTATTGGATAAACAGCAATATTTTTTGTATTTTTAGCAAAAATAATGCACTTATAATAGTTAATGAAGTGACATCTCATTAAAGGTAGTGCCAACAAGCTTCTCATTGCTGTGAAGTTTATTCTTCTTAATTTTTGTGTGTGTGTGGGGGGGAGTTCAAGGGAGACTATAAGAGGTAATTCATATCAAATCTTCCCTATGAACCAGACACAGCTTGAGCGCGTCTAGGCATCCATGTATTGATCACCCAGCGCCAGCGTGGATGGGTCTAACCTGTTGGTGGCAGATGGCAGCAACAAAGAAAGCTTTCAGGCTGCAGGCTTTCCAAAAGAACCTGTTTGCTCCAGGACTGGAGTAAATCCTCAAAATGAAATGACACATCTTCAGGAAAAACTCATGTCTCATACTCACAGAGCCACCGTGGGAAGAGTCCAGAGCACCCACCTGAGGGGAACTGCTTGCAAGGTCTTGGAGCTGAGGAGCAGCTGAGGCCAAGTTAGGGTCTGCCTCTGATCCTATTTGTTCATACAGCAACTGCACTTTGTTCAACTCTAGGATTCCTTTGGTTCTAGCCAGATTTTGAAGATGTTGTCTAAATGCTACAATTCCTGAAAGAAAGAACAATGACCAAACACTTAAAATAAAACACAAGGCTCTCTAGTGACCAAAGGTGTGAAACCAACATGGCAACAAACCCCCTCAAGTCCTACAATATAAGAGTTTTAAAAGCCAGAAGAGAGGGCACTCAGTCACCTTGGGTGAGGGAGGTATCTGATGCCCTGCGGCCCTCTCTGAAGCTCACTGGCGACCTGTTGTGGGCCTCTCGTTTCTGGGAGCTCAGAGCCTGCATGGCCGGGTTGGCAGGTCTCAGGCTTATGAAAGGAGACGTCATGCGGGGTGACGGCTGATTGGCTAACATGATGTCCTTAAGGGAAGGGTTGTCCTCCAGAAAGTCCCTCTGAACAGACCCCATATCATACTCAGAGTCCACACTGTCAAGGGAGGGGTTGTCACTCATGGAGAAAATTTTCCCTTTAAGAGAAAAACAAAACAAAACAAAACAACAGATATGACCAACAGCAAGTAGCATCTCCTTTGAACATGGAATACAAAGCATACCTCCTTGAGTTTTCACAGCTGCAATGTCCTTAGTCTCCAACCAAAACATCTTTTCAGAACCTTTTTACACGTCAATTTAATCAGCTTCAAATTTAATGGGGAACACTCCAGAACCTGTACCCATAAGACCTTTGCCACTCCCAAACAGCCAGAGTCCTTGATGAATCACACAGCACTTGGATGAATCCTGGGAGTTGGGGGAGCCAACTCAGGGACATTTCATTTAATCTTTGTTAGCTGCTGAGCAGGCCTAAGCCTGCAGCCTGCTGAATGTGGTCCATAAAGGAATAAGACATAGGCTACATTCTAGAAACTGGGTGGTATCATTACTATTTCTTGGAGATTGGAATATGAGTTGATGCTGTGAAGACTTAACCTGGTGCTTACTGGATATCATACCTGAACCAGGCATCACGACCAGCTGATTGGTCACTTCTGACAGAGTGTGCCGTCTCTGTCCACTGCGGGTGGACTGGAACGCATCAAAGGCCTGACTGGGGTCTTCCTCAGCCTCTCCTTCTGTCTCCAACCCTTCATCAATGGAGGTCTCCATCACGTTGCTGGGCAATGACTGGCACCCCTTCCTCACCAGGACAGGAGGCACAGGGTCCAGCAGACAGCCATTTACCTAAAGGTCCGAGTGAGAGGAAACTGTAAGTTGCTGCTCTGCTGAGACATTAGAAAAATCCACAAAGGAAAAAATGTCAACTTGTAGCAAACTAGAAATTAAGTAAAATATTAAAAATGTACATATTTGTTACTAATGACAACATGTAGATTAGAAGTTGAGGCAAGTCAACTGCAGCACTCAGAGACAGAAGCCCATTATGACCCAAATTGGCACTGCCTCCCAGGTTTCTCTGAGTCATCATTATTACAATAAACAATTTTTTTTAGTGGTTTCCAGATGAATAGGGGTATATTTGCTTGAGGCCTACCAGTTATTTTTTTTTAAATAAGAGAAATAAAGAGGGGGAAGATGAGATTTAAAAAAAAAAACACCTGCATGGCTCATAGCTAAGAAAAAAAGAGTAGTCATCAGCATTCTTCTCATTTTCAACCACAAAACATACTGGAAGGTTCTAGACATATTTTATGTTAATAATTTAAGTACCTGCCCATTTGATTTAGTCTTTAATTGGTTCTATGTGCCTGAGGAATGGAAAAAAGGATTCTTTGAAGACAGACTGATACCACAAAAAGGATTGAAAAAAAACCCCCAAGTGGCAAACAGCCAAAGCCTTCCATTATAGAATAACAAATGACTCACAGGCCCAAAATTCCAGCGGAGGTTAATGAGCACCAGTGCACCGAATCCTCTCCTCCAGCAACACACACAGTATCTACGGTTCTATCCCACAGGGAGGAGCTCGGCACAGCTCCTGAGCGAGAACTCTGCCTTCCTATGCAGTTGCCAAGCAAACCCCCTAATGGCAGGCAGAAACAGCAGACAAAGGGGAGCTGTGGTTGCCAGTTCTTCTGGCTGGTAAAAGCCCCAATGGGGAGGCAATTATTTACCTCATTACCTTAACTATTCCCCAGTGGAAATCAATCCGTTTTCTCCTATGAATAGCTGCTCAGGAACAGCCAGTCATAAGACGCTGAGTTCTAAGCAGTACTTTCACCTGGAATACACTGGGTAGAGCTATTGTTTCCTTTGGAAGCAGGAGAAGCTCATGTATGTGAGAGGTGACGTGGGACATCCCTGTGCCAGACACACAGGAAACTTTCCTCTTATGGCAACCAATCTGAAGGCACTGCAAAGCCCTTTATTTGGAGAGGGAGACTTGGGTGACTCAGATCTTTGTTTGCTTGGGGGAGGGGACAGTTATTCCAAAAAAACTGTTCTGCGGCTGTAGCCATTACTTGGATAAGGTGGCTAATGCGTTATAGGGTTTTAAAGTGATGAGTGGTCATTTAAAAGGACGAGTGGCAAATGCTCTCCTCCTAGACTAAGACCAACCTTCCCCATGGCACCAGAAAACAAAAACTCTTAAATCTGGCCACGAACTCTTATGCTGCCCCTGGCTCTTCCTCAGATAAGTTTTCCCTTTTTGATATACTTCAGAGTTTCCCGTAGGAAAGAAAGGCTGTTTGGGAACTTACATTCATACCTTTAGGTTCCTCAACTGTCTACTAATGCAGTTTTCTAAGACTAGCCAGGGATAATTTATAAATGAATAAAGCAACAGAGAAAAGACTGTTATTAAGTAAATATCTACTGAGCATCTTTACACTTATAGCCTATGTCAAAATTTTATCAGATATTTCTTGCAGTATAGCCTTACAATCAGGTTCTTTTTCCCTTAATAGAGAAAAGTCACCTTTTTCTGAGTACTCAAAAAACCTTTCAGCCCCCCTAAATTTACAATTTTTTCTTAAATTGTTTCCTTATAAATTTATCTCCTCATCTAGACTACAAGAGAAACGATGTCTTTCATTTAAAAATGTTTGCTGAATTCAATTTTATCCTGGGACAGGTAGAAAACAATGATCTGTGTTTTCAGATGATGCCTGATGATTAAATCAGAAAGCACCATAGGGGCCCACTCAGTTAATAGGTGTGAACACCTTCAGCTATAAGTTCATTTCCTGAAACAGGTGATAATCATGCCACCCTCACCTGCCAATTTACCCAGGGACTTGATATAACAAATTCAGCTCTAGGATTTTGTGACTGAAATACTGGGTTGACCTACCTAGGTGACCTAAGCTGCTAAAAATAAGATCTTTTGCTCTAGGAAATAATCTAGGCTAACTGTAAATTACAGGACTTCAAAATACAATGTGGGGGAAATGTACATTTTCCAATACATTGTTTTCGTCTTTCCTTAAAGCTCAATCAATCACTTCACTTCTAATAAGAGACCTCACATGCAATAGGTAGTATATACATAGGAGTCAAACTAGCAGAAACTCCACCGTTAACTGATAACACCCCTGAGCCTACCACAAATACAATATCCTAGCACAGGAGACTGGTAGACTCTTATGGACTGAATGTTTGCACCCCCCACCCCGAAGTCATATATTGAAGCCCCAATCCCCAGCATGGCTGTATTTGGAGGTGGGGCCTCTAAGGAAGTGTAGTTAAATGAGGTCATAAGGGTGGGGCCCTGGTTCCAGTAGGATTAGCATCTTTATAAGAAGAGACAGCAGAAAACTCCCTCTGCTCCACAAAAGCACAGAAGAAAGGCCATGGGAGGACATAGGGAGAAGGTGGCCCTCCACAAGACAGGAAAAAGAGTCCTCACCAGAAATCAAACTGGCCAGAACCTCGATCCTGGACGTGAGAAAACCTCCAGAACTGTGAGAAAATAATTTCTGTTGTTTAAACCCCAGCCTGTGGTCTTTTGTTATGGCGGCTTGAGCAGACTAATACAGTAGACCAGTGCACAATTCTAGCCAGTGAGCATGGAGGCTGGGAAGGTGCCTTCTTTAATTTGTATCCTAAGTGCCTGGCAAAGTTTGGCATATATTGAGGAGGTGCTGGTAGGCTCAAGCCTCAGCTCCATCACTTATTAGCAAGTTGCTTAACTTCTATAAAGCTCAATTTTTTTTTCACTTGTAAAATGGGAGTAAAGTTATTTGAAAGGATTAACTAAAATATTATCTATTATTATTATTTCTTGACCAAAGAGAATGCTTTATAACAATAAAAATTTAAAAAGCATGAGAATAAAACTACAACATTTTCTTTTAAAGCATTTTTACCATCTTGAGGCAAATTAAAGTAAATAACCAGGTGAGGAAGGAAAGAACTGGATAACCCCAGTTCTGGAAATTTATCCTAATGAAATAATCAGAGGTATAGTCAAAGATTTAGACAGAATGATATTCACCTGAAGCATACATAAGGATGCAAAAAAATTCAAGTACCTGATGTCCAAAAATAGGAGAGTAGTTAAATAAGGGTACATCTAATACAATATATTAAGCAGTTGTTAAATATAACTCATGCTTTTAAAGAAGATTTCATGATATGGGAAAAATACCCATAATATTATATTTTGTAAAAGCAAGATACAAGATTACATATAATAGAATACAATTCTGTTTTAACTAGTCTGTCTACTTCCTGAGCCACCCTACACTCACCCACCTACCCATCATCCATCCATCCATCTATAACCAACTCTAAGGAAACATGACAAAATATGCTTATCTTTGGGTAGTGGGACTATGGATAAATTAATTTTTTCTCTATCCCTTTCTGAATTTTCCATGTGTGATTCCGACTGGTTTTATTTTTTTTCAATTATAAATTTAAAAATTCAAATTCGAAGTAAAAGTGCAATTTTTCCCCTTTACAAAGTAGCCTTAGAGGTTAACGCTGTTAAGAGTTTTTGATGTATACCCTTTTCAGACCTTCTCTTATGTATACTACCTTTATAATAATAAAAAAAAGGTATTAAAAATATATATAGACTTGGAATGCCTCTACTACACTTGCATTTTCACAGTTTAGCCTCACAGTTCCCTTCTGCTATCCAGCTATGAAGGTGGTAACTTGGAAAATCCTTTTATTATAATCTCTAATAAAATGTTAAAAGTGACTGAAATGTGTGTGTGTGTGTATGTAAAAATTCATCATTCCCAAAGAAACCCTCAAAAGAGAAAGATTGACCCTACAGGGTTTGTGTATCTGCCCAGTGGTCTCTGTCTCACTTGGGGGCCTCAGTTACCGCTCAGAGTTGGGTGACTGTCTCAGAAAGGTGCTATTTTTTGGAGGAACCCCAAACCAACATTTTAATGCAGACTCCCTAAGGGATTTTACTGACAGTTTTAAGTTGAAGTTAAAGACTTCTGGGAGGGAAGGAGAGGTGAAATCTCTGAGACACACAACACCTGCCACCAATTGAGAGTAGAAATGAATGAGCAATACATGCAGTTATGAAGCATCTTTTAGAAGACAACAAATGGGTGTTATAGTGAATGCATATGAAGCAATATGAACAACAAAGGAATTGTATCCCTGTCTGATAGTTTTGTGTGTGTGCATTTATTTATGGGCCCCAAAGAAAGAGGTACAGAGGGCAGAGGGACAAGCATTTTTGCTGACATAAACGAAATGGGCC
Source organism: Tapirus indicus (assembly GCA_031878705.1). Classification (NCBI taxonomy): domain Eukaryota; kingdom Metazoa; phylum Chordata; class Mammalia; order Perissodactyla; family Tapiridae; genus Tapirus; species Tapirus indicus. The sequence goes on along the minus strand of CM062924.1, from coordinate 60,235,222 downwards.
ACAAATAAGACAAGAGGGTGTCTATGGCCTCAGTGCCAGTGTGGGTGGCCAGTTCCAGCGTGGCACTGCTCTTCCTACAAATGCAAATACGCCATCTAGCTCTCTATATCTTTCACAAAATCATTCATTTCCTGTCTGTTTCCTAGTTACGGTAACAATCACAAGCTTTAAAAATAGCTTGCCCTATATAATATGGCAGACAGTGCCCAATCTGTGTTTCGGGCCTGATGCCCTCACAGACAAGCTTTTAGCAGACTGCATTTTAATTTTTTCAAGGGAATTAGATCTTAAATGAATTATGTTGCCTCAATTTATGTCTACATTTCTGGGTGAGAATGAAGTAGCAGTTTATAAAGTTATTGAACGTGCCAGGCAACCACAGGCAGAGAAAACAGACTGTCCACAGGAAGTGGCCTTCTCCTCAGGGGCATGGACACTAACTCCTGTGGTTAGCAACTTGGCTTAACACCTGCCTGTGGCAGCCTAGCATCAGGCTGCCTTGACGACGCTCTAGCTCAACTCATTCTTAAACTTCTGAACCAGCTCTACCTCAGAGCTTCCTATTTTTGAAAATGGCACTCACCCTCCCAATCATCTAGGCTCAAATACTGTTTTCGGTTTGGAATTCTTCTCTCTGGACCCTAATATTTATCGATTTCATCTGTACAATCTCATTTATATCATCCCCTCCTCTCCATTTTCACAAGCACTATCATAGTTCAAGGCCCTCATCATCTCCCTGCTGGACACATGCTCTAACCTTCTGTTGTCCTTGTCGCCAGTCTCTCCCCTATCCAGTGCAGGCTATGTACTCTCCTAGGCTAATTTCTGAAGCACAACATGGATCATAGTGCTTCCTTGACCAAAAATCTTCAATAGTTTCCTACTACCTTGGAGAAGTCCATTTGAAAAAACTCTGACAATAAAACACATTCCCATGTTGAGAAGCCTGGCCTAGAGAAAAAGTCTGCATCCCTTGGCTTGCCATTCAAAGCTAAGCTACTCGTCTTTATGTCGTATGACTGCCCGTCACGTGCCCTGCTCCTCAGGTGCACTGAGCTACTGCTCTGACTTAGATGGACTGAGGTTTCCTGACATTTGCTGTTGCTCAGGCTTTTCCCTCCACCGAGATATCACTCCCTAGTTTCCATCCAGACTGATGATAATGATGGAATAAGGTATTAAAGACCCCAGTTCTGCCCACCTCTCGATTCCCAGCTCCGATAGTTAACCCAGGAGACTTTCCTGATCAAACCAACAAAAGTAACTCCCCGCTGCTTCCTTCTAGTCTTGCAGCACTGTGATTTATAGCTCTTTAAGGGACCAATTATATTTTATCAATTTATTCAACACCTGGCACATTGTCTTTAGTTATGTATCATGTCTCTTCTGCTGGACAATAAACTTTGAGGCAGAGCTCATGTCTGACTCATCTTTTTAATACCTAAAGAGGCTAATAAGATAGAAAACCAATGTTTTATTATCTACAATCTGCCTAGAACCTCACACACATTATCTCAATTCTCACACCAGTCTCACAGAGTTAGGTTTCTCATTTTACACAAGAGAAAATGGAGGTTCAAAGAAGTTAGTCACCTTGCTCAAGTTTACACAGCTAGTAAAGAACAGAGTCTATTTTGAACACACTCCAAGATCTATGTTCTAAGGCCTGCCCATTAACATGATTGTCTCTATAACACTTGATGCTAACCACATAAAACACACATTAGAAGTTAAATAAACATCCATTAAACAAGAGAAGCTGTCATCTTCCATAAGCCAACTTTATGCAGTACACCAGGATAAACTCATCTTCTTTAAGCATGTTCAAACTGGACAAAAAAAGATGTTTAATTTACCAAAAGAGATGGCCCATCATTTTGCAGCTGTAGCACGCATGGCAGAACAGAGGCAATAATAACACAGACAAAGCTCAATACAGCACAAGAGTTGTATTTTTGTTTTCAGAATTACAGTTTGTTTAAAAAAAACAACCCAAAACCTAGGAGGATCTAGAAACGTGAAGAGAGAAGGAACTGGTTAAGGAAAGAGAAAGAAGGATTTTGAAAAGTTGTAACAGTAGTAACGATAAGACGGTGATGAGAGCTGAGTTTAGCCCTGGATGCTTTTCTCAGGTCTTCTGCACAACACTCCTGAGGGACTTGAGGAAATGATAAAGTTCAACAAAGCCAAAGCACAACACTCATGGGCCAAACTGAAGTCTCCAGCCAACCTGCAAGCTCAGGGTCTCTTGGACACATCCATACCTTTGGAGTGTCGACACACTCTTCTTCCATAAATGCTGCTTCCGCCTGGCAGCCGGATGCTGGAAATGAGAAGGCCTCCACATTGGATGCCTGTGGGAGGAGGGCAGATCGCATCAGTCGCACGCTCGGCGAATGCATGGTCACTGGGAGCCCCACAGTTTGTGCCTGTAAATGTGGCAAGAACAGACAGTTTGGGAACATTAATACTTTCTATACAAATTTACAAAATTCTTGGAATAAAGTAATTCTTCCTGGTGCAATGAAATGATAGCTCTTTGTTGAAAACTCCAGAGAGATCTGATGAAGTATGTATATGACACAGGGGACAATTTGAAGCAGTCTCAGCAACCCATTATTCTGAGATAGGTTGTACAGAATTTCACTCCTGTTCCATGATGAGGTGCATAACTTTCGCAGACATGACAGGAAAGCTGGTCTTTGTAAAGAATCTAAGAATGCTCTTTTTTTCAATTCAACAAACATATATTATCTATATCCTTAAATATATTGCCCTGGAAAGATATAAAGAAGAATAGAAAGGTCCCTGCCTCTAGGAGCTCAAAACTGAACCAGGGACAGATACACACATACACAACTAACTATAATACAAAGTACACTGCAATAAGTGCTATCTATCTATCTGATTTTTTTTTTTCCTGGGGTGAGATGGTATATATTTCTTGGCAAGGGTGTGTGTGAAGAGGAAGAAAAGAGAAGCAAGGGTTACTTAAAAGTGACAGGAATGTTGTTATTTCAAGGAGATGCATAGCCTGAACATAGCCTGCTGGCCCAGTGGAAAGAGATGCTTCTGGCTGAGCAAGTTATAATCCTGAAGTCAACCTACTATACAAAGCTCCTGATGGTTTTAAGTCCATTCTTCATGTCTTTTGTTAAGAACTCGAAATAAACAAGCATTGCAAACTCTTCTTCTAAAAAGTCATTTAAAAGAGAATCTTCCTTTATGACAATTGGCAATAGAATTTGTTCATGATATGCTAGTGAGACCCTGAATGCAGATTGAACTGCAGTGTATTAAAATTACTTATCAACATGATTCTAAACAGCTACAAGCAGGAGTTTTTCGTCTTCCTTTATGACGTTTGATTTTAAAGATGAAACTGTTGGATAATCCTTTCCTCCCCATCTCTTCAAAACTAGCAGAATAATTTATTAGATGCCTCTTAAACATAACAGACATTGCAAAACATCTGAGGGAACAATCATCAGACTATAGTTTCTAAAAGGCAGAGGAATGTCCTATATTTTTTCTGCTATAATCACTTCAAGGGATACAGGATGGTAAGTTTTAAATTCAAACAAACAAAAAGGAACAAAGTGGTATCATTCTAGCTTCTCCTCTCCCAAGACCTGGGTTTGATTCCTGGCTCCATCACGTACTAATTGTGTGAACTTAATCAGGTTACCCAACCTCTCAATCTTATTTTCTTCACTTGTAAAGAAGGGCAGAATACCTACTTCACAGTGAAGTTAGGGTTGCAAAAGGTAACGTGTAAAGTCCTTCACTCAGCAATGTTAATTCCTCCATTCTCCTTCTTTCTAAAGTCTTAAAATGATAACAGGAATTTAATATAGGAATTAGACTGCAAAATGAATACAGAGTTTTGTTCTCAGATACTGTCTAATGGTTCCCAGTTAAAATTTCAGGTTGATGGTTTTCAATGATGGGGGGATATGTTAGAAATATACTTTATATTTGAAAATACTCTGAATATATTTAGAATATGCTTTATATTTGGTATATTCCAATATTAACATCATTAGATACAATGTATGAGATACAGAAGAAAATAACAATAGTAAAGTGTTGGTATTATATGGATGGCAAAAACAAACAAATATATTGTATACTATTCTGAGCATGATAAAGAAACAGCTTTTCTTATATCATGATTCCTCGGGCTTATATCCTGGGCCACTTTTGAGGCTAAACAATTTTTTTTCCTTTCAAGCATTAGTTGTTTAATTTTTTCAGGCATCATGTCACAACGTAAAATTTAAACTTCCTAATAAAGTACATTTGATCATTCTTCTTACCTTTATCATCAGCTTTTCAATCAAAGGATAAAGCTGAACTTTGATTTTTGTTTCCCAAATTTATTAGACTGTCCCTTCTATATGAAAGTAGTCTAAATTATTAGGGCAAAGTATTACCTGAAGCTACTGCACTGGAAACGAGATACCAACATAACTACGATGTTCATTCCTTCTCAGTCCCTGCCTCTTATTAGCTGTGACTTTTTAAATGGCAGGGTCATGCTGTGCCAGACCAAGCATAACACATTCTCCTTGACAACTTTCACATCCAACCTGGACTACAGCAACTTACTGTGAAATTGGTAAGGACAGAGGAATAACACATTTTATTGTGACAATCACTTCATAGGAAATAGGATGGTAGGTTTTAGGGGTCTGCTTTTTAGGATTCTTGCAATCATGGAGGGGATTAAAGAAGTCTTTTTGGAACAAGGTAGGGTATAAATATTCAAATGACATGCTCAGCACTACAGAGCTAACTAAAAAACATATTATAATAATAGGTGGTTGATTAATATTCCAATGAAGCAGGTATTACCAGTTTCTTCAAGAGTGGCAATAAACAACGATCATGTCCAACTAATTCTAATGACTTTTCAGACCATATATTTATTGTCTTGAATCTCTTCTGCTGACTTTGTGCTTTCCAGAACCATTAAAATGAAAACAATGTTCTCTCCTATGGAAAATCTTTACTGCTCCAATAAGAATAAACTTGTATGGACAGAATTGTGCCCTCCCCAGTCCACATGTTGAAGCCCTAATCCCTAATATGACTGTATTTGGAGACATGGTCTGTAAGAAGGTAATTAGGTTATATGAGGTCATAAGGGTGGGCTCCTAATCTGATAGGACTGGTGTCCCTCTGAGAAGAGGATGGGACAACAGAGATTTCTCTCTCTCCCCATGTGCACAGGAAAGGCCATGTGAAGACACAGTGAGAAGGCAGCTGTCTACAAGCCAGGAAGAGAGTCCTCACCAGAAACCACTCCTAATGGGACCTTGATCTTGGACTTCCAGCCTCCAGAACTGTGAGAAAATAAATCTTTGTTGTTTAAGTCACTCAGTCTGTGGTACTTTGTTATGGCAGCCCTAGTTGACTAATACATTGCTTTTTCTTAACAGTTGTGGAGGGCAACCTCTAATCAGTAATTAAGGAATGGGGATGAATGTTTCATTCTTATCTATTTACAGTTGATGGAAACTTGGAGTGGAAAAACTGTTAAAAACCAGTAGTTAGAATTCACAAGAAAAAGGCGTAACATATTTTTTCTAAATAGTTGTCTGCAATCAATTAGATGTAATATTCTCTGCACATTATAAGGCAAATATAAGTACTGTAAACCTATCTAAGATGGGAATCTCACTGTTTTCTAAGCAGTAATAATGGGTACTTTATCACTATCTGTAAACTCCTTAAGGGCAGGAACTGTTTCCTGGGTACCTCTGAAGCCACAGTGGCAGGGACTGTGCCTGGCACATAGTGCTCTATTTGCTGAACTGAGCTGCTGGTATAATTTGACTAATTTTATCTTTTAGCAAACTTAAGAAGTAGGTATTGCTATTTCCATTTTATACTTAAGGACACTGGAGCTCTGAGATGCTGACTTGCTGAAGTCACTCAGCTTGGTATGGAGCCCAAGGTCTGCATGATCCACAGCTCATGTGATCTTTGCCTGGGATCACGTCATTTCCCCAATTTCTTATTGCTATATCAGGTAACAAATGATTTGCCACTTAAAAAAAATAGTAGAACATCAAAGAATCAAAGGGAGAAGGCGCTACTAAAACTTTAACCACATTTACACTCATAAAAACAGAGAAATCTACTTTTTAACAAGTTCAACACTAAACATTAGAATGCAAAATCTCGTAGGAAAGGGAGCATCTTCTGCAGCCCCAGTGCCTATTGTTTAGCATCCAGAAGGCACTCAAGACACGTTTGTGAATGAGCATTGAAGACTTCCACTTGAATTAGATACATTTTAAGTCACAGTAAGTAGCTTTCTATGACAACTTGGGTCAATGCATAAAATAAAAAGAGCTCATGAGGTGCTTAGTAATAAAAAATTATCAAACATAGGAAGCTATATTATACAGCTGAACTCCCAGCCAAATTAAATATAATTTGAGATCTCCTAGGGAATTTGCTTCAAGTTTAGATATGAAAGGAAATCAGGTACATTAACATATGCGTGTGCTTAGGAGCAATCATTTATGTAACCCCATTCCCTCACTTGTGTAATGTTTAAGAAGAATAAAGAGACTTGGGAGGGAAAGCATCCTACAACTCTGGGAGCCTTCCTGCATCCTATGTTTTTGCCTGGCAGGATTTTCAAGAGGGAATGGGTATCACCACAGGTCACCATTACTACCCAACTTTTGATGTTAGTGCTGTCCAGTCGATTCTGACTCCTAGTGACAGCAGAGCAGAACCCTGCCTGGTCTTTTCATGCCATCCTCTCACCTTCTGATACTATACCAGAAAATGCTCCCCTGCTATTCATAGGGTTTTCATGGCCAATTTTTTGGAAGTGGGTGGCTAGGTCCTTCTTCCTGGTCTGTCTAGTCTGGAAGCTCCGCTGAAACCTGTCCACCATGGGTGACCCTGCTGGTATTTGAAATACTGGTGGCACAGCTTTCAGCATCACAGCAACATGCAGCTGCCACAGTGTGACAACTGACAGATGGGTGGTGTGGTTCCCTGACTGGGAAACAAACCAGGCTGAGGCAGTGAAAGCGTCAAATGTTAACCACTAGAGCACCAGGGCTGGTGTACCCCAAATTAGGGATTCTCATTTTATCCCGCTCCTGTGTTGAAAGAAATACCATCCAACTTTGAAGCATTCCAAGAGTGCTCAGAGATACTCTTACCCAAAAAGCTGGAACTTTACCAATATATTATTTTACTCACATTAGTATCAATATTCGCACTATTTTATATATTAAAGTATGTATAACAAAGGATACCATTTGCCTATAAAATCAAGAAGATTTAAATTTTCTTGTTTTCCCCACATATTCTGTAGAAACCAATGCAAAATTCTATTACAATCCTGTAAATTTTCTAAAACTGCCAAACAAGAAATGCAAAGTCAAGACTCTTCTGCTCTTACTTGCACTTTAAACAAAGTTAATACTCACAGAAATAGATGGAACCCTAATAGGTCATATGAACGAAAGATTCCTCCTCCTAACCTCTACATAGATGATTTCCCAACTCTCTTTAGCCCCAGCCTCCCTCCTGGGATCCAGATTCAATTTCTTTCTAAGCAAATGAGTCAATGCCACCACTATTCTCTCAGCCACAGGATCAAGAATGGGGTCATCTCTAACTCATTGTTGTCCCTTCCTCCCCAACATTTATTTATTTATTTTATTTTATTGGTGAGGAAGATTGGCCCTCAGCTAACATCCATTGCCAGTCTTCCTCTTTTTGCTAAGGAAGATTAGCCCTGAGCTAACATCTGTGCCCATCTTCCTCTATTTTGTAAGTGGGACACTGACAGAGCATGGCTTGATGAGCAGTGCGTAGGTCCATGCCCGGGATCTGAACTTGTGAATCCTGAGCCACTGAAGCGGAGTGCATGACCTTAACCACTATGCCACCGGGCTGGTCCCCCAGCATTTATTTATTATTTTTTACAACAAACAAAAAGCACTGTTCTAAGTGCTGCACAATTATTAACTAATTTAAACATCATAACATCCTATAATTATCCCCATTTTATAGCTTGGAAAACGGAGGCACAGAAAGACCTTAAGTAACTTTTTTAGGGTAACTTTTTAAACTTTTAAGCAGGAAATGACAGAATCTGGGATTTGCTCCAGTGTCCCTGCTTTTAGCCACCATGCTGAGCTTCCAAACCACTGCTAAGTTCATCTAGAGTCTGTCTCTGAAAGGCCCTTACACTTGTCCCTTCCTTTCTACTTTCACCAGCCATGTTAGTTCAAGCCTTCAGTAGTTCTCATCTCAACTATTACAGTAATCTCCTAAACGCTCTCTCCAAATTTCTTCCCTCCTCTATCCAATCTATCCCTCCCAATGTTACCAGATTAATCAGCATAAAGCATGGATATAATTTTATCACTTTTCTGCTTAAAAGACATCATTAGTTCCTCATTACTTCCTGAATTATAAGTAAACTCTTTACCTTGACATTCAAAACCCTTCACAACATGGCTTCAATTTACCACTCCAACTTTTTCATTTCCCTATGCTTCAATTCAGTGGATTAATTTGAACAACCCCCACACTTGCCCACTTGAGTACTTCTGTTCACGCTGCTTCTTCTGCCTACGTATAATGCCTTTGACTACTGCCTCTCCCTAACGAAGACCTACACATTTGTGAAGATCTATCTTAAATGCCATCTCTCCCACAAAGCCTTTCCCATTGAGATGCATCTCTCTTCCATTTGCCTTTAGTTCTTTCACAGCATTTATCTTTTTCTATTTTGAATGACGGTTATGTATGATGCTGTCTTTTTTTTTTTTTTTTTTTTTTGTGGGGAAGACCAGCCCTGAGCTAACATCTGTTGCCAATCCTCCCCTTTTTGCTGAGGAAGACTGGCCCTGAGCTAACATCTGTGCTCATCTTCCTCCACTTTATATGGGACGCCACCACGGCATGGCTCACAGGCAGTGCGTCGGCGGGCGCCCGGGATCCGAACCCGCAAACCTCGGGCTGCCAAGCGCGAACTAAACTGCTGCGCCACCGGGCGGCCCCGATGCTGTCTTATTTTGCTTCTATCCTGTAATGTCTCTGAAGGCAACAACTGTGTTTTATACATCCTATCCCCTATAGTAGTGCCTAATGATAGAAGTTTGCTCATGGTAAATTTGCAATAAAAATGTGTTAAATGAAATTGAATGTACAGGCTAGTTACATTAATTCTCAACTTAAGTGAACGATAAAAAAATGAGAACTCTCCTGAAGAAATAAACTGTTTGAAATAAAGTTAATTCTTAAAAATAGGAGGTTGCTAAAACATTTGAGAATCTCGTGAATGACAAGCAGAAACTTTACAGAAAAACAGTATAGAGAATGAAATCCTAATCCTGTGTAGTACAAGATGAAAAATGTGTCGAACATGTGAACAGGCACATGCACAGATAAGACTATTGGCTAATGGGGCGTTACCTTGGCAACTGTTTGTTCGGCAATGGTGCTAGGCCGACGCTGGCGGGCATCAAGTCTCTGCTCCACGGGAAAACTGCTCCGATGTGATTTCAGGCGCTCCACCAACAAGAAATAAATGGCAGCAAAGTGGTTATAGCTCTTGTTCTGCAAAGACTGAAACAGAAAACAAGTGCTGAAGGCAGAGAACCATAAAACCAATCCAATGATCTATGCCTTTCTGAAAAAGGAGGGAAGAAATCATGTGTTCTTAAAAATAGAGTAACAAAGTGTGCCTCAAAATGAAAGCTGTTCCAGAATTTAGAATGGAAGACATAATTTCAAGTTTCTAGTATTAATTACATAAAGGGTGATGCCTTTAAATGACTTGACTGGCCCTTTTCATTACCAAGATCCATTTATTTTTCTGCACTCAGAGAAAATGCCATCATTGTCTCATGTAGACATTCCCCAACGCCATCCTATGGTCCCATCTCATAGCTGTAACTACGGCGTAAGGTTGGTTAGCAACCCGAGCCCAGAGGCTCTAATTCCACAGCTTCAATGCAAGTCCAAACCATTGCAAACTCTGAAGTGAATGTTTAAAGTCTTTGGGGAAATTTCTGGTGATTATTTTGGGCTGGAGAATGACATCTGGATGCTAGATTGAGAGACACTGTGTCTCTGTTCTTAGGTAATTTTTTCCTCTTGTTTTTGCAGTCCTACCCTCTTGAAACCTTGGAAATAAAGTTGCTTCCCAATTTTCACATCCCTCACCAGCCAGCTTTTCCAGGATACTAAAGAAAGAGAGAAACAACTGCTCCTTTGGCTTCTAATTCCACCCGACAGTCTGCATGGGCGCCGTGCAGTGCCCCTCAGATGCAGAGCACTCTCAGCAAAAATCACAGGCCAGCGGAACTGCACTCACAGCTGTCATTCTAGATCTACTTCATGAACAAGTACAGAAAAACGTCACTGAGCATGATGAGCAAAGCAGGAAAGCCAGTCTGGTTTCACTTAGGTTACAATGAAGGAAAAGGCAGCACAGTTTGGAGCACTTTGTATTTACAAGATGGCATTTTATATTCTTTCTTGTTATGCTTCCTCCTTAGAAGCACTGTTTGTTTTTTCACTGTTGTGGAGGTATTAAAAATACGTATATCTGGGCCTGGCCCGGTGGCATAGCGGTTAAATTCGTGTGTTCTCCTTCGGCGGCCCAGGGTTCGCCGGTTCAGATCCTGGGCTCAGACCTACTCACCACTCATCCCAACATGCTGAGGTGGTGTCCCATATAGAAGAGCTACAACTCTACAACTATGATACACAACTATGTCCTGAGGCTTTGGGGAGAAAAAAGAAAAAAGAGGAAGACTGGCAACAGATGTTAGTGCAGGGCCAATCTTCCTCAAAAAAAAAAAAAAAACACCCTGGAGAGCTTAGAGGTTAAAAAAAAAGTAAAAATATGCATATCCTATGAATATGCTGTTCAAGGACAAATAAAAGTGATGAGGAATTTCCCAGGGTCATGCCCTCAGTTCTATGACCCATAATACTTCCAAATCAGGAATCCACCTGTTTTTGCCTTCTCAGTTTCTCCAGTTCACAATTTAAATCCCACTGGCTTTCCTAAACCTGATGCCTACCCTTCTTGTTTCCTGCTCAGTCCTCAGCCCTGTCCCATATCTGCATGCTGATGTTCCACATAAACTAGTTTACTACCTGTATACAACTTTATGCTTCATCTTAGAAGAAACTTTCTACTTTGTAATTAAGCTTCCATCTTTGTCTTTTCTCAATGCTATATAAACCCTTCCTCTTGAATTTTTTGGCAGCTGGGGCCCAGGGAGGGATTTATACATTGAATAAAAGCAAGCACAAATAGAGTCTGATGTAATCTTGAGGGAAAATGGAACAGTATGCCCAGGTGCTGGGATGGCCATGCTGAAAGACCAGGAGGACAGGTGAGAGCATGAAATGTCAAGTTGCTAAGTACAACAGAATCCTAAAGTATCTTTAGTCAAATCTCTGATCACTTTACCTCAATGGTTTTCTGTTGATCTATTCCAAGGCTGTGCATCAGTCGCAGAACCTGTTCATTAAATTCCCCAATGGATGGCTCATTTTCTTGCCCTTGTGGATAGAGAACAGTTCTCTGTACAGGAACTTCTACGAGCATCCATTTATGTTCCTTGATTTGAGCTATGGTTAGTCGTTTGGACGGGTCTAGGACCAACATTCTTCGAATAAGGTGCTCACAATCTATGGAAAACATAATGATAACAAAAGTCATGTAAATCACCTTGCACTTCAGGGTATTTGCTTGACTCATGTGACTTTGTACAATGTCATTAATCTTTGTATCCACAGTGCCCACTGGAAAGCAGAAGGTCAGATGAATAAATGAATACAGGAAGGCTACTTATATCTGTCAAGTTCACAGAATGTTGACACACAAAATCAACCATCACCATGAATGAATACTTAAGAAAAACAGGAGGGGGTAGGTTCATCCAGTTCTATACTAAATGAACCTTTCCACTGAATTTCTCAACTGAAAATATCTAGATACTGATTTAGATTTCCACTAGAGAAAAAAAAACAAGCCTTCTTCCTAGAACAAGCAAATAAATGGATCCTCAGTCACTCATGAGGCTGATACACTAAGGCTGTATAAGTGAGGCAAGAGCTCTCCAGTGGACTGTAGCTCTTCTCCATATCAGTGCGGCTGAGAAAAATGTACATGAAACATTATTTACTTCTGATTACACTAAGAAAACTGCACTGCTGCAACTTTGGGCATGAGCTTATTCTCTGAGCTGACATCATGCTCTTTACTACCCCCACATAAGCTAACTTTATATCACTTGCTACATAACAGGCACCATGCTAAGTGCTTTTTACATATTAATTTAATCACTCCTTACAACACCTCTATTAGAAACTATTGTTATTTCCATTTTACAGATTGAGGAAATTGAAGCACAGAAAGGAGATATAACTTGTCAAGGTTAGACTGTCAGTAAGTAGGGGACTCAGGGTTAAAACCAGGCTGCCTGGCTCCAAAGTCTATGCTGTTAACTCCTAGGGCTTATTTCTATTGTTACTAGGAATAAAACAGTTAAGAATGATAACCAAAAACTAAATTAAGGGGTAAACTTAACTGCTGCCCAGGTAACAACCCAATACAAGGACTGGTAGGGATTACAGCATTTCACCTTAATTCAATAGTTTTGCCAGTTGGTTTTAAATTTAATTTAAAAATTTTATTTTGCAACGTCCTACCAAAGGATATGGGAAAATCCATTTCATACTTAGAGTAAAATGGTTGTGAATCTGCATCTACAAAGTGCTTCTCTACGTCTAAAATAAACCTGGGACATTTATAGACTGAGAGTAAATGGGACGACTTGCTGTTCTTAATCTGGGAAACTGTGTTTTCAGTTACAAGTAGGAAGGCTGGAACTTCCCTCATCTACATGGGGGGGCTTATTTCTACGGCTTTTAAAGTGACTCAGTCATTTTATTCGGCACCCAAACTCTTAGAAAAAGAGAATCCTTTGCCTACGCATTTCACTTGGAGCACAAATTCTGTAAAGCATAATTATAAGATGAACAAATTGTTACCTTCTGACATGAAATATGGAATCCGGAATCTTCCTTCTAAAACTCTCTGCCTCAAAATCGGAAGAGTTGGTCCATCGAAAGGCAGAGCTCCACAGACAAGAACATAAAGAACAACTCCCATGCTCTAGGGAAGAAAACAATGCAGTCACTTTTCTCCTGAAAATTTCAAATACTTTATATTCCTAAATATTCCCAGGGCTCTTAAAATCATACGGACTGAAAAATTCTTGTTTGAATTTACTATTTTCTCAGAATTTGAAAAAAACCTGAAACCCTAACTACTGCAATAAAGTATCCTATAATAAATACTAAAAGATCTGAATTTAATCATTTTGATTACTACTCAACGTTAATTTATTGCCGAGATTAGGATAACATCTGTCCCTAGAAATTCTTTCCTAGAATCTAAGTCAAGATACTCTGACTAATAATAGTCAAGTGGACAGGGAAAGTATGAACTACTTCCTATGTGTTAGGTACCAAGAGCTTCAAGAGTACCAAATATTATCATCATAGATGCATTTAACATGGCAAAGCAAAGAAATACCCAAATATCCAGCTGTGGTCCTTCATACTGCTGCCCTTCAAAGACTTCTGGGGCTGCATAAGGGGGGCTGCCACACCATGTTGCCAGCAGTTCACCACTTTTAAAGAAATTTCCAAAACCGAAATCTATTGGGATGGAAATAAATGTTACTTTCATCTATGCTCTCAAACTATACTGAATTTCTCATAATAAATTTAATAATATGCTATATTAACAATATCACTACTATTCACTCTGTGAGGAATGGGATGACATCTATCTTATGTTTTCTTAGAACTTAGCACAATGACTAATAAATATTAAGTATTCACTAAATATTTGCTGAATGAATGTGTAAATGAATCAAGTCTTCTTCTCAAAGAGAATGAGTGAGAGATTGGAAAAAGACTTTACATCATGTATTTTTAAGGCTGAAAGAAAATCCACTGGTGTGGACAACCAACTTGAATTTGATGATCTTAGAATTTCAATTACTCCACGATTAAGAGCTCTTTATTTTATATGGTCTATAAGGAAAGAAACAAATGAATAAAACTCTAAGATATTTACCTTAACCCAACCGAGTGACTGGTTTCTCTTACAGCCATTACCCCAGGGTAGCAAGATATATAACCTTGTAACACAACTGAGTACAGTGTTTCCTAAGTAACAGCTCTCTAAGTGTTGGCCCATACATCCTGATTTAGGCAGACACCCATCTGAATAGCTCATTAACAGGTGATGAGTATATGGCCCAGCCACAGGCCACCTATTACCAGTATCTCTTATCTACTCATTTATGGAATGCAGTGGCATTATACTAGAAAACAGTTGATGGCCTTCTCCTTATGATGTTAGTCATACTGAATCTACAGCTTTGATATACAGCATGTGCTCTGGAAACACTGTACTCAGATGTCTTCAATATGCATGAAAATTATAGCAGAAGACAAACTCAGTGAGCTCTGGTATAAATGCAAGCTTGTGCCCTTTTGCTAAGCCTTCACACAATCTCATGTTCTTACTGAAGAAACAAATTCCTATTATTTTGTAAATTATGGCCATACTGCCTTATGTTGTAACACACTCCTGACTAAGAACGCTGCTTTAGTGACAGGAACTGGCTCTGCTTCCGGCTGGTGTATGGCATCGCAAGGATAGTCAGCTTTAAGAGGTGCCCCAGGGGGACTGGATCAAGTCTCCAGTGCCAGACTGACTGGCCATGTGACTTTGGATCTGTCTTTGTGAGCCTTAGTTTCCCCATCTGTAAAGCTGAAATAATAAATATCTGTAGTCAGCAGGTTGTTGTGGGAACCACATGAGTTAACATAAACTCACACTCATTCACACCTTGAGACCACGGCACACATCTGTACCTTAGACGAAGCATTCTCCCAGCTTGCTGATGTAAAAACCGGCAACAAGCAGTTGTAACAGTAAAAACAGTCACAGTCCCCAACACCACAGCCTCATGGCAGAGCACAATCTATGAAGTCAGGGAGAACTAGAGCTGACTTGCAGTTATGCCAATTTCTAGCTTCAAGTCCCCCAGGGTAAATTACTTAACTTCCTTGAACCTCAGTTTCTATCTCTACAAATGTGGGGATAATCCAACTACCCAGATGGGAGGCTGTGAGGATTAAATGAGATTAGGAATGTAAAATGCCTGGAGCATAGTAGATGTGAAATGTCAGCTCCCTTCTCCTTCTGTGAAGCCATCACTACCAACTATTGCCTTTCAGAGAAAAAGGTCCTGAGAAAATACACAGGAAGGGTAGAAAAAGTGTAGAGGAGCTTAAGGGTTCAGAAGAGAAAAAAGGGGGCATGTGGGGAAAAAGCCTCGGGCACTGTCTAAACATGGTGGAACAACACTGTGGTCTGTCCTTGGCATCCAGGAGCAGGAGGCAATGAGAACTTCTCCCTTCACAATGTGACCACAGTTCAGTCCTATATTCGGCTTTCCAAAATGACTGTCAGAGACGTCTTATCTTCTCAATGCCACCTTTATGACTAACCACTCATATCACATCATAACCCATATGTCCATACTGATATATGTTTCTAATTTTCTAGAAAAACTATACTCTCAAATGAGTCAAGGATTAGATGTTCAAATAATATTTAAAGAGTAAAATGTTAATTTACTAACACAGAAAAGGATAAGAAGCTCTGGGATGTGTGTCTGGAGATCCGCAAATAGGTCCAATAATTGCTGCACTTTAAACCATAATCACAGGATGAGTTTTAGCACATGTAAATTGAGGATACTCTCCAAATAGCACTGTAAAGTTTTAATGTCTCAAAGAGCCATTATGGAACTCCTTCATTCTGAACCTCCCTGGACTCTAGTGGAATGAACTCAAGGCATGGCTGGGACAAGGGCCTGTCACAAAGGTGGCCTGGCCTCCTCACACCCCTTGGCTCTCTCACTGGTACGCTTCATAGGCAAGACAAGAGCAAGAGTTAGGAAAGCATCCCAGTGCCCGTGTTGCTTAGTCTCAACCTTGTCTTTACATATCTAGGACAGAGAAAGCATCCTGTTAACTTATAAGGGATACTAAGCAGATGTTTACTTCCATTTCCTGGAGGTAACTGAGGAAAATAGCAACTTGAGCCTGTAGGAACATTAAAAGAAACACTGAAAGACAATCAGGTTCACTAAAGCCATCATAATAGCATATATGCAGATGTCTTCTATAACCTTGTCAAAGCACTTAAATATTGTATTTGCAATCATCTGATGTATGGGTTAAGGAAGACTTTGGAGTCAGGCAGATTTAGGATCAAATCCTGAGTTTTCTACTTAGCTGTGTGATCTTGGGCAAATTACTTAACTTCTCAGAGCCTTGGCTTCCTCATTTGCAAAATGGGGACAATATCGACACTTCACAAAGTTATTGTGAGTAACTTATACTCACAATAAGTGAATATATGTAGATAAGTAAACTTACATTAAAGTAGATAATATATAATACTTTAGGCATGCAATTGAAATATAGTACGTGCTCAATAATCAGTAGCTATTGAGTAGCTATTCAATAGAATAGAAGAAGAACAATTCTTCTTATTTTACTTATCTGTCTTCCCCATCAGGTTAAATTCCTTGCGAGTAGAGAAGGGGGAAATGATACATGTCTGTACTCTCAGCACTTAGCACGCTGTCTGTAGATAGCAGCTGTTCAATAAAGGTTTGCTGAATGAATACGTTGTCATCATTTGTTAAAAGTGCTTGCTATGTGCCAGAAGCTGATCTAAGCCCTTCGAAGATGATTTCTTCTTAATAACCTGATGAAGTATCCTTATTTTAGGAGAAAGTTTGGGCAGACAGTTAAGTATCTCGCTAGAGGTTATACTAAGTTGCAGAACTGGAACAGAAACCAAGTTTGACTACAGAGCCCTCACTGTTAACTACCACCTTTATATCCTTGCCTGGCACAGTGACAGAGCAAGTTAATAATTGTCAGGTTAAGAAGTGGCAATGGAAAGGAACTTAAAAATAAAAGCCTTTTTATTTCTTCACAGGAATCTGGATAATTTGCTTCATTCACGGTCTGCAGCTTTCTGCGTAAAAGTATATAGTAAAATGAGGAGTGAGCAAGAGGGATGAAATTTGAACATGGCATAGCTGTGCAGGATTTGTTTCTTATCGCCATTTATTCAAATGGAATGGATTAATGTTTCATCACACCAACCAAATTCATTCATTCCTTCACTAAACATTTGAGAGCACACATGTATCCACCACTGTGCAAACACAAGAGAGGCTCACACCACAGAGAATAACAAAAGATTCCACATCATCATCTGACTTTTGGAAAGCATTATGAAAACAATCACTTGGGCATTCCTCTTTTCATGCCAGACCCAGATCCAGCTTGGCCTTGCTAGACAGGAAACATCCTTCTAGTTGAATGTCTTCTCCAATGTTCTGATCTGCAAGTTAATACCTAAAATGATGGCTACTATATCCCTCAAACATTTTGCTTCCTGTTTCTCTGTCATAAAACTTATGCCATGTAATGTTGGATTCACTTTGATATTATTTAACTTTTAATTTTGAACTAATTTTAGACTTATAGAAGAATTGCAACAATAAAGTAAGGAGAATTCCCTATGCCCTTCACTCAACTTCCCCTAATGTTAACATTTTACATAACTATTAGTAAAAGTATTTAAACTAAGAAAATAACATTGATTCAATACTACTAACTAAACCATGGACTTTATTAAGATTTCACCAGTTTTTTTCACTAACATCCCTTTTCAGTTCAGGATTCCACAGTGCATTTGGTTGTCATCCCTCCTCAGTCTTTTCCAGTTTGTAACAGTTTCCCAGTCTTTCCCAGTCTTTTCTGACCACCAACACCAACACCAACAGGTCAGGTATTTTGTAGAGTTTCCCTCAGTTTGGATCTGCCTGATGTTTTCTCATGATTAGATTAAGATTATAAATTTTGGGGAAGAACATCACAGAGGTGAAGTGCTCTTCTCGGTGCATGCTACCAGGGGGTGCATGATAGTATGTCTAATTACCGGTGGGGTTAACCTTGACCTCTTGATTAAGGTGGTATCTGCTGGGTTTCCCCAATGTAAAATCACTATTTTTCCCTTTGTCGTTAATAAATTTTTTAGAGAAGATACTTTGAGAGTATTCATATCCCATTTCTCCCTAAACTTTCACCCACTAATTTAACATTCATTGGTAGATCCTGATTGCAGCAATGATTACTGTGGTGGTCTAATGGTGAGTTTTCATTTCCTTCATTTCTTCTATACTTATTAATTACAATTCTTTTTTAAGGAAAAGCTGTCCCTTCTTCCTCTTTTATTTATGTATTCATTAAATCATTTATTTATTATATTATTTTCATATTATATTTGTCATGAATATTTACTTTATTCTTTGGGTTATAATTCAATACTACTGCTATTTATTTTGATGCTCAAATAGTTCCAGCTTTGGCCATTAGGAGCCAATTCAGGTTGGCTCCTGTATTCTTTCAACATGCCCCCATATTTTTAAAATTTCTTTCTTTTTTTGTGAGGAAGGTTAGCCCTGAGTAACATCCGTTGCCAATCCTCCTCTTTCTGCTGAGGAAGATTGGCCCTGGGCTAACATCCATGCCCATCTTCCTCTACTTTATATGGGATGTCGCTACAGCATGGCTTCACAAGCACTGTGTTGGTCTGCGCCCAGGATCCGAACCTGCGAATCCCGGGCTGCCGAAGCGGAGCCCACGAACTTAACTGCTACGCCACTGGGAAGCCCCTAAAATTTCATTTTATTTTAAGTATTTCCTTATCTTCTGGCACCAGAAGATGTTCCAGGCTCATCTTGTATTTTCCCTGCCCCAACCCTGGAATCAACAACTTTTCCAAGGAGCTCTGGTTCCTTTTACAGAGAAATGGTATTTAGAAACCTAGACTAGGACCTAGATGTGCTCACAGCAACTGGGATGTCACTGCTTCTAGGCCCTGTCTGTAGACAGACTTAGGAAATATATGTATGAATGCTAAACTATGTATACACACACACCTCTATTTATTTTTGTATCTCTCTATATGAATATGTATTAAAACAACAACCCATGAGTTCACACTGATACTTCTCACTCCAATCCAGGGTTCAGTCTAGCATTATTTTGATACTATTTTTATTTATACATGATTGACTGAGTAACTGAAAAATTTTGAAGGTATAAAGAAGTGTCTTTTCTCTGCAGTAATTTGTCATTTGTGTGGGAGTAATTGTTTAAAGTCTCCCTCATAACATTCCTTGAATTTGTCAGATCAATTATGATGTTCAACATTTCTTAAACATAGTAGAAAAAAGACAAACCTTTCTCAATCTTTCAGCTTCTCAATTTTAAGAAAGTTCAACATGAAATCATAAGAAGTTTTAGAAACAAAATGACAATTAGTCCTTCAACATGGTCTATCAGTTATAATCAGATCCAAAAAACATTTATGTCATGCCTACTTTGGGTAGGCATTACACGCTTGGTATTTTCGTATATATTATTTCATTTAACCGTGATGACAGCCCTGTGAGGTATGACTGTCCTTACCTTACAAAGGGTGAAATTGAAACTCAAAGTGGTTAATTGACTTAACCAAGGATCTACAGCTGCAAGTGGCTTAGCCAGTATTCAAATACAGGTCCTCTGAACTCCAAACCAGGTAATTTTTTTTTACTATGTCATGGATGTTCCAAGAACGCCACTAGTCAAAGCAGTTTAATCCAATTTAAAGTTGGAGGTAAGGCTGTCATAAACTCAGGAAAAATCCTTTACATTAAATAGAGACGAGAGATTTTCTAATTTATCCCTCTGCTAACAGAACTTGACAAGTGCAGGCTTTCTCTTCTCTACAATATTGGATGCTATGTTAACAGCATCCTTAATAAATGAATGGGAATAATTAAGATGTTTACAAAGTGAACGTCATAAATATATACCTACATTCATTTCAGGAATCTATATTCACTTTAAGAATGTGTGATGTGTTAAATAGATACATCTTGTCCTTTTCATGCAAAGATGATACACGCTCCCATCTCTATAACACTAACGCACGTACTCTGAGGTTTTACTCTCTAACGATGGTTTTAAGATTTCCTGATATATCCATATGCTCTCACCTGGTTTCTGTGTGGCCTAAAATATCTACAGAAGAGAGGGTTTGGGGTAGTCTTTACCACAGAACAGATCAATTACTGTTGACTGACTCTCATGGAAATCAACTTGGCCTCAAAAGCTGAGTCCTCTAATTACCTCTTATCTAAATAACCAGTAACAGACTATGGGTATATTTGAAAACAGTACTAGAATTGCTATTATTGTTTTCAGCTTTATATTCTGAAAGTGACTGATTGACCTGTATCTTCCTGACAATAAAAACCAATTATTACTACTGTCATCACTAAATTATATAAATTATCAGTGCCCAAACATCATTAGCAAAGGGCCAATGTTTGAGAAATAACAGGACCTTGCACAGAGTGAATAAGCTGATCCCGATGACCACTGTCTGATGGGACACAAGCACACTAGAGAATTCTGTTGTGTTTGCTGGAATGAGATAGATCAGACATTAGCATGCACACAAATCACCTGGGGAATCTGCTAAAATGCAGATTCTGATTCAGCAGGTCTTGGGTTGGGCTTGAGATTCTGCATTTCTAACAAGCTTCGAAGTAATGCTGATGCTGCTTGTCTCCAGACCACTCTTTTGAGTAGCCAGGAAATAGAGACTAAAACAGAGGTTGTGAAAAAGGTATATAGAAGATGTTAAACAGTTTATCACTGTTTATTGTTGAAAAATGATTATAATTACTAAATACTTTCAGGATTTTAACTTAAATGACTTAAAAACTAAAACAAAAGAAGTCATTAGGTAAACTAAGTCATTTTTTAAAAAAGAAAAAAGCAAACAAAACATTGAAAACCAGTCTTCAAGCTAAGAAAAAGTAAACGATTTCTAGGAATCAATACAACCAAGGCAATTTTTAATCTCCAGCAGTGTGTTATAATGTCTAATTTATAATTTAAAAAATCCTCCTACAGAGCAGCAGATGGCTTTAGGGTTAAATTTATCCTCATTTCTAAAATTACCAGTCGAATTCAGATATCCAGTCTCGCTGAAAAGTTACACATCTTTTGTAATTTTTATAATAGGAGCAAAGAAGACAATTATGAGGAAATGAAAGCTGACAAATGGAAGGTAGGAGAGGAGAGACAAAGCTGACCCAATGCCCAAACTGAATACCGATCAGCCAACGCTGACGTCAATGCATACTTTGTTGCCCACCAGCAAGAAAAGGCCAGCTGCATAGTTCCCTTCAGACATCAGTCACTCCCTCCCTACCTGACAGGAGGGCATGAGAACAATCATCACAGCTGAGATGAAATGTGATCCTCTGACCAGTGTGATATCTGTTTGTCCAGTGAGAGAGTTCAGTGAGCTAAGAAGCAAATAAACGTTCTTCCTTAGCTCAAAATGGAATGGGGGAAGAGGGGAGGAAAATAAAGAGGAAAAGCAAAACAAAACAAAACAAAACCCTTTGAGTTGTCTTCCACATTCCAGGCTTAATGTACTGCTAGTGCTAAGTAGGCTCGAAAGATAAAGACAAGGTCTCATTGTGCTTGCTGATGCAAAGCTCTTTTTACATTTTACATAATACTAGTGGCAGGAGGATAACAAATGCAAGACTTTTAATAAATATTTTACCAATAAAACCTGTCTCAGTCTCCCCAACCCTTTTTCAGTTCCAGGGCACAAAAATGGAATTATATATACAGAAACCCTGTCTCAAGGCTACCCTGTCTTCCAGTAAGCAGGCAGGTTGTTAGAAGCAATGAGAGATGATAGGCTACGCAGAGATCACGGGTCAATTCAGAGAGGAAGCCTTCCTCTTGGGCTAAAGAGAAGAGACTTGTGATGCACACATCAGATTAATCAGGCTCATTACACATTACTAATTACATTTAAGGTCCCTCTCAGAAAAAAAATTAATTTGCATCAAGTAGAGACAATTTAGAATATAAATGATAAACTATCCCTGTTCCACTGAGATTTATATTAATAAGGCTTTAAGGCCTTGGTAATTAAAAAAAAAACATGGTGAGGGGGGTTATATGGCTATCAACATTTTCAGGATTTGTTTTCACATAGAATCGATTATACATTGAATATAAATAGTAGCTACCATTTATTGAGTTTTACATGGTGCCAGGAACTTTAATTAACAATTTATTTAACAAACATATAGCACTAATCATGTACCAGGTACCATTCTAAGCACTTGGCAAATATTAACTAGTAACCACTATGAGATATGAATTTCTATTATTCCCTCTTTACAGATAAAGAAACTAAGGACAGAGAGGTTAGGTAATGTGTCCAAGGTCACGCAGTAAGTGGCTGAGCCACGATTCAACCCCAGGTAGCCTGGCTCTAGAGCCCAGACTCTTATCTACCATCCTCCCTGTCTCTAACATTGTCGCTAATTCCCAGTGTTCCTGAGAAACAGATTAATCTCTGTTTAATAAATATGGAAATCTAGGCTCAGTGATGTTAAATAATCAGCCCAAGGTCACACAGCCACTAAGTGGCAC
This sequence comes from Tapirus indicus, assembly GCA_031878705.1. Classification (NCBI taxonomy): domain Eukaryota; kingdom Metazoa; phylum Chordata; class Mammalia; order Perissodactyla; family Tapiridae; genus Tapirus; species Tapirus indicus. The sequence continues at coordinate 60,212,515 of CM062924.1, read as the reverse complement.
AGCCAGAATTTGCACCAGCACTGTCTGATATCAAACTCCACATTCTTTATGTGAAGCCTTGTTTGAACTGTGATATTTTCTGAAAAGTTCCTCCAAGTAATTCATATATTTTTATCCTTACCTAAGTATTTATTATAAACATTTCAGATTAGGAAGTTGAAGAATAAAACTAAATGTCCTTCATCTATTTATTCTTAACTTAATGCCTGAATAGTCATAGCCAAAATAGCTAGGTGGAAATACTACTGCAATTAGGAAAACGAATGAAAGTCAATATATCTTTGCATTCTGCCTTTTACTCTGAATGTCCCAACACTAGTATTTTGCAAAGGCAGGAGGTCTCATAATTGAGGCAATGAGCACACACAGGTGTGGGTGAATCCATGGGCTCATCAGTGTCTGAAGTCTTTACCCAATGGAAGAGCATAAATTAGAAGCTAATTTCAAAGCCATCTTTGTGTATTTATTAAAATGAACCATGTCTGATACTTCTATTCCATTTTCTGTCTTATAAACAGAGACAAATATTTTAATTGAAACCTAGTTTTGATTTGCGCTTCTCTTCAATTTCAACATACAAGATGGCTAAAACAGTTTATTCAGTTCATTTAGCAATTAAAGAGATCTTCATAAGTACAATAAACAGAGAAAGTATAATTTGAGGGAATAATTTGGTATTTTATTGTGGGTTTTTGCAATTTTTCCATGGAGCCCCATCTTTCCTAACATGTGTTAGATTTCTTTAAAATTCAAGAAGAATTTTCAGAGATCGGAAGATGATTTTTTTTTTTTTTATGTGGGGAAGACTAGCCCTGAGCTAACATCTGTTGCCAATCCTCCCCTTTTTGCTGAGGAAGATGGCCCTGGGCTAACATCCGTGCCCATCTTCCTCCACTTTATATGGGACGCCGCCACAGCATGGCTGACAGTGCGTCCGCGGGCACCCCTCAAGATGATGTTTTTAAAGGGAAACATGAACATAAAAAGTTATACAATCTATGGATAAAAATAAATGTCCCGGAGAAATTCTTTAACAGCACTGGAACAGATCGAAACTTTTGATGGCACGTGGAATCCTTCATGGTCTGGCTCTGCCTACCTGTGCAGGCTCTCTTCCTATCATTCCTCAGCGGCACTTCTGTTCCACTAGCTCTGCTCCGTAGTTTCCCTACACACTTTGAGTTCTCTGTCTGCTTGCTCTTGCACATGCTGATCCATCTGCTTGGAGCTGCCATCCCCACCTCACCCCCTCAGCACACTCTCTCCCCCATCCCACCAAAAATACCGCCTTCTTAATCAAGTCTTAGCTAATAATTTCCCTGATTCTACAAGGCAGAGTTAGTCTTTCTCCTAGCCTCACGGCCTTTACAACAATTATCTTTTTGTGTTATATTTACTTAAGGGTCTGATTTTGGATTAACTCCTTGAGGTGAGAGTGGAGTTGAGCTTTTTTGCATTGCTATTGTTTTTGTCTTGAAATATTTGAATCTTCAGGACTTAACCCAGGAGCACAGTAGAAGCTTAATAAACATTTACTAAAGTTTGGGGTAAGTGGTGAAGAGGATGACAGAGGAAAAAATGTGGGCAATAACATATCTGAATGCTTAGATATACTGTGTGTGTGTGTATGTGTGTCTCCACTTGTGAGGTATGGAGTCAAGGACACTAAATATATCAATATAGAATGATGGAACCCAAAATTCAGCTAGTGAGTACCCCTTGAGGAATAACTGACAAATAACTCCAGGAAACTACAACATAGTATAGTGGAAGAAGCACAGATATTGTGGTCCAAGAGACCTAGGTTTTTGGATTCCAGGTGCTATGCATTATCTGAGTCACTTTAGCAAGTTACTTACTCTCTTTGTGTCTCAGCTCTCTCATCTAAAAACAGGCAAGAGCTCTGCAGCTCCTAGGATTGCTGTGAAGATTAAATGACACAGGTACCTAGCAGAGCACCTGAAAATAGTGAAGGCTCAATAAATGTTAGCTGTTCTACTACCTTAACCAGAGAGAACAACTTTAGGTCTCTGACATTTTACCTGTCTTCTAGATAAAAATTAGAAAGACTTCAAGTTTAGATATTCATAAACACAAACAAAAAAACTAGATATCACATAATGACATTAGAAATACTGAGTTTACCTACCTATATTATAGGCCAGAATTGTAGTAGACTTATTATAGCCAGGCATAACTTGGTTATAACCTTAAAGGAATATTCTGTATATTTTGCTTGCAAGTTTCTTGGTGTTCTTCTTTGACATTTTCTTTTGAGATGTTAGTGACAGAGCACTTTGTAATTCCTATAGCATATGACTCACCTCTAACCTTTCTCCTTCCAGAACTCCTTTGAGATACTGTTTTTGTGAACTTTTTGTTTCAGTGATAAAGGAATGTTAAGTGAAACAGGTAGGTGAAGTCCTTACAGAGTTAAGGACTTCAAAAAACAAGAGCCTTCTCTGAAGACGATAATTTCAGGGCAGCTGATGCTTTCAAGGAGAAGTAAACAAAAAATTCCAGTGAAGTGCACTATAGAAAGTTGGCAGAAAGGAGTGAAATGAGTGAGACCAAATGGAAGGGTCAAAAGAAGGAAAAAAACACAAATGGGAGAAGTGAACACTCATAAGAAACTATGGAAACACTAACACTGTGGATTGCATTTTCAAAACAAAAATGACAAATCAATACAAATCTTTATATATGTAATGGGAATGTAACAAATTCACTTAAAAACACCATCTTATTCAGGCAATCCCATTAGAAAAGAAAAAAAAAATAGACTACAGAATGAAAATCCATTACCTCCCTGAAACACACATAACATTGGTTGGCATTTAAAATTAATTATTAAAGTTAAAGTAAAGGAAGTAAAAATTAATTATTTGCCTTTCCCAAAATGCCCAAGGCAAAAACTAATGGGAAATGGCACAGAAATAAACTAGTTAAATGCACAAATCAGAGACTTTTAACTTATATTTTACACCACAATGCAGCAAACCAAGGCAGTTGCTTTCTCCCCAAACTTAGTGAGTCCAGTGAGTATACCAACCTAGCTAGCCAACCAATAATTTCTTGGTCAGCTCCTCTCATCTGGATGTCTCTGTTCCTCTTTAACAGTCCTAGAACAAAACACTTCCTCCTGCAACTTTGCTTTTGCTTCATGCCCCTTATCTTCTTCAACACCCTGAGTGAAATAAATCTCTCTTCCTCCCTCCCCCTCCTACAACCTCTACTGCTGCTACTCCAGTTCAGACCCATATTTTCTTAATTGGACTACTGCATTAGATTCCTTATTAATCTTCCTGTGTTCAGTCTTACCCACATCTCCTCCCACCTATCTTCACTCTGCTGCCAGAGAGAGATCTTTTTAACACGCAAATCTAATCACGTTATCCCAGTCCCTCTTTAAATTTTCAATACGTTACACTCCCTATTGCCTATAGAATAAATCTTTTTCATGGCATTCAAGACCCTTCATATTCTGGTCTTTGTCTACCTGCTCCTCCTGTGTCAATCTCCCATGCCTGCGGATTTTACATTTAACCAATATTGAGCTATAGTTCCCCACCATTCCAATCTCAGTCTCTTCCTCTCTTACACCTGAGGTATTTGCACAGTCTGCCTGCCTGTCTGCAATATTCTACTTCTGTTTATCTTCCTGGCAAGCTTCTAACCCATCTCTCAAGCCTGAGTTCAAACAGTTCCTTCTCTGTGAAGCTTCCCTGCCTCCTTAGGTAGACTGATGTTCCTTCACCTATATTCTTATTGCAGTTTGTACAAATATTTTTGGGCAACTATCATATTTTATTTTAATTATTCTTATCTTCCTACTAGACTTCTAAGATCAGAAGAAATGACTTCTTGATTGGTATCCCCAGTATCTAGCATAGCACAGTACCTAACACATAAATATTTGCTGACTGAGTGAGAGTTTTGACCATGTGGATAAAGAAATTTGGAATATAAAATATAAAAGTTTCTACAATTATGAAAAGGGTAGGAGGAATACTAGCAAAATAATCTCTACCCTTAGTCTCCATGTCATAAATCCAAACCCTACAGTATCAGAGCAAGGCAAGGCCCTTTTGTGTCCCAAATAGTCTCATTCTACTCCCATCACCTTCTTGGTCTTTTTCCTGTCCGTAACCTCTCTGCAGCATCAGCCATGAGGCGAGCAGGGTGCAGCACCAGCAACTACACCACTCCTCTAGCCCTGTCCGTGCCTCCAATCACTCACACATGCAGACAAATGCACGTCCCCCAGCAGAGTGCCACAGAGACCTGGACACAAATCAGACCCCAGTTATAGTCCTGCCGCTGTGTATATCAATAATGAACTTATTTCCCTTACTTTTCATCACACAAAGAACTAAGGAAATGAATAGAATACACTTTGAGAAAGCTTAATGTCATCGGTAGAAATGCTCCTGAATCTCTGCCTGTAGGCCTGTTTCCGCTCACACTGAGTGCAGTGGCTCACATCCGATCATGTTAGAGCCAGCTGTGTCCCAGTTACCTGCTATTTTAATATTCATGTTGTTATCCAGCAGGAGATTTTCAGCCTTGAGGTCACGGTGCACAATCTTCCGACCGTGACAATAATCAACAGCAGACAGGATTTGCCAGAATTTGCGCCTGGCCTCAGACTCATTTAACCGGCCATGATTAGCAAGGTAGTCTGTAAAAGAAGAGAGAATTTAGAATTATTCACCAAAACAAACAAACGAAAACTCCACTATTTGTATTCAGGTTATTTTCCTCAAAAAGCTTTTATAATAAATAAGAGTTAGTGTTCAAGTAACATGCTGTTTTCCAAGTTCCTTGCCGTGAGAAAAGTAATTCCAAACATATTTCACTGGAATCCAGAGAACTGGAGAGAGCCCAAGACTAGACAATAGCAAGTGGCATAATATTTACAATATAGTTCAAGATGCTTTTTTATGCCTAAGCACCTCCTTTGTTCTTTTGTTGAAAAATTTATTGACTATTTTTTCTAACCACATTTTAAAAATAAAATCTATGTAAAACAAAGAACATGAATCAATTCTCTGACACCCCATCAGACAACGGATATCTTTCTTTTAAACAATCATTTCATGCAGTTATTATATAAATCACCTGTAATATGAGATACCGCGGTCCCCAGCAGTAGTTTAAATAATTCACACCCTGTTCTCCTGTTCAATGGAGTAATTCTGATCTACCCAAGAATACACAGACTTGTTCTCTAAACCAAACACTGTCATGATAACCATATTCTCTAAACAAATATACTTTGCAAGGTGCGTTAGCTCTCTTTGTGCAATTTATAATCTATTAAAACAGTTTACCTGAAAGTTAATTCTGCATATGTTTACATGAATTCAATATAACTAAACATTACAACTCATTCAAGTTTCACTTGAAGATCTAAAAGGCCTCTGAAATGATCTTTTGAGGGAGAGGTGGTCAACACAAATCTTGAAAGGCTTTTTGTTTTAAGATTATTTTCTCAAGTAAGGAATTGTATGAGTGAATCAATATTTACAGTCATCTTCGCACATTTTCTGCTCTAGGTTATGTGGCTTACTAGTTTTTAAATTCCATGCCTCTGGCTCATGCCATCATCAACCATAAAATTTGCTAACATTTGTATAGCACTTTACAGTTTATAAAGCATGCTCATATCATAGTATCTCACTTAATCTTCCTAAAAATTCTCTATGATAACTATTACTCTAATTCCCATTTTATAGATGAGGAAGCTGAAGATCAGAAGGATTAAGTAATCTGGCTGAATTTACACAATTGGTAAGTGAATGGCTGATCTAGAAACAGAGCCTTTGACTGATTTTTTTTTTTTTTTTACTATATCAAGCTTCTTTACTAAACTCCTGCTGAAATTTCCTTTCAAAACCATGTTCAAATGCAACCTTACATTTGTCCCTTAAACAGACCCTTATCACATCCAGTAGAAATAATGCCTCTTCTGTGAACTCCTTATCACTTACAACACACTGTCTCATAGTTTAATTATTTGCATGTATGTCATAAATATCCCAATGTGTGCACATGTTTGGGTGCACACACACACAGACACAGCCCTAACTCTAACACACTGTATTTTAGAAAATAAAAGATACTTCCATTTAAGCTTTCTGAGAATAGGGGCCATATTGTTCTCTTCTGTACTCCCCACATTGCTTAGCACTAGGCACAAAACATCACAAGTACAGTACTTATTAAATACCTAGTTGACTAAGGTCTTATCATGGATGGTATCATGAACCTTTCCATCAACAGTATTATAAAAATGTGGAGTAGTGCTATCTACACTCTACATGTTATAGGCTTGAAATGTAAGCATTTTGTATATTCTTCTATATCTGCTATTATCACAAACTGAAACGATCAGCTTGTCACAGTTCCCTTTGCCTTTACAGAGCCCACATAGTTGCCATCCATAATTCTGAAGGGGAAAAAAGGATCACTTAAGAACATATACATAGAATTTTCAGTCAAAATGTCAAAACTGTCATCAGAGTGACTACGTCTAAGTAAACTGTCATGTGGACAATGTCCTTTCATTCATTAGAGTAAACCAGAGCCTAATTTCTATACTGGATGACCTGGGAAATCCATAATAAAGGGTTGAACCCTTGGGCAAACACAATTTACTGAGGGTAATGCAACATATTTTCTGTAAGGGATTATATTTTGGCTAGTTAGTAATATCTTTCCTAAGATTTCGCACCAAATGCTACTTACACTGTATCACTAAACAAGAGAATTTTTTCATAGACAAATGATTGACTTCTCTAGATAGACAAAATTTCTTTCTGTTGAAAATGCCGAGTTAATGTGGGTCAATGGAAAAGATTTTTGAGATTTTGGCAACACAGAGAAACCTGACAGATCTAATGTGAACAAGTACAAGTTAATATATATGGAAAAAGAACCCAAACTATTGCCTACAAAATAAGTCCTGGAAAGCACAAGAGAATCTACAGCAACTGTTTTCTGAAGTGCTCAGTCCAAACTGGCACTACCGCAGCCAAGGGGGAAGAAAAGCCTAGGCAAGAAGGGTACTGTCTGAAAAACAAAGGTATGGTATATCGGAACCTAAAATTACCAGCTGAAGCCACAGTCATCACATGTCAATAAATATATGACATACTATGAGAAAAATAACAACATCCACGTTCCAGAGATTAACAGACTCTGTAAAGAGGCGGTTTTTTTCACTCCTTAAGTGAAAATCTCAGCAAGTATTCCAGCATATCTGTGATCTTCCCCATTCTTTATGATTTCTGTAGTATAGGCATCCCCGAAAACTGTATCATTTGCTGTGAAATCAGTAACAGAAGTTACTGAGACAAAAACCCGTGGCTGCAAATAACACCAGGTTAGGTACACATCATCCTGTGAGGGGCACTGTTATTAACCCAAGCTCAAGTTAATGCACACAGTCCTCAAGATAACATGTAAAAAGCACACTCATGTTTCACATTAAAAATTTTACTTAATTATGGTTATAGAACAAACTTATGAGTGTAATAGCAATTCTCTATACTAATTGCCTATGTGGGTTTTTTTTTTTCGGTGAGGAAGATTAGCCCTGAGCTAACATCTGTTGCCAATCCTCCTCTTTTTTTGCTGAGGAAGATTGGCCCTGGGCTAACATCCGTGACCATCTTCCTCTACTTTATATGTGGGACGCCTGGCACATCATGGCTTGATAGGTGGTGCACAGGTCTGCACACAGGATCTGAACCTGCGAACCCTGGGCCGCCTAAGCAGAGTGCGCGAACTTAACCACTACACTACTGGGCTGGCCCTGTTATGTGGGTATTTTTAATGAACGGATCCAGTTTAAAAAAAAATTCTTTTTTCCTTTGTTTACATTTGTTCTGATCATTAAGTGAAATGTAATTTTATGTTTGTTGACTTTAATGATAAAACTTTTAAGGTTATATTTTGTATATGTCCTTCCCCCCATTTTGCTTTTATGGTAATTGATTTTTATTGTATTTTACAAAAATCTTGGTCTGTGACAGATTGGATAATTTAAAAAATTGGTCTTTCAATACTGATAATTTGAGAAATACTGGTATAGACAAGTAAACAGGCAATTACAATAGACTGTGACAAAGGCTAGCACAGGAATAAATATATCCTAATAAATATTATTGCAGATATCTTTTAAAATTTTCTTTTTATTATGAAAGTTTCAAATATACATGAAAGTAGAGAAAATAGTATAATGAATCTCCCAGATTTGAGATTTACCAACATTTTGCCATACTTGCTTCATTTATCCTTTTATTCTTTCATTCCTTTTTTTGTTTTGTTTTGCTGTAGTAACCCTAAGGCAAATCTTGGCATCATTTTGTTTCACCCTAAATACTTCTGTATGTATCTCTAAACAAAAATGACATTTTCTTATATAACCACAATACCATTATCACACCTAACAAAATTAACAATTCCTTGATATCATCTAATACGCAGTCTGAATTCAAGTCTCCCCAGTTGGCTTATTTGAATCAGGATTCAAACAAGATGTACATTTTGTATTTGCTTATTTTGTCTTTGGAGTCTTTTTATTCTGGAACAGTCCCCTTCTCCCCCCTTTTTCTCACGCCACCGACTTGAAGAAACTGGGTTGGTCACCCTACATTCTGGTATTGTCCTTTGCTTTCTCTTCTATCTTCTGTATTCCTTACAATTTGGAATTCAAGTATAAAAAAACAGAATAGATTCAGGTTTAGTATTTTGGAGGGTGACAAGAATATGTCATAGGTACATCTACTTAGAGGAATATAACATCTGGTTCTCCCGCTTTGAGGAGAGCTAAGATTGATCAGTGAATTCTGGGGGTGATAGCTTGATCCTTCAATTAAATCACTCTTTCTCCTAATATCATGGTTCTCAAATTCCAGTGTACATCTTAGAGGACTTGTTAAAACAGATTACTGGGACCTACCTCCAGAGTTTCTGATACAGTAGATGTTGGAAAGGGCTCAAGAATGTACATATTTTTTACAAGTATCCAGGTGATGCTTAAGACACGAGACCAGGGGCCACACCTGGAGCATCACAGCACTAATTTTAGTATTCATTGGTGGTTGTACCTTAATCAGTTACTTCATTAGGAGTTGCAAAACTCCTAATGTGATTTTCTAATTTTTTTATTCCTGTCACATTTATTAGATGAAATTATTCTGTTGTCAACTAGGGCTATTTAGTTATCCTGAAATACAACTAAAACAGGTCAGGAAGGCTGAATGCTTAATTCTTCCTCCTTAAGTACCAATTTTCAAAGTAAGGGGTTGGGGCATACTAGCTACCTCCAATGACAACTATTAAGATTTGTATGTTTGTTTATTTTTTTTAAACTTTCCCTTTCTCCTATTTTTTAGCTTTCTTTTTTCTTTCTTTTATGATTCTCTTAATTATCAGAATGAATGCATGAGTTTTTATATATTCAATTTGTTCCAATCAACTACAGTCATTATTCTTTTTGACGCTTAAATTTTCCCATCGTTGATCAGTGGGAACTGCTTTATACTGTTTTTCTACTTTTTAACATGACCACAGAAATATTTAATATCCTTTGCTTTCTGGCATAATGGAAATATCTCATGCTTATCTTGAATACTTCCTGCCCCAAACCTGGAATCAGTCGTTTTTCCAAGAAAATGGTTCTTTTTATTGGGGAATGGTATCTGGATGCTCAGGGTGCTTCTTACTGCTGGGTTGGTACTGTTTCTAAGTCTTTTCAGGGACAGAGCTAGGAAATAAGTACTTTTAAAAAGAAAAAAAATAATGAATTCATTCCATTTCAAGTTTAACATTATAGGAATTACTTTTCTTTGATTTTTATATTTGTATTTCTTTCTCTCTTACATAAAAGATCCTGGTTCTTAACACTAACATAAATTGCTTGTTTTATTCTACAATACACAGGAAATAGTTTCAAGATAGCTATATTAATATTACTACTAACAATAAACTTACTGAATGAAGTTTAAAACTTAACATTTCTTTGCATGTCTTTTTATCTTGAGATTATATTGTCCTAAGGATGTACAGTCAAAATACTATGTTAAAGTTACCTGAAAAGCTATCTCTGTGTGATGTCTTGCCAACATGATATAAAGATAGAATGTTTATGTATTGTTTTCAAATATTAGGGGTTATTTTTATTTCTTCTGTTTGATTTAACTTTATTTTCTGAATATGTAAAACACTTACCTGATGTTTAATATGATGCCAAAGTTAAAACTATGCAACAAGATATAGTCCGAGAAGTCTTGCTTCCATCCCTGTTCCCTTCCTCTGCCTATAGGTAACTGTTTTTATCAGTTTTTGGTTTACTCTTTCTGTGTTTCCTTTTATATGTTAAAATATGTATACACAATTGCATTCTCCCCACTTCTTACACAAAAACATTTATCATTTTTTTCACTCCAGAACAGTACATAGAAATCTTCTATGATGTAAATTCCTTTTACATCATTGCAGGTACTTTTAGTATTTAATAGTACGGTGCTAAGAATGAAGGTTCAGGAGTCAGGCTGCCTGGGTTCAAATTCTGTCTTCACATTTAGCACTATGTGACCTTGAGAAAATTACTTAACCTCCCCAAACCTCCATTTGCTAATCCCAAAATGGGGATACACCTGACACGGTTATGTGAATATTAAATGGAAAAAAGCAATTAAAAAAGAAAAAATCCTTTTCATGGTACCTGACAGACACAAGTACTCCAAAATGTTAGTTGCTATTATTTTGACTATGATTATTACCATTGTTGTTATATTATCAGGGGTTGACTCAGGCTACCTTCCCTTCCTAACTACTATCTACCCATTAGCCCCTTATGATATGGTTTCTATGGTTCACAATCCATTGATATTGCTTTAAAGTCACTGACAACTTCCCTAGGTGAAAGCCAATTACCTTTTCTCAGTTCTCATCTTTTATTAACTTGCAATTATATTTTACACTTAATTGGTTTCCAAAATAAATCTCTCTTCCTGTTGATTGTGTATTTATCTGATTTTCCTCCATCTCTTTCACTAATTGGCTCTTCTTTCTCTTCTAACCACATAAAGCTACCTCAGTCTAGTTCTAGCCCCTGCCTTTCTTTTTCTATACTCCTTCCCTCATAGAATTAATCTCAACTATCACTTTCTTGTGGATAAGCAATATGCTCCATTCTTAGCTGGATGATGTTAGTTCTCTTTCAGATTTTTCTCACGGAGTGCCCATCTCAGGGGTGCCTGTTGAGTCACTCCAGCCAAGATACGTCTTAATGCTCTGGCCTGGGACCTTCTGCTCACAGATTTCACTGAGAATCTAATGAAAATTATACTTATATGCAAAAAGACACATAAAATTTTATATGCAATTTCAAAGGGGTCTCTAAAATCTTAGGTTTAATCAAGGTTAGGAAACTCTGCCTTGGGGGATTTTATTCATTAATCAGAATTTTTGTAAAATTAACTTCCAGATTTGCCAAACGCTTTGGCCTTTCAACAGTTACTCAACTGTATATCTACACAGAATTTCTTTCCGCTACTGCAGTATTATCAAGACTGAGCTCATCTTTCCTTTTATAAACTTCATCACCACCTTCTAAGTCACTATAACTATCATCTTACAGTCATTCAACCTCAAAAATTCAAGAGTCATCATCTACCAACCCCTAAATTAAGTATAGCTGAAGCCCCAATAAGTAGGTTTCAAGTTGTATAGACTTAAGTTCTACATAGTATAATTAATCAACGTTTTCACTCTGCATTTACAGATAATAAGTCTAGATTTCATAGCACAGTGCATGACACATAATAAATGCTCAGTAAATGTTAGCTGCTGTCATCATCATCATCATCATTATCACCACCTCCTAGTGGCATCCCTTCTCTTCCCCCAGGCATAAGGGGCAGCTTTCCCAGCATCCTATCAAAGTGGGGAAATCCAGCCAGTTGAGTTTCCTTAAGTTTCAGGGATGTCAGAATCTTTGAATGACTATCTTTAAGCTCAATATTCTTCAGTCAGAAAATATTAGCATCCCTTAAAGCTGGAGCTGAGTAATAGTCCAAAAGATTAATAATTTATGCAATTAAATATTTAATATTATGTTAAAAGGATTTAATTTGTAATTTCATCAATTTGTAATTTGGGAGTAAAGTAAAAAGGCTGATGCCAATTGAATATTTTATGCTTAAGTAGCCTATAGAAAAACCCCACCTCAGATAATTAAATCTTGGTCAGAGATTCCTAACCCACAAATATGCAAAGACTTCACATTTCTAATTACTAAACTTAAAGAACTATAATGTTTTCAGGAGTATGACCACTATGAACCCTGAGGTTCCAATAAGGTAATCAAAATTAGTTCATTTGTTCTCTTCAAAGTATTTTGAAGATCCATTATTTTTGAATCCCCATATTCAAATCTCTACTCATCTTTTGCTTTAACATTTCTTTCCTCTAATCAGTACGAAACCCCTTGTTAACTTAGATTGTGCTGGTTCTAACCAATCACTCTTGGATAAAATATAACTAAGAAAGGAAGGCCCATTAAATAAAGTAAAACCTGAAAAACATTTTTTAGCACATTAATATATGTACCACCTTACATCGTGAACACTAATAGAAAATGGATTAGGTGTATGATCTGTACTGAATTAGGATAACACGGATTATACTAATTTTAAGTATTAGATTATAATATTACTTATAATATTAAATTACATTAAACTTTTAACCTTGAGACACACTTATGATTATGAAACTATAGATTTTTAAGCATTTTGCTTTTTTCTGTTTGTTTTCGTAAGTATATAATCATTTCAAATTGTGTGTTTGACAAAAATTAAAGGAAATTGTTGCTTGTGGTATACTCTGGCAATTTGATTGTGCTTTCAGCAATTTCCCTACATTAGACTGTTCACATCTGTTAGATTCTGAATTAGTTCTTCAAGCTATGTGAAACTACTGAAGCAAACCACAGTCTTCTGAGAAGATGAGTTTTCAGTTATACAGTTTAAAGTTTTAAAGATTATTTATAATTGACTTCTGTGACTATATGTTCAAGTTTTCAGCAATAAATAAAAGCAAATATGGTCAAACTTATCTGAAATTATTTATAACCCCCACACAGAAGTCAACAGGTTGCAATATCTGATGATAGAAACAGATATCAAATAAACAGATGACTTCAAAAATTTTTCATATCTTTAATAAAACATATAAGTAAAATAAATTTCTGATTTCTTTGTACCTAGGGAGATTTCAAAATATAGTAGAAGTTCTGCAGTCAGACAAGCCTGATTTTTTTTTTATTTGTGAGGAAGACCAGCCCTGAGCTAACATCCGTTGCCAATCCTCCTCTTTTTGCTGAGGAAGACTAGCTCTGGGCTAACATCCAAGCCCATCTTCCTCTACTTTATATGGGACGACGCCACGGCATGGCTGACAAGGAGCGGGTCGGCGGTTGCCTGGTTCCAGGCCCACGAACTCCGGGCTGCCAAAGCGCAAACTAAACCCCTGAGGCACCAGGCCGGCCCCTAGACAAGCCTGATTTTGAACACTGTTTCTATTTCTCACTGCTATGTGACCTGGGACAAGTTATTTAGGCCCTGGACTACTCTGATTTCTCAGTAATAAACCCCAAGTTTTGTTCCTTGTGGGAGGGTCCTAGCTTAAACTGTTCTACACATGAATTCTAACTTGATAGTAAAAAACCTTATAGGACTTTTATTTCTACATCTATCCTATTGGCTTCTGTCCATATGCAGCAATTTCTTTATCCAGTTGCATGAAAATATCATGCTGTCTGCAGTGTCTAATTAAGAGTCTAGTAGTTACAACTCAAAATATGCATTAGAAAAAACCATATTTCCAATTTTGAAATATTTAATAGAGCAAATCAAGCAAGAAGGCTTGTCAAAATAAACATGTACAAAGAACATGATTTTTAGCCCATATGTGTTTTGGACACCCACACACCTCAGCTATGAATCAGAATGAAATCAATTACAAAAGAAGAATGAACACAGTACCACACGACTACTTGGGCCCTCAATTGTACTGATTCTCTTCAGGTCAATCTCAAAGCATAATGCTTTCTTCCTCATGGAATCAAATTAATGAAGAAAGTTAAACTTTATTGTTAGTTTAAAGTGTAAGAATCATTCATTTATTCATTCATTCAACAAATACTTGAGTGCCTTCTTTGTGTCAGCCATTATGCTTGGCACTTGACCCTGATGAAACTTCTATTTGGGTGAAGGAAAGGACAATAAATAAGTAGACAAATAAAAGTTTTAATTGTGGAGTGCCAGGGAATTAGGGTGATCAGCTGGAAAGTGTGCAGGAGACGCCACTTGAGATAGGGTGATTAGGAGAGGTCTTAAGAGCAGGTACTATTTCAGCTGGGGAGAGAGGCATTCAAGGAAGAGACGTAGCACACTCATGAAACCAGAAGGACACCAATGAGGCTAAAGCATAAAGAACAACCAAGAAGGGGAGGCGAAGGATGAAACTGAAGAAGTGGAAGTCAAACTCAGTAAGAATTTAGAAGCCTAAGGAGAGAGTCTGTATTTTAAAATACTGGGAAACCATTTAATGGTTTTAAGTAGGTGAGAGACCTGATCTAATTTACATTTTAAAAGCACTTAAAAATAATCTGAAACTGTGAACTCTATGTTAATAAGCTGTACAGTTCCATTAAGAAAAAATTCAAACAAACAATGTAAGCACCCCTATGGGAATGGCCCTGATAGCTGATGAGAGAGCCACAAGGAAATAAAATTCAGTCCCTAAGGCAAACAAATTTACAATACACATGAGAAAAGAAGGTTAAATAATAAAAACTTTAATCAGCCCTTCAAGACAATAATAAAAGAGATGTCATGAGGCAATACTGTCTCTCAGACATAAGATGAGATACTGTCTGAAACATCATAAATTCTCTTAATGTAATTTCAGAACAATAGCTGGGTTTTCTTACTGATTTTGATATATGTAGGAACATTTCATTAACTGTCTCAGAACTGTTTTTTAGGTAGTAATTTAAAAAAAAATTATGTCAACTGAATAGCCTAGGAAAGTGCCCAGAGTCATATTTAATACTACCAGATGATGATGTCATCTCGATGGCATTAAACATTCTAGACGATTCCCTAAATAGGTATTTTCTTCTCACCTATTTTTATCATCTCTACTGGATCTCAAAGTCTGTTGTGAATTATTTCTGAGTAATGAAGATGACTGGACTGATAAATGAGTCACTCTAAGCTGAACTACTTATGTTGTGTGCTATTTACTCAATTTATGGTAGTGTTATAATAATATTTATAAATGCAATCTGGTCACACTTTTAACACATTCTTTACACAAATAAATACATCCAGATAGCTCTTTTGATATGCAATTATTTTTTAAGAAGGAAAAAAATATAGTCCAAAGAATAGACTATGGTTTACCAAACTACGCAATTTTTAGGAATTAGAATTCAAATGCCAAACTTGGAGAATAAGATGCTGATGATAAAGGAAGCAAATTTGTTAATTTTAATATTTTGGTTTCTGTATATATGTACTCTCAAGACATTTTTAGCAAACACTTGAGATCTAAGACATTGTCATCATTCACTCATAAATCAAAGGGCAAATATATTTCTTTTATTTTTTCATTGAGTTCTTCACTGTGAATTGAGAGTGGAAAACAATGAAGCCAGGCTGGACTGGCTCATTCAGAAATGGGCACAGGGAACTAAAGAGTGTAGATTAAGCTGTGCTGAGTAAGAATAATTTTTCAATGAAGCTCTTGCAATAAAGTTAGTTAAATAGCAAATCAAGTTTCTTGGGTAAACAAGTTCAGGAAAAGTCAAGCCCCTTAGTTTATCAGCCAGTGGCTTAACTATGATGCATCTTTCCTGGGGTCCCACACATTAAGTAATAATGACATTGTCACTTATCAGAGAGGAGAAAGGATAATAGTGAAAGGGAAAGGCTAGCTGGAAAAAATAAGACCCTAGCTATCTGCTCAACTATTTAGAAATCAGAGGACAGTTAATTCAGTAACAAATTAACATTAAAAGGTTGAAATGTTTCTGTGGTAGATTTTTGTTCCCATTTCTTCACTCCCTCCCTGTAACAGGATTAAATATCCACATCCTCTGTTGTGAGACTTTGCAAAGCCTCCCACTAGAATACACAGTGTATATCCCTGCCCTATTGCTTTTGGTCTTGGTCGTGGGGAATGTGTGTGGTTTGACTTGATGTCTGGTGTTTCTACCAACTACCTTGAGAAGAGCATGCACCAGAATAAGAGACATGTGGAGCAGATGTGAATCCAACCAGCCTGAAATAGAGCCACCCCAGCTGACCGACAGACAAAAAGTATTTGTTGATGTAAATCAGTGAATTGTCGAGTTGTCTGTTATTACAACATTATCACAGCAGAACACGACTGATAAAATTTCCTAAATACTAGAAAAGAGAGGTTTGCTCAGCTATAAAATGAACTACAATTGCACAAAGAAATCTTCTGAATATTTTTGCCACATATTTTTGTGATATTTTGTGTCCCTCATTACACACACACTTGTACTATTTTTACACATCTGGATGACATCTTTAGCTATCAAAACCAATCTGATTGGCCTTGAAGAACAACCAGTTGGGAACTGCTCATGTAGACAGTATTAATTATTGGCTCTATTATGTAAGATGATGTAAAAAAGACTAGTTTGGTTTCCTCTCAGAGGAGGTCACTTGATTACTTTTTCCAAGCCAGTTTACCCACTATTAGCACCTAAACTTACCCACTGCCTCCTAGTTCCAGGTTCAATGCTGGGAAAGGGGGACAACTGATTAGGTATGGTTCTGAAGAACCAATTATGATTAGATTCGAAAGGAAGATAAAATAGACAGAGGAGTTAGTTATAACTAACTACTAAGTCCAGGGAGTAATTAAAGAGGATAGCTCTAAAACAACATGGACTAACCTTGAAAACACTGGGCTCTATTTTCAGCTCTTAAGCAAATCACTTAATCTCTCTAGGGCTCCGTTTCTAAATATACTTAAATATAACTTAATATACTTAATATAACTTCTAAGTTACTTTTTAATTCATTATTAATACTTCAATGGATATCAGCTTTGTATAAAAATGTGACTTCCAATTTCCCCTTGGTTTGTTTACTAAATTTTTTTTTTATTGTGGTAAAATACACATAACAAAATTTCCATCTTAGCCATTTTTAACTGCCCAGCTCCCCCTTGGTTTATTTTTATCTCATCTCTTTCTCTGTAATTTCTGGTACAAAAATCCTTAGGGCATTTATTTTAGGACTGGAGAAAAGTTAGATGTATTGAGGTAGCAGCTCCAAAACTACTACTCACTCAGCAGTGAGGCTGAAAGGACAGACTCCTGGGTGGAAAATGGCTGCTAGAAGCCAGAAGAAAACAGACCAAATCCAAGAGACCCAGAGGAAAGATAAAAGGTAAATAGTTCCAGTTTGGGCAGTATTCAGGGATCTAATATAGGCAGGAGAGCCTGTATCATACCTCTGGTGGTTTTAGAAAACAAGATCTGACATTTCATAAAGCTAGTAGTAGTGTGCCAAAAGAAAAGTACTCAGAGTGACAGAAGTACAATTAAATGAACGAGTGGACATTAAGGCCTCTAACCATGTAGCTAATTAATAAACGTTTGTTTTTAACAACAGAAAAAGAAACTGTAAATGCTTATGAAACCTGCTGGTTCTAAGAGTTTAGTGGTGATGACCCTGAATGACAGAGGAAGAGGTATAGTCTTGAGCAAAGTTTTCTTCTGTGGCCTTTGAAAGATTAATATTCGACAAAGGACATGACTTCATAGAGTTGGGTTTACAGATTCAACTCTTAGATTTAGTGATGTCTCCAGGTGGTTTAAGTAGCTAGTCTTGTGTTACAGGTGTGGTTAACCAGGAAAGAGATTAGCATGCATTTCTAATCATTACTCTTTAAGAAAACCAAACACACTATTACCACATACTGCTGACACACAAAAGTTTAAGATAAAGCACTCTAAAATACAATTTGGTACCTTTCCCACTAATCCTTAAATTTTGTTAAAGCCAGAGTTTAAACCAATAGTGGTCGGATCTACAGTGTTTAGAAAGTGTCTTATCTCAAAGCTCCATATCAGCCAAAGTTAGAACACGGCTCTACAACTTGAAAGATATTAAAAGTCCTTGTATCCTCTCGCAGGTGGTGTTGTCCATAGATTTCAGAGCAAGAGTTTTCTGATTACTTTGTTGTTGTTGTTTAGTTAGCAGTTCCTCAACAATCTCTGACCTATCTTTCTAATCAATCTTTTCCATCCTCTTGTTACTTCCTCTTTGAGTGGAAGGAAAAAAGAATTTAATGGTAAATCCATTTTTGCTTTACAATTTGTTAAGACATGCTAAATCTAATCACTATTTAACCAATTATAAGAATGTCAACAATAAAAAATAAATTGATTCCTTTATAATTTTGATTGTGCACTTAAAAAATTGCTACTCTAAGGTTTATGAAACTTCCTAGGCATAGTCAAAGAATATTCTATTGGAGTTTAATATATCTCATAATACAAGGCCCTTCTAGAGCTGTGTAACTCCAAAAGGAGCTAAGGTAAAGCCTTGGGGAAATTCTGAGCTTGCCTTATTTTTATAAACTCAATCACACGCTAGTATTACTAACAGTTCAAATAAAATACCTTATGTACTATTCAAATATTTGTGGACCATTAAGCTTTTTTATAAATAAGGATGTCTATTAACCAAACAAATTGGAAAAAGCCAGTGAGATCTGTCAATGCCTTTGGATTTGACCCTTTGAAATTTACAGGATTAAGCAATCAGTGCCAGCATGGATTTACCATTCACATGCAGTGAGTTTCTGGCTTTACATTTCCTAAAGAAAATTTCATCATGCAGATAAATAACAAAGACTTAATTCACAACATTTTCAACTACCATAATTAGGTTGCAGTTTGTACCACGAATGGAATGAGGCTTTATCAAATATGGGCATTCCCATAACACACAGATAAAAGGTAGAAAAGATACTTGGGGAACTAAGAATGGGGAGCAGGGTTTGGAAATGTTGTCTCTGGTCAGTGAGAAACGGATAGCCAAGATCAGAGATGATGGTAGGGGGTTAAAAAAATGATGCATTCAAAAGGCAAACCAAAGCTAAGGTCTGATGACCATAATCACCGGCTGGGTAAATTACCATAGCCAGAATACCACAAAGCAATTAACATCTTAACTGCGAGTTTACTAAGAAGTTTTCCAACTCAGTTTATTAGAAATTTTTTTTGTGGGAAAATATTTCCAATTTTATATGGAAGTCAAAATGAAAGAGGTTTTCTTTATAATTATTTTGATGAAACATAATTCCATAAAGCTAGAATATGTCTATACAGAATTACTAATAGCAACTATTTTTCTGAGGACTGTCATGTCTTAGATACAGGTAGATTCTGAGAGAAATAAATATACATATACAAATGTATTTCCTCTCATCTCTCCAAACTCTTAACAGTTTAGTTCTATTCCAGTTAGAATGAGACCAGACCTACCTGGAAGCAGAGAGAAAAGGAACATGTATGTGAGTCATAATAAAGGAGTTAACTGTAATTCTTGTTCTCTTTCAAACTTGTTTTATACATTTCCTTCCTAATTTACCTATCAATGACTTCTTCATTCATTAATAAAATATTTGGCACCCTGATCTCTAGCCTCATCTATCAACTGCCTACTCACCAACTCCCCATGGATATCTAATATTCATTTCAAACTTAACACACCCCAAACAGAACTCTTGATCATCTCTCCTAAGCCTGCACCTTTCCCAATCTTCCCAACTCAGGAAAAGGCCACTTTAATCTTAGAGTTAATTTGAGACCCTTTTCTCTCTCCACATCCAACCCATGCGCAAATCCTGTCAATTCTAATGTCAACGTATGTCTAGAATTCCATCACTTTTCTTTACCTCCAACATTCCTCCTCTAGCCCAAGCCACCATTCTCCCCGACCTGACCTATTACAATAGCTTAACTGTTTTTCCTACTTCTATCCTTGTCTCCCTGTCTTCTATTCTTGACCGTGACCTTTAGAAAGTTTTTTTTTTTTTTTTTTTTTTTAGTGAGGAAGATTTGCCCTGAGCTAACATCTGTGCCAATCTTCCTCTATTTCATATATGGGTTGCTGCCACAACATGGCTGATGAGTGGTGTATGTCTGTGCCCAGGATCTGAACCTACAAACCTGGGCAACCGAAGTGAAGCACGCCAAACTTAACCACTACACCACAGGGCCGGCCCCTAGAAACATTTTTATATATCATGTCAGTCCTCTGCCCAGAACCCACCAGTGGCATCCCATATCACTCAGAGCAAAAGCCAAAGTCCTTACCATGGCTGAACAAGGCCCTAAATAATCTGAAACTGAAAACATCTTTGATTTAATTAAAATAGTTGACTCAAAAATTATACAATATAATGAAGTGTGACTGGTCATAGCTCAGAACTAAGGCACATACTCAAATTTGTCAATGCTGACTATCAAAACCAAGGCCTAACCTCTGACACAGAATTACATTCACAGTTTGCAAGGACACATGCACAAGTATGTTCAGTGCGACATTATTTGAAATAGCCAAAACCAAGCAACAATCTCAATATCCATTAATAGAAGAATGGTTAAATAATTTATGGCACATAATCATACTCAGGAATACTACGAAGCTGTTAAAAAATGCGATGAATCTTTACGTATTCACAGGGAATGATTTCTCTCACACACCCCTCACTTTAGTAATTCCAATCTGAGGGCAGCTCCCCACATATACCTGCCGTTGCACAGGTTGTTCCCTCTGAATATCTCCACCCTCCTCACTGTACCAATTGCTATTCATCCTTCAAGACTCATCTAAGGGTATCACCTCCTTAAGGAAGCATTTCCTGACTCCTCTGGCTGGGTAGGCAGGACAGGTGCTCAATGTTGTTGACTAGATAAAAGCTTAAAAAATACCTACATTTTCTATATTCTAAAAACTAGCTTGAAACTTCATTCTAAAAATTAAGTGGTATCTACTCTCTCTTTCCCTCAAATCCAATGTAATTTATTTGTATGTCACAAGTTGTACCACCGATACAGAACTATGGTCTTTCCCTAGTGATCTTAAACATCTACCTGGAAATGTGTGCAGTGAAGATTAATTTTTTTAACAGCTTTATTGAGATATAATTAGCACAACATACAATTCACCCATTCAAATCACACAATTCAATGTTTTCTAGTACCTTCACAGGGAGAATTATTTTTCTTAACAACACTAAAAACAGTCTCTGAGTTTGGAAACCATTAATTTGTGATTATTATAAGATGTAACACAGAGGTGATAAAAAAAAGCAATATTACATCTTATATAATTGGCTTAAAATATTTCCTTAAGAAAATCCACGTGGGGACCACATTTTTGGGCTTATAGGAGTAGTAAAGAAACCTGTACTACTTTTAATCCCATTAAATGTTCAAAAAAAAAAAAAAAAGACATCTCTAGGGCTCAATAAATATTTGTTGAATGAATAAAATTTCCAACTATCTAGTAAATATTTCCAACTGGATATCATCTCAATCTTTCCTATTCAACTGTTCCAAATGGAACTCATTACTTACTGGTTTCCTTTGTAACCTCCTCATTCCTATTAATGGCACCAGTTATTGCCCTCACAGTCATCTCTGACATCTAGCTCTCCTTCATTCTGTCATATTCTGTAGTTTTTACTTGTAATTTCATGGCTGCACATTCACACTCAGGAGACAATTCCCCTCCTCTACTCAGCCCACCTGAAAACCTTCCTGAAGTTAGCCTTTTCGTGTTTTGATGCATGTGGTGTGAACTACAAATTTAAGTCTCAGTCCAAACTCAGTTCACAACCACAAACTGGGTCTACCTCATCATACAAAAAAATAATATTCTTTTATTAAGATACCAACACTAGCCATTAATAAACATTTTAAAAGATGCCTCTTGAAGGAGACACGAACCTCTGGTACAATCTTGTATCTTTCTCACTAATACTTATAATTGTTATCCTTAACTAAATCTAACTTTTCGTATCTCCAAAATGTGATTAGAATGCTAATGCAGTCCTGGAGACTCCCTTTTCATCACATAGCTCTTAGAGATCATATTTATTTTTGGCACTGCAAATCAGTTAGCTATTCAGGAATTTGCTCTAACTCTCCTGTTCTCTCAGGTAGTATAAAAAGATAGTGAATACATCTTAGAACTGTAACAGAGTGTAAATATGCCACAATTATTCTCTGCAATAAGTTCTATTTTCATAAGATTTTCTGCCCTTTGCTATTATTACCCCCAGGATTTACCAGTTAGGTGTTTCCTGAAATTTACATTCAAGTTCCTATTTTCAGTCTGATATGGCACCATAAATGGTTAAAAAAAAAAGATTTTTAAACAGTTAAGGGAAGCTTTAATTGAAGAATTAGAAATTTATTAATCTGATATGAAACATCAGAACATGCCCTAAAACTGAGGAGAAGGAGAACAACAATGAAAATATAAGTGTTTGGATTTTTTTTAGTGCCCTAAAAACAAACAAACAATAAATAAAACAAACCAGATTACTGAAATCAGAGGAGGCTAGTCAGCCTGCAACTTATATTGCAAAAGTTTGCTGTTGCTGGCAATGGCCTCAACTTGCTTCAGCTTTTATAAACCACCTCTAATATGCAGAGTATTTTAATCTTTCAGTTACAAAAATATGTGCCTACCAGAAAACAACTTTTAGGCAAATCCACCCTCCCACCCCCACCAAGGATTTTGATTAATTTTATACTAGATCAGGAGATAACACAGAGAAGCAATACCATACCTTAGGAGAGTCCTTAGGAGAAAGTACAAGTATCTGAAAGCCCCATGTCCCTCTGCAGCATCAGAATTTAACAAAAACTCCATTGCAACTATGATAGCTTTGTGCTTGTTCCACAATATGGAGTGAAATCTCTAGCCCCACCAAGATCTCCATGAGGTTGGAGTGCCAGTCTTTTAAATCTTGGAGATTCCAAAAGAAAGCAAACAAGACAGTTGCTTCAGCATGAATTACAAGAGCCTTTATCCTGTCTTCTTCATGCCAGTGCAATAGTTACATTCACATGTCTACTGCCCTAGTCTGTTTGGAACTCTCCAAGGTTCTGACCCTTAACCGTGGTCTAGTAACCTAGAGAGCAGCACTTGGAAAACTAAAGTCCATGGAAAACAGAACTGTAGGTTCAGTGGTCCTCTGCCATTTCTAAATCTTGATTCTAATATCTCACACCCATTTTGGCCTTACTCTGATCATTCCATCCCATCCCTAGTCTACACCTGCCTCATACCACCCCTGGTACATCACCAAATCCTATGAAATTCCTACAGTACCTGGATTTATTCTTTTTTTTTTTGTGAGGAAGACCAGCCCTGAGCTAACATCCGTTGCTAATCCTCCTCTTTTTGCTGAGGAAGACTGGCCCTGGACTAACATCCGTGCCCATCTTCCTCCACTTTTTTATGTGGGACGCCGCCACAGCATGGCTGACAAGCAGTGCGTCGGCGGGCGCCTGGGATCCGAACTGGCGAACCCTGGGCTGCTAAGCGCGGACGAAACCGCTACGCCACCGGGTGGCCCCTGGATTTATTCTTTTCTTCTTGTTTCCACCATTCTTCCAAATCCATTATTTTAGAAACAGGGTTCAACGGATTGTGGAAGAAGGGTCAGATTTAATTTAACCTTGATTTGTTTGGTTAGATTAGAGCCAACACAACTGGAAGAAAAATATTTCTCTCAACACTTTAAATATTTCACTCCACTCACTTCTTGGTTTCTTGGTTTCTGAGGAGAAGCTGGATGTAATTCTTATCTTTGCTCCTCTGAAGGCAAGGTGTTTTTTCCTCTGGCTTCTTTAAAGATTTTTTCTTTATATTTGATTTTCTGCAATTTGAATACAATATGCCTAGGTACAGTTTTTTTGGCATTTATCCTGCGTGGTGTTCTCTGAGCTTCTGTTTTGATGTCTGACATTAATTTGGGGCAAATTCTCAGTTACTATTGCTTCAAATATTGCTTCTGTTCCTTTCTGTCTTTCTTCTCCTCCTCCTTCCCCATTACACATATGTTATACCTTTTATGGTTGTCCCACAGTTTTTGGATATTCTGTTCCATTTTTTTTCACTCCTTTTCTCTTTGCTTTTCAGTTTTGGAAGTTTTTATTGACATATCCTCAAGCTCAGAGATTCTTTCCCCAGCCATGTCCAGTCTACTAATGAGTCCATCAAAGGCATTCTTCATTTCTGCTACAGTATTTTTGATCTCTACCATTTCTTTTTGATTCTTTCTCAGAATTTCCATCTCTCTGTTTACAGTACTCATCTGTTCTTGCGTGTTGTCTACTTTTTCCATTGGAGTCCCTAGCATATTAACCACAGTTGTTTTAAATTCCCAGTTTGATAACTCTAACATCCCTGTCATATTTGAGTCTGGTTCTGCTTGCTCTGTTTCTTCAAACT
Organism: Tapirus indicus; assembly: GCA_031878705.1. Lineage (NCBI taxonomy): Eukaryota > Metazoa > Chordata > Mammalia > Perissodactyla > Tapiridae > Tapirus > Tapirus indicus. The sequence goes on along the minus strand of CM062924.1, from coordinate 60,187,913 downwards.
GTGTATTTTGCCTTTTAATATGCCTTGAAATTATTTGTTGAAAGCCAGACATGATGTACTGGTACAAGGAACTCCAGTAAATAGCCTTTAGTGGTGTGGTAGTGAGGTGTGGGGAAAAGAGAAGTGTTCTATAGTTCTAAAACTCACAAAAATGTGGAGCCCCCTCCCTCTCATGACTGGGCCCCCCTGGAGTTTTTAACTCTCAGACTTGTCCACACTGAGCTTCTAGCACAATTCATCATTCAGGGTTTCCTGCCCTAGTACTGGTTCCCACAGAGGTTTTTGCTTGTAGGCTTCTGCTATGGTAAGATGAGATTCTCTGCATTCACCTGTCTGCCTCTCCAATGTTGGGGGCAGTGACTGTTGATTTTTCAGTCTGTTCAGCTTTTTACTTGTTGTTAGGATGGAGTGATGACTTCCAAGCTCTTTATATGCCAGGCCAGAAATTGGGAAAAAACATTTCAAATGTGTGAATTCCTCAGACTGTTTCCTCCCTCCCAGAAAATGCTCTGAAGCCCCCAAGCCAAGGAGGAAAAAGAAAAAGATAAGGGTAATATGATGTGCAGCAGTTAAGAGTTCTCTTGTTCCAATTATGCCCATCAGAATACTCAAAGTAGTTAGGCCATCGTGAACAGGGAAACAAAAGGCAGTTTACAAGATCCTGACTGAGAGCTCATGTCTCTGACAGGAGGTGTGTGAGTGTGGGGAATGTCTCAGAGTACTATCACAATTAACCTCAGAAGAACACCTGGAATCTTATCTCACTCTCTCCCACACTCCAGTCTGCCCAGCACCAGTTTATGCTGCCCCAACCTTTTCCTCTGGAGAAAACTAGTCAGACAACATGATTTCCCCTGAGAAACTTTGAAAGTCTTTCAAAAACAGTTTCATAGAAAAATAAGGAAAAGGACAAGGTTATGCAGAACTGGCTCAAACACTTTACAAGCAGATTAAAGAAGAAAAACTTTGATTTTATTTCTTATGAATTTTGACATGCTGGACGGAAGGTGGAAGGCAGAAGGCATTATGTGGTGTTTGCCTGGTACTGGTCCAGGGTTTTCCTCTAATTTCTTCCTAGGGAGGATGGAGGGTTTGGGATGGGGTGGGGGCAGAATGCCATAATGGTTAGAGCACAGGCTCTGGAGTTATAACGCCTGGGTTGCTACCACTTTTTAGCTGTATGGCCTTGGACAAGCTACTTTTCTATGCTTTGGTGTTCTCAATTGTAAAACAGAGATGATAACTGTACCTACCTCACAAGTTTTTTATGAAGGTTAAATAATTAGGGTTAAACACTTAAAATAAAACCTGGCACATGGTTATCATCAACAGAAATTCCTGTCAACTCTTAACTTCAAAATTTATCCTGAAGCTGACTGCATAATACTACCTGCACCACCACCTCCTGAGTCCAAGCCACCATCGTCTCTTGTCTGGACCTTGGCAATAGTCCGAATCAGTCTCCCCGTCTCCACTCCAATTCTACTCCAGTCTATTATCCACAGAAATCAGAGTGACCACTCAAAAACTAAGTCACACCATGTCACTCCTCTGCTCAAAATTCTCCAACGGCTTCCAGTCTCACTCAGTATAAAATCCGAAGTCCTAACTGGGGTCTACTAGGCCTTACATGATCTCACCCACTTCCTGTCCCTTCTCATGCTCCCTTTCCCCATCTCCCACCATCTCTACCTTACTCTGCTCTAGCCACACTGGGTTCCTACCTCAAAGTTTTCCTTTTGATCCATAAATAACCTTGTTCTTCAATGAACATATATTATATTTTGAATCTTTTGCTTGCATATTGTATCACGAAAGAGTCTCATAGTAGATACTCAGTATATTTAGATTCCTCTTAATAATTTGCATGCACAAATTCAGCAAGACACAGGCCATGCAAAGTGTGACACTCCTTATTAGAAATCATATTAGATTTCTGGACCCTGGAAATCATATTAGATAACACATGTTGGATAGTAAATCTATTTGGTTCAGGTTTTGGAAAGAATGTCTTTACTGGTACTATAATCTTATAAAGTATGCTCATTGTGAACAAGGGATTTTCTCTATATTATATTTCAAACTTTGCGAAATTTTACGTGATTGAATACTAAATGTTTTTTATGACAATAGTAAGAAACACTGTTTCACTGAAATCAATGTATTCATTACTGAAAATCTCTGAAGAAGGACTGTGTCTATAAGAAATCAGAAAATAGATCCAAAAGAGGTAAACAACAGATATATTTCAGGGCACCTGTCTGCCTAGGCCTTCTGGGAGAGTCCTCACTCATACTGCCAAGTGGCTTTGTTTTATACTATGTATACACTATATTTTATACCTCCCTAGCCAGGTCATAGCTAACTGGGAAAGAGGCACACACCTGATCCAAAGAAAATTGTAGTAAATTGTCTCCCATCCTGATAGAACTCCAATTTTCTTCAGGTAAAATTCCCACAGTAATTTTCATTTTAAAAGAAGAGCTTATACGCCAATGTACATGGATATATACCTTTGAACAGAAGGACTTTTCTGGATCCCCACCAATAGACTATCATTCCTTTCTACTCTCCAGATATAAGGCTTCATTTACCATGGAGGAAAATGACTTTGATCCCAACTCCAGAGATGGGCCTGATTTAGTCTCTGGGTAATCCCATTCCACTTACCAGAGATGGGTTTAGGAATGATAAACTCCTGGTGGCTTCTCTTTCTCACCAAGAGAGTTTAATAATCCAAACAAACCTCTAACTGCAAATCCAGCCAAAGAGATATAGAGGGGAAAACTGCTCATTTCCAGAGCAGATTTTAGGAAAATTCTTCTCACTCCTAAGAAGAAGTCACAGGAAGAAATGGCCACTTCCTTCTTTGAATGTTATTGCATCTGGATGTGATGCCTGGAACAGCTAGCTGTAGTCATTTTACTAAGCATAAAGCCAAGCCCAAGGGTGGTAGGGCGAAGAGATGCAAAGAACCCAGGGTTCTTGATGACACTGTTGAGTCTTCAATCAACCAACTCTAAAGGCTGCCCTTTCTCTGGACTTCCTATTATAGGAGAAAATACATTTCCTCATTTTTCAGCCAATCTGAGTCAGAGTTTTATTACTTGTAGCTGAAAGATTGCTGGATCAAAAAGGATACTACGAGTTGGATTGAGTGAGTTGGGTGAATCAGATTCCCTCCCTTGGGAAATACTAGGACTGAGAGACAAAGTGGGAAGCTGCCAGTTAGTTGTGAGGAACTGAACTGAAAGAGTATATAAATACAGGGAACTCATATGAGCCATTATAAAAGGAATAAACAGACAGAGAAAGAAATAGAAGAGAGAGAGAAAGGGATAGAGATGTGTAGCTTGAAGCAGAGAAGCCATTAGAAAGAACAAGACTGCTCTTTTAAGAAAAAGACATCCTTTTAGCTTTCTGGTTCCCATGATGCCTAGCTAAGCTTTTCTTACTCATGAATTACCATAAATTACTGTAACCTTACACTGTATCCCTTCATGAGAATTAGGTTGTGTGTTCTCTGCTACTTAACAAGCCCTATCTTAGGACACATGAGGGTTAGCTGGAAAGGGGAAACTCAAATTAGACTAAAATTGTAAATTAAAAGGGGTCAAAAATAGGAGAGTGATGTGAGCATCATGGCAGAGTGAGTTGTTCCCTTAGTCTCTCCCCTTTATGTTACAACTAAACTGGCCTTCATTAACCAGCAGAGGATTCCCTGCACAGCACAACAGGACATCTGAGAGATCCACGCAGCTATATATCTGAAGGTGGGTGGACTGGATCCCCGGGAGGCAGTGGAACTGGGTGAGTGCAGCCCTCCCACTTCCCGGTGGCAACGAGCCAGGTTGCAGACCCTCACACAGCAGCTGGCGCAACTGTAAGAGGAGGCAGAGACTGTGTGAACGCTTTCGGAATTGCAGCCTGGCCTGTGGGAGGACCCACTGTGCCATGGCGACCCCGCCAGTGGGAATGTTCTACACCAAGTGGCAGTGGCTCAGACCTCACAAAGGTGGCTGCCTGCTGAGCACAGCGCAGATGAGAAGGCATCCCGACCTGCAGACCACAGCAACCTGCGGGATCCACAGAGTGGTGGCTCAGCCCCCACATGGGTACCCCTCACCCCTAGCGCAGCACAGGTGAGACGGCACCCTACCCACTCAGAAGGCGCCCTGCCCACAGAGCACAGCAGCCGACGGGACCCACTGGGTGGTGGCTAAACCCCCACGTAGGCACCCCTCCTGCTAAGCATGCAGCAGCTCAGTTGGTCCCCTGCCAAGCACACAGCCCCATCTACAGTGCCCAATCTGCCTGCTCAGTGCAGAGGCCATGCCCACAGGAGTACAATCTGCAGAGTGGCTGTGGCCAACCTGCACAAATGCAGGGTAGCCCTACCTGCACAACTTCCAGCAGACGGAGAGGGATCAGAAAACATAGCTTCTGCTCCCCTGAGCCATGGCAGGTGGAATCTGCAACCTGATACTACCACAAATGTGCTGGTAAAGGATTAACTCATTAAACACCATGAAGAACTACAGTAACACTTCAGAGCAGAAGGAAAATGAGAAGTCTCCAGAAACCAATCTTGAAGTCACAGAAATTTACAATCTAAATAACAGAGAATTCAAAATAGTTGTCATAAAGAAACTCAATGAGTTATAAGAAAACTCAGAAAGACAGTTCAATGAGCTCAGGAATAAAATTAATGAGCAGAAGGAATACTTCACCAAAGAGATTGAAACTCTAAAATAAAAACCAAACAGAAATTCTGGAGATGAAGAACACAAATAATGGGATAAAAAATAATCTAGAAACTACAAAAAATAGAGCTGATGTTATGATGGAGAGAATTAGTGAATTAGAAGACAGAAATATAGAAATGCTTCAGGCGGAGTAGGAGAGAGAACTAAGACTAAAAAAAAGAAAAGAAGAAATTCTTCAGGAAATATCCAACTCTACCAGAAAAGCAACACAAGGATTATAGGTATTCCAGAGGAAGAAAGGAGCAGAGAGCTTGTTCAAAGAAATAACAGCCGAGAACTTCCTAAACCTGGAGAAGGAACTGGACTTACAAGTACATGAAGCCAATGGAACTCCTAATTACATCAATGCAAAAAGACATTCTCCTAGCATATAATATTAAAACTGGCAAAAGTCAATGACAAAGAAAAAATATTAAGGGCAGCAAGGCAGAAGAAAATAACCTAAAAATGAACCCCTATCAGGCTTTCAGCAGATTTCTCAGCAGAAACCTTACAGGCTAGGAGAGAAATGAACGATATATTCAAAATACTGAAAGACAAAAACTTTCAGCCAAGAATATTCTATCCAGCAAAACTACCTTTCAGATATGATGGAGAAATAAAAACTTTCCCAGATAAACAAAAGCTGAGGGAGTTCATCACCACTAGATCTCCCTTACAAGAAATAATGAAGGAAGCCCTCCTACATGAAACAAAAAGGCAAAGGTTTACAAAGCTTTGAGGGATGAGATAAATAGACAAAATCAGAAAATTGCTTTCTATCAGAACAGGTTAGCAAACAATTATAACACAAAAGATAAAGGGAAGGAAAACATAAAAAATAACTATAAACACTTCAATTTAGTCCCAAACTTACACCATAAAAACAAAGAAGTTGTGACAACAATAATTCAGAAGGGGAAGAGGAAAAGGATGCAACCTACTTAGGCTAATGGAAATAAGAGGCTATCAGAAAATGGACTGCCTCATCTATGAGATCTTTTATACACACCTCATGGTAACCACTAAACAAAGAATCAGAATAGAGCTACAAATCATAAATAAAGAGAAAACTGAGAAAACCATCACAGAAAACCACCAAACTGAAATGGCAGTCAGAAATACAAGAGAAGTGGGGGGCTGGCTCTGTGGCCTAGTAGTTAAATTCAGTGTGCTCCACTTCAGCGGCCCAGGTTCAGTTCCCAGGTGCAGACCTACACACTCATCAAAGTGGCCATGGTATGGTGGCAACCCACATATAAAATAGAGGCAGACTGGCAACAGATGTTAGCTCAGGGCTAATCTTCCCCAAGCAAAAAGAGGAAGACTGGCGACAGATGTTAGCTCAGGGCAAATCTTCCTCAGCACAAAGAGAGAGAAAAAAAAAAGAAATACAAGGGAAGAGAAACAATGGAAATATAGAACAACCAGAAAACAAGAGATAAAAAAGGCAATATTAAGCCCTCATATATCAATAATCACTCTAAATGTAAATGGATTGAATTTTCCAATGAAAAGACACAGAGTGGGGCCACCCCCGTGGCCCAGTGGTTAAGTTCGGTGTGCTCCGCTTTGGTGGCAAAGTGGTAGGGTACAAAATCAACTTACAAAAATCAGTTGCATTTCTATACACTAATAACGAACTAGCAGAAAGAGAAGTCAAGGGGGCTGGCCTGGTGGCATAGTGGTTAAGTTCACATGCTCCACTTCAGCAGCCCGGGGTTCGCCAGTTCAGATCCTGGGTGCCGTCATACTCACTGCTTATCAAGCCATGCTGAGGGGGCATCCCACATAGAAGAACTGGAAGGACCTACAACTAGGATATACAACTATGTATTGGGGCTTTGTGAAGAAAAAGAGGAACATTGGCAACAGATGTTAGCTCAGGGCCAATCTTCCTCAAAAAAAAAAAAAGAAAATTAAAAAAAAAAAGAAAGAGAAGTCAAGAATACAATCCCATTTACAATCACAACATAAAGAACAAAATATATAGGAATAAATTTAACCAAGAAGGTGAAAGACCTATATACTGAAAACTATAACATTATTGAAGGAAATCAAAGAACACATAAAGAAATGGAAAGATATTCCACGCTCATGGATTAAAAGAATAAACATAGTTAAAATGTCCATATTACCTAAAGCAATCTACAGTTTCAATGCAATCCCAATCAGAATCGCAATGACATTCTTCACAGAAATAGAACAAAGAATCCTAAAATTTATATGGGGCAATAAAAGACCCCAAATAGCAAAAGCAATCCTGAGAAAAAAGAACAAAGTTGGAGGCATCACAATTCCTGACTTCAAAGTATACTACAGAGCGGGGCCGGCCCGGTGGCGCAGCGGTTTAGTTCGCCCTTGGCAGCCCGGGGTTCACCGATTCGGATCCCGGGCGCCTGCCGACGCACTGCTTGTCAGCCATGCCGTGGCGGCATCCCATATAAAGTAGAGGAAGATGGGCACGGATGTTAGCCCAGCGCCAGTCTTCCTCAGCAAAAAGAGGAGGATTAGCAACGGATGTTAGCTCAGGGCTGGTCTTCCTCACACACACACACACACACACACACACACACACACACACACACACAAATATACTATACAGCTATAGTAATCAAACAGCATGGTACTGGTACAAAAACAGACACACAGATCAATGGAACAGAACTGACAGCCCAGAAATAAAACCACACACCTATGGACAGCTAATCTTTGACAAAGGAGCCAAGAACATGCAATGGAGAAAGGAAAGTTTCTTCAATAAATGGTGTTGGGAAAACTGGACAGTCACATGCAAAAGAATGAATGTACACCATTATTGTACACCATACACAAAAACTAACTCAGAATGGATTAAAGATTTGAAGGTAAGACATGAAACCATAAAACTCCTAGAAGAAAATATAGGCAGTACACTCTTTGACATCGGTCTTAGCAGCATCTTTTCGAATACCATGTCTACTCAGGCAAAGGAAACAAAAGAGAAAATAAACAAATGGGACTACATCAGACTAAACAACTTCTGCAAAGCAAAGGAAACCAGGAACAAAATGAAAAGACAACCCACCAACTGGGAGAAAATATTTGCAAACCATATATCTGACAAGGGGTTAATTTCCAAAATATATAAAGAATTCATACATCTCAACAACAACAAAATGAACAACTTGATCAAAAAATGGGCAGAGGATATGAACAGACATTTTTCCAAGGAAGATATACGGATGGCCAACAGGCACATGGTAAGATGTTCAACATCACTAATTATTAGGGCAATGCAAATCAAAACCACAGTGAGGTATCACCTGACACCTGTCAGAATGGCTATAATTACCAACACAAAAAATAACAAGTGTTGGAGAGGATGGGGAGAAAAGGGAACACTCATACACTGCTGGTGGGAATGCAAACTGGTGCAGCCACTATGGAAAACAGTATGGAGATTTCTCAAAAAATTAAAAATAGAAATACCTTATGACCTCACTATCCCACTACTGGGTATTTATCTAAAGAACATGAAATCAACAATTCAAAGAGATTTATGCACGCCTATGTTCATTGGAGCATTATTCACAAAAGCCAAGACACAGAAGCAATCCAAGTGCCCACCAACCGATGAATGGATAAAGAAGATGTGGTATATATATATACAATGGAATACTACCCAGCTATAAAAAGACAAAATCGTCCCATTTGCAACAACATAGATAGATCTTGAGGGTGTTATGTTAATCAAAATAAGCCAGACAAAGATAAACACCATATGATTTCACTCATATGCGGAAGATAAACAAAACACATGGATAAAGAGAATAGATTAGTGGTTCCCAGAGGGGCACATATGTGTAGTGACAAATAAAAATTAGACTATTGGTGGTGAGCACAATACAGTCTATACGAAAACTGACATATAATAATGTACACCTGAAATTACACAATATTATAAACCAATATGACCTCAATAAAATAATTGAAAAAAAATCATTTCCTAAAATTAGAAAGAAGAAAAAGGGCCCAAAATAACAGATGAGGGATGAAAGAATGGCTCCAACGATAGTAAAACTTAAATAAGATAACAGAAGTAAATAAAAAGTGAAGAAGATGATCATGTCATCATTATTAAACAAACTGGCCACTAAAAGAATAAATCATGTAAGTGTCAAAGACGTTCTATACATAGCAGAAACGTATCCAAGTCTAGTATTAAATTTTCAAATCCTTTCCTGACACATTTTTACCTTTCATTTATTCTTATGCTTTTGGAAAAGAATGCCAGGGCTTGATATTTTCTTTCTGCAATTTCTCTCCCATCTGTTGCTTTCCTCCATGCCCTCCCCCCCTTGTGTTCTGCTGATATTACCCTATATTAGTCCTGATTACATTTCACTTGGGTTACTGTAATACTTGTCAAGGAATCACCATGGCTCCAGGATCTCCCAATTCTAATACAAATAAATCTTTTTTAAAGCAGAACTCTGAATGTCATTCCTCTATTTAAAAATTCTCAACAGCTCTTTTTAATCAAGCCCATATTACTCCTTAGCCTAGTTATTATATAGAACCTCCATTACATATAGTTTTAACCCATCTTTTATGCCCTCACTATCTCTTCCTACTACCATCTCCTCCTACTATCCACCTTTCCTCCCCCAATTGCTCCAGTCAACCTGAACTGCTTTGTTCTCTATATAAACCTCATAATTTTCTAATTCTGTACTTTAGCTCATACTGTTATCTTCATCTGAAATTTATCCCCCCACCCATATTCTCTTCCACCCTTGTAGACAGCACAAAGGAGTTATAGATTTTTAGAAATAGCAGCATATTCTAATTAATAAAATCAGCATATGAATGGATCAGAGTAGATACATGCAAAATCACTTTAAAGACTACAAAGTCAGCAATACTTTACCAAAATAGAAAGATAGAATGCAGCCAAAACAGGATTTTATCAGCAAGGGCAGCAGCAATCCAAATGCTATCCAAAGGTATCAGTCAGAGAGACCAGATCCTTTCAATAACCCTTCAAGCTCCAACTCAAATGCCATCTCATTAAAAAGAATCCTGCCTTGCTCTGTAAGCTTTATCATTACTATATGAATATGTCTCATTTATTCCAATAGACTTGAAAGGAGAAAACCACATCTTATTCAATTTATAGTCCACAGCACTTAGAACAGTGACTTATAAATAATAGATGTTCAATAAATATTTGCATAAATTTATTCGCAACCTATTGGAGAACAAAAGAAAAAAAAAACCACTGAGGTTTCCTTTTCTATCTTCAGGTTAAAATAATAGGAAAGGTCTTTTAAAGAGTTTCGACTTCTCTCTCAAGGGGAATTTGAATTAGCTAAACATCTAGTTTAGAGTGTAAAAAAAAATTAAAATGCGTAATGACATTACATTGAGGGAGGAACAGAAGTTTCTGAGAAGTTAAGTAGGAAAATTGAATGGGAATTCAATTGGGCAGCTAGCTTACTAGCAACTCAAGTCAGAGCTTCACAGCATGATTATTTTATTTTATTTAGAATGCCAAAGTCACTAACAGTAAAGATCATATATTATATGTAAGAAAGGCATAATGCAAAACAAAATTTCATATCAGACATTTAAAAAATGTTAAGAAGTGCATTTCAGAAACAAATTGAATGGGTTATTTCGCATTATGAATAACTTGTCCCTGTTTCTTTCCATTAATGGGTTTCTCTAAAAAGAGATAAAACATGGGGACAACTATTATGTCAGTTATCCTCACGGAGTGGTAAAATGGAAACTAGTGAGTTGTACATATGGAAATGGGTAACAAACTGCCTTGAAGCCATTTAATAACCAGGACGTGGCATCCTTATTTTAAAGCCTATCAGCATTTGACTATACTCAACAAAATTATCTGCATGTGAATACATATAGGATGTTAAACCTTCTTGGTAAATTAAAAAATAATACATTCTCTAGTAAATGAGTAACTAAAACTATTAATAAGAGAGAAATGGTTAAAAGCAATATAAATATGTTTTTGGCTATCTTGGTCCACAGAAGCACAATCTTAGTTCAAAACAGTAACCATCAATGTTAGAGACCCAATTCTCTCAATTCATTAATAAACATTTACAGAGTATTTACAATATGCTGTGGGCTAAGCCCTCTCCCAAGTACTGGAAATACAAATATAAATAAGAAACATTTTTTGCCCCCAAGGAGTTCAGTAGTAGGGGAGACAGACCTAGAGGCATATAATTATAAAATGGCAAGTATAGCACTGAGAGATATGCACAGGTCATTATGGGACCACAGAGAAGGCAACTCTACCTAACCTATCCAGCATGAGGGAGTCAAGAGAGGCTTTTCAGGCCATTGTTCTTTCAACAGCATCTATCACTACTCTCATTATCATTGTCAAAAGCCTCTGTATACACAGTCAAAAAAGTAAGCAGCAGATTCACCACACAGATTTTAAGCAAGAGTTAATATAAAAAATAGAAATGAAAAAATTACTGATATCCCCTGACCTATACAAAGAAGTTTAAGATGTCAGATTTTACTGGTAGATAAGGTGACCAAAGGAAGAAGAAAAAATTTTTATTTAAATATTCAAGTAAAAAAAAAAATCTGTAAAAATCCTGTCCTGGGGCCGGCCAGTCGTATAGTGGTTGGGTTCAGGTGCTCTGCTTCGGCGGCCCGGGGTTCGTGGGTTCAGATCCCAGGTAAGGACCTGCACACTGCTTATCAGGCCATGCTGTGGCAGGTGTCCCACATATAAAGTAGAGGAAGATGGGCACAAATGCTAGCCCAGGGCCAATCTTCCTCACACACACACACAAAAAATCCTGTTCCTCATATATCATGTATATATATATATATTTATATATGAAGGATCCACTGATAAATCCAATACATTGTTTGCTGCATTGCAGAATAATGTTTAAAATGTTCTCATTAAATTTTCTCTCAAACGAATTTGTATTCTGAAATCAGATTTCATACTCATAATTATCTTCTAAAGAGTCTGCATCTATAGTGAAAAATAAATAGTCCTTACCTGGAGAGGGAAATTTCACCTCATGTAAAACATAAAGTCATATTCTCCATGAAGCTTTTGTATTATACTCCTCTAAAAGTGTGAAGCTGATGGGTGTACAGATTCTTAATAAGACACAACAGATGGACATGGTTAGTGAAACATGGTTAAGACTGAGGAGAAGAGGCAGTTGATGACAAGCAGAAAAATGTACAATTCTCACTTGTATTTAGGTGTGGGGAACTAATTTAAAAGCTACTTGAGATGCCTGTCTTAGGACTGTAAAACATGTGAAAAAGTTACTTTAATACCAATTAAACATGGCACAATATTAAAGAATTTACCTTTCATTTGAAATAACTTATAATTGGGTATTTATATACATAGAACTATACATAGAGTACCAAGTGACAAAATCATACAACTAAGTCAAGAAATAAGTAAAGAAAAAGAGGCAGGTAAACAGTACCTATTTTGGCTAAACAAATTGCCAATGGCCAAATGCTATGTGAATAATAATGACTCAAATCTTGGAGCATCTATATGGCAGAGAGTAAAAACCTGCAGCATAGGAGATCATTTAACCATCAGAGATTTCAACAAGCAAATGAAACGTTTAGCAGAGAAAAGGAAATCAGTGACTCTAACTCTGACATCTAGGTTTTTTCCTTTCTGTTTTTCCATAAGGATTCATCCCACCATTGCAGTTTCTAAGAGTTTTTTCTCCCCTTTGAACATGTTTATTTTGTACTGAAAAACACTGAAATAACACAGCAGAAATTCCTTTAAGAGGGAATAATACATCACTGTTATAGAGCAATAAATACTAACATAGTTTATCACAATCAGGTTTTACCTAAATAATTTCTATTTTTGCTTTCCTCACAGTTTTTTGGGAGTTTTTTTCTTGTGAGGAAGACTAGCTCTGAGCTAACATCCATTGCTAATCCTCCTCTTTTTTTGCTGAGGAAGACTGGCCCTGGGCTAACATCCGTTCCCGTCTTCCTCTATTTTATATGGGAGGCCGCCACGGCATGGCTGACAAGCAGTGCATCTGTCTGCGCCTGGGATCCGAACCTGCGAACCCTGGGCTGCCGAAGCAGAGCGCGAACTTAACTGCTACGCCACCGGGCCGGCCCCTCCTCACAGTTTTTTGTTTCAAATTCTTAACAACGGATTCTATCCTACAATTGACTTTGGAATTCTAAAACACATATGCAGGTGTCAAAGAATGGCTTATCAATAGAATGGAATAAAGCAAAGTGAAATCAGAAAGGTGTTATGTAAGTTATAGATAAGTGTGTGTATATATATATATATATATATAAGTATATAAGTTACAGATAACTTATAAATTGCAGATAACATAGAAGGGGAGGAAAGACATATCTGAGAAGAGAAAAAGACAACTCGCATCACAGAAACCTCCCAGCTTGCCCCACAGTGATCCTAAAATTTCTGGTGAAACATTTTGGTACTGGCACCGAAACTGGATCGAAGCTACTTTCTGATATGATTCTTTGGCATAAATCTGCATCCTGTTGCTACAACTGACCATTTCTTACTTTTTAAAGTTCTTAGAAAGCTTGCATGCAAGGCAATATGCACACTCACATCTGTATCCAATCTGATCTCCATCCTGTGAAGAAGACAAGTCTTCATTAAACCACAATGTTAGGAGCCTCTCTCTGAAAATGCCAATTCCCTTTTCCACTGCCTTTCTTGTTGGATATTCTCTTTTCTCTCCCCCTGTTGGAACAATTCTACTACTGCAGAGGAAGGATGGTACCAGGGCTGAAGGTCAACTGACTGAGCATTTCTGAGCTAAGGAGGAGAAATGAGAAGCTGCTTTTCTCATTCTATGGTTCCCAGAAAGATTCCAGAAACGCTAACATTCAAATTCAAGTCTAAAGTTATTTTTATAATGTATACTGTGATTGAAGGATCTCCAACTAAACTGTCTTTTCAGAATCGAAGTAACAATGTCTATTCCTATTACCTCTATTGTTGGATGGTCTCCTGTCTGCTTTGCTCTTGGGGTGGCCCTTCTGGTGGAGGGGAAGGATAGTTGGTCCCATCACAGAGGGTCAAGTTACTGAGCCCTCTATCAGTATTGCTGAACAAGAGGGAAGAGAAGCTGCTGTGTCTCTTGAATCTTCAGGAATCAAGGTTGGGTTAAACTTCAATAGTTGGTTCAAGGAAGCCAAGTCACAGCTTGAAGCTCCTCCTTGGATCTGTGGGTCTAGACAGGAAGATAAGGCTCAAGGCTCTCAAATTGCTAAACGGTAGCCCAGAAAGGACTCCAGCCCAGTTTAGGCCTTCCAAGAGTTTTAAAAGAAAAAAGTGAGATAACTGGACATTTATTAAGGATCTATATGTACTAGGGACTAGGCTAAGAGATGGGGACACAATAATGAATAAAATAGAACATCTAGTCTCAAGGACACAGTATCCGAGACAGTTGAAAGAAAAATGTTTTAGCATTGTGATACAGATGTGAGCAAGGTGCTAATGGAGAAGGAAAAGTTAGCACCCAATTCTGTTCAATCTCCTAGGAACTTCCTTCTCTTCTAATGCACTGTCCTAATCTTTAATTTAGATGTCAAAGTCCTCCAAGTCCTCTATATTGCAACCTATGTTTTCCAATATTAGAAATACTTTCAGTCCATGTGGAACTTATTCACACGTCCATGGTTTCACATGTATCATTCCTAATATCAGGAATATTCTTCATCCTCCTACCCATCAGCCCTTATTATTTGTCTTTACATACTCAGACTATGTAGCAATATAGCATAGTGCAATGGCTCTCACACTTTAGTCTTCATAAGAATCACATTGGTAAGCTTGTTAAAAATGCAGAGTCCTGGATCCCATACCCAGGAAATCTGATTCAGTAGGTCTAATATGGGACCTAGAAATCTTTATATAGTTATCCAATATAATTTTGACATTAATGACAATTTTATAGTATTTATTCAATAAATGTCAGTTATCGTTATTTTCATTAACAATAATTTAAAAATTAGCTTTTCTAATCAAAGCCCTCTGAATCTGGTTGGTTCTGTTTCTCCAAGCACTTATACTAGTTAAATGCCCTGTAATTCAAGTTACTCTCATTCATACCTAAGTGGTCCACGTTTTTCATGACAACTTTTCAAAAACTGGAGTGGTGAGCCAAAGGCAGCCCATAGTACCAAGACAATATTAAAGACATACCATCTATCACCAGGATTCTTGGGGAAAAACTGCAAACTAGACTAGATTTTGGTCCTGTTTGGTCATGCTCTACCAATTTCTGTCCTTCCTCCCCTCCCCCCAACCCTACCACATATGAGTGACACATTCGACTATAAAGATATTAAAAAGTCAGAAATGATTAACTTTGGCTACAGCTCCCTAGCTACCCATTTCCTAGAGATTTAGAGTATCCAATGACAAGATTTAAAGTTATATGTGTTTTCTGTGTTAACTCAGGATTTGATTACGTTGTTATATCTATATATAACAATGTATATATACACAATACATATACATATAAAAATAATATTTATCCCTTTTTTACTGTATGTTTTTCAGTGTATATTCAATAAATCTGACATATTTTTAAAGAAACTGTGTCTAGATGAGATCTTAGAAGCACCTATGCATCATCTTCAATCATAAAGTTATATGATACATAATTTGTATAAAGAGGTGATATTGTCTTCTTGGTACAGCTAATAATTACTCTTATGTAGCATTTATGTAATGGTTTGGAGTAGCAAATTCTTTCCTTTTTTTGTGTGTGTGTGAGGAAGATTAGCCCTGAGCTAACATCTGTTGCCAATCCTTTTTTTTTTTTTTTTTGCTGAGGAAGATTGGCCCTGGGCTAATATCCGTGCCCATCTTCCTCTACTTTATACAGGATGCCACCACAGCACGGCTTGACAAGCGGTACGTAGGTCTGTGCCCAGGATCTGAACCTGAGAACCCTGTGCCTCCAGAAGTGGAGCGCATGAACTTAACTGCTATGCCACCGGGCTGCCGCTCAAATTACTTCCTTTAAAATTATCAGCCCAGAACCTACAAAGCTACAGAATCTGCAAAGTTATCCTGGCTGGATAATATATTTGCCACTGACAAAGACAAAATCACAACTTATTATACTGAAACAAATTAATCAAACTGAAGTTCCTGCCATATTGTAGGTGTTCAACGCATATCTGTTGAATGAATATGAATGAATGTACAAACAATGGCTACCTTTACACACATCACTGAACTAAAAAGAAGTGCCTTATTTTATTTTAGAAAAAACCCAACAACGCTAAAACTAAAAACAAAGCAAGTTTCCCACTAAAACTCAGTTAAAGCCTATCTAATTCCTATGGATTGCTACATTAATAACTCAAATTTAAATTACCTTTTATTTAATTTTACTTTACTCTAGTGAATTAAAGACCAATCTTCCTTACATATCATATGTGAAATATTAAGCTTTTCAGCAAAGAATATGTAGCTTGAGGCAACTTAATATTATAAATCTAACTTGAATTCAGAAGTGCTCTTAACAAAAGACAAAAGAGGTCCACTAAAAGTAGTGAAAATCAATTTTATTTTTATATAGATAAAATGAAAGGTAGAAAACACAACTTTTCCTCTATGCTGAAACTGGTAATGAAACAGTACTATTTCTAGAAAAACCATGCCTACTGAGACCAGTCATATTATTAGGTAAACATAAAAGTAAAGCTCACTTCGATTTTGATCCAAGTTTGAATACAACCTTGCTTTAAGCTTATTATTTTAACTTTCATTTACCTTATATAATTTTATCAAAAGCAATTTTCCTACTTTAAACATAAAATAACTTAGGGAAAAACCAGCAACATTGGTCAATTCAAAGAATTTATATTTTGATGTTTGAATTACTGGAGATCTGAATAGAAAAAAAATGGAAGAGGTTGAGAATGACTAAGAAGATCAACAAAATGTTTATAATATTTTTAGATATTGATGGCTAGCCTTTACTTTTCCCAAACTAATAATCATGCCAAAGATTTTATAACTCTACTAGAGCATTATATTATTACAATTTCTGTAATAGGTGTACAACAAATATTTTTAAAATGATAAGCATGAAGCATTTCTGCTTTTTAGGGGAATGCTATTTTTACAAGAGCTTTTTCTTATTGACTTTCAACACAGAGGTCAAAATTCTTCTCTCAAGGTCTTAAAGAATAGCAAGTAGAATATATAACTACTGATAATTATAGTCATGTGTCTTTATACAGATCAGAGATTTTCTTCTACTTGTTCAGACAGTTCATAATAGAGATAATTTAATCAAGTCATGAGTTGAAATGTGGTTGCTTAGAAAAGATAACTAATTGCTAAAGCTAAGATTTAAAATATATCTAAATTATGGATATTAAACTGGATAATTATGGATTTTAGCTGGTTAGCATATTGACATAAGATATGTATATCTACTAATGCAATGTTTTATGGGGGAAGGACCTACAGAATCACAGACAAGCAATAAAGCTTTCAGAACTAATGAACTGTTGATAGCTTATGCTGAGACAATACTACTGCATTTGCATATGCCTTGAATTAATGTTTATTAGTAAACCACTAAATGATATTTTTCTGCCTCTCTTCATTTCCAAGATCTACTTCTGGATGTGCAAAGACTTATTATGAGTGCTCCTAGAACAATTAAATTTTTTTTTTAATGAAAGGGCTATTCTGGAGAAAAGATCTTGTTAGTTATGGAAAAGTGATGTTGAAAACAACAGCAATATCTTCCTTCTATACTCCCACCACAGCAACACCATCACCACAACCTGTACCATCACAAAGACTCCCAATTAGTACAACAACAAAAGTAGATGTAGATGTCAGAACTACCTCTGCATTGTCCTTAATCATTTATAAAATACTCTCACATACATTACTATATCACTTAATCCTCATGAATGAATGAATGTTCATTCCTTGTTAGGTTACCTCAGCAAGCATTATCAGCCCCAAGTAGATGGGATAACTTCCTAAGTACATAACAGAGCTAGGATAATTACATGGGTCTCCTGGTATCTAGTTAAGTGACTTTTCTACTATAGTACTATATAAACTTCAAGTATTCAAATACCTTCACTTGGTTACCTGTGGTTATATCTTGGTAGATAAGATGTTGCCTGATCTGGGAAAAAAATAATTTGCTATGTAGCACAGTAATAATATATTAGTGGTCACCGGCTAAAGTGTACATAGTGTATGATTAGCAGACTCAAAGTCATAGTATAGACAGATACAAGGAATACGTGCAAGGATCAACAAAATGCTGTACTCACAGATGGAGAGACAAATGTGCAGAAAAAAGAATGAAACTAAGTGACACCACCCTAACCAGCTGCAGTAGACTGAAATATAATAGGTGCTAGAACACTGGAACTGACAAGCCACATAACATATCAATTATAAAATATGTGTAGCCTGACAGAATGTAGGGAAGAATAAAAGTATTCATTTTGCCGACTAACAATTCAAGAACACAAACACTGACTGTGAGACCATAATTGGTAAAAGAGACATATCCCAACGATAGGATATACTTTGTCATAGAGTCCTATCTAGCTGGACCTTCTCCAAAAGATCTACACTCTAAAAATGTTTTCTGAACTTAACTGTAGAGGTACCTCATATTTTTCCAAATGAAACTGTATACTCATTGTGAACAAACTTCAAACCAGAAACATAAAGTACAAATGAAATCATA
Organism: Tapirus indicus; assembly: GCA_031878705.1. Classification (NCBI taxonomy): domain Eukaryota; kingdom Metazoa; phylum Chordata; class Mammalia; order Perissodactyla; family Tapiridae; genus Tapirus; species Tapirus indicus. The sequence goes on along the minus strand of CM062924.1, from coordinate 60,169,384 downwards.
ATCCCACCCCACAGATACACCACTGTACAGCTCAATTCATATTTTCTAAACTTTTCCTTATGTCTATGAAAATACATATGTATAATGAAATGTAAACATTGTATGTATAAATATATTTGTTATATAAATATATCAATATGAACCATATATTACATAAACTGCTTTAAATAGTAAACAGTATTAAATAGCATTAATACATTTGAAAAACTGAGTGTAAGCATACCATATATACTATTCTGTAATTTATTTTTTTATCTTAACAATTTATCTCTTAATTTTACAGATTCCCTAATTCCAAGGGTAATTCTTTCACAGCTACATTTGATTCATAAAGAGAAATTTCATTTACTATATGATAGAAATAGAATAAACCATTTTTAAGACTCTAGGCTTATTTTTACCTATAAATCCTAAAGAAAGCAAAATAAAAATGCTTCATTACATAAAAGGAATTATTTTGACTAGCTGTATCTAACATACCATTTTGACTAACTGTATTTGACATAAATCTAGCATTCAAATGAAAAAATCTGATTGATGAAGATTTAATTTGTCATATGTCTAGAAGGCAATCTGTAAGAAAAGTTTGAATGTTCGGCCAAGCAATTTCATTTCTAGTCATTTATCTTAAAGAAATAATTCAGAACATGTTCAAAGACTTAGTTTCAAGGATGTTCATGGTAACATTGTATATAATGTGGAAAAAAATCCAAATGTCCACCTACAAAGAACTGGTTAAACACTTATGTCAAGTTTAACTGATAGACTACTACATAGTGATTTAAAATAATTTTACAGAAATATATTTATTGACTTGAAAATATTTTCATAAGATATTAGGGGAGGTACAAAAGTATATTTATGTTTCTTAGAAGGTTAAATATACACTTATCATATGATCCAGCCATTCCATTCCTAGGTATTTAATCTAGGAATTAGAGAAAAGTACTAGAGAAAAGCAAGCATATGTCTATACACAGATTTGTACATGAAAGTTGATAGCAATTTTATTTGTAATAGCCAGAAATTGGAAACAACCCAAATATCCATAAAAGGTGAATGGATAAACAAATTGTGGGATATCCAAACAAGGGAATACAATTCAGCATTAAAAGGGATGAACTATTGATGGATGCAACAGCATGGATGAATCTCAAAACAATTGTGCTGAATGAAAGAAATCAGACAAAAATGAGAGTACATATTATATGATTCCATTTATATAAAATACTAGATTTCTAGAAGCTAATCTATAGTGACAGAAAGCAGAGCATTGGTTGGCTGGGGGTGAGGGGATGAGGAGGAATAGGTGAGAGGGAAGGATTATAAAGGGATATGAGGAAACTTTTGGGGGTGGTGGACCCATCCATTATCTTGATTGTGTTGATGGTTTCATGGGTTAATACATATGCCCAACTACTCCAGTTGAATAGTTTAAATGTATAGTTTATGGTATGTCAACTGTACCTCAATAAACCTGTCAAATAACACACACACACACACACACACACACACAAACTATTTTTATGCTATCACCCCGCTGCTTTGTTTGAAACATAAAACGCAAATGGAAAAGTGCCTAAAACATAAACATGCAGTTTAATGAATTATTATAAACACCCATACAACTACCACTAAGGTAACAAAATAGAACATTTCCAGCACCCCAAAAGCACCTCCCCCACATTCCCCTTTCTAATCATAACTTCCTCCCTCTCCCTAGAGGCAACCCTATCTCGACTTTTATGGTAATCACTTCTTTTTTTAAAAATAATTTTAGTATCTAAGTATGTATCCCCAAACAATATAGCTTAGTTTTTATATAAATGGAATGTGTTATTCTGCATCTGTTTTCTTTCCCTTGACAACATGTTTTTAAGAATCATTCATAGAGTATAGTACATTGGCTTTTCTTGCTGTATGGTATTCCATTGTATGAATACACTACAATGTATTTATCCATTCTGTAGTTGGTGGACATTTTGGTGTTTCCAGCTTTGGACTATCAAAAATAATACTGCTATGAACACTCTTTTAGGTTCATCCTGGTTTATATGTACATGAAATAGAGTGAAATTTCTGGGTCACAGGGTATATTTATTTTTGACTTTACTTAATAATTTACACACTACCAACAGCATATGAGAGTTCCCGTAACTCCATATCCATGTATTATCTTCATAGCACTTATGCCACCTGAAAATTTATTTACTTTTGCTTGTTTAATGTCCATCTTCCCCCAGTGTAGACTGTAACCTCCATAAGAGCAGGGACTTTGCCTGTCTTGTCCACTGCTCTACTCCTAGCACCTAGAACAGTGACTGGAATAGTGCTTGACTGAAACAGTGCTTGACACACAGCAGAAGCTGAACAAATATGTGTTGTTTTACTAAATGAATAAATGAAAATTCCAGTCCATCAGTAATTTCAGCTAGGGCTAAGCAGAAGGACAACTGGCCTTGTCCAAAAATACTTATATGTTATGTAACAAAAAAATTGATACATAACTTAAATATCATGATTCCAACTATGGAAAACTATGTGTATATACGAAGAATAAAAGTGGAAGAAAATACTTACAAACTTAGAAATATTTGTCTTGGGCACTAAAGGATCTTTCTCTCCCTCTCCCCAACTTCACTCCTACCTTTTACATATTTTCCAAAATTTCTTCAATAAATGTATTACTTCTGTGAAAAAGGTAAACTTAAAAATATATAATAGCAATGAAAAAGAATGAACTACTGATACATATAATAACATGGATGAATCACATTGACATAAGATTGAGTAAAAGAAGTACATGCAATAGAGAATTATTCCATTTATTAATGGAATTATTGATAAATTGAATATCAAATGGAATAAGTGAATTCCTGAAATTCAAAAACAGGCAAAACTAATCTATGGTGACAAAGATAAGGCTAATGTTTACTCTTGTGGGAATACGGACTGGGAGGGAACACAAGGGAGCTTTCTAGGGTGACAGAAATGTTCTATATCCTGTCCTAGGAGAAGGTTACCTAAGAGGAAACATATGTAGAAAATTCATCAAGCTATAAACTTACGATTTGTACACTTTACATAAATTATACTTCAATTTTATAAAAAAGGAAAAACATGTAAATAAAGAACTGGACAGGAACAAAAAAACAAAAATGGGTTTTATACATTTCTAATTTTTTGTAACCATGCTATTTGTATTCCAATTATAACAAACAGTAGAGGTCTAGAAAGCTTTTACATGTGTTAGTCAAGAAAGCAGAGTTAAATTTGCAAATCAAATTCCTCATACCACATAGAAGCAAAACCTTATGATGGTTTTTGAATCTTTTAGTTTTCCTCTTTTTCAGATTGCTTCATATTTTGCAGCATGAAGCATATTGTACATTTAGAATATAAGTTTGGAAATAAACTAACAGGTGAATGTGTAGCAGAACTTTCCTCGTTCGAAGCAAATGTGAATTTTCTGAAATCAATGATAATAATATTGCTCTCGGCAGTAGAAATGCTGAGAGCAGTCACTTAGAAAATTAGATACAACACCATGTGGCCAATATGTTAGGAAAAATGGTTCCCTTTTTCTCAGTTCCTTTTGGGAAAATAGGATTTTCTATATTTGACACTGTGGCAGACGTTAAATATATTATCTTACTATAAAGCAGATGGGGTTTTTTGGGGGGTTTCTCAAGGTACTGTCTACTTTTAGTGAATCAATAAAATCAATACTCAAAAATTATTAGTCTATTATCAAAAAGTTGTTATTGAAAAATAAAATCTATTCATACATTTGTAATGACTGCCTGACTACTCTACATTTTAAACTATAATACACCTTAAAAGCAAAACAAGTCCTACCTCATTCATTCAACTACAGAGCGCCTGTTATATGCCAGACACTTTACTGGGTGCTGAGGATATACAAAATGAGTAAGATACAGATCCTGCCCTCGAGAAAAATCACAGTGGAGCTGGAGAAAGATACATAAACTGATAACGGTACTTTACTACAGACAAAATCATGAGAATGTGAATGAATTAGCTTTAGATGAAATTGGCAACTGTGTATAGTCTAGACTGATAAGGGAATACTAGAGGCAAGAGAGCACCTGGAATGCTATTCATGAGCTGGAAGTGAATTAATGAGGGACTAAATTAGGGTTAAGGCAATGGAAATACGAAGTAAAGAGCAGAAATGAGAAATATTTCAAAGAAAAATTAGTAAGACTAGGCAACTAACTAGATATAAAGAAGGATAAGTCAAAGGTATTTAGTGGTTGTAAGAATGGTCAAACTGGTGACAGAAATTTGAACACAGGAAAAGCTTATTTAGATGAGGAGAAGGCAATGTGTTCTGTTTTGTAATTTATTTTCCAGATATCAAGGCAGATGTAAGGTTCTGGAGTTCAGGCTAATGCAAAGGCTCAGATCAAAGATCTGAGAATCATCTTCCTAGAAACATTGAGCCTTCGGAATAGAGGAGCTCACAGTGAGAGGAAGCACAAAACTCCTTCTCTTAGGGGACAGGAAAATGAGACAGACAAGTCTTAAAAACAGAAAAAGAAACCTGTCACAGAAGAAAATTTCCAAGAAAAGCAGAGTGCTTTCTAAGTGTCAAGTTGCTGCAGTGAAGACAAAGATGAGGGCTAAAAAGAGGCAAGTAGATTTGGCCATTAGGTCACTGGTGACCTTTACCAGATGCTGTATTGCCACTGAGTTTGTAACTCTACACCTTGCAAATACTATCTCTGCTTGTTAACGATTGTCTATTTTTTTCTGATTTTCTACAGAATTTTTCTCATACTTTCTAATAGCACTTATCACATATCATATTATAGCATAGTTGTATCTTTAATTCTTCCTTTAGACAGCACCCTCCTCCTCAAATACCTAGATAAGAAACCCAATAATTACTTCTGAATGAAGAGCCAAATAAATGGCCCATAATGCGATAAAGAAGCAAAGAGAAATGTTATACTATTTAATGTTTACTTTACCAAAAGTAAATCTAGATATTTATTTCAAAAAAACCCAAAAAACTCTGATATTTAATTAAAAGCAAATCTACTTAAAAATGGTTGCACATGGACAGGGTCAAAAGAGATTATTCTGCCTGTTTCAAGATGGTAGACTGAGAACTGGCTAGTTTTCTCCTCCTACATCAAATCCTGGAAATGACAGAAAATTAATTAGTGGTCACAAGAACAAAAAAAATTGAAGAGCTAGAAACTGGGAATATTCTGTGATCTACAACAGACTAAATCAAACTGAAAAGGAAAAATCACAGGCTAAGATCAACATGGATCTTCAGAGGTAACACAGATACAAAAAATGGCAACAGAACTACCAGTGTTCCATGCCCAAAGGTGGAATATAGGAAGAGAAAAGGGCCAAGGGGCAATCAACAGCATTATTAGTTAGAATACCATAGTGGGCGCAGCCAAGTCAAATCAGCCTGTATTCATCCCCTGCACAACACCTCTGACAGTGACAGAGGTCACCAAGTGCCTCCTCCCAGGAGGGAGCAATGTGTATAAGATCTTAAAGAAACAGGGCAGTGTCCTGGGTGGCTGGTGACACCTAGAAAGAAAGGGAAGTATTCATTCCCACTAAGTCAGCCACCAGGGTATCTAGCCCAGAAATAGTTTCTACTCGCTCCTTCCCTCTCACTGAAAATCGAGTGAAAACTCCAATGGCAGGTCTTAGCCCTCTTCCCAAGTAGGCTGCATAAAGAGAGTCAGTAGAAAATCTAACAAGGAATTTTCATTATAAAGATGCATATATAATCAAAGAATGAGCAAACCTTCAAGGAATATAAATCCCATTTAAGACAGAGAACAAACTCAACAAATGAAGAAAACACCCAAAGAAAGAGTTAAAATATAATCAGAATAGGATTTTAAAATAACTATGTTGACTTCTGCTTCTAGTCATAATGTAGTAACAGGAACCAGATATATCCTTCATTTAAAACAACTAGAGGGGCTGGCGCTGTGGCAAGGTGGTTAAGTTTGGCACGCTCCACTTCAGCAGCCTGGGTTCAAGGGTTTGGATTCTGGACGTGGACCTACACCACTCGTCAGCCATGCTGTGGTGGCGACCCATGTATAAAATAGAGGAAGACTGGCACAGATATGAGTTTAGGGCTAATCTTCCTCAAGCAAAAAAAGAGGAAGATTGGCAACAGATGTTAGCTCAGGGCGAATCTTTCTCAGCAAAATAACAAAGATAAAAACAACTAGAAAATTGGCTAAAACATATAAGACAACTGTGTTCAGACACTGGACAACAGGCAACATAGGATGGTGATCCCTGAGAGAGGGTAAATGAATGAGGTGAGGCCTATGATCTCCTGGCTTTCTGTCTGGAGGTACATTCTGGACTTCACAGCAGGGACAGAGATCCCAAGCAGAGCACAGTTGTCTTGCAGAGTAGAGGAGAGAGAAATTAGAATTCAAGAAGTCTGAGGTTTCTGGAAGATGTGGGGGCAAAGTTCTGGAGAGGAAGGAGCTATGACGAAAAACAAAGCTCAGAAATCTTCATAGGAGTGCCACTAAATCTTTGCTAAATACTAAGACATGTGTGCACAGGATGAAGTTCTACAAGGCTAGGCAGAGAATGACTAGAGTGCTGTGAGCTGAATGGTTCCCAGAGCTCACATAGGGCTGAGAATAATTCAAATTTCCATCAGCTAAAGTGGAGAGTTCTCATTGATCATCCAAGGCATTCAGTACAGACCTTAGAAGGACCACACATTAGCAGTGAGGCTAAACTATCTCTAGTGTAAAGGTTATACTCTAACATCCACCCTAACAAAACTTGAAAGGATCAGACAGAACTACTAAGTAACTTAACTGCCTACCAAAGCTCAACACTCTTTAAAAGAAGAGAACAAAATCCAGAGACTTGACAATGTAAAGTTCACAATGTCCAGCATCCAATTAAAACAAAAAAGTATTAGACATACCAAGAAGCAAGAAAACATAACCCATAACCAGGAGAAAAACAGACAATAGAAACAGACCCAGAAATGATAAAGATGATGGAATGATCAGACCATGACATTAAAAGAGTTATTACAACTATGTTCAGGTATTTAAAGGAAAACATAGTGATGAGAAAAAAAGGAACATCCAGAGGTAAATATATATTTTTAATATCTTCCCTGAAATAAGGCAATACAACACATCTAAGAAAAAAGAATAGGAAATGGGAAAAAGAACCAGTTAGAGAACTTGGAAACAAAAAATCTAACTGTTAAAACACAAACTCAATCAACTTGAGAAACAGGAAGCCTCAGCAATGGAAAATGCCTTGACTCAATATAATTTACCCAGCAAAATCCCCCAAAGACTCAGGAACTGACGGCACAAGGAACTCTGAAAGTTGGTGTGAGTGAAGCTAAAATAAGGGTAACCCGCTGAAGATGTTTTAAGAAGTGATTCAATCCCCAGATTTCATGTCTCATTCTAATGAGACATGTAATTCAGTGAGTGCCCTGACTTCTACTCCAGTAGAAATCTAGAGGCTTAGTCTCTTGAGAGACTAAAGCAGAGGGTTTCTAGACTTAAGGATCCTAGGCACAGTTGAGGACAGGGAAACCACATTGAAAACAGAGGGATTAAGTAAACATATATACTGCATACTGACATGCCTCAGCCTTCCTTATCCATGAGGCCCAAACTATGGCAATTAGGTCTTTACCTTCTGGGTAGAAGATTGCAATAATATTCTCCCAGGACTCTATCAACTCAAGAGTAAAGATACAAACATTGGGAATCTCTAATAAAAGAACACAGTCATATTACTCCTATAGTAAAATTTATGGCTGACAAATCCCATCTACTCCTGTCTTAGTTTCCAGTCAGCTTCTTAGTTCCTTGCTCTTAACTAGGAACTGACAACCAGATATGTCAGGTAATCATCTAAAGAAACCTCCTAACATAAAATATATAGACCAAAACATACACACCAACAGAAAAAAGGAAAATCAACTTGGAGGGAAAAAGACAGTATGTAAAGAGAAGAAATATAACAAAATTATTGTTGCTCTCAGAGAGCTAAGACACTGTAAAATCACCCAATAAAAATGGGTGTTATTTTAAAAGGAACAATCAGGGAACAAAATTAACTCATAGATACTAAAACTATAATAGCAAAAGAAAAGTTTATGAAATACCCTAGAAAGCAGAACAAAAAGGACATGGAAAAGAGGAGAATAAAAAAGAAAAAATTAGAGGGCCAGTCCAGGAGGGTCAATATCTGAATAATAGGCACTTGTGGAACAGAAGACAGAGAAAATTAGGGAAGGGAACCATCAACTAAGTAATACAAGGCAATTTCCTAGAACCAAAGGATATGAGTTTCCAGATTAAAAGGGCCACCAATAGCCCAGCACCATGAAACAAAACAGACCTACACCGAGGCACATCATTGTGAAATTTTAGAACACTGGAGACAAAGAGAAGATCTTACAAGCTCATAGACAGAAAACAATAATTCACAACAAAGGATCAGGAATTGGATTGCTTTAGGCTTTTCAAAAGCAACTCCGGAAACTACAGGACAATGGAACAATGTCCTCATTATTCTTAAGGGAAATTATTTCCAACTTAAAATTCTATTCCAAGAGAAACCATTAAGTATTATGGTAGACATGCAAGATCTCAAGGCATGTAAGGTCTCAAAAAATTTACTCTTATAAATCCTTCTTCAAGTTTCTGCCCAAATATATATCAGAGAGGCTTTCCTTGACAACCTTTTATAAAAGAATAAATCTTCATCCCCATCCTGGCTTCCCTATCCTGCTTACCTTCTCTGAGACACTGACATTGTACATTTTCTTTTAATTCCCTGAGACCTGAAACATTCTCACTAAAACATAAGTCCAAGAGGACAAAGACTATATGTTCGCTGACATGTTCTGAGTACCTAGAACTGTGTCTGATATGCAACAGATGCTCAATATAGAATGTACCACTTTGATAGAAAAAAAATTTTTACGAAAGTAGATAATTGAGCAAATAGCACAATCACACTATCTATTCATGTATGAGAATAAAATGCAAGCATTTTCAGAAATACAAGGTCTCAGAGGTCTCACTCAGAGACCTCTTTCTGAAAGCAGAAAGAATATTCACCAAAAAGGGAAGAAAAGATCATTTCCTACGTGGACTATGGTTTTCCCATTTTATCCTAAGTAGGAAATCTATCATTACCACCTTAAATAGCAGATAAAATCTACCTCTGATTCTCCTCTTTCACAAACAAAGCAGCAGCTTTCTCTGAATTAATTCAGTCTTATTGAAATTCCTTAACACAATGATTCACTTAATAGAAATTCATCCTGAAAGAAACAGAAAACACAGACTGCCAAAAGCCTCACATTAATAGAATTTGGCTGGGTGTGGTTATGGCCAAGATCAGAATAGCTGACGCTTCTCTCTCGCCCTTCACTGTAGCCTTGCTGCAGCTGCAGCTGCCAGACACGGGAGAAGCTCATTGCTCACAGCACAGAATGTCAGCTTTGAACCCTAACTAAAGGCAGGCTGCCAACAATCAGCAGGAGATAGCTGAAATTAATATAGAAGTTAACATGAAAACTGGACTGCTTTTCAGAAACTTGTCTATTCAATTAAGGCCTGTTATGCTTATATTTCCAAACATATGAAGCTTAAAAACTATTTAATCATCTCTGACAAATCCATTTCATTCATCAAATGTTCAGAAACTAAACTTCGTTTCCTGAGATTTACAGACATCAGCTTTTTAGACCTAGAAAACTGACTATGCACTCTTCTAGGGCAGTGGTCAAGCCACTTATTTCTTTTTTTCTTTTAAATCCCCAGAACTAATAATAGTATCAAGCACATAGTGCTTAATAAACTCATACAAATCCCTCATTTTTAGAAGACACTGAGGTTCAGAAATGTTCTATTGCTTGCCCCAGGATGTTAACATTAGAAGTTAGATCTAGGGCTAGCACACAGACCTTACTCTGGACTCTTCTTTTAATGTCTGATCCAATTTAAACAAAGGTGAACAGGAGAGCAACAACTTTTTGAATCATGAATCATGCTGGCTCTTTCATGTGGTTACTAGTCTCCCTAAAAGTTAACTAGAAAGATTTACAAGTAATCTAATTAGATCTGATCTCTTCAAAGGTAACTATGTTACATGCGTCTAATAAAAATTCAAAAAGAAAGATCCTAAATTTTATATCCAAGGACAGTCTAATTTTATCTGCATGAATTCAACATTTGCATACCCCTTCTGAAGTACATACCAATTTAATATCTGTCTACACTGACATTTACCATCCTCAGACGTGTGAAAGCAACGTTCACCTATACATCTGCACAGTAGATTATGTCCAGTTAATAAAGCTCATAAAACATGTGACGAGGATGTGATTGGAAAGCTAGATAGGGGCTGCATCATTATACCAATTCTATACTAACTTGATTTTGTACTGAAGGCAATGGGGAAACACAGAAATATTTTAAGTAGAAAACAGACAAGGATCAGATCTGCATTTTATAAAGATCATTTTGACAGCAACATGGAAGATGGATCAGAAGAGGGACAAATCTGGAGGCAAAGAGACCTTATGCTGCTAAAGTAACTAAAGCAATGACGGAAGAAATTGGAGAAGTGAGGACAGATTTAAGCAGTACTGCAACCAGGACTCTGGTTAATAATTTAAAAACCCAAAGAATTAGAAGTTAAATTAGAGTCACACTGGTGTTATAAAGTATAACCTTCAAAGTTCACTTAAACTCATATAAAAGGCAATGAACAACTTTTCTAACATTACCTTAATGCTGTTAAGATAGTAACCAAAGGCCACAAAAATTATCCCTTAGGTTCTCTGAGTAACCAAGTGTCTAAAGGTATTTTGGCTAAAACAAAGCCCTTTTCAAATCACCACAGCCAGTATCCTAATATGTTATCATTGAAAGGGAAAGACAGGAAATGAATCAATAAACCTCAGGCACATGCTTGGCCTGGAAAGACACAGCATATCAAGGAGCAGAAATCTGAAAACAAAGGCCCTGGGTTATTTAATTACCAGGCCGGAATCTGCTGACTGCCAGTTTAAGTTTGAACAGTGCCCAAATTGTCTGACAAGGTGACCACCCTAAGATTTTTGCACCATTTACTGCATGTGACTACACGGACAAATATGAGAAATAGTTCTAAAGAATGTAGGAATCTTGAATAACTTTCGTTAATCACACCTATGATTCCAAAGGAAAATTTTAAAGAGTCAAAACCTCATATTTATAAATAACCCAGGGCTCTTTTCAGCAAATTCATTTGCTATTACATACTCCATGCTGCCAGATCGAGAAAATAACATCCTTCAGAGATGAGCACCAACTGCTATATGAGAACTGGAAAACAAAAATTATTCAGATTAAATTTATATGCTCTTATTTACCATTATACTCTGAAAGGGTTATTTTAGGGAGGTGTGGGAGTTTGAAGAAAGAATATAACTGTAGGTTGGTAACTACCAGTAAGTATTCAAAAACTGCTCAATACACTAGAGGAGGCCAATTTTCTCCCCTAATTCACTTGTATTTCCTCATTCATGTTTATCTCCTGAAGAGTAAACCAACAGAAAACTTCTTTCAGAAACTGAACAAAGAAGTACCTCAGACTACTTAACTTGACAGTGTTCTCCTGTTGGCTTCACTGAGTAAATAAGGTGTATAAGCCCAAAGTAGACTATTACACCATTCATTCAACAGATGTTTATAAAATGCTGTGTATTGTGCTAAGTCCTCAGGAGAAGCTTACAATCTAGTAGCAATAAAAAGATACATATGAAGACTTTAAATAACAATGAAAGGCAGTATGTAGATAAATTCTAAAATGAGTTGTGCAGGAAAGAGAACTACAATGCTCTCATAAGAGAAAATCAATGTGAATATAATTAATTGAGAAAGACTTTATTGACGAGATGAAACTTCAGCTAGGCCTTCAAAAAAGGCAAGATTTGAATATGTAGAGAGCAAAGGGCTTTCTAGGGCTCCAAATTCTATTTTGAGAACCGACATGAAGATTAGCCTAGTTATGGGTTTTGTGGTCATTAGATTAGATTTGGTCATTAGATCTGGTAAGAAGTCCACTGGCCAGTTTCTAAAAGACTGAAGACAGGGAACTGAATGCTTCCCACTTCCGTTAAAGATAAGGAGGAAATACAGGACCAAAAGCGACATAAGAAGCTATATCAAGAATAGTTATACCCACCCTAGTGGACAAAACTGTTACATGCTTTGCCTGTGTCTAGTTTAATGATAATATTAATGATATCAATCAAGATTCAATATAATTAACTGACATGCCTAAGGGGAAGAGGGAAGGACAGAGAATCCTTCAGGCAGAAGAAACAGTAATGCACAGTCACAGAGACAGCAGAAGCTTCTTAAGTTCAAAGAACTTTAAGAAGGCATATAACCAGTTAGTGTAGTGGAGTCAAAAGCTCAGGCTCTGAAGTCAGACTATGGCTTCCAGCCTTGGTTATGCCACTTACTTGCTTACTTGTTCTGTGACTTGGGAAAATCATTTAACCTCCCTGTTCCTCAGTTTCCTCTATTGTAAAATGGAGATATTAATAGTCCCTATCTTATACAGTTTTTAGAGGATGAAATGACATAGAATATGTACAGGACTTAGCACAATACCTAGCACATTAAGTAAGTGTTCAAGAAATAATTATTTTTATTGTTACTGTTTTTAAGGCCTGGGTGTGTAGAGTATAATCATCCTTGTTGGCCTTGTTAAGGATCCTGGACTTTATTCCAAAAATAATGGAAGCCATCGAAAAGTTTTAACAGTTTTAGTCGGATTTTTGTTTTAACAAGATGGGTTAGAAGAGTTTGTTGGATGTCAGCATCATGGTAGAGTGAGCTTTCCCCTTTAACTCTCCCCCCACTAAGATACAACAAAAAGGACACTCACATACCAACAGAAAACACTCGCACAACACAAAAAATGTCTGAGAGACCCACACAGCGGTAGATCTGAAGGTGGAGATGCTGGAACCCCTGGAGGAAGTGGGGAGAGGTAAGGAGAAATCCTCCCCCTCCCTGTTCAATCATCAACTCTGGGTCCAAGCGGGGGGGAAGGGGCGGCCCTCTGTGGGAAAACCGTCACTCTCAAAGTTCTCTCACAGCCTGTGGGGAATTCCCATATGCAGGAGACTGAACCGTTGCCAGGGTGCCACCATAATCCAAGCGCCTGAGGAGAGCAGATAGCGAGGGAAGAACGAGAAGCCCCTGGGATCAGGCAGGCGAAAGAGAGAGCCCATCCCCCCGCACGCCCAGCTCTACAGCACAACTGGTCAGCCAGAGCCCCCATGGATTGCAGTGGGCTCAGAATACACAGCACTTGACCACCAGCCAGAGGCGGCAAGTGGCAACTGAGACCAGATATTTTCAGTGTCAGAAAAAAATTAGCCAACACTGGCAGGCACTATGCAAAAATATATTAAATCTCCAGACCAGAAGGAAAGGGACAAGCAACCAAAAATCAATTCTGAAGGCACAGAAATTTATAACCTAAATGACAGAGAATTCAAAATAGCTATCATAAAAAAAACTCAACAAATTACAAGAAAATACAGATAGACAATTCAAGGATATCAGGAATTTCTTCACAAAGGAGATTGAAACCATAAAGAAAAACCAATCAGAAATGCTGGAGATGAAAAACACAACAGAGGAGATAATGGAAAATCTGGAATCTTTAAAGAACAGGGCGGGCAATATGGAGGAAAGAATTAGCATTATGGAGGATAGGAATGCAGAAATGCTCCAGATAGAGGAGAGAGAACAAAGACTAAAAAGAAATGAAGACATTCCCCAAGAAATATCTAACTCAATTAGGAAATGCAACATAAGAATTATAGGTATTCCAGAGGGAGAAGCGAGGGAAAAAGGAGCAGAGAGGTTGTTCAAAGAAACAATAGCTGAGAACTTCCCAAACTTGGGGAAGGAGCTGCAAATACCAGTGAATGAAGTCAACAGATCTCCTAAATATATAAACATGAAAAGACCCTCTCCAAGGCATACAGTAGTAAAGCTGACAAAAGTCAATGACAAAGAAAAAATATTAAGGGCATCTAGACAAAAAAATAAAATAACATACAAAGGAATTCCCATCAGGCTCTTAGCAGATTTCTCAACAGAAACTCTCCAGGCTAGGAGAGACTGGAATGATATATTCAAAATTCTGAAAGACAAAAACTTTCAGTCAAGAATCCTCTATCCAGCAAAAATATCCTTCAGCTATGATGGAGAAATAAGAACTTTCCCAGGTAAACAAAAGTTAAGGGAGTTCATTGCCACAAGACCCCCACCACAAGAAATGCTCAAAAAGGCCCTCATGCCTGAAAATAAAAAAGAGAAAGGGGATACAAAGCTTTGAGCAAGGAGAAAAATAGGTAGACAAAACCAGAAAAATCACAGCTTTCTATCAGAATAGGTTAGCAAACACTTAATTATAAATACCAAGATTAAGGGAAGGAAAACACCAAAAATAAATATAACCTCATCACTTTAAACACACACTCACAACACAAGATGGAATAAGTTGTGACAATAATAACTAAGAAGGGGAAGAGGAAAGGGATTGAATTGACTTAGTCTAAGGAAATAAAAGACCATTCTGGACTATTTCATCCACGAGATTTTTTTATACAAACCTCACAGTAACCACTAAAGAAATAATTAGAACAGAGTCACATATGAAAAATAAGTAGAAAACTATGAGAATCATCATACAGGACTACCAAACTGAACTGGAAGTCCGAAGCACATGGGACGGGAAATGAAATGCAAAAGAACTGGAAAATGAGTGATAAAATAGCAACATTAAGCCCTCATATATCAATAATTACTCTAAATGTAAATGGATTGAATTCTCCAATCAAAAGACAAAGAGCGGCAGGATGGAATAAAAAACAAGACCCAACAATATGCTGCCTCCAGGAAACATATCTCAACTCTAAAGACAAACACAGACTCAAAATGAAAGGATGGAAGACAATACTCCAAGCTAATGGAAAACAAAAGAAAGCAGGTGTTGCCATACTTATATCAGACAAAGTAGACTTCAAGATAAAACAGGTAATGGGAGACAAAGACGGGCAATATATAATGATAAAAGGGACACTTCACCAAGAAGACATATCAATTATAAATATATATGCACCCAACACAGGAGCACTAAAGTACATAACACAACTATTAACAAACATAAAAGGAGATATTAACAACAACACAATAACAGTAGGGAATCTAAACAACCCACGTACATCAATGGATAGATCATCCAGACAAAAAGTCAATAAGGAAATAGCGGACTTAAGTGAAAAACTAGACAAGATGGACTTAACAGATATATACAGAGCACTCCACCCCAAAACAGCAGATTACACATTCTTCTCAAGCACCCATGGAACATTCTCAAGGACAGACCATATGTTGGGAAACAAGGCAAGCCTCTATAAATTTAGGAAGATTGAAATCATAACAAGCATCTATTCTGACCATAATGCTATGAAACTAGTAATCAACTACAAGAAAAAAACTGGGAAAGTGACAAAGACGTGGAGACTAAACAAAATGCTACTGAACAACCAATGGTTCATTGATGATACTAAAGAGAAATCAAAAAATATCTGGAGACAAATGAAAATGAAAATACACCATACCAACTCATATGGGATGTAGCAAAAGCGGTCTTGAGAGGGAAACACATAGCAATACAGGCCCACTTCAACAAACAAGAGAAATCCCAAATAAGCAACCTTAAACTGCATCTAACAGAACTAGAAAAAGAACTATAAACAAAGCCCAAAGTCAGCAGGAGGAGGGAAATAATAAAAATTAGAGCAGAAATAAATGAAATAGAGACTAAAAAAACAGTAGAAAGGATCAATGAAACAAAGACTTGGTTCTTTGAGAAGATAAACAAAATGGACAAACCCTTAGCCGGACTCACTAAGAAAAAAAGAGAGAAGGCTCAGAAAAATAAAATTAGAAATGAAAGAGGAGAAATTACAACAGATACCATAGAAATACAAAGGATTATAAGAGAATACTATGAAAAATTATATGCCAACAAATTGGACAGTCTAGAAGAAATGGATAAATTCTTAGACTCATACAACCTCCCAAAACTGAATCAAGAAGAAATAGAGACTCTGAATAGACAAATCACAAGTAAAGAAATTGAAACAGTAATCCAAAACCTCCCCCAAAACAAAAGTCCAGAACCAGATGGCTTCTCTGGAGAATTTTACCAAACATTCAAAGAAGATTTAACATCTATCCTTCTCAAACTTTTCCAAAAAATAGAGGAAGATGGAACACTTCCTAACACATTGTATGAGGCCAACATCACCCTGATATCAAAGCCAGACAAGGACAATACAAAGAAGGAAAACTACAGGCCACTATTGCTGATGAACATAGATGCAAAAATCTTCAACAAAATATTGGCAAACCGAATACAGCAATACGTTAAAAAGATCATACACCATGACCAAGTGGGATTTATACCAGGGACACAGGGATGGTTCAATATCTGTAACTCAATCAATGTGATACACCCACATTAACAAAATGAAGAATAAAAACCATATGATCATCTCAATTGATGCAGAGAAGGCATTTGATAAGATTCAACATCCATTTATGATAAAAACTCTCAACAAAATGGGTATAGAAGGAAAGCACCTCAATATAATAAAGGCCATATATGACAAACCCACAGCCAACATCATGCTCAACAGGAAAAGGTGAAAGCCATTCCTCTGAGAACAGGAACAAGGCAAGGGTGCCGACTCTTGCCACTCTTATTCAACAAAGTACTGGAGCTTTTGGCCAGAGCAGTTAGGCAAGAAAAGGGAATAAAAGGACTCCAAATATGCAACGAAGAAGTGAAATTCTCACTATTTGCAGACGACATGATTTTATATATAGAAAACCCTAAAGAATCCATTAGAAAACTATTAGAAATAATCAACAACTACAGCAAAGTTGGAGGGTACAAAATTAACTTACAAGAATCAGTTGCATTTCTATATGTTAATATCGAACTAACAGAAAGAGAACGCAAAAAGATAATCCCATTTACAATCACAACAAAAAGAAAAAAATATCTAGGAATAAGTTTAACCAAGGAGGTGAAAGACCTATACAATGAAAACTATAAGACACTATTGAAAGAAATCGATGACAACATAAAGACATGGAAAAATATCCCATGCACGTGGATTGGAAGAATAAACAGTTAAAATGTCCATACTACCTAAAGCAATCTACAGATTCAATGCAATCACAATCAGAATCCCAAAGATATTCTTCACAGAAATAGAACAAAGACTACTAAAATTCATATGGGGCAACAAAAGATCCCAAATGGCTAAAGCAATCCTGAAAATAACAAAGCTGGAGGCATCAAAATCCGTGATTTCAAAATATACTACAGAGCTATAGTAATCAAAACAGCATGGCACTGGTACAAAAACAGACACACAGATCAATGGAACAGAATTGAAAGCCCAGAAATAAAACCACACATCTACAGAAAGCTAATCTTCAACAAAGGAGCTAAGAACATACAATGGAGAAAGGAAAGTCTCTTCAATAAATGGTGCTGGGAAAACCGGACAGCCACATGCAAAAGAATAAAAGTAGACCATCTTCTTTTGCCATACACAAAAATTAACTCAAAATGGATCAAAGACCTGAAAGTGAGACCTGAAACTATAAAACTCCTGGAAGAAAATATAGGCAGTACACTATTTGACATCAGTCATAAAGGGATTCTGTTGAATTCCATGTCTACTCGGACAAAGGAAACAAAAGAAAAAATAAACAAGTGGGACTTCACCAGATTAAAGAGCTTCTACAAGGCAAGTGAAACCAGGATCAAAATGAATAGACAACCCACCAGCTGGGAGAAAATATTCACAAATCATGTATCTGACAAGCGGTTAATCTCCATAATATGTAAAGAACTCACACAACTGAACAACAAAAAAAACCAAACAACTTGATCAAAAAATGGGCAGAGGATATGAACAGATACTTTTCCAAGCAAGATAAACAGATGGCCAATAGGCCCGTGAAAAGACGTTCAACATCACTAATCATCAGGGAAATGCAAATCAAAACTACAGTAAGATATCACCTTACACCCATTAGAATGGCTATAATCGCCAAGACAAAAAACAACACATGTTGGAGAGGTTGTAGGGAAACGGGAACCTCAATTCACTGCTGGTGGGAATGCAAACTGGTGCAGACTCTATGGAAAATACTATGGAGATTCCTCAAAAAATTAATAATAGAAATACCTTATGACCCAGCTATTCCACTATTGGGTATCCACCCAATGAACCTGAAATCAACAATCTACAGGGGTTTATGCACCCCTATGTTCACTGCAGCATTATTCACTATATCCAAGAAGTGGAAGCAACCCAAGTGTCCCTTGACTGATGATTGGATAAAGAAGATGTGGTATGTGTGTGTGTATCTATCTATCATCTATCTATCATCTATCTATCTATCTATCTATCTATCTATCTATCTATCTATCTATCTATCTCCAATGGAATACTACTTAGCCATAAAAAAGGAAAAACTGTCCCATTTGCAACAATATGGATGGACCTGGAGGGTATTAGGTTAAGCAAAATAAGCCAGAGAGAGAGAGACAAACATCGCGTGATTTCACTCATATGTGGAATATAAACTAACATATGGACAGAGAGAACTGTTTGGTGGTTACCAGGGGCAAGGGGGTTTGGGGGTGGGCACAAGGGGTGAAGGGATGAATTTATATGATGACTGACAAACAATAATGTACAACTAAAATTTCACAATGTTATATACTATTAAGACAACAATAAAAAAAAAAGATGGATTACTGAGTACCTCTCATAAGAAACCCCAAAGGAAAAATTTATTCTAGAATTAACTATCAAGAAATGTTTTGCTTTCTTTGAGGAACAGGTACCTTTCTTTCTCTTAGATAGAATTCTGTAAATGACTGTATCTTCTTTTCACTTTGACAGCCAGAAAGCTTAGAGCCAAACCTGAAGCTCTAGGGCCTTCCTGCCTGCATGTTTGTGTTCCTACTCCCATCTCCAGTGATTATTTTCTCCTCTTATATGTATTTTCTGAGTCAGTTCTTTATTCTTATTTATATTTTAGAGTTACTGTTTTTGTATTTTTCTCCTTTAAAGCTACTTCAACCAGTTATGGAATGAGATTCAATCTAATTAACCAAACAAAAATAAAGGGCATAGACACCATAGCCTCATAGTGCATGAATCATGCACTATAGATCATTTAGCATGCCACCAAAATCACTCTTTTGGCATAAACCTAGTCAGATAAAGCAAGAAAACCAGATGGCACAGGAAACCTCTTTATGCAAAGAAGCAGCCGATGAGGAGAGTGCAAAGACCTAAGGCGTTTCCTGAATTAGGAGGGCACAGTTAGGGCCATCAGTGCCAGAAGCAAGAGAGAACCTGAAGGTGGCAAGCTGCTGGGAAGGTACAGGCTAAAGGTTAGAGTTTTAATTTTTTGTACATGAATGTTTTTCCCGAAAGTACTTCGCCCTCTTCATAACCTTCAGTTGCTCCACTGTTCTGTTTTCTCAGCTCATGAGATCCCTGTTGCTTCACTGTCTCCCTCCTGAACTTGGATCTCATGGTCAGCCATTTCAACACTGACTTCTGTGGCCACAGCAACTCCTACATGCATTTGACTTTCTACCATTCCAATCCCCAACCTGAGTCATTCATATTGTCTACTTTTACTCCTCCTGGGTTGGAAAGCACTGCTGACTATGAGTCTACCAGAAACTCCCTCACTGCTAATTACTGATGCTTTTATTCATCCCTTGACTATCATCTGAGCACCACTAGCTGCTCTAAACCTTTCCCCACACTATAGTATCTAATATACTGCTCTTCCCCTGATGTGTCATCTACTACATTACAGAATGAATTAAATCTATTCTATATCAACAAACTCATCTTCCTTCTACTTCACCCCAAAGCACCTCGGTAGCTATATATCCTCAGCATGAGCTCTAATTCTCACTGTGACTGCACCTGTGCACACCTTCTCAGAGAAGGAGGAATTCCTCTCCTCTAAGGTAACCATTCCCTCTGTGCTCTTGATCCCACTGTCTCTTGTCTACCCGTAACTTTGTTTCACCGACTGTCTCTGCCTTCCTGCCTGTATTTTCTTTTCCAGCTTCTTCAAACACCAAGACCACCACCACAAACAAAACTATGACACAATACTGAATTCTACAGACCCTAATTATCCCTCAATTCTTTCCTCCTCTCCTTCCTTCTACCTTGTAAACCTCAAAATAGTTTTATAATACCTTCCTCCCTTTCCTCACCATTCATGTGTCCATAACTTCCTGAAATTGCTTTATCTCCCAATTTATTGAAAAGCTCTCTCTTCAAAGTCATCTGTGATGTCTTAATGACCAAATACACCCTCTTCACTCCAAGTTCCCTTCCCTTTGGCTAATCAGGACAGAAACTGTTCTTACTTCTCAAGATACTCTTCTACTTCACCAATTCCACTTCTCCCATTTGCCTTCTAAACGAAGCCATAATCAAAACTCACTTCTTAGCCTTCTTCTGAGATCTCATTATTAATTACAGATTTACTCATCACTTCTATGCAGATAATTCTCAGTTCTATACCTCTACTACTAAAACTCCTCTTTTCTGAGAGAAAAGAATTTATTGAAGTATAATTTATGTACAATAAAATGCAAACTTTTAAGTGGTTACTTAGATGAGATCTGATAATTGTATACTCTGTATAAACACCACTCAAAACAAAACAAAAAAACCCATTTTCATCACCTAAGATAGTTCTCTCTTGTCCCTTTCCAGTCAATTCTCCCCCCTCCCCAGAGTGAAAAGAGACAACCACTTTTCAACTTCTATTACCATTTATTAGTGTTGCCTGTTCTAAAACTTCACGTAAATAGAACAGTATAGGCTCTTTTGCGTCTAGCTTCTTTCACTCAGCATAACATCTGTAAGATTTGTTCATGTTGTTGCATGTATAAGCAGTTCATTCCTTTTTATTGCTGTGTCGTCTTCCACTGCATTACTATTTCTTTTGGATACATTCTCCCACTGATGGACATTTGACTTGCTCCTGCTTGTGAAAAAGGTTGCTAGGAACATTCTTGTACAAGTCGTTTTACGGACATTTGTTTAAATTTTTCTTGGGTAAAAGCTAGGAATGGAGTTGCTGGGTAATACGGTAGATGTACATTTAGCTTTGTAAGAAATTGAAAAAGTGTTCTCCAAAGTGGCTGTACCATGTTACACTCTCACCAGCAATATATGAGAATACTAGTTGCTTCATATCCTCACTAACATTTAGTATTATCAGTCTTTTAAATTTTAACCATTCTAGTTGATATGCAATTTTATCTTACTGTGGTTTTTAATCTGCATTTCTTTGATGACTAATAATGTTGAGTAATTTTTCATGTGCTTATTTGCCATTTATATATTTTCTTTTGTGAAGTGTCTGGTTCCAGTCTTTTGCCCATTGTTAAATTGGGTTGTCTGTCTTTTTATGTTGAATTTAAGTTGTCTTGAATGTCATTTGCTTCCCTATCTTCAACTGCCAACAGCTCATATCAAACTAAAAGTCCTGATGTTAGCTCCAACAGCACAATTAAAATCTAATTTGTAATTTTTCAGTCAGGACCCAAGCCTCTTTATTGTTATCAACCACAACACAAATATTCTTCCATCACATTTGCTTTAAATCCTAACTCTCGATGTTTTCCTCTTGACAGTCAATAAGAACTCTTGGGAGGTGGTAGAGTATAACTATTAATGTCCAGGCTCTGGGATTGCATGGTTCAAATTCGGACTCTGCCACTTACTTGCTGTGTCACTTTGGACAAATTACCGAATCTTTCAGTGCCTGTCTTATAAGGTTTCTGTGGTTTTATTTTTATTTTATTTTATTTTTTTTTGTGAGGAAGACCAGCCCTTAGCTAACATCTGTCGCCAATCCTCCTCTTTTTGCTGAGGAAGACTGGCCCTGGGCTAACATCATGCCCATCTTGCTCTACTTTATATGGGACACCACCACGGCGTGGCTGACGAGCAGTGCATCGACGGGTGCCCGGGATCCGAACCTGCGAACCCCGGGCTGCCAAGCACGGACTAAACCACTGCGCACCTCCCCCGCCATGGTTTTAAATAAATAAATCATGTAAGGTACTTTAAATAGTACCCAACAAAAATGGAGTGCTCAATAAATATTACTTATTGTTTTTAGAATGAAAATGACTTTTGCTTAAAATATTTTCTCATGATTCCAACAACTAACATCTTAATCTAGGCATTCAGCCTCTTACTTCTAGACAATTAAAATAGTCTCCTAAATGGTCACTTTCCTCCTCCTCTAATTCAGACTACACACTCCTGTTGGATTTATCTTCCGAAAAAAAAGTCCTTATATACATCATCACCTTTTGTCTCATCATCACCTTTTGGCTCACAGATGCCCACTCTAACAAATAATCCTAACCCTTTATCCAAACACTTAAGGTCTCCCACAACTGGTCCTTACATACCTCTCTACCACCTGCCTCTTACATATAGAAGTAGGGAAAGAATTCAAAAGGTATTGAAAAGATTGAATAAAATAGAAAAAGCCAGAAGCAGCAATATAAGCACATTACTTAGGGAAATGGAGGCAAATCTCAACTAATCAGCTAAAAGAAGTGAAAGTGGTTGTATCTGACGAAGAAAATAGGGGTACGAAGAAGGATGGGAAACCAATGTTTTCTGTAACAAATCTTACAGAGTTATTTGACTTCTTACACTAGTACATATTTAATTTTTGTAAAAATAAAAACTTGGAAGATAGTAAGACACAGGCTGAGAGAAAGACAAAAAGAAGGAGAAAAAGAAAGAAATTAGATTATTAACTGAAGCAGATAGCATAATGTGCAATTTGCTTGTCCATACCTAAGGATAATCTGTAGACCTACGTAAGGAATAGTTGGGCACATCCATTTACTTAGTGGAGCTACCCTACTTGCAGATTGAAGAGCTTGGATTTTATCCAATAATCAATAGGAAGATAAGTGAAGGTTACTAAACACAGGAGTAATATAATAAAAATAATATCTGGGGAAGACTAAATAGGAATTATATCTGAAATGTACTTGACTGGAAAATAAATGGGAGGTGGTAAGACATGAGGTCTTTACTAATTGAGATATGAGGTGATGAAAGCCTAGATCAGGGTGATGGCTGTGGAAACAGAAGGATTTAATTTCAAGTCATTTTTCAAGAACACAGGGAATGATTTGCTGGCCAACTAAACACAAAAACTAAGGGAATGAAAAAAATAAAAAGGAACACAACGCCCTCCAGCAGAGTAGGCACTAAATGAATACTTGTAAGTTAAATAAAGAGTAATTCCAAAGTTACAAATATAAAAAATAAATCTTAATATATAGTTCTTAATACATAGCTCAATACTGTTTATGTGGTTCTTTTTCATTTCAGTCTCCAGTTGACTTAAAACATTTTTGGCTCAGAATTTACTTAAAATCATATACATATTTTTCACTACTTGATTAATGTTCCATGGACCGGACATAATGTTCCATCTTCTCACTTCTATTTCACCATCCTCTTGGGATCCGTGTCAGAAACTGGCTGGCTACCTGATAGCTCTTTGCCTGAATCTATAGTTTACTCCATCTTATCTTCCATATTTAACCTAGATATTTTACATTAAATATAAACTTTATACATTCAAAATCCCCAAATTATGCTTCAATTTATACAAAACAATGTGATCTAAACCTTTATCATCAAAGGTCTTAGAAAGAAAGAGCAGTTTAGAATATTCCATTTTCATAGAAATGACATCTAACATGTAATAGCCATTTCTAGTTTACTCATAAAAATATACCCTGAAGCTTTAAAAATATTCCAATGGGTAAAGACTTAAAAATCCTTCCCTTGAATCCACTGCCCTTCTCAACTACTTCCCCATTTCTTTTCTCTCTTTTTGCAGCAGAAATCCTTGTAAGAGTTGTCTATTCTGCTCTCCCCATTTCTTTTCTCTCATTTGCTCTTAAAACCCTTTAATCTAGCTTTTGGCCCACCTGCTCCACCAAAACTGCTGTTACCAACTGCCAAATACAATGGTCAATTGTCATTCTTCATCTTTCTTGATCTATTAGCAGCATTTGACACAGATGTTCACTCCATCCTCCTGAGAACACTTTCTTCACTTGGTTTCCAGGACACTGTCTTCTCTTGGTTTTTTTCTCTGTCTCCTTTGCTGGTTCCTCCTCTTTTCCCAACCTTTTACTATTTGAGTGCCTTGGGGATCAGACATTCATCTCTTCCCTAATCATACTCACTACTTAGGTGGTCTCCATCTGTCAAGAAAGGCTACTGATTCTACTTTCAAAATATATCGTGAGACTGACCACTTAGCACTATGTGTACTGCTACTACCCTGGTCTGAGTCATCATTGTCTCTTACTTGGACTATTGCAATAGCCTCCTACCTGCTCTCCCTGTTTCTACCCTTGTTAACTACAATCTCTTCTCAATACAGCAGCCAGAGTGATGCTTTCAAAATGTTAAATTAGATACAATCAGTTCTTTGCTCAAACCCCTCTAATGGTTACCTAATTTTATTCAAGGTAAGAGCCATAGTCCTTACAATCACCTACACAGCCCCCAAATCTGCCCCACTCCTGCCTCCCATTTACCTCTCTGACCTCATCTCCT
This sequence comes from Tapirus indicus, assembly GCA_031878705.1. NCBI lineage: Eukaryota > Metazoa > Chordata > Mammalia > Perissodactyla > Tapiridae > Tapirus > Tapirus indicus. The sequence goes on along the minus strand of CM062924.1, from coordinate 60,144,528 downwards.
ACTATTCTGTCTCCTCGCTCACTCTTGCTCTTCCCTCTTGCTTGCTTCTCTCCTGCCACACTGACCTCCCTGCTATTCCTTGAATACACCAAGCACACTGCTGCTTTAGGGCCTTTGCATTTACTCTTCCCTCTCCCGAGACCACCCTCTTTCCCCCCATCTATATAACTGTGCTTTCTAGTCTTTGCTTAAATGTCAGTAAGCCTTCCCTGACCACTCTATTTAATACTGCAATCAACTCCACCACTCCCCATGTCCCCTTTCTCGCTTCATTATTTCCATACCACTTATCACCATCTAATATACTAATATTCACCACGTAATATATAATTTATTTATTGTATCTATTGTCTCTCTCCCCACACTAGAATGTAAGGTTCATGAGAACAAGGATTTTGGTCTGTTTTCTTCTTTGTCGTATTCTTACCACATAGAACAATACGTGACACATATTTGGTTTCAATAAAGATTTCTTGAAAGACTTACTGACTGAATGAATGAGTGAATATAAGAAAGAATAGGAAAGAAAGAAGGAGAAAGGAAAAGAACAAAAAGAAAGAAGAAAGGAAAAGAAAGAGTAGGAAAGGAAAGGAAGGAACTTGCCCAAAGCAATGCAACAATTAATATGGTGTAGCCAGCATTGTATACCAGATCTGCTTGGCTTCAAAACCCATACCATTCTATTATAGCATCAGTTAAGAAGCTTCTAGTTGAAAAGAGTATCTTAAGAATTTAAATAAACTCAATAAGCAGTAGTACAAAAAAGAAAAAAAAATAAGTAAAAGAGGTAAGCCAACTATCTTTCTTGAAATACAATTAGAAAATTATTCAATCAGAACAATTTATTTAGAATTCAACTGTAAATAATACATTTTTCAAAATCAAAGCAGTGTATATAACTCTTTTTTTTCTTTTGTGTGAGGAAGACTAGCCCTGAGCTAACATCCGTTGCCATTCGTCCTTTTTTTTTACTGAGGAAGACTGGCCCTGGGCTAACATCCGTGCCCATCTTCCTCTACTTTATATGGGATGCCGCCACAGCATGACTTGACAAGCGGTGCGTCTGTCCGTGCCCAGGATCCGAACCTGCAAAACCCTGGGCAGCTGAAGCGAAGCGCGTGAACTTAACTGCTACGCCATTGGGCTGGCCCCGTAGCTCTCTCTTTTTTTTTAATTTTTATTTTTTTTACCTTTTTTTTTATTGATGTCTTAATAGTTTATAAAACTGTGGGGTTTTAGTTGTACATTTTTGTTTGTCCGTCACCTTGTGGATGTAATCCTTCACCCCTTGTGCCCACCCCCCAACCCCCTTCCCCTTGGTAACCACCAATCAGTTCTCTCTTTTTAAAATAACTACAATTAAAGATAATTTTGAGAGGATCAGAGACTTCTACTTTTGACCAAGATGGAGTAACAGGAACCAGATTTACCCTCCTGCCTGAAACAACCCACCCCCCAACAAACAAAAAAACAGATAAAAATATATGAGACATTGTTTATAAGACAGTGAACATCAGGCAAAGAAGGAAAGTGATCCCTGAGAGGAAATAAATCAGGTGAGACCTATGAATGCCCTCGACTAATGCCTTGAGAGAGTGTCTAGGCTACAATGTAGGGAGGGGAAACCCAGGCAAAGCCCAGCAAAGTCCCTGAGTTGAGGAGACAGAGCTGAGACTCGAGGGACAATAAGGCAAATAGAGGCCACAAAACAGACTACCAAAGAAGAGAGAGCTACACACAGAGAAAACTCCAAAGATCTGCAGAGGGTCCCCCTTGGGCATTCAGGAGAGTACTGATTGGCACACGTGTGAGAAAACTACCCGAGGCCAGAGAAAGAACTGTCCGACAGGATTAGAGAGAACAGTGCCTGCTACCAGAAATAGTGCCTGTTCCTACTGGCCAGGCTAGAAAAATGCCCAGAATTCACGGGGCATTTGGGTTGAAAACTCCAAAGTGGGAAATAGACCTAGACTGAACACTGCTCCAGTCATAAAAGAAACACCCAAATAGATCAAACTGTTTCCAAATAACTGCACCCCAGAACAAAGGTCAAGACAAGTTATAGAAACACAAAAATACGTGGCAACCAATAAGGTAAAACTGACAATGTCTGGCATTCAGTCAAAGACTACCAGGCACGTAAAGAAGGAGGAAGACATGACCAAAACTGAAGAGAAACATCAACCATTCAAAACTGATGCAGAACTGCTAGAGATGTCAGAGTTAGGAAACATGGACATTAAAAGTTATTTTAAAAAAAAAGACCCGAGTCAAGTTTATAGAGCTGGAAACTACAATGTCTGAGATGAAAAGTACATTGGATGAGATTAATGTCAGATTAGACATTGCAGAAGAAAAGATTAGTGAACTTGAAGCCACAGAAATAGCAACTATCCAAAATGAAATACAGAGAGAAAGAGGAATCTTTTTAAAATGGAAAAGAGCATCAGTGAGCTGTGGGACAATTTCAAACAGCCTAATACATGTGTAATTGGAATTTCTGAAGAAGAGAAGAGAGGGGTGGGCCAGAAAAATCAGTTAAGAAAATAATGTCTGAAAATTTTCTGAATTTGATGGAAACTGTACATTCATAAACCCAAAAAGCTCAACGAAGACCAAACATAAGAATCATAAAGAAAACCACACACAAACACATCATAATGAAATTGTTGAAATCAATGATAAACAGAAAATCTTAAAAGCAGCCAGAAAAAAAAGGCATGTTACATGCAGAGGACTGAAGAATAAGATGACTACAGATTTCTTCTCGGAAATAATGCAAATGAGAAGACAGTGGAACAACATCTTTAAAGTACTGAAAGAAAAAGTCAGCCTAGAATTATATACACCCAGTACAAATATCTTTCAAAAACAGACAAAATGAATAAAGATTATTTTAGACATACAAAAGCTAAAAAATTTCATCACCAACAGATCTGCACTCCAAGAAATGCTAAAGAAATTCCTTCAAGCAGAAAAAGAATGACAACAGATGAAAATATGTATCTACACAAAGAACAAAGATGAAAACATGCATCTACTTATAGAGATGCAGTAATGGTAACTCCACTGGTAAACATATAAGATTTTTTTAAAAATATTGAAATTTCTTTAAGACATAATTAACTTTTTAAACAAAAATAATGACACCATATTTTATGTTTTATAAAATAGGTATAAGTAAAATGTATGAGAAAAACATAAAGGCCAGGAAGCACAAAATAGAAGTATATTATTGTAAGGTTCTTATACTACATGTGAAGTGGTGAATATTCCTTGAATGTTGACTGTAAGTTAAAGACTTGTACATGAATGGTCATAGCAATTCATGTGTAATAGCCAAAAACTGAAACCAACCCAAATGTCTATCAACACATGAATGAATAAGCAAATTGGGGTATACTCATATAATAGGATACTGCTTACAATAAAAAGAAATGATATACTGATATATGCAACAAAATGGATGAATCTTAAGATAATTATACTGAGAGAAAGAAGCCAGACAAAAAAGATTACGTCCTGTATGATTTATTTATATAAAATTCTAGAAGACACAAACTAATCTATAGTGACAGAAAACAGATAAGTAATTGCCTGGTGGTGAGGTGAGGCAAGAGAAAGGAACACACAGAAACTTTTTGGAGTGATGGATATCTTTGTGGTGATGGTTTTTCTCACACACGTGTGTGTGTGTGAAAACAATAAATTATACACATTAAATATGTGCAATATATTATGTGTGAATTATTCCTCAATAAAGCTGTTTAAAAAGCAATTTTGGACTTTAATTTAGGTTATAAACCAAAAATATTTAGACTACCTACAGTGTTCTGGCTCCACACAGTAAAAAGAAAACAGATGAAAGCTAGAACTAATAAAATATTTATAATTTTTTAAGGGTTAGAATGGATCATAGAAATCAATTAATCAAATACTTCCTCATCAGAGATAAAAGAACTGAGTCCTAGAGAGGTTCAGTGACTTGCCAAGGTCTTACAGCTATAGTTAATAGATCAACAGTGGCAGGGATTGTGTTATTTAGGTCACCATTAGACCTAGTACAATGCCTGGGACATAGTAGGAGATCAAGAAATATTTGTAGACTGACCCTTCCCTTGGAGAGAAAGGTTAAAAGGAAAGAAAATCTCCCCTGCAATATAACTGAAAGTTTTTCCCTATCTTTGATTCTCCAATGTCTTTAACACAGATGAGAGAATTAAGTGTACCTTTAATATTATAAATACAAGAGAATAAATTAAATTCCATATTTTTAGCTTACTGGATACTTTATTATATTCTAATGCTTACAAATTTCTATTCATGTTACCAACTCTTAAACAAGCAGGAGAAGTAACAGAAAATACTCCATTCATGAAGATCAATGACATTTTCAAATTTAAAAAAAAATGTAAAGAAAAGTGCTTACCAAAAATTTCTCCATTTTTGGCATATTCTGTCACAAGGTACAACATATTTTTGGTCTCCATTACCTATTGATAAATAATTCCACATTAGTCTGACAGGAAAGGAATGCAATTTACTACAACATTCTACGGAGTTACCTAAATTAAAACTAATACAAGTATAGAAGTTATGAACAATTCGGAAGCTGGCGAAGTTGACAAGATTGACAATATCCTCATGCTAACACTTTGGTGAAAAAAATCTAGATCCTTGCTCGTCCAAGTGTGGCCCACGGACCAGCAGCATAACCAGCACTGCCCAGGGGTCTCTCAGAAATGCTTAATCTCAGGCCCCACCCCAGACCTATGACACAGAATTTACATTTTAACAAAATCCCCAGGTGATTCTTATGCTCAATTTTGAGAAATACTAATATAGATAACAGGAGTTTTGAAGATCGACTTTTCACCACCTTCTCCCTGACTTTTCTAGCCCTGTTATATGATGGATTCTGAGTAAGAAAAGAGTGAAATAGAGCTCAGTTTATTTGGCTTGGAGCCTAGCTAATCTGGCACAATGTGATACTCCTCCTACTATACTTCAATATTGCTACAAAGTACTGTTATTTTAAAACATTGTTCAAAAGCTTTTTCATAACTCCATTGCTATACACTTATGTTTAAATTCGCTTTTCTAGGTTCAGAAAGGAAGCATGTCATTGTCACAAACATGAGTTTTCAAACTATACTGAACTGAAAAGAAATGAATTTATAGATTCAAAATGAGTGAATTTTAGATTGCTTCTCTATAACACTCTTTATCTTTTTACCTTCCCGCACATGCTAATAATGTCAAATTTAACTGCTACCTACTGAAAGGCTGAAAACTAATTTTGCTGTAACATATTTGCTCTAACATAGGACTATTCCCTATCAGGACAGAAAACTAAGAGCTACTTACAAGTTGGGTCTAAACAAGTCAAATAGTAAATCAATTTAATTGATTTAGTTCAAATAAAGATAGAATCATCATGTGAACCACAATAGTTTTAACCTCAGGTTGGCTTATGGTTCCTTAGAGACTTCTAAAGATATGATTAGTTTTTTATAAGTATCCTCTTTAGGAATGTGAAACAAAATAAAATAAAATGAAGCTTAAAGGGAGAAATATTCTGATATAAAATTGACCTAAGAGGACCTCTGCAGTTGTAGAACTTCAGAAATTGTTTTGAGTGACACACCATAGTCTCTCATTCTTAGCTAATGGTCTCCAATGGTCTCCACACCTTTTTAACTGCAAACTTCTATCAATAAAAAGTTGTTCAGCCAAATATATATATGAATGTACATATGCATATACATGTATATATATATACACATATGTATATGTATTTATGAATATATACACTTAGAGACACCAATTACATACTTGTGTCACTGTATAAATAAATTATGTATGTTATAAAATGCACACGAGAAGATAAATATAAAAAATAAACATAATGAGAAGTTCTAATATTTTTCCTTTTATACCCCAAGGGACACTGTGCTAACCCATTTGCATGCATACAGTGGGATGCTAGCACTAGCTCTTTGAGGAAAAAAAAAAGCCCTGACTCATAAACCAATTTCTGTGGTATAAATATGCCTACCATCACTGATTCTGAGCTACTAAGATGATGTTAATCAGCTTATAAAACTTCTGAAAATTTAACAATCAGCGCTCACAAACCAGTACAGGCCGAGTCTAGCATACCACTGGGTGCACACATCATACTTTGGAGATCAAACTCATAGGCTAGCATACCATAACATTTTAGTTCAAAAATAGTTTTCCAATACAGAAATTCTACATATTAACGAGTAGAAATGTAAAAAAAATGTTTTGCATCATGCTATCATTCTTAAACATAAATTACTCTTTAAAAATCTGAGAAATATCTTCCTTTTAAAAATCATGGCTTACACTTGAAATGGGTGCAGTTTATTTTACAAAAATTATCTTAATAAAGTTGATTTTTAAAAAAATGGCTCATTTACTTTATCTGATAAAATAACCCAAACAAAATATAAGATTTGGCCCTAGCTATTTCAGAGTATGCTACTAAGTAATGCACTATTTTAGCCTTTGTATTTCATCAAATACAAACAGTATATTTTTTAAATAAGCAAAACTGCCATATCCTCATTAATGGTACCATCACCAAACCCAGCAGGTTTAACCAGGGTACCATAAATGCACAACTACAAACTTTTTAAATAAATAAGTGACAGTCAGAGATAACTTAAAATTAAGCTACTAGTAGTTTTTGATTTTCTAAATTTTTTTTTTTGGTGAGGAAGATGAGCCCTGAGCTAACATCTGTTGCCAATCCTCTTTTTGTTGAGGAAGATTGGCCCTGGGCTAACATCCATGCCCATCTTCCTCTACTTTATACGGCACGCTGCCACAGGATGGCTTGATAAGTGGTGCGTAGGTCCACGCCCAGGATCTGAACCTGCGAACCCGGACCGCCAAAGTGGAGCACACGAACCCAACCACTATGCCACCAGGCCGGCCCCTTGATTTCCTAATTTTTTTATTTAAATATAGATAAATGGATGTATTCAGCTTAATAAAAGCATATAATAATCTAACTAACACAAAAGGGAAAAATGATGCCACAAAAAAGAGAACTGAATGTGACAAGCATGGAGAGGTGTAAGGCTAAGTCATACCTGATAAAGTTTGATTATGTGAGGGTGGTCTAACATTTTCATTATTTGTACTTCTCGGTAGATTTTCTCAAGGTTCACTGCATCCAGCTGAGATTTATCTATAATTTTTATCGCCACCTGCATCCCAGACACAAATAAATAAAATTAGTATACAACGGTTAACATTTTCCCGTTAAGAACCCTTTAAATAAATGACATCTGAGACTTCACCTGTAAGTTCCTATGACAATGATGATACCTAGTTTAAATCCAATGCTCATTCATTCATTCAACAAATATTTCTTCAACATCTACCATGTGTAAAGCGCTGTGGTAGATTTTGTCTGGGAGCATCTTCACTGTGCTAGGAAGAATAACCCCACGAAGTTACTTTAAGAAAACATATCTCTCCTTCAGTACAACTGTAATGCCCTTTTATTCCATTTATAAACTGAAGAAATAAAATGTCAGCAGTTTCAACTAGTTATCATCCCACTGCAAAGTTATCTATAAACAAATGATCAGCCAAGTAGAAGATAGTTTCTATTGTACTGAAATACAATTTTTCTAGAAAAGCAAGTGATAGTTCCAAAGACTACAGATATTATCTTTCTGAAAAAAAGCTAAATATAAAGTATTAAAATCCATCTACAGGAAGAAATACTAATTGGATTAAACGTTGTTTTAAAAATCAAAGTGCAAAAACTCAAATGTTACTAACTATACTCAAGTTTGACTTCCTTAAAGGAATTTGATTTCAAAAAATGTGTCCTCTTCTTGTCATAACTAGATAGAACCCCAAACCACTCCAAGGGTAATAATTTGAAAGAAGTGCATTCGAAGGTGAATAACTAGATAGTCATAAATCAAAAATCAAGTACTTTTTTCACACAACCAGAAAGAACTAATTTTTTAAAATGAGTAGATATTTGGTTAGGAAATAAGCCATTCTGATTTAAATAAATTATACTAAGTTCTAAAGAAACTCTAAAATGTACTTCGCATTCTACTCAGAAGTATTCTGAACATAATTGTCTCATGCTGTTGTTTCGGGGTAATTTTTCATACCAATTGTTATATGTGCTATAATAGTTCAATACTCCTAAAAGGTACCCAAGAAAATAGGACTCAGCTTGTCAATTCACTTAATTCCCTCACACTCTTGTTTATACAATTAGTTTTTTCTTCTTCTTCCCTTATGGCTTCTCTATCCTTTGCTGTTCGCTCTTAAAGCTCTACTGTAAGGTTTATTTCTTACCTTTCTCTATTTCTCATTTGCTGTCTACAGCTTGTTTCCTGGTTTGAATTGTAACCCACAGAAGAATTCAGGCTTCCCAAGGGAAATCAGATTACTAAATGTAACGAATAAAGTTAAATTTATTGCCTAAGAAGAAAGAGGGGTAGCTCCTTCTCTAGGCAGCAAAGTGTGTAGGTTTTGCGATAGCTATTTTCATTATGTTTGGTGGCGTTTTATTTATTTCCATAATCAAAATATTCTACAAAGTAAAAGGTGCTAAACTTTGCTAGATAAGTAAACTAATTAACATTGTACTTGCTATTACGGACATTACTGGATCACCTCAAACCTAAATACATTTAAAGCAATCTCCTTCTCCAACTAGGAGTATGATAGAATACAGTATTATCAGTTACTTTAGATAATTTGGAGTAAAAGCTGCCAGATAAAAGGATAAGTGTATATTTTAATTTCCTCAATATTCCTTAGGAAGGTAACATGGAGTTTCACAGACATGCATATTTTGAAGAAAATGTCTTACCCTACAATTTTTGGAGTGTGTCTAGATACCGGTACCCCCTCCCCAACAAAAAGCTTTTATAAAGAAATGAGTCACAACCATCTAATAAGTAGAAAAAGAATTGGAGAGAAAGAAATAACCATTTAAAAAATCTCAGCATGATTACTGTCATTAAGAAAAATTTTTACTATATATAATATCTTGAGTATTTATTTAACATATTTAAAGAAAAAGTTTAGATACTAAATACGATTAAATTAAGGTATTACCAAGAGATAACTCCTCTTTGATATTCTTTTGGAACCTTGGCCTCAAACAGTGAAAAAGTGAAAATTATATAAATTACCTAATTAAATTTAATAAGTTATAAACTCATTATTTAACTTTTCTCAGCCAAAAAATCTCAAATGACAAAATATAATTCTCTCCTCAATTTTATCTTGGGTCAGATTATACGTATATGGACTACAGGTCTATAGGTTTATATCTTTCCAGTTACCCCTTGTTTGTAAGGCTGCTATAAGAGGATTATGAAAAAGTAAAGCACTAAAGAAAAGGTAGAGCATGTGTTAGCATACTCCTTATAATAGTTAGGGCAAGTCTAACTACCGTAACAAGTAGACTCCAAAATGTATAATGATTCAAACACAACAGAAGTTTATTTCTTGCTCATGTAGCAGAACTGAATGGGTGAAGAAGCTGGCAGGTGGCCCTCCTCCATGCAGGCATATGAAGTTCAAGAAGGCTTTACTACCTTTAAGAGGTGGCTTCCATGGTTACCCTAAAGGTTGTCTCCATTCTAGCCAGGCAGGAGAAAAAGGCTCGGAGGAGCCCTCATGAGAGGTTTTTATGGGCCAGGCCTAGAATTGGCACACATTACTTCTGCTCACTCCGTTAGTTAGGACTCAGTCACATGACCATACCTAAATGTGAAGGAGCTAAGAAACAGTCCAGTTGTAGGTCCAGGAAGAAGAGGAAACATGGAATTTTGGTGATTAGCTAGCAATCTCTGCCATACTCTTCCAGGTAATTTCTTAACAATGGGACGCTTTACCAAGTACTTCCCAGAAATATAATGATGATGATGATGACTTTCACAGTGGCACAGCACTTTTTAATTTAACAAGATACTTTAACATATTTTATCTCATTTATTTCTCAACTTTGTGAAGTAAATGAACAAGCAGTTCATCCATGAGTTGACGAAACTGAGATTCAAAAGATGTTACATAATCTACAAAGGTCCTAAAGCATAAGTGAATTAATGGGAAAAAACCGCAGGCCATCTACCGCCAAGTTCAATCTTTTCACTCTTTCAAAGAGCCTATTATTCACACATTTACTGAGCACCTGTAGCGTGCTCGGAATTATGCCCAGGATGCAAAAATGAACATGATCTGATTCCTATCCTCAAGGAACTTAATAGGCCTGTGAGAACATATTTTGGAAAACAAATTTATCAACAAAAAAATATACATTTGGGGATTTCCTCAATGGTGTCTGCAAGTCCCAACTTACAAAAGGGTTGTGTTCCAATTATGAAGTTAGACTTCTGGAAACTTACTCTCTGCATCCCTTCTCTACTTAGTTCTGAACATGGTAGCAAGGACAAAATCTGCATGGTGAAAGTCAAGCAAGAAACTATGTAAATTGAAGGATCCCTTTTTATCATTGTTCATCTAAATTATTTAGCTCTCTAATTCTTAATTATGCATGCAATATCTTAAAAAAAAACCTTCAGTGAATTTATATGGAGAATTAATATTCCTTCTCCTAGGGGACAAAAGGAAGGTTTCCTATACAACTTTGGAGGGCGTATAGATAAATCAGATTATTATCAAACTAAATCCCATGTAAAGTAGCAACACTGAATATTCAACCTCAGAAATATGAAAATGTGAATTAAAAACCACTGATTACTCAACCTCAGAAATAGGAAAATGTGAATTAAGAACAACAAAATACCTAATATAATGTTATATGTCAATTATATCTCAAAAATACTATTTTCACTTATTATATTTACAAAGATTAAAAAGTAAACACCCTTTTGAGCTAAGGTTCAATGAGATGGCCACTTTTATATATTGCTAGTAGGAATATAAAATAGGTTATAATTTTTCTGGAAGGTCATTTGGCAATCTTTATCAAGAACCTTAGAAATCATCCATCCCATTTAGCCTAAGAATTCTACTTCTGAGAAATTATTTGAAGGAAATAATCTGAAATGATGATAAAGACTTATGTGCAAACATATTCAAGTGTATTATTTATAATATAAGAAAAAGAAACAATAATTGGGAAATAATTATAAGAATTATGGTAAATTTATTTAATGACTTATGCAGCTATTAAAATAGTTCCTTTTAATAATATGGAGAAATGCTTAGACTAAAATATTAAATAAAAAATCAGGATATCAGTACAGTCCCAACACAGGTTATGTATAGAAAAAGATCAGGAAAATCTAGATACAAATATGATGAAAATGTTATTAATGGGTGAAATATATCATGGATTGTTTTATTTTCTTGCTTTATACTTTTTTGTGCAATTTTCCTTCAATAAGCATGAATTACTTTTCCAATAAGAAAAAAGAAAAATGAGATGGAGTTACATTTATCATATATGCTAACTTCTCCATCTGTGAAATCAGTCATTTTCATTTTCTTATTTTCTAAATTCTCTATAAAATGGCTATATTATTTTATAAGATTTAAATATTAAAAGACTACATACATAGAAATGTTTCCAACAATGTTAAGTAAAAACAAAATACATATAAAAGTAACAACTATGTAAAACACAAATGTGCAAGGAAGACAAGGATTAAATTCAAGAGCAGAAATGAAATAATGTTAAGCTGATGGATAAAAGAAATTTTTTCACTTTTCAAAATGTAATTTAATGGTAATGTTACCTTGTCTTGATAATTTTAGAAAAAATTATTTTACTTCTCATAAAAGAAATATTAATCTCATATATTTAAAGAAACCACAGATACAAAAGTGGCTTCGTGGGATTTTGTAAGGAAGTTACACAGTAAGAGCTATTCTTCTAGTAACAAATCAGAAGGGATTAATTTATGTTTGCTGTCTGAGGTAATACTTGCTTCAGTGCTTTTTAATAGTAATACACTAATTCTACACTGTTCTTCTGAAATACCAAGTAGCATTATCCTTACCATACAATTAGATCTTTGAAATTAAAAATAAATGCACTTTTCAAGTTTATACATCGAATCACAGGTGGAATTCTGATACTAGCCTATCATTTGATTGAAAAGTGAATGTGATTGGTCTACATGAAAAGGTTTCTGAAAGCAGTAAGAGTTAGTAGTAAAACTGACATGGACTTTTCTAGTTATCCTTTAAGAATAAATAAATTTGACATTTTTTCCAACTTAAAATTTGACTTGTAAAATAAAAAATTTCTATAATAAAATAAATCCTCATTAAGATTTGATTTGACTTTTATCATGGTGGAGAAGGAAAACAGATTGGAGGAAAGGTGAATGTCACTACACTTTGAGATCCATAAAAATCGAACTGAAAGTTTTTTTTTTTGGTGAGGAAAGTCAGCCCTGAACTAACATCCATTGCCAATCCTCTTCCTTTTGCCGAGGAAGACTGGCCCTAGGCCAACATCCATACCCATCTTCCTCTATTTTATACGTGGGACACCTGCCACAGCACAGCTTGATAAGCCGTGTGTAAGTCCACCCTAGGGATCCAAACCTGCGAACCTCGTGGCCACCAAAGTGGAGTGCATGAACCCAACCACTACGTCACTGGGCCGGCTGCAAACTGAGAATTTTTAAGACTGTAAAAGGAGTGATTTAAAATAATTTATCTTAAAAATTATTTAAACAAATCAACCAAAAAGACAACTCAATTAAAAAATGGGCCAAGAACAAAAAAGCAATGCACAAAAGAAATGTAAATAATCATCTTATAAAACTGTATAATCAAAGTAAATCACAGAAATGCATTCAAACAAAAGTATTATTTTCCCCTATCAAACTGGGAAAAACTTAAAAAATAACATTCCCAGTATGTAGGCATTCTTCCTGATGAAAATTAATAGGTATTTCTTTTCTGGATGGTAATCTGGCACCTCATGCCATAGATACAGATGTAAGGACATACTCCTTGACCCAAGAATTCCATTGCTATGAAATTACCCTGAGGATGCACAAAGATGTATATATAGGAATGCTCTCTGAAACGTTATTTTAGAAAAAAGAAACAGCAAGAGAGAGAAATAATCTAAATGTTCAATAATAGCAAATTGATTAAATAAAATACAGTCATATGCAAGGATACTATTTAACCATGCTCTAGGCATTTTTTTAAAAATGGGGGGAAATGTTAATAACACATTAAGTAAGAAACAGACATGTGTACATATAAATAAAATATATGTGAATAACTAAGAGGATATGAACCAAATATTAACAGTGGTTATCTCTTGGTATGGATGGTGGAATTAAGAATGTTTATTTTTTTCTTTGAGCTTTTCAACAATGTCTAAAATGAAGATACATACATTTTGTAATTGGGGGAAAAATAGATAAATACTATGTTTATTTTAAAGAAGAACGTAAAACAAATTTTAGTATCATTTTTCAGTTTAATTCATCCAAGATTCATCTCTCAACCTGTTTAAAGTATTTTTTAAAATGAAGAGTTTCTGATGAAACTCCCAAACGTAGTTGTCTTTGATTCTTCTAATAATCTCAAACTGGGTGTATGGGCTGTTTTTCTGAAGGGTGGGAAAGCATTCTCCACGAATGTTCTGTATAAAGAAACTTTTACATAAATAACAATTCAAAAACATGAAGGTGGAAGGTGGAAGAGGTACTAGGTACGCTGAAAAGGATATCTTAATGAATTTCTGGAATCCATTTGGCTTCAAGGCAATGAATCTGCCATTAGCAGTGGCCCATAAATCAAATGCTATCCTGTGAATCCAAGAATCAGGGCCAGTTTCAGTTATTTCCAAATAAATGTTTTCTTAATTGCCTGATACTGAGATAGAATTTCCCAGTGGAATTAAAACCAGAATGTATTAAACTCTGTTAAAGTTAAAAATTTCTACAGAACATAAAAATTTACACAACTTTTATTTTGCATGTTTGTTTTCTCCCACCTCCCCCAAAAAGAACAGATCATTTTGAACAATACTTAGCAAAATAATTTGCCAAATATTACTTGCCTGGAGTGCCAAGAAACTAGAGAACAATTTCTAATAAAGCATATATATTCCATGACAAATATAATTTTTATTTCCATACACAATTAAAGATCATACAGAAGCCCAGATACAAATATTAGTGATTAAGTTATTTGGTAACAAGTCCTTCTGTTGCACACAGTACAGCTGCTTCTTGCAATCTGGAATATTTCACAGCACAAGATTAATAACAAGACAACTGAGAAGAGTCTTCAGATTTTAAAGCAAAATCTAAAATTCAAATGTATTTAAAAAGTAAGTTCTCTTCTTCAAGAAACACTGTAGTAATCAGGGTGTAATATGCCCTTCTCTTGTTTCTACCCTTGCTCTAAAAATGCAATTTTGATACTTTATATGGAAAGCTTTAAAAATACTTACATTTTAAGGTAACAGTTAATTTTAAGAATCATGCCTAAATGTAAAAGCCCCAAAATGCACACAGAAAGATTTTTGGTGAACAAAAGTAGTCTTCAGAATGTCCTTCTATCAGTTTTGCATTACAGTTCTCTTAAGGATAAGTAGCCCAAGACCTACACGCCATTTTAATAAGGTTATTTTCAGAACCTCTGTGAAGTATCTTTAGGATATTGACCATACACTTATGCTCTTTAGCTAAGCAATATAAGAGGTATGGTATTGAGGAAAACTCAATTATCTGTCACAGAAAAGGTCTGAAAATAACTAATAATGGTTATCTCTGGGAGGAGATATTACGGTTAATTCTTTTCATTTATCTATACTTTTTAATTTTTCAATAATAAACAAGATAGATTAGATAAAAAATACATAATTCTTTAATGTAAAAATTTTACTTGGTAATTTCCCTTCTAGGAATTTACCGCCAATTCCTCCTCCCTAAAAAATTAAAAATACAGACATAGAGTTATATGCACAAAAATCACTCACTGCAAATTATTTACCATATGAGAAAACTGGAAACTATACGATATTCAATAATAAGGAAATTAAGTAAAACAGGATTCACCTGCAAGGTAGGACACTATGCAGCTATTAAAAATATCTTATAAAGTTACATATAATAAACAAAATGCTTGGGCTATAAAGATAAGTGGAAAAAAAGGATACTATTTATATAAGTGTATCTACCATGTGATCTCATCTATGGAATAAAATGCATTTAAAAAAAAGACTAGAGGGAAATATGCCGTAATGTTAAGAATGATTTATTCCCACTCGTGTTGGAATTGCATAGATACTTTTTTGTGCACTATACTCTTCTTTATGTTTTCTACAGTGAGACTATATTTCTTTAATAGTCAGAAAACAAAAAAAGTTTGAGGGCACGAGTGACTTTTCTGGAATTTTATTTAACAGACAAAAAACGAGAACCAGTCATACACTTAGAAGGAAAAAGTTCTTTGCTAGTACAGTATTAATAAAACACTACTCAAGGATACTCATAGCATAGCAAACTAGCAACCACTATTGCCTAAAATAATTTAACAGTCTAAATGCTATTATTCTTTTCTCGTTATGCTAATTTTATAAAATTAGCTACTCTAATTCATAAATCACAAACCAATACTACAAAGCTTTTATGAAGTATTATATTAGGAAGCTGGATTCTATCACCACCTGACTTCCCTTTTGTGTGCGAAATTTACATAGAGATCTAACATGAGAACACGGCTTCACGTGATGATGTAATTATATTTCTCAAACAATGTTAAGCTATTTGATAGATTATACTAAAATGAAGATCTCTTTAGTCTGCAGTTTTTTTTCCCCCTAAAAGGCAAACAGTCTGGATCGCCCAAGCTCTGTAGAAAAGACATCATTTTTGAGTGATATAAAACAAGAGACGGAGAAGAACCAATTAAAAATAAAAGGGTCCAATTGTTCATCACACAGATGTTTAAACTAAGCCATAGAATTTTCCTTAGGTTCAAACTTGGGAAAAAAGACCCCTAAGTTTTAAAACACACAAACTTACATTGATGTTAAAGCATATGATATTGAAGAAACCTTTACAAGCAGTAAGTATAATCACGATATTTTGCTGATATTGTTCTTTACACCATAGTAATTGTTCTCACTGTAATTAGTACTGTAGTATGTTCAGCAATGAGAATCTAAAATAATGTTAAATAAAACTTTAAAGTTTCCATTAGTCAGATGATTTATGGTATTTGAGGCAGTTGTTACATTTATTAAAGACACAAATATTCATCCAGTGAATGAAGATAAATACTGCTTAAAAAAACCCTAACAACAAATAGCATACTTTAAGAAACAATTGTATCTGTGCCACTAGCTAAGCAATTCTTAATGCAAATTACCATAAAAGTGCACAGAGCAACTTTACAAAACGAGATTCACAGGAACTTTTCTCTTCATTAATTACCTTGCTATTTCCCTCACCCCTCTCAACTTTAATATCTCCAATCACACCAAATTACCACACTCACACTCAACCATCTTAAATTCACACTACTTCTTTTTATATGTTAAGGACATCTTTAGAAAAGCACAAGGGCGATGGGTTCTGTGGACTAGAAATTTAGCTTTTAACTTCAATCATTTTACACATCTCTACTACACACACAATTCAGGATCTGATTGCTCTTGCATGATCTGACTTGTGCCTTCAATTACAAAAGCACTGATCTCCCGCTGATAGCCAAACCTTGACACTGCTCCACAGTGCCCCCTAGCTCCACCAGACATATCAGTTTAAAAGGGACACTTGGAACTGTCAACCTCAAGAGAAAGACAGTCATATCAGCTCCACTTAAGCAGTTCTTAAACAGATACAGTATTACCTAAATTTGACCTAATAAATAACAGCTGACTTAAATCTTGCAACTAATACTGATAGGAGCTGATGAGAAAAAAAAATTGTGAACTGATGGGTTTGGAATCCAACTACATAACATAGTTCAAAAGTTCTGCAGAAGATCTGTAACATGCAATCTGTTTGATTTTTAGACAGTCATTAAGCAAAGTCGCATATAAAAATACACACTGAAAATGCCTTCTTTTCATGTAATTTGAGGAGAAATGGCATGGCATTAGGTCATGGTTCTTTAGAGGAATGGAATCAACTTCATTTTTCATTTTAAAAAATGCTGGGATCAGATTAAGTAATCTCACTATAGTCACATTATTTATCATTACAAACAATGTAAATTGCTAACACTGGTAAATTTGCGAGAGGAAAACTTATGACCTTTGTCCTGTTGCTAAAAAATAAGTTAGATTTGGGCTGCTTCAGGATCAGTAGGGGAGGGCAAAAAGGAAAGATGACACAATGACATATACCCCTTCTTTTGGAAATGGACTCCTTCACATTAAGCAAAACTTCTAGGAACAAAAGCTACAAAAATCACTCAAGTTTTCAAATGCCCTTCACCTTACACGGCCATTCTGGAAAAAAAGTCCTATGTTATTCCATATTCAAACTGCAATACATTCACACTAATAAGGGCAAAAACTGAAAAGGATGAAAATTGAAGGAAAAAAAAAACTGAAAAAGGATGAAACTCCAGAACTACATTAAGGCAAAGTAGAGTACGTCAAAAACACAAGATTTTATTCTAAAGAACGGTTTTGTTTCTACCGTTTTTCTAAAGTATTTAATTTGCACGTCTTAAAATAGAGACCCTGAGGAGAGCAGCTTGAAGCAGTGGAAGGAAGGGGGGCGGGTTAGGTAAGAAGAGAGACTTGTGAGAAAATATGTGCGGTGCATTAGAATGTGCAACGGATGGGGGGATGCTGGATTCCCCGTCAGGAAGCAGTTGAAGGCTTTTTGAGTAGAGAGGCAGAATCTGATGTGGCTTAAGGAACGCGTTTTCACAGCCTGAATGGACACCTGGTAGAGGGACAACCCAGGATAAGAAAGACTAACCCATCAAGTGTGCAAATGCAGAGATGACCATTTTAACCAGTCCCATTGTCTGGAATATTAGATGTAAATGCCTCAGGCACGAGATCAAGCTAGCCTGACACCAAATTAGAGACACTGTCGGGCAAAAGGAAGGAGAGAAGATGGACAGTGACCGTCTGGGCATTCCCGGCCACGGGGGCCCTTTCTTCGCGGGTATGAGGAGGGGCGCCAGGGTCCCGGGGGCCGTGCGATACCCCGTCCCGAGAGTCCGAGAGCAGGCGGTCCCCTCCTCGGGGCTGGCGACGTCTCTCATCGCGCAGCCCAGGAGCACCGAGACTTCCCCTCCCACCCCACCCCCAGCTGAAAGCAGGGAAGACGCGGAACTTGGGCTCCGGAGCGGAGGCCACAGACCAGGTCATGGCCCGGGTGGGAGGCTCTGGGCGAAATTCCGTGTGGCCACCGGGGGTGGCGTAGGGAAGGCAAAGCCCCGGCTGGCCGGGTTTCCAAGCAGACGACACTCGGATCCAGGTGACCCGGGCCCGACCCCTTCGGCGCTCACCGACCCCTTGCACCTCCTGGGTCCTCACAGTCCCGGGCCCTCTCGCCTCAGCTAGTGACCCGGCCTCTCGGATCTCCCCAGGCCCCCGCTGCAGCCGCCCCTCACGGTAAACAGCTCCTCTCCCGAACCCTCGCCTCGGACGCTCCCGCCGAGCCCCGGGCCGCACCTCCGTCTTGGTGATCCGGTGCCGCCCCAGCTTCACCACGGCGAAGTTGCCCTTGCCCAGCGTGCCCTCGATGTCGTAGAACCCCACCCGGACCGGCCCGCGCTGCAAGTGCCTCGGGCCATCCGCCATGACCATGCTGGGCCCCGCTGCTAGACACGGCGGACTGGAGCGCGGGCTGGCGGGCGGCGCGGCTCGGCTCGGCTCGGGCGACGGCCGCTCGGCTCGCTCCCTCGCTCGGTCCCTCCTGCTCCGCAGGGCCCAGCCAGGCGCGCGCCGCTGCTGACGTGCGCCGACGTCAGGGGGCCGGGGCAGGGGGGCGGGGGCGGGACCGGGCCTCGATTGGTCACCATGGCGACCGGAGCAGCGCCGACGTCGGCGGCGGGAGGGAGGGAAGACGGGCGGGGCCTGGACGGCGCGTTCCTTCCGGGCTCCGGCGCCCTCGGCTCTCCCCGGGGCCTCGCCGCTGCCAGAGGCGGGGTCGCCGCCCGGCCCGCGCGTTCCCTCGGCCACCGAGCCGAAGGGCAAGAGCGAGCCCTGGTGGGCGGAGCGGAGGAGTGCAGCGACCTGGACCCGGCCAGCGGTCCCGCTCGCCCGCCCTGGTGTTCTCCGCCCACCCGAGAACCTTCCCGCCAAAACCTCTCACCTATGACTACGGTGCGTCCTAAATTTGGCACGGGCGGAAAACTGGCTGAGCAATGCATTGCTCACAGGCTCCTTTCTTTCTATCCTTTTCTTATCTGTTTCTATATAAATCCCTCCGCGTTTTGATGTCTCTGAGGAGTCATTCTAACAGCAGCACGGTCGCTTATAGACTCATAGAATGTCAGCGTTGAAGAGACCTTAGAGATCACTTAATCCAAAGGTTTGGAGCCTCAAATGGCCTTCGGAGCCTCGAATCTCCTGAAATGTATGCAAATTTTTGTTTGAGCTTGTCTCTGGGGAGATGGGACTATAGCTTTTATCAGATTCCCAAACGTGTTGGTGGCCCTGAAAAGCTTAAGAAACACTTGTCTCATCCAATTTCTTTTCAAATGAGGAATCAAGCCCCAGTGAGGGAATTGCCTAGGTCACGCAGGTAATGGTAGAGTTAGGATTGCAAATCACCACACCAGTCTTCCATAAGGTGATCCAAGGAAACAGGTACAGCGTTATTTTACTATTTTGGCGTATATTATGTGGTTCCAGATCTTGGTTTTTAAATGCCAGTCTCCACTAAAAGGAACTAGACCATTTGGTGCGATGGCTGATTGCAGGGCAAAGGAGGGAAGGTATAAAATGCCCTTAAAAGATCTTGTGCCAGAAAGCGAGATTTTCAAAGAATGATGAGGACATGTCAAAAGGAAACAGGAGACTCCACTTACCAAATCTGGGGCAATTTTAGCATCATGAAAGAATAGCAGTAGAAATGGATTATAACACTGAATTTTTAAAAAAAAATCCATGAGTGCATACCTATTCTTAAAATGTTAAGTAAATAAATATAAAGGAGGGAGAAATGGCAGTTCTTGACAGTGGAATGCTAACTAACACACATAGAAATGATGAAATTAGGAAATCTTTTTGCAACCATTATAGTAATAATTGATTCAGAAAGAATTCTCAATAGATGTTCAAATCATTGGGTGAAAGTTTGCTGTGGAACAGGATATTTACACAGTCTCAGAGTGTCCTCGGATTTCTTATTTATTACAAAGGGATAAAAACCATACCTTGAGTGGAGAAATCTGACAGACACTACCCTAACCAAATGATCAGAGTTAATGTCACCAATTATGGGATAAAATGACATGATGTGCCTCCAGATGTGAGGTCCTGAGGAGGAAATACAGTATCTCTTATGTAATATCCCTGTCAAAAATACGTACCTGGAATCCAATCACAAAGAAACAATCAGAAAAATGCAAATTGAGAAATTCTACCTCACCACTGGCCTGTACTCTTAAAAAATGTCAGTGTCATGAAAGACAGAGAAAGGCTGAGGAACTGTTTTAGATTTAAGGGATAAAAAGACATATCACTAAAGGCAACGTGTGATCCTGGATTGAGAGAAACTTGCTATAAAGGAATATTTTCAGGACAATTGTTGAAATCTGAATATGGATTGTATATTAGATAATAGTATTATTTAAATGTTAAGCTTCTTGAATTTTATAATTGTGGTTGTGGAAAAGATTACTGTTATTAAGAGATACACACTGAAGTATTTAGGGATTAAAGTTTTTGATACCTGCAACTTACTCTCAAATGGTTTAGCAAAGATAGATAAGGCAAATATGGCAAAATGTTAAATTGATAAATCTGGCTAAAGGGTATATGGTAGTTCATTGTATTGTTCTTGCAACTTTTCTGAGTTTTAATATTTTAAATGAAAATTAATATGTGTGTATACATTCTATTTTATTATTTTAATTTAGTTTTATTGTTTTGTTTTATGTTCTTTGTGTAATATTGACTGGCTCTTGGGCCCTCCACCTGCTCACTGTGCTTCTGCCCTTCACTCTCCCAAGCAATACCTTATTCTACTGCGAGTTACGTTGTTTGCAAAATTGAGGAGGGAAGTGAGGGGAGGCTGTAAGACTGATGGGATTTCTGGATTGATGGGAGTCATATATGAGGGTTCATCTAAGTAGACCAGGAGCCCACATATGTACCCCAGTTCAAAAATAGTTCCCATATGCATTTTGCCAGTTAGATTAATGTGTTTTAATTGCTTTGGAGGTGGGTTCCTTTGGGAATCTGATGAAAAGCTACTTACTCAAGACCCAGAAAATGCACATAAAGATCCAATAGTGCTAACAACCTCCTCCTTTGAAGTACGACTTTTGAGCAAAAATTAAGACTCATTTCTATCTGATTTTTTAAATCAGATAACCAGGCCAGCCACCTCCTTGCACAATCTGGGAATAAGACTTGATTTGGGGCAGGAAAGAAGAGAAAGGGATGGCAGGGAGTACCAAAAGGTTTTTGACAAACCAGAGTTGAGTGTGAGGGTGCTGAATGTCTAGAGGTTAGAGAAAAAGAGGCCAGAGATGGCGGAGAGCTAGGAGCGGCCGTGCCAAAAAGAAACCTTGCCCACTTGGAAAGGCAGTGGGTGTGCCACTGAAAATTACTGGTAAATTGTAAATGTAACTCTGAAGAAACACATGTGGACTAGGTTAGAATATTGCAACCTTGGAATCCGTGATTCAGCTCTGTTTACTCAGTCCAAAAGTTCTACTTCTCCCTCTCCAATTTCAACCTTGTGTGTCTCTTATGTGCTTTTGCTTCAATTAAATGACCTATATACTTTTTAGCAATTATTAATATTGTGCAACTCTTGCTTTCCTCTCCTCTTTCTCTCTCCCTAGACACGCACACACCCTCCCCTCCACACCCCTCAGGAAAAAGAATAAAAGATAAGAGAAAGAGAAGAGAAGAGAGACAGTTCCCATCTTTTTCTTCTCTGGTTTTAGTATCAGTGAGGTAGAGCACTCGAGTCACCAGATTTCCTATGTGTTTGACCTTTAAAATGCAACATTTCCAGCTAATGCTGTGAGCCCACTGTATCTGCAGTTAAGTTGATTAAAAAATGTTGAGATAACACATCAAAAGGCAAGAGTGTACACATAGAAAGAATTAAGAAAGATGGTGAGAGACTGAGATAAGAATTCATTTGTAACATACTTAGAATAAAATGGACTTAGAATGAAAATGTGGAATGAGGAGAAGAGTTAGCAAAGAGGTAATGGAAGAATGATTTGAAATGTGAGGAAAGAAAACTTCATGGCTCACAATGCTGTACAGGTTTTGCTGAAGCAGACAGTCCATGAACTTGAAAAACAGTGTATGTACCATATGTTTCCTTGATCATAAACAATGTCTACATTTTTACTGTTTTATCATTTCAGGACTGAATGGAGGTTAAGACACCAGTAAGCACAGGCCTAAATTTAGATTTAGTTCAAATCAAAAACTGGTGAAATCTTTATTAAATGACTTTGCTTAGAAAAAATAGATTGCCAAGCTAGAATGAATACTTTGCTTTTTATATTACAGAAGGCAGAAAGTACATGAGAAAATCCAAATCACTGACCTGTACCTATTACAAGTGCTTCTTCTTATAAAATACAGCTATTCCTGAAATATGCATCAATTCTGTCAGGTTAATGAACATGTGGGTGCCACTATGTTTAAGGTACTATTATGGAAATAAACTTGAGGATTGAAGTTTTTAAAGAAAACTTTCCTTGGCTCCTTTAAAGGATGGGTAACTATGCTCTGGTTTTAATTTTTTAAGCTAGTTTTAGCTGTGGTGATCTTCTCTAAATGAAGAATGTGTGATTCTCTCTAAACTTTCAAAATAATTTCAAAAATTTTGTGTCTCCTCCCAGATGACAGATTTTCTTAGGATCTTAAATTTGAAAGGGATCTTAGTATCATGTGAGTCCATCTTCCCATCTGATACAGAAATCTCTAGACACTTGGCAGATGGCATCAAGCTTTGCTTTATTGCTTCATGCTTCATTATATGTCTCACATATAATCTATGTGAGACAGTTCATATCAGTAGAAAAATACTGCCTCATGTTGGCTTTGTAGCTGCTTCTTTCTGACTTCTGTCCATAGTTTTAGTTCTTTTCCCTGGTGCAAGACATTACAAACAAACAGATACACACCTATTGTCATATTCTCTCTTCAGTTCTCCAGGCAAAACATTCCCAAATTCACTGTCCAACTGACTACGTCTCTAGCCCTTTACCCTTTCTTCTTGTGCTTCTTGTGACTCTGGTTTGTCAATGTCTCTCTTAAAATATTGTTCCCAAAACTGAACGTAGTAGCCCAGGTGTATTCAAAGCCGTGTAGAGTACCGGCCATTGACCAGTCCCTCCTTTGACCCAGACACTCTACTCATACTAATTCAGCCCAAGATTGTGCTAGTTTTCTTTTTAGCAGCCACAGCCCACAGTTAAGATTAAGTCAACTAAAACCTCTGGGTCTTTCAAAATAACAATGATTGTTACTGTTTTCTTGGGCAATTGATTTTTTAAAAATATAAATGGAAATTCTGATAGTTAAAATGTCATCTTGTTGATTTTGCTCATTGTTCCAGATAATAGAATCATTTTGATTCTTCACTCTTCTATCATATTACCTAACCTTAGTTCTCTGAACCGTCTGCATATTCCACCTGTACGCCTTCTATATCTTTATTGTAGTCATTATTCCTATTATCACCACTCCTAGTACAAGTGTGTGGCTCATAGTAGGTTCATGACTGGATTGGTAACCTGGTAAATAGGGCAAAGCCTGGGCCAGGGTTTTAGAGCTTGTCACCAGGCATCTTCCATTTTGACTTCCAACAATTTATTGGTCAACATTCATTGATTTGGTTTTTCATATAACCATGAGTTCTAGGAATATTCTTTGTCTGTGCTCCTGGGATAAGGTTTTAAAGAGGGTCCTTGACATTCTAATAGCAATGTTTCAATATATGTTTAAGCTATTCAGCTCTCCATTACTTTCCCTTTAGTTCATTCCTTTTTATTATTGAAGTATTTACTAATCTTCCCTAACCCCATTAGGTCGTAAACTTCTTTGAGGGTAAGGATCATATCTTAGTCATTTTTGAAATTCCTAAATTTTTTAGCAGAATTCAGCAAATGCAGTTTAGTTTGACATTTACTGCATCCATGTGCTAGGCACCATGGTAGACACCGGGGATGCAAACATGAATAAGCCACAGTCCCTGCCCTTGAGAATTTTACGTTTTAGAGCAGGAGCTCTAAAATCTGACTGCTTAGGTGTGACTTGTGGCTCTACTACTTTCTAGCTGGTGACCTTGGGAAAGTCCCTTAATCTTTCTCTGCCTCAGTTTCTTACCAGTTAAATAGTGCTGATAATAGCACCTTCCTCAGAAGATTATTGTGAGGATAGACACGTAAACAAATACTTATAATTTAAAGTGGTGCAAGCTAAGATAAGAGGTTTACATAGGTGGCTCAGAGGATAGGCAATTAGCTCAATTTAAGGGTTTGCAGGCGAGGCTTCCAAAAGATGAAACTTGAGCAGAGTTGTAAAGACCTAGTAAGAGTTAGCCAGGTGAACAAAGATTGGATGAGCATTTGAAAAGGAAGAAACAGCATAAGCAATGGTCCTGAAGGTATGAAGAGGCACGACGTGCTCAGGTAACCACCATCAGTTGTGAATGTCAAGACTCAGTGATGAGAATGTCCACAGATGGAACAGAAAGATACATGAGACCAGGCCATGGAGGGCTCCCTCTTCCCTTTCCAGCCAGACTGCTGCTCCTAAACCTCTCCAAAGAAAAATTCTAAAGTTGCAACTGGGTAGGAAGCTTCGGGAGTGATGGATTCCAACTGTGGCAATGATGAGATGTGAGGGATGGGAGAGAGAGAGGTGTCAAAGATTGTTACCAGGTTTTTGACAGGAGTGAACAGATGCAGTCAGTTACTGAGAGCTTACCATGTGCCATTCACTCTGCTGGGCACTGAACATACAAAGGTGAATGAAATATGGATCCAACCTTCAAAGAGCATGTAATCTATTTCATTCAGACATTTAGTCCTTATTTTTCTAATATGTATAAAGATATTGTAAAAGACTGTTAATTAATTTGCAGAAACAAATATATGTTATGTCTGTGTATTGGAGCAAAATGAGTTGTGCTAGGAGTCAAATGTTCTGCATTGCCATTTACAAGCTCTGGATACATAATTCTGGAGCTTGGTGGAGAGATCTAGGCTGAAAATTTAGAGATTGATAGTACTGATAGTTGAAGTCAAGGATGTGGATGGTATCACGCAATGGGAATATTAAGAGTCACGGAGAAGATGTTGCAGCTACTTATTGCCTTCTGCTACTCTAGGAGCCTGTTACTTACAGCTCAGGGGGATAAACACACAGATTCGGGGCAGCCCAGTTTTGAGTTTGCCGTTATTACTCATCTCTTAAGGGAATAAACATTACAAGTAAGTAAATAGTCATTCTTCTTTTTTTTTTTTTTTTTGCTTGAGCAAAATTAGCCCTGAGCTAACATTTGTGCCACTCTTTCTCTATTTTGTATGTGAGTTGTCGCCAAAGCATGGCTGATGAGTGGTATAGGTCCACACCCAGGATCCGCCCAGGAACCCAGGCCACCAAAGTGGAGCACACTGAACTTAACCACTAGGCCATGGGGCCGGCCCCTAGATAGTCATTCTTTTTAATCTTCAGTCTTGGAAAGTGTGTTATATTGTGAAAACTGGAACCATATTAACTGTTAATTTACTAATGGGCCTGTTCCTTTTGGTTTTGTAGGTATATTTTGGGAACTGTGAATAAGTAAATTTCAGTTTTTAATATAATTATATCCAATTTTGGTGACTTAGTTTTAACCTAGTTTTAGCAGATAGTTTTAGATTGTTTAAGTGTTTGTTGAACTTAAATTTCCTATATTTGTAAGTACAAAAATTATTTTAAAATTTGCATTTATTTTTGGTTTCCAAGACTGAGGAATGTGTTTATTTGCTTAGTTCACTGGCTTAAAGATAGCAAAATACAAAACAAGACAATCAACAGCATCCCCCCCCCCCCCCAAAAATGAAGAAGACAGAATCCTACAGTATTTGTTCAGCACTCGCAGGCATGGGCAAATAAAGAGAAGCATCCCCTCTCTGCCAAGGAGGAGAGGCCAGAGAAATAAAAGGAGAATGGGTAGAGAGGGGAAAATGTTTTAAAATCTAGGGAAAAGAAAGTTTAAAGGAGGAGAATTTCAAGAAGGAGGGAGTACTTTCAATCACTGAAAAGATGTCAAGCAAGATAAAGGTGAAAAGAATTCTGGATTTAGTCATGAAGAGATAATTGATGATCTTTGCAGAGCATTTCAGAGTACTGAGGGCGGAAGCCAAACTGGAGTGAGTGGGAAGTGATGAAGAAAAGTGAGTGTAGACCGTTCTTTCAAGAAACTTGTCTGTGAAGGAACAAAGATAGAAAAGGATGCAGAGTCAAGAGAAGTTTGGTGTTTTGTGTTGTATTTTAATTGGTAGAGAGTTGAGCATTTTTGGAAAGAGCCAGAAGAGAGAAAGATTGAAATAAAGTTGAATAGAGATCATCTATAGAGGGCAATGAAATCTAGAACACAAGTCAGGAGAGGAGATGCCTTCTTTACTCTGATATGAATGGGGGAAGGAAGCAAGGGCAGCTTTGGCTGCAGGTAAGTGGGTAGTTTGCAGCGCAGGAAGTTTACCTTGGCATCAGTGTTCTCTGTGAAGTAGGAAGCAGAATCTGCGCAGAGTCTGAGAGTGGAGGAATAAGACCCTTAAGATGAGTTGTGAAGGTTTGAAATATCTGCTATTAGATTGGGAGAAGAAATCTATTAGGACACATAGAAAACTTGCTGGGTAATAAGAAGCTCCAAGAAGGTCCAGTTGAGGTGGGGAAACCATGAATTGGTAGAAATACCAATCTGCATGGTCACGGGACTTTTTGCAACAATATTTAGTAGCCTGGATATCAGATTGATAGAGGGCTGGAGTTTGCTGGATGGATCCTACAGAATGTCAAAGGGGCAAGTTGAGGATTTGGCAAGAAAATTATTGAAACCAAGTACCATGTAATCTGGATAGAAAGAGAAGTGAAGATAAGAAGCAGCAGGGAGACTGATGGGAAAATGGAGGGCTCAAGAGTCTGAAGCATAAATGAGATGAGAGCCAGGGCATGAAAGATCTTGAGAAGGAGTCATGTCTATTCTGGTATATTTGGGTTAGATGTTGTTTTAGGTGATGGCAAGATCCAAGGCATGTCCTCAAGAATGGGTGATTAAAGTAAAGAGGAGTGATCTGTCTCTTTCCCCACTGTATTCCCAGTTACTTAACACATGCCTGGAACATAATAAGTTTTCAATATATATTTGCTCAAAAAAATGAATAAAAATGTTTTATTTTCTGCTTCTCAGTATGTTATACCAATTCCCGTCTTCCCCACATATTTCTTTAGTTAGTTATAATTATGGTAAATGCTTTAAAAGAAAAGTATTGTATGCTATGAGATTGCATAACATGGGGTCCTGATCTAGTCTGGGGGGGGGTCAAGAAGTTTTCCTAAGGAAGGGACATTTAAGGTGATATCTGAAGAATCAATAGCAGTAAGCCAGGGGATGAGATGTGGGGAGAGCCTTACCAGCGAAAGTAGAAAGATTTCGGACTATCTTGAGATCAGAAGAAGCTGAAAATGAATAGTAACAATGGAGATAGAGGGATAGGCCTGAAGGGGTAAGTTAGGACCATATTATGTAGGGTCCTATGTATATACTAAATCATGAAGTATATTTTGACCCATTAGACTTGAAATGGGAAAAGTTGACTTATAACTATTGTTGTTGTTAGCTTGTAAGCATTAATAGGAATTATATTATATGGATTTTGTGATTCTACACAGTGAAATTTGAAAGCTGAAAGATTATATTTGTCTAAAATGTCTCTTCCAGCGGCCTATCACTTCCCTTCTACAAAGCCTTATTCCTTTGGATCATACAAAGCAAGTGCTTTAGCTTCCAAAAACCACTATTAAAATGCACTTTGGTTACCAGTGAAGAAAGTCTCTAGGCCTCCTTCCTCTCTGCTATTCTAATTTTTTTCCATTAACTTCATGATTGGGTTAACTAGGTATTTGCATAGGGAAAAGATAAGTATCAATTAATGAAATATGAAGAAAGCAAAGAATAGCATAGAGACCTTTGGCTGATGATGGGGAAGAGAGGCTCAGGTAGGTAAGCTTTGTAATGGAGATTTTGAATCTTGGGATGTCCTAGTGCAGCTAAGGTCCCAGGGGTACTTGTTTAACATTTTGTCTAATAGAAACCTACGTAAAACCTCTAATTTTGCCAAGATAGAGAATTATTACCATGGGCTGGCTGCTGACGCCAAGATCAATCTTGGAGGAACTGTAAAGGAAAACCATCATGAAACTAGGAAATAATGGGGAAAAAACCCAGAGAACTCCCCGGGGACAGGGAAGCCTGTTGTGAACTGTTGTGTGTGTGTGTGTCTGTGTGTGTGCGCGTGTATGTGTATATCTGTATACATCTGAAGCCCGGGGCAGGAGACTTCTGTGGAAATTAGCGACAGAGGCTCAGACTATGGTGTAAGTGTTTTTAAGGATAACAATCAGGGCAGAACAGAAGCCAGAGTTTGGAAAACTGGTGGGGATTGACTGACCTTGAGCATTTACTCACCAACCCCCCACTGCCTCCAGCCCCTAGGGCTGGTAAATTACAATCTAGCTGTACCTCCTCTTAAGGCTGCTTTTCCTGAGGGATGGAGGGCGAGGGTGGGCCTAAAGATAGGGCCCTGACCTGAAGAGTTACCTGGTGGCAGGATACCCAACCTGAGCAATTAATTATGGTAGTCTGGTGCTTGGAGCTCTCTACCCTAGGGTTATCCCTTTCTCTCTCCTTGATCTCACTGGATGTTGACACAGACTGGGATCTGCCCTTTGGTCTTTTCCCATACCAAATGCTCAGACAGAAAAGCTGATACCATCAGAGAAATACACGCTTACAGGCTGAAGTAATGAGACATCCAGGAGCATAGCTACTTCAAAGAAAAACAACCACGTGGATTACAGATGCCACCAGAGGCAAATATGTTAAATCCAATGGTTAACAAATATAAAATAAGCATAATGAATAATTGATAAGGAAATCATAAAAGTCAAGAGGAAAAACTAGGTATGAAAAATATGTAACAGTAGAAATAACAACAGATGAGATATATAGTAGAATAAATGTGGCTGAAAAATAAATTAGTGAGCTGGAAGATCAGATTAAGGAACTTTTCTAGAAGGAAGCAGGGAAGAATAAAGAAAAAGAATATATGAAATAAAAGTTAAGAGATAAGGAAGATGGACTTGGAATGCGGACTTGAACTTACAGATAATAGGAGTGTCAGGAGGAGAGAGAAATAAAAGTGGAGAAGAGTAAATATTTGAAGAAATGGAAATACATTCCCCAGAATTAAAGAAAGATAAAAGACCTCATATTTATGCAGTAGCAAACAAGAGTGATAAGGAGAAACTAACCCTGGTAATATTATAATGAAATTAAAGATTTTACAGGCAAAGATAAAATTCTAAAAGTTTTTAGAGAGAGAGAGCAGGTCACCTATAAAGGAACAAAGATCATCAGTATCTCAGACTTTTCAAAATCAACAAGAAGACAATGGTAATATTTTTAAAGTATTGAAAAGACAAAAGAACTTTGAGCCTAAATTTATATCCAGCCGAATTGTCATTTAAATGTGAGGGTATAGTAAAAATATTTTCAGGCATATAAGGCCTCAAAAGATTCGTCACACAAAGACCCATATTGAAAACAGTATTGCAAAAGGTACTCAAATAAGAAAAGAAGCAAATATAGGAGATGCTACTAGAGATGTATGAAATAAAGATAATCAAATACCTGGATAAAGTTTGATGTTGTCTTTCAAAAACTAGCAAAGACCAAAGAAAAGAAAACAAGAAAGTATGTCTACAATAACCTAGACTTGAATTCTACACAATATCAAAAGGTGGTGTCTTTAAGTTAGACATTTTTAAAATAGAAAAAAATAAAACAGTAAATTTAAAGAAAGTAGAAGGAAGGAGATAAGAAAAACAGTAGCCAAAATGAATTTAAAAGAACGCAAAGATTCAATGCAGAAGACCATCAGAACCAAGAGTTGGTTCTCTGAAAAAACTAATAAAATAGACAAGTCTGTGGCAAGAGTGATCGAGGAAAGAAAGAAAAGGAACCAAAAAACTAGTATTTTCTTATCATCTTTTTAATCTCAACTTTAAAACCACAAGAGCCTGGAGCATAAAACCTCTAGAGCATGAGATGAGAGCAAACTGTGTCCATTTTGTTGTTCATAATATCATCTCCACAGTATACAAACACATTTGAAATAAATGAAATGGACAAATTCCTAGAAAAATAAAATCTGCCAATTGAATTAAGAAGAAATAGAAGCCCTTAATAGTGCTGTAACTATTAAAGAAATGAAAGCAATTTTAAAAGTCACTTTACAAATAAAACATAGGGCCAGATATTAGCTCAGTGCCAATCTTCAAAAAAAAAAAAAAAGAAAACTCAGAAATAGACCCATGCAAAAATGGAACTTGGATATATGATTAATGTGGCATGGCAGACCAATGGGAAATGGAGAGACCAGTCCATAAATAGATGTGTAAAAAATGGTTATCTATATGGAAAGAGTGATATTGATTCCTGCCTCATATCATTTGTAAAAATGAACTCCAGATAAATTAAGGACCTAAATGTTAAAAGTAAAGTTTTACACATTTTGTTAGAAAATATGCGTAAATACCTTTCTGCCTTTGGGGTAGGGAAGCATTTATTAAAGACACATAAAAAAGCTTTTAACCATAAAAGAAAAGATCTATAAATCTGACTATATTGAAATTAAGATCTGAACACCAAAAGATATATTACAAAAAGAAAAGAGAGAAGGTACCAACTGAAAGAGGATATTTGCAACCCAATTAACCAACAAAGGATTAATAACAAGAATATACAAGGTTTCCTCAAATTAATAAAGAAATGACAAATAATCCAATAGAAAATGGGCAAGAAATACAAACAGGAATTTCACAGAGGAGAAAACATATGATCAATAAAATCATTAAGAGATAGTCAACTTCATTGTTGATTGGGGAAGGCAAACTAAAACCACAATGAGATACCAATTTATACCCATTCAATGGGCAAAACTTAAGAAGTATGACAATGCCTAGTATTGGAGAGAATGCATTAACAGAGAGTCATATACAGACTCTTGGGAGTAAATGGGTACGACCACTTTGGAAAGTTTGTCATTATCTAAATGTTGAACATTTCCATATCCTAAAACACAGCAATTCTACTTCTAGGTATATACCCAAGAAAAACTCTATGTACGGTAGGAGACATAAACGAGAATGTTCCCAGCAGCGCTTACTGCACTCTTACTGTTAGCAAGATAAATACCTGAAACAACCCAAATGCTTATCCATAGGAAATGGAAAAATTGTGGTAACTTCACACAATGGCATATAATATAGCAAAATAAATAGCTACGAGCAAAATAGGAATAATCTGAGCAATGCAATTTTTTTAAAAGTCCCCAGAGATTTTATAGTGCCTGACACCCTTTTCATAATGTTAAAAATAAAGAATATTGAACAATATAATTTTTAGGAATATAAATATGTGATAAAGCTATAATTTCAAAAATAAATTATAATAATAACTGCAAGATTCAAGGAAGGGGAAGGAGAGGAATATATTGGCGAGAAATGATTAAGTGGGTGTAAATGACTGTTAATGTTCTAATTCTTGTATTGGGTGGTCAGTTCACAAGTATTTGTATTATTAATAATAATAAAGCACATAGTATAGATAAATAAAAACAAAAGAGGGCCATGCTTAGGCCAATGATGAGAGTATGTCACAAAGCAAAGATAATCCAATTCTGTGCACTTGGATGGAAAAACAAGAATAGTAACTCCCTCACCATGTTTTGCTTTGATCATTAGGAATCATTAATCCACACAACAATCCTATTTTTGGTTACTACTATAATCCCCTTCTTATAGATGAATCAGATCTTAGTGAGTTAAAATAACTTGCTTGAGTCTACGTAGCTAGCATGTGGTAGAATCGAGAATTTGAAGTCTCATGTGTTCAACTCTAGGGCCTCACCCTTAACAACTGAGTTAAGCTCCTGGTCATTAAGATCATTTTACTACCTACGATAACTAGCCAAAAAACAGTTGTTTTGCTAAGGATAACAATGTCTAGACCTGTGAAGGTAAGAGTTCACCTAACATTTAAGTATTTTGCCACACAAAATACGCCATGGCAAACTGAGGAATTTGTACATGCATGTCATAATGGAAAAGCTGTGTTAAAATGAAGTCACATGTCATTGAGTAATAAGAATCTGAATGTTAAGAGAGCTCAAGTAAGAAATGTCATGCACTGTTGGATCAAGAGTGATTCATTCCTCTAGTCTGCATAATGTTCCTTTTTCATATGCCCACGCAAGAATGTAAAGATACAGAGAGAATGTTCACAAAACCTTTTTAGTGGTTGTAAATTTGCTCTACACCTAATTTATTCTGTTTTGTGACCTTAGGTACCGTTCTTTCTGCTTTCTCACTTCTTTAAAGAACACCAAATGTGGAGCTCATGCCCCCTCTACTGGTCAGCCACATTTTGTCATAAATGTCTTTCTAAATAGGCATCCATCCATCCTGTGACTGGAGATAATTTGATGCTTATTTCTAGTGCCCTGATTCTTTTTGGAGGGCAGAGTTGGCAGTGAGAAAAACAGAAGAGTATATATTTTTTGTGAAGAAGACAGAATGTCACCAAGAACCTGGCTTGTGGGCAGATGCCATGTAATGACTCCTACAAAACCCTTGGGGGAAGAGTATTGGTGGTGTGGAAATCAGCTTGCAAGGCAGCATCTGCAGCCTTTGCTTTACAGCTAAAAAATCTATTAATTTTCTGCAAATCATCATCAAGTTAAATTTATTAGGTACTGTCATAGACGTCTGTCTTTTTGGGTATATCTCTACCCCATTTCCCCTGAAGTTGGTGTTCTCTTCTCCTTCCTGTGTTTACATGTCAAATCTATTCATCAGAGTAAAATGAGGACCTCTGAGGGCAGAAATCACATTTAATTTTCTGTCAGGTTCAGCCCCCAACTCCCAAATAGTGCATACCACATGGTAAATAACAATTATGCTACTTAGCTACCCCTCTCAAATTGCCATGTAAGAGCAGAAAACATCCCCATCCAGTAGCCCAAGGAAATCCAAATCAAAAGGATGAAAGAAGATGCTGACCACTCCCCAGAAGACTAAATACAGTAATTTTATTCTTGTGCCCATAATCACTATTTGACCAGAAACATTTCAGGATATGTTGATTCCAAGATGTTGAAGTTCAATAATCAAGTTCAGAAAACATCTATTAAAATGACTTCCCTTTTCCTCCACCCCTGAACCTCCAAATCCTTAAACACTAAAGAGGATGAAACAATATGGTTCTTTCATTCTTTTCAATTCACATAATACTCGACCACAAAACCCTGACAGAAATATGGAAGCAACTCTGAGCATCAAGAAGCTAGACATGAGGCAGCAAGTTTCTGTGGGGGCGGAGCCAGAACCGCTGGGTTCTGGTCTCAGCTTCACCAAGTTGTAGCTAGGTAACCATTGGAATGTCACTTTAATTTAGTTTGTGCCTCAGTTTCCTTATTTGGAAAGTAGTAGTGATCATGTCTGCTTTATATATTGACTTCACTGGGCAGGTAGGTCATGTATGAGGAAGCACTTTGTAGACTCTTTGTTTGTAGGTCCTCTTCTCACACTGTATTCTCTTTGGAGCAGAGTGGAGGGGGTCATGTCACATCCACTCTTTCCACTCCATTATGCATCCATATACTGAAGACTTCTGACTGCCTTAGACTGGGGCAAGCGAGGCCTGCCCTGGCTTTAGAGAGCCTTGCATATCACAACCCCCCTCCCCCAACACACACACAAATTATTCAAGAGCATGTGGGCCCCTTTCTCACTTGGGCAGTCAGCATTGACATAATATGGCCATAAGCCTAAATATCCACTTTTATAACTAACATTGTTTAAGCCCCAGGAAATCATTTTTCCACATCTCTTGCCTTATGTCATCCAAACAGAAGATGGCTGCTTCTGAATGCTATAAAGTGTGTGGGTTGTGCTATTCCCAAAGACGGAGTCCCACACTGCTTTGAAGTGTGGAGAGCACCTGAGTGATGGAAGTGCTTAGATAAGAGGAAAGACAAATTAATCAATTCTTCAAATCTTCTCTTTCAACAGGAATGAATAGATTTTTCCATATCTAATTATTGTTTTCCAATAGTGCTGAGTGTACATTTGTTTTACTTCACAAATTTAGAATGGTTTCACAGCTGTTGCACATGGTGGGTGAGGAATATTTTGCAACATTAAATAATTCATATCCCTCTTAAATTGTATATACAAAGGTCTATCTAAAACATTTATGAATCATGATACCAATTCTTTGCATTGGAAACTAGAAGAACAATAAATTCTGAATGAGGAATTGTTTTATTTTTATAGACCATTTAATAACATTTAATTAAATTTTCAAATATTAAATTTAAGAAGTTTAACTTAAAATGTTGACATTTAATAATTTTAATTTACATTTTTCCTTTTAATTTTAATAGATGCTTTTGAATATTTTAGAAGAGACATAACTTATTTGACAATATATGAAAAAAATTTTTTGTTTTTTACTTTAGTTTACATTTTTGATGAAAATATAATAACACTTTATATAGTTTGAATACACTTATATTTTAATTTTATATCATTTCTGTCAGTAAAACACAAATTATGTGAAAATCTTCATTACAACAGCTTAATGAGTGTTTTTGCTAAAGTAAAAGCAGAAAAATAGTAGTACTCCATAGTTATTGATTGAGTGAGTAGATAAAAATGCAAATTTAAAAATATTAAACCACCTTTAAGAGTATGAATTCTACCCCAGAGCAATAAAAATCTATTATGTAAGCAGTTTCTCAAGGGGATTTTCTCAAAGATATAAGAGATGTGCCATGATTGAGGAGGGGGAGAAATTTCTCAAATTCTCAAATTTCTTTGTTAAACATACAGCATCTTCTGGAATACAAATTTTCCCTTTTAAGCTTTTATTTATATATGAAAAACAGAGTACATGTGAGATTTAAACAAATATTTAAGATAAACATAGGACTTTGGAGAAATGTTTATTTCCTAAAAGTTGTGTTGGGCCACTTTTCCTGGGCTGTGCATTTAACACACACGTCCCTTTGTGTGTGTGTGTGTGTATGTTGTGTGCAGCTGGCACTCTTCTCTCCCAGTACTTCGATGGAAAAGTTTAAGAAACACTGAAAGAGATAGTAAACAACTGACTATTGGACAAAGTTAATATGCCTAGGGAGGGATCGCCCGAGTCCTTTAAAAATCCTTCATTTGAAGAGGAGTAGGGCATTACACCATGTTGCCAGCTTGACTGATTGTTTTTCTGTGTGGCACTAATGAGACCAAGTCATTAATTCTGTTCCTCAGCAGGCTGGTTAATTGAACTCTTTTACTTTGCTGAGATAGCCTGACCTTGGCCAACCTAGTGTGTAACTGCTTGGCCAGTGGAAAAAGTGAAGGAGAGAGTGCGGAAGGCACAGCACCATCTAGGAGCGCTTTAGAAAAACAAAAAAGCGACTGTTTTCTACTGAAGGTGAATAAATAGTGCTTCCTTTGCACAGATCTGTGCTCAGAGTCCTCAGTTCCACTGAGGTACAATGAAATCCCAAGTGAGTTCCATCCTCCTTTCTGTTCCTCTCTGCTCTGTTTTCTCAGTTCTGCAACAAGAAAGTGGTAACACTAGGGAGAAGAGTCAGAAAAAAAGAAACAAGACTGTTAGGAGTTAGGTGGCCTGGTCCTAGTTCTGCCTGGGGCACTAGGTAGTTAGGAAACTTGGAGCAAGTTCACTAAACTTGGCTAGGCCCCTTTTCCTCATTTATAAACGGGAGTTTTGGTCACCAGATGATCTCTAAGTTTCCTTCTAATTCTAATGTTCTGGATTATTTTTGAACACTTTCCTGCAAAGTTTTCCTTTGCTTTTGTAACCCCCTACAGTGTAAACTTAATGAGATTCAAAAAAGACTTAATCAGAAAGCTTTTAGGAACTCTGCTAGGGTCATGGGTTTCCAAACTTCTCAAAATATAAGAATTATACCTGTAGTCCTGATTTTCAATTGGAAATATCAGTATGAATGAATGGGTATTAAAAAAAAAATCATAGCTCTGTCCACTGGAAAGGCCTAGAAATAGAGACCAAATGAAGAGCAATGAGCATTCCTAGCATCCAGCTAAGGTCTCTATATATTAGTTTTCTCTAAAAGTAATCAAGGCATGTAGTGTATGCTGTGGTGTGCTGCCCAGATCTCCCTTTCAGGACTAAAGCCTCATTCCACCTGATGCTGGGAGCATTGGCAGCTGTTGGCTCTCAGCTGAGTCACTATCTGGACATTGTCCTAAATCAAGATTTCTCATTGTCTGCACTACTGCATTTTGGTTTGGATAATTTTTTGTTGTTGAGGACTGCCCTGTGCATTAGAAGATGTTTAGCAGAATCCCTGGCTTCTACCCACTAGATACCAATAGCGCCCTACTCATGGTTGTGACAACCAAAAATGTCTCCAGACATTGCCAAATGTCCCCTGGGGGGCAAAATTGCCATGAGTGAGAAACACTGCCCTAACATAAATAGAGCCACTTCACCCAAGATTACACCCTCCTCCCCAGGGGCAGCCCATAGCCAGTGACTGGTTAATGTAGGTTATAAAGGTCAGACTCTTTTGCCTTAAAGCGGGACAACTTGAAGGGCTAGACCATCTCTAGTACTCTCTGTGGAAGTGGTTGTGGGTACACTGTGGTTCAGCTCCTTCCTCTGCCCAGTCTTACTTCTGTCACTCCCCCACAGGTGTTGATTCTGACGGCAGTCCCCGGTAAACTTCTTGCATGTAAATATTTAACTCAGAGTCTTTCCTGGGGGAACCCAACCTGAGACAGGCTTTTTTGGAGACATGGCTGATTCCTGGTCGGAAACAGGAAATATGTAAAAGTTCCAATGTGTGACAATATGCACAGATTATTGCCAACCAAGGAAGCTCACTTGAGCCTTCCTGTCCAGAGTTTTTGGTTGATTGATCATGTGACTTCTCAGTCTCCGGCCCCTCTGAAATTGGCTGATTTTGTGTGATCCAGGCAAACAAAAACACCTTTATCAGGCATGATGTTCCGGGGTTTAGAGATTACCTCCCAGAAACCAAAGGCCAGACTGCTTTTTGGACAAGATTAAATTCTTTACTACACAGCTTGCAAAACAGAAACAAAAACAAAAAACAAGCACATTGAACCTGAATCTTATTAAGCCTTTAGATGCAACTAACAATTTACAGGAAACATGAGGGATAGAGAACATGTTAAATGACACCATAGGGATGCAGTCAGCAAATCCAGTTTATGAGAAACTGTACAAGACTGTCAACCTGGTGTCTTTAACAAAAAATTGCAAGGGAAAAAAAGATACGGAAGAGAAACCTATAGATTAAAGTAGTCTTAAAAGACATATTGCTCAATTGCAATGTATCTTATTTGGATCCTGATTCAAATAGAGAAGCTGAAAATATTTACGAGGTAATTGGGGAAATGTGAACACTGATTGGATATTTGATGATATTAAGGATTTATTGGTAATTTTTGCATTTGATAATTGTGTTATGGTCATGCTTACAGAATAAAAAGAGTCTTTATCTTTTAAAGATACAGACTGAAATATTTACAGTGAAATGACATGTCTGGGATTTGCCTCAAAATAACCCAGGAGCGAGTTGGTAGTGGATGGGTTTTGGATGGAATGAGACTGACTGTGTGTTGTAAGAAAGCAAAAATTTGGGTTGTGTTAGTTCATGTGTTCACTTTTGCCACTTTAAAAAGTGTAAAGTGATATGTAATATAGCTCGTGGGGCACAAGTGGCCTTCACCTGGCCTTTCTGCTAAGGTGCTTGTGTACAACAGACCATTCTCATTTTACCCATCCCCCAGTTTTCTCTGGGCCTTTGAGAGAGCAGAAGTTGGTGACTTTGGTTGAAGTTGGAACTAATATGCATAGTAGTTGAGGCTATACAGTCATTGAAAGAGATACAGATGTATATACAAGATAATGGATATATTTCATCTATTTTTCAAGGGAAATGTTACAGTTTTATAAAGATGAATTTAATGTGGATGAACATCTTATATAATATTCTGCTAAGGTCAATATGCTTCAAAGTTAAAATTAAAGCTTCACATTTGCCATTTAACTCTATGTTTATTTTTGTATGTCTGAATATATGCCTATGATGGAATATTAAAATTATTTAGCAAAGGGAGCTTATAAATGAGAAAGAAGAAAAAGTCAGGTATTTCAGAAGAACATTGAGCTTCGAGTATCCAGTCTGCTCTGAACAAGAAATAGCAAAAAGTTATTCTATGCCCAGCTAGCAGAGATTCCAGGTGTCCCTAAAAATATACTTACAGGAGAGCCTGTTAACATTTTGTGTAATTTTTTTGGTCATTCACTTAACTATATATGCCTATATATATATATTGCCAATCCTCCTCTGTTTACTGAGGAAGATTGGCCCTGGGCTAACATCCATGCCCATCCTCCTCTACTTTATGTGGGACGCCGCCACAGCATGGCCTGATAAGTGGTGCCTCGGTCTGCACCGGGGATCTGAACCTGCGAACCCCAGGCCACCGAAGCGGAGCGTGGGAACTTAACCATTATGCCACCAGGCCAGCCCTTAAATAATTTTTTAACAAAAGTCTACTTCTGAAAAGGCTACAGTTCCGAATACTTATTGTTATTTGCTGGTGTGTATGTTCACCATAACCAAGACTGTAACAGTTTCTTGTGTTTAGGCACCTACGATTTATGCTCGCCTCTCGTCTCTTCTGACAGCTTTTTTATTGGCTTTTACAAATTCAGGCCCCAAATTCTGAATAAGAAAACTGCTCAGATGTCTTTTACCACCAGACTATCTTTGAGGTTTCCCATACAGCTACTGCACACCACCAAAGATTTACTTTCTCATTTTGTAGGAGGAGGGATGCTATAATTTATTAGGAGCACTTGCTATTCTCTGTATTGTGAGAGCTGTTTGTCAAGCCTGCAGTATAGGGGGAGATGGCAAACTGACCTCCCTGGGTCAGTTGTATACAAGGCATACAAATAAGATGTTATTAATACTAAAATAAACATGTTTTAGCAATTGTGTGTCTTCAGGATGGATAGAGTGTACTCATGCTCATGTGCAAAGACCAGCATGATAACTGTCAACAAAATTTATTTAGTTTTCTATTTTAAAATGTGTGTCAATTAGTTGCAATAAAATACACATTCAATGCGATAAATTAAAAAGCCCTGGAGATCTGTGAATGCCCTAGTTGTCCATACTATGTTACTACTCTCAGGGCAATTGCTGATTAAATCCTTATAAAATATTTAAGTATTATGTCTCACTTTTCTTCTTGTAGATATTGTTAGTTATTACAGTACATTAAACCTAAGCCATTCAGTCCTGTCATCAATAAGTGGTTTCTTCTTTCTCTTAACAATTGCCTAAACACCCCTGCTATTAGGCTATAGACCAGTAATGGAGTATTCTGGAAGAAACATCAAAAGAATCATCACCTCATAAAGGCCTGAATCAGGTACTCTTAGCTACTGATACTAAATGGAATAGATTCAAAGTACAAGCTTTCCTATATAAGCTGATGTCACCAAGCACCCAGTTGGACGATGTAACTGAGGATTTTCAGGACTTTTTGTTCAGTCCAATAGCAGATGATTTTATGAGAGTAGATGGCCAATTTACCAAGATTAGAAAACAAGAATTAATTATCTAGGATTGCAGGAAATTAAGATGAAAAATTTGCTTGTGGCTAATGTTCTATATTCTATTGGGCAAATAAGAACACTCCTTTTCTTTCTTCCTGATTTATCACTAATTTTTGATTTAACAAACTAATTCTGTACACAGTGGAACAAAATACTCTTTAAATGGTGTCTTATTGCAACTGATCTCTCAGACTTCATTAAAAAACCTATAAAATATCTTACAAAATTGTTTATAAACTTATAACTCAAGAGGAAAATCTAAGAAAAATGATTCTTTTTTGACTTATAAACATTTTATTTTATTTAGTTTTATTTTTTTAATTCATTTTTTAAATTTTTGTGAGGAAGATTGGCCCTGAGCTAACATCTGTTGCCAATCTTCCTCTTTTTGCTGAGGAAGATTAGCCCTGAACTAACATCTGTGCCTATCTTCCTCTATTTTGTATATGGGATGACGTCACAGCATGGCTTGATGAGCGGTGCTAGGTCTGTGCCAGAGATCCAAACCCGTTAAACACGGGCCACAAGCAGAGCGCAGGAACTTAACCACTACGCCATGGGGCCGGCCCTATTTTATTTACTTTCAAAATTGAGATATAATTGACATATTATATTAGTTTCAGACATACAATGTAATGATTTGATATTTGTATGTATTGTGAAAAGATCACTAAGAAAAATGATTCTGAGGAAAATAGTGACATGTGTTGATTGGCTTTATCTGTAAAACTACACAGAACAATGGTAATTATTATAATTTTACAAAGTGCAATTTATTGCTTCCTTTTACTTTTTCATGACCATGTCATTATTTACGTGGGTTCAAAACAAATCTGACTTTTTCCTATTGAGATATGATTGGATAAAAAAGTTTGTAACAGAGACTATGCCAGAAATGTCACATTCAAAAACAAATCTCATTTAATTAGGTATAAGCTCACAATTAAGACAGAAGGACTGTACTTCACATACGGAAATGACGCCTACAAAATCCTCCCAGAAAACTTACCTGTTTCTGCTCTAGAGCTAGTGAAATGTTAGCCTTACAGTTAATAAAGAATGCTACTTGCTGACAGACCAGGAACAGTGGCAGACTTGGGGATCTCAGAGAAGGAAGGACACCTCAGTTATATGGCAGGGAAAGCTTGATAGAAGCAAAATGGATGTCTTTTGTTCCTAGACTTAGAAAGGACAAGTGGATGACAGCAATTAAAATACTTCTGTAACACTGATGTGATCAAAGTATGACTAGGGGCTTTATGAAGCCTCTAGGCAGAAGCTAATTCTCCAAGCATTGGTATCATATGGCTTTAGTTTTTTTAAACCATGCAATAAGGAAATCTTCGCGTGTTAGTCAACACCTCTTGTGGCTCCATGTAAATTAAACTGGCCAAATAGAAAAAAACCCACCAAGTTAATGATACAAACCTATATGGTCAAGTCTACGCTTAAGGGGCAGGAACTGGCTAGAATGTGGGGCAGAGCAAGCAGGAATGATACTTGTCCTGCTGCCATTTTGACTTAGCACACCAGGTACCATGGTCACAAAAAACCAAACCAAACCGAAACAACAACAAAAAGCCTCAAACACTTGGCATTCTTAAATAAACTAAAAAAAGA
Source organism: Tapirus indicus (assembly GCA_031878705.1). Lineage (NCBI taxonomy): Eukaryota > Metazoa > Chordata > Mammalia > Perissodactyla > Tapiridae > Tapirus > Tapirus indicus. The sequence goes on along the minus strand of CM062924.1, from coordinate 60,102,727 downwards.
CAGAAACACTCTATTTAATATTAGCCTCCAACTGAAAACCTGAGCCCTTCTTGTAAGCTGCTAACAACCTAATGCAAACAACTGTATTCCTGATTTTTGCAATATTGATATCTACAGGTTGATGACAACCCTTGCAATATGATAATCATATGAGGAACAAACTGTAATCGTGGCAACTTGTCATTTTATTTATTTATTTTTTGTCAGGAAGACTGGCCTTGGGCTAACATCCGTGTCCATCTTCCTCTACTTTATACGGGATGCCACCACAGCATGGCTGACAAGCGGTGTGTCTGTGCGCACCCGAGATCTGAACCTGCAAACCCCGGGCCATGGAAGCGGAGTGCACGAACTTAATCGCTATGCCACCGGGCTGGCCCCAACAACTTGTCACTTTTTAATCCAAACACCTGTTGTGTTTTTTGTTTGGAGAGCTCAGTTGTTCTGAAGTATGGTCCCCTTACAAAACAGTGAAAGTAACTCTTTTCTTAATGGTTTTGTGTCTGAGTTCTCCTTTCACAATTGGTAATTGTTGAAGCTGGGTGAAAGGTACTTCAGGTCCTTTTATTCTTCTAACTTTGTACATATTCTTAAATTTCCATTATAATAATATATAGGGGCTACATGCAGTGTCAAAGAGATATTGTCAGTGCTTTTATGCAATGACACAGCGCTTAGTCTAATTTTAACTCGTTTCCAAACTTGAAGGTTACTTTGAGGATGTGTTCAATTTTAAAGCATATGCTACTAGTAGAAATGACAAACCATCACAAAGATAGTACTGGAGTTGGCTGCCTAGAACCAAGAAAAATGATCTTTTGTGGTTGTAAAGCTGGTGTTTCCTGTCCTCACTAGTGAGGTTAGGTTCCTTAATGTCAAACAGCAATGAAGGGAGCCAGAGTTTCCATCTTATTTGCTACATTCAGTGTGCATGTCAAAAATAGATCCAAAAGCTATGGCAACTGAAAAATATTTGTTTTAATCAGTGTTTGGGAAACAAATGCTGGCATTTGGCTTCAGGATTGGCTTCTTCAGCATTGATATTGGCAGATCCAATTCACAATAAAGTTCTACAGCACTTGTGTTGTTTTTTAAAATCCCATATGGGCATACTCTGTAAAACCTCTTGGCACATTTGCACATTTTTGTTTCCTGGAGGTTCCTTTGGATTTGTTTGACTCTGGTATCATGATTATTTATTATATTTTCCCTGAAATATGGAGAGAAAGAACACACTTGTTGTGTTTTGTCATTTATATATTTAACGAGTATTTATTGATCTACTGTGTACAAGGCATTGTTCTTGGCACTCTGGAAAGATATTAAAAATGAATTTCATAAATATTGTGATCTCAGGGTACTTTCAGCTCGATAAGGAAGACAAGTTATGGGCCAGGCTTTGAGCTAGGTGCTGGGGATTCAGAGGTGAGCATACAAAGTTTGTGACCATGTTGCTCCACGTAATTAAGACAGATAAGTATGGAGATTAGAGAAGGCTTTGTGGAGAAAATAACCTTGAAGCTGGAGTCATAAAGGATAAGTTAGAATTAGTCAGACAAAGTGGAGTGGGATAGAAGGTGTCTTTTAAGGACAGAGAACAGCAAATACATGTAGAGGTCCTGGGATGGAAAAGAGCCGGTGTCGTTTATTTGCAGATCTAAAAACCTGATCTTTCTAAGGTCTCAGAATGGACTGGACTCACTCTGGAGATAGTCACAGGAATCAAATCAGGTGGTCTCATACGTAAAACAGAGTAGACATCTGATAATCTGTCGTGAAATAAATATCATGTAGACTGGAATGCCCATGACCTGAGTATTTCTTGCTCCCTTGGTAGATCTATGTGAGAAGCTTATTTATGCTTATTAAGATTGCTTTGTAATCCTGGCATCAGAATTGGGGGTTAGTTGCATGATTCAAAGGTTCCCAGTCTATGATTGCTGATGCATACATCTCCACAATCTGGATGGAGCTACTGTTGGGAATAGATTGGCTAAATTTGAGGGCCTTATCTCTTAAGTAGTGTTGGATGTTACACACTGAACACTGTATTTTTTTTCTGTGATTTTTCACCCTCTTTTTTCTTTTTTGTGCTGATCATCCAGATTATGATTGTCATTTCTGATTTTTATATGTCCAATTGATTGCCAAGTCTTATTAATTCTGCTTCCTTAATGTCTCTTAAATCTATCTACTTTTAATCCCCACTATCCCCATAATCTCTTGTCTGACATAACCTCCTAAGTGGCCATATTCTCCCCTGGCTTTCCCCTCCTCCAATTTCTTCTTCACACTATGGCCATGATGAGCTTTCTAAAGTGCAGATCTGATCATGTGATGCTCCTCTTAAAACCTTTGACCGTCTCCCCATAGCCTTTGGAATTGTATCAATAAGGGCCTTGATAGGAAACAGAATTTACCTCCTTGTGAAGGGCACAAGAAGGAAAAGAGTTACTGGCTCACAGTGAGAGCTGCAGGAGAGGCCAACTGGTGGCGCTTTGACTGCAGAGGGCACAACTACTGCTATAGATAAGACACCAAAGCAGGAAGGGAGTGGGGAAGAAATACCATGACCTGTCCTCCCTCCTGCCCACAGATGAGCCGCTGGAGCTTCCCATTATCCAAATTCTATGGGAAACCAGCTGGCAAGGGAGTTGGGTGGTGCAACCTGCAGTGGTCAGCTTGCTGGGGCACAGAGCACAGCAGAATAGGGTAGAAAATGAATCTGGACCGGGTTGGCGGTGAGGCATGGTGAACGATGAATAATCAACAAGAGGATTCATAAAAATAATATCTATCTTGCTGAACAGTATTATTATGAGGACTGAATAAGGACATGTTGTAAACGTACTTGTCACAGAGGGGGTGCTCAGTGAGTTAATATTCTTTCTTGTTTATTATATCCCAGGCCTTGGTAAAGAGTGGATGTTAGCTAAATGTTTAAACTAGTTCTAGTGGTCTCTTTATGTCACTTTATTATTACTATTTCCTGTAAGGACCAACTCAGTGGGGTTTTTAACCCTCTCTCCCTTACCTCCCAAAGAACTTCCTCATTAGGCCTGGAGACTTGTGATTCTTTTCTCTCTTCCTATTCTTTTTCTTTTTCTTTCTTTATTTTTTTTGTGAGGAAGACTAGCCCTGAACTAACATCTGTTGCCAATCCTCCTCATTTTTGTTGAGAAAGATTGGCCCTGGGCTAACATCTGTGCCCATCTTCCTTTATTTTATAGGAGACGTTGCCACAGCATGGCTTGACAAGCAATGCTTCGGTCCGTGCCCAGGATCTGAACCTGCAAACCCCGAGCCGCCAAAGTGGAGTGTGTGAACTTAACCACTACACCACTGGGCCGGACCCCCATTCTTTTTATTTAAAAAAAATTTTTTTTTTTTTTTTTTGTGGGGAAGACCAGCCCTGAGCTAACATCCATTGCTAATCCTCCCCTTTTTGCTGAGGAAGACTGGCCCTGGGCTAACATCTGTGCCCATCTTCCTCCACTTTATATGGGACGCCACCACGGCATGGCTGACAGGCAGTGCGTCGGCGGGCGCCCGGGATCCGAACTCGCGAACCCTGGGCTGCCAAGCGCGGACTAAACCGCTGTGCCACCAGGCGGCCCCCTATTTTTAAAAAATTTTTAATGGAAACTTTCAGCCATACATAAAAATAGAGAGAATAATACAATGAACCTCCCTGAAGTTCCTACAATGAGTCTCTCGCTCACTGTAAGAAATTATCAACAGCTTGCTAATCTTGTTTTCATTCACTCCCTCTACCTTTTTTCTTGCTAGCATGTTTTAAAACAAATCCCAGAAATCAGGTCATTTTACTGTATATCTCTTTAACCAATAAAGCCTTTTATCTTTTTTTCCTTGAAAAGCTAATTTTTTTATTGATGTCTTAATAGTTTATAACATTATGAAGTTTTAGTTGTACATTATTGTTTGTCAGTCACCATATAAGTGCATCCTTTCACTCCTTGTGCCCATCCTCCCATCCCCCTTACCCTTGGTAACCACCAAACAGTTATCTCTGTCCATGTGTTAGTTTATATTCCACATATGAGTGAAATCATGCGGTGTTTGTCTTTCTTTCTCTGGCTTATTTCACTTAACATAATACCATCAAGGTCCATCCATGTTGTTGCAAATGGGATAATTTTGTCTTTTTTACGGCTAAGTACTATTCCATTGTATATATATACCACATCTTCTTTATCCAGTCATCAGTTGAGGGACATTTGGGTTGCTTCCACTTCTTGGCTATAGTGAATAATGCTGCAATGAACATAGGGGTGCATAAACCTCTATGGATTGTTGATTTCAGGTTTGTTGGATAGATACCCAATGGTGGGATAGCTGGGTCATAAGATATTTCTATTTTTAATTTTTTGAGGAATCTCCATATTGTTTTCCATAAAGGTTGCACCAGTTTGCATTCCCACCAGCAGTGGATTAGGGTTCCCGTTTCTCTACAACCTCTCCAACATTTGTTGTTTTTTGTCTTGGTGATTATAGCCATTCTAACAGAGGTAAGGTGATATCTTAGTGTAGTTTTGATATCCATTTCCCTGATGATTAGTGATGTTAAACGTCTTTTCATGTGCCTGTTGGCCATCTGTATATCTTCCTTGGAAAAATGTCTGTTCATATCCTCTGCCTATTTTTTGATCAGGTTGTTTTTTTTTTTTGTTGTTCAGCTGTGTGAGTTCTTTATATAAAATGGAGATTAACCCCTTGTCAGATATGTGATTTGCAAATATTTTCTCCCAGCTGGTGGGTTGTCTATTCATTTTGATCCTGGTTTCATTTGCCTTGTAGAAGCTCTTTAATCTGATGAAGTCCCACTTGTTTATTTTTTCTTTTGTTTCCCTTGTCTGTGTAGACATGGAATTTGAAAAGATCCCTTTATGACTGATGTCAAATAGTGTACTGCCTATATTTTCTTCCAGGAGTTTTATAGTTTCGGGTCTCACTTTCAGGTCTTTTATCAATTTAGAGTTAATTTTTGTGTGCAGTGATAGAAGATGGTCTACTTTCATTCTTTTGCATGTGTCTGTCCAATTTTCCTAGCACCGTTTATTGAAGAGACTTCCCTTTCTCCATTATGTGTTCTTAGCTCCTTTGTTGAAGATTAGCTGTCCATAGATGTGTGGTTTTATTTCTGGGCTTTCAGTTCTGTTCCATTGATCTGTGTGTCTATTTTTGTACCATGCTGTTTTGATTAGTAAATCTTTGTAGTATGTTCTGAAGTCAGGGATTGTGATGCCTCCAGCTTTGTTCTTTTTTCTCAGGATTGCTTTAGCTATTCGGGGTCTTTGTTTCCCCATATGAATTTTAGTATTCTTTGTTCTATTTCCGTGAAGGATGTCATTGGGATTCTGATTGGGATTGCATTGAATCTGTAGATTACTTTGGGTGGTATGAACATTTTAGCTATGTTTATTCTTCCAATCCATGTGTATGGGATATTTTTCCATTTCTTTATGTCATCATCAATTTCTTTCAATAGTGTCTTATAGTTTTCATTGTATAGGTCTTTCACCTCCTTGGTTAAATTTATTCCCAAATATTTTATTCTTTTTGTTGCGATTGTAGATGGGATTGTCTTTTTGAGTTTTCTTTCTGTTAGTTCATTATTAGCATAAATGCAACTGATTTTTGTAAGTTGATTTTATACCCTGCAACTTTGCTGTAGTTCATTATTTCCAAGAGTTTTCCAATGGATTCTTTAGGGTTTTCTATATATAAAATCATGTCATCTGCAAATAGTGAGAATTTCACTTTTTTATTTCCTATTTGGAGTCCTTTTATTCCTTTTTCTTGCCTAATTGCTCAGGCCAAAACCTCCAGTACTATGTTGAATAAGAGTGGCGAGAGTGGGCACCCTTGTCTTGTTCCTGTTCTCAGAGGAATGGCTTTCAGTTTTTCCCTGTTGAGTATGATGTTGAAGGCCTTTTATCTTTTACAAAACCACTGTGCCATTATCACTTCTGATAAAAACAAGGATAAATCTTTAATTTTATCTAATGCTCAGTCTATGTTCAGATTTTTCCAGTTGTCTCAAGATGTCTTTTCTGGTTGGTTTGTTCATTTCAGCAACCAAACAAGGTCCCCACATCTGTAATTCCTTTTAGTTAAAATTCCAATCCTACTTGGAGGGTGGGTGTCTTCCCTGGAAGCAAGTTGTGGCAACAACCTGGGTGTGGGGCATTTTGGGCCACCCTCGAAGGTAATATTCTGTCCTATGTTCTCTTTGTCATACACACGAAAGGGGCAGTTCCAAATCCCTCTAACTGCTGACAGTCCTCCAGCCCACCCAATGGGGCTGGATCTCTTCTTTGAGCCTGGGGAGGGGTGATTTGGGGTGAGTTTTCTGCCAGGTATGGTAACTTGTAGTGCTTCCTCTTCCAGCTCAATTTATTCCAGACTCTTTTACTCATTGCCTTGTGGGGTAGGGCTGGGGGTGAAATGGTGAAGACATGTGTGGCATAGGGCAGGGGATTTAGGGGCAGTTCCTCAGCCTTAATCTTACCTAGCTGATCTCAGTCTTTAATAAAATGAGCTGTTAGAGATTCTAGATACTAGCAAAGAAAAAGAAACAAATTACCACCAAGCTTCGTTACCTCCTTCCTTTTCTCAGCTTCTATAGGGTCAAAGGAAAATGGCTGAAATTCCTGCACTGAGATAAAGAAGGATGTTATAGGTTGTTAAATCCAACTTTCCAACCAGCAGAAGGCCCATTCTGGTAATAAGAACTAAGACCTTTACAGCACGTGGTTGATCACAGAGCTCTAAATCCTGTCCCCTCTAAGGGGTCATGTGGTCTCTTGTGTGACCCTCGTCAGGGAATGAAGACCTTATAATTCTCATTGTTGGCAGGTATCCTCCTGTATTTCATTGAAATCCCCTGCCCTCTTTGGGAGTTTTGCCCTGTGTTGCTCCACAGAATGTCACGATTTTGGGGGGACAGGGGATATGAATCCACGATAGTTGGAAAATGTACTGCAATTTACAGTAGAAACAGTCTTGTTGCCTCAGTACAATTAGATTAAAAGTATACAGGGCTAATAGCAGCTAATATTAATTAGTACTTATCACGTGTTGTATGTTTCTCAGGGCTGCCATAACAAAGAACCGGACACTGGGTGGCTTAAACAACAGAAATGTATTGTTTCACAGTTTCGGAGGCTAGAAGTCTGAGATCAAGGTGTTGGCAGGGTTGGTTCCTTCTGAAGGCTGTGAGGAAGAATCTGTTTCAGGCCTCTTGAGTAGTTTCTGGTGGTTTGCCAGCGATCTTTGGCATTCCTTGACTTGTAGAAGCATCACCCCAATCTCTGCCAATCATCTTCATGAGATGTTTTCCCTGTGCGTGTGTCTCTATGTCCTAATTTTCTTCTTTTATGGGGACACCAGTCATATTGGATTAGGGTTCACCTGAATATCTTCATTTATGTTTTTGGGAAGGAAAAATTTCTCCTCTACCCTTCTAAGTTCTTCTGGCTGGTCTAACAATTAAATTGATATGAAACAGATTAATAGGAGAAAAATTAGCAGAAGTTTAATAACATGTGTATCTCCTGTATGCATGGGTGGGACCCAGTAAAGCTGAGTAACTTGTGAGAATGGCTGAAGCCACCACCTTAAATACCATCTTCAGCTAGAGAGAAAAGGACATGTTGGGGGTGGAGGGAGTCAGTTATGGGAGGTTACCCAGAAAAGCACAGTAAACAAAGGTAAGGTTGTTATGCAGATTTAAGTCATTGCCTTCTCCACTGACAAGAGTTACTAGAGATTGAGTCATCCTCCTCTTCCTGGTACAGTGAGAGAGACACTCTTACAAATTTTACACAGGGTAACTTCTACTTGGTTTTCAGAGATTCTCCCATGTCTAGTGTTTCTTAGAAATAACCAGTCTAAAATAATCCTATGCCAAAGACATATTTTGGGATGACAAATTCTGTTCCCCTACAGTCTCGCCTTTGAAACTTCCTTAAGAAATTTCACAGTCCAGAAGCTAATTTGATAGATTGATCCATCTTACTGAACCAGTCACTCAGTCCTGAGACTAGGTCAGTTCAATTAAACAGCTGTGTCTCATTTTGGGGGGTCATGATGAAGCTGGTTCCCAGGCTAGGCCTGTATCATATGAGAAATCAGGTATTTAAAAGAAGCATTTCTATGGAGACAAAAGAAAAACAAAGGTTAATGATTGGGGCAGACTATAAACCAGTTTCTGAGCCCAGAGGGCAGCCAGTCAAGAAGATTTTTAGATGTCTGACTCAAAGCATCTTTTGTGGTTTGAAATGTTTCTGATGATGTCATCCGGTGTTCAGGTAAATTTTCTGAGTGGCCCACATAGCAATGTGCATGAAGAAGATTGTCTAAACATGAGCTATTATAGTGATTTCTCTGAAGTTTATATATCAATTCATTCATCTTCAGTTTGTGGGGCTCTGGGAGAAAAGGCAGCTTTATTTCTCAATGATTCCAAGTCAAAAGAATGGTAGAAAGTTGGAAATGTTAGTTTTGAGGTTTGTAACTAGAGGAATTCAGGATCCAGTCCAGTTTACAGGTAAAAATAAAGACAATGAACAGCACTAGAATCTAATATCCACAAGTGTATTACTGAAACAATTTTTCTCTCTAAAATCACCCTCATTTCTACCAAAGATAGCCAAATCAAGACTAATTTGTTCACAAAATAAGTCTAGTTTCTTTAAACTTGGCCTGTTTATATAAATTCAGTAAGAATAGTGATTGACCACATGGAATCTTTTAAATCTGCTTTGCTGGAACTTTTCATAAGGAATCTCAGATTAAACTTTGCGTGTGTGTGTGTGTGTGTGTGTGGAAAATTAGCCCTTCGCTAACATTCACTGCCAATCCCCCTGTTTTTGCTGATGAAGATTGGCCCTGAGCTAACATCTGTGCCCATCTTCCTCTACTTTATCTGGGACGCCTGCCACAACATTGCTTGGTAGGCAGTGCGTAGGTCCACGCCCAAGATCTGAACCTGCGAACCCCAGGCTGCCACAGCAGAGCACGCAAACTTAACCACTACACAACTGGGCCAGCCCCTAGTACAATTTTTTGATATGGCATGGACATATTTACTAACAGACCCAAATGTCTTTAGTTTCTCTGCAATAGGAAGCCAAAAGTAGATAGGTCTATGTTTAGTAATTAATGTTTCATTATTTTATCTTATTTGGAAATGATCTAGATATTCAATAAATTTCTATCATTTAATTAACTTAGCAAAACTTTAAGGCTTCAAGTTACCAAAAAGATTTGTGAAACTTATTAAAGCAGACCTATCATAAAACAATCATTATTAAAAAGTTCATCTAAAATATCTTATTTACATCTATTTAATTCATTTGTTTTTAACAATCACACTTAGGTTACTTGTGAAAACTTTATAAGACATTAGACAGAGTCAACTATTATCTCAAGCTCTTTTTCTTGCTGACAAATTTTGTAACAGAGGTAATATGAACTTACTTGATTAGTAATCCAGGCAGAATGAAAGTTGCATGTCTGCATTATATCCAGTTCTGATAACTCAGAAGACATGCATATTTTAATTAAACCAACAAACTTAAATAGTCTTTTGTTTACCAAAGATTATTTTATATCATGGTAACTTGAAAAAACATTTGGGTTAGTTTCTACTACATTTAGAAATAATTGATATAAGTGCTTACTTTAAACCAATTAAATAGAGCTCTTTTAAAGTTAATTTTGGCAATACCATCTGGAGGTAGAAAAATATCACACATCTGCAATATACATATATGGACACATACAGACCGACATACAAACAGAGATCTTATAGCTACTAATATTTGTGGAGAAAGAACAAGATTTTTCATTTGCCCCCTTTCCCCATACCTTCTTTGCAGTTTCTTCTGATGAGAAACTTCTCCCTAAAGTTTGCATTTCAAAGAATGGCTCTTAGGTCCTAGAGAAGATGGGGATAGAAAATCTACATAACAAAGGCACAGAGAAAGTATCCAAGTTTTTTCCAAGGTGGAGTTTTGGGGCATATTTGCCAATTATCAGAGGCCTAGGGTAATTGCTATTTAAATTTTTCCATTAAGTGCAGACAATTCTGTTTCCAGTGTCCTGATTTTTTACAATGTCTATAAGCATTTTGTGATGAATAGGAGAGGTTTGGGGATTGCTAAAGATAGGTGAGCTTTTGAATTGCTTCTAGGGCCACATTTCTGATTTTGTAGAGATTTACAAGACAAAGACAGTTGTTTTCAATTTCTCAAAGCATTGAGTTGTAGCCTGAGTATCAAGAGACTGACACGCCCATCCAATTAAACTTGCATCTTTATATCAGGGGGATTTCCAACTAAGATGGAAATCAAAAGATTTCTATGTTCCAGAACTTCAGGACAATTATTTAGATGGAGAACTCTCTAAAATTTTTTTAATTTGGAAGTTCTTCCAATTTAAAGGATCCATCACCTGGCCATTGATGGGTAGGTTCTATTAATTTCAATAGTGACTCAAACCACCTAAGCCTTTTTATGGCTTAACCAAAGATGGAAGAGGTGTCCCCCAAGAAAGCGCAAAGGATGAAGTCTTCACAAGATCCAAAAAGTTTATTCCCAAGGATAGTCTTAAGAAAATACAAACCTTTGTTGCTACAGGCGGTAAGAATGATATAGTGAAAATGATGTCTCTGGTCTCCCATGTAAATGTGAGGCATCTCCAATCACAAACTCACTAATTTGTGACACTGGGCAGGCTACGGGAATGAGGCTTTTCCAGTGTTGACAAAGCAATGCAGGTTGAGAGAACAAAGGCCTCTTATGGACTGGGATCCCTTACTGCAAACTCCCCTGAGAGCTGGCACAGCTGGAAAGAGAGAGTGCTGCTTACAACTTTGTGTCTCAGAACCCCAGTCTATCCAACTGGCCCCACTTAGTGCACCTTGGATGGCAGGGACCAGAGAGTCTTCTCACTGGCCATGAAACCAAGCTCTGAGGACACAGAACAAGATGAGAGGACAAACACCACAACAGACAGAGACAAAGGAAAATCGTGACCATCTCTGGGAGGAAGAGGATCAATAAAATCAAGAATACCCTACCAAATAACCTGAATCGCTATGCCCAAGGAATCAGTTCCATAAATATTTTCTCCCGCTAATCTAGATTTAGAAAGAGAGGAAAAGGCCTCTTACCACTCTCACTTTCACTGAACCCCACAGACAAAGACTCCAGGAGACTGACATGGTAAGAAATCTTACCTTCTGCCAGCTTTTGTCACATGTCCCAGGATCTCTTAGCTGCAGCAGAGTTGGTGGGGGAGTGCAGAGTTCCAGCCAGTAAATTTGATCCTGCCAACTATGCCAACTGTCAGGGAGGAAAAATTTCTCCTCTACCCTTATAAGTTCTGGCTGGTCTAAGAATTAAATTGACCTGAGACAGATTAAAAGGAGAAAAATGAACAGAAGTTTAATAACATGTATACCTCATGTATTCATGGGTGAGACCCAGGAAAACTGAGTAACTTACGAGAATGGCTGAAGTCACCACCTTAAATACCATCTTCAGGTAAAGACAAAAGGATATGTTGGGGATGGGGGAGTCAGTTATGGGGAGTCACTCGGAAAAGCACAGTAAATAAGGGTAAGATTGTTATCCAAATTTAAATCATTGCTTCTCCATTGATAAGAGTTTCTAGAGATTGAGTCATCCCCATCTTCCTGGTACAGTGAGGGAGACATCTTTACAAATGGAGATTTCTCTTACAAATTTTACACAGGGTAACTTCTCCTTGATTTTCAGAGCTTCTCCCATGTCCAGTGTTTCTTAAAAATAACCAGTCTAAAATAATCCTTATGCCAAAGAGACATATTTTGGAGTGACAAATTCTGTTCCTCTATGATGTTAATACTTAACATCTGCAATGACCATATCTTCAAATACAGTCACAAGTTGAGGTACTGGGAGTTAGGACTTCAAGGTATGAATTTTGTGGGACACAGTTCAACCCATAACATATGCCAATGCTTTGCATATTTTGTGATTTTATTCTCATAACAACACTTTTAGATAGGTAATGTTACCCTAATTTTAAAGATGAGGAAACTGAGGCTTAAATAATTTAGTAGTTTGTTCAAGACTGTGCAACCAGAAAGTGGCAGAAACAGGATTTAGAACCTAGACACTCTGATTCCAGAATCCAGGATTTTAACTACTTCATTGTACTGTCTTATTTCTCCTTATGCCATTTTTACTTCCCCTTCCCTTATAATTGCAGGAAGTTTCTTGCCATAAACTAATGAACATTGCAGTCCTGCACTGCATAACGATGTTTCAGTCAATGACAGAACACGTATACGATTGTGGTCCCATAATATTATAATGGAGCTGAAAAATTCCTATTGCCTAGTGACATCGTAGCCATCGTAACATCGTAGCACAATGTATTACTCACGTGTTTGTTGTGATGTTGGTGTAAACAAACCTACTGCACTGCCAGTCATATGAAAGTATAGCACATACAATTATGTACAGTACATAATACTTGATAATGACAATAAACAATTATGTTACTAGTTTTTGTATTTGCTATACTGTACTTTTTTGTGTGTGTGAGGAAGACCAGCCCTGAGCTAACATCTGCTGCCAATCCTCCTCTTTTTGCTGAGGAAGACTGGCCCTGGGCTAACATCTGTGCCCATCTTCCTCCACTTTATATGGGACGCCGCCACTGCATGGCTGACAAGCAGTGCGTCGGCAGGTGCCCGGGATCCGAACCTGTGAACCCCGGGCTGCAAAAGCGCGAACTAAACCGCTGCGCCACTGGGCGGCCCCCGCTATACTATACTTTTTATTATTATTTTAGAGTGCACTCTTTTTGCTTATAAAAAAAAGTTTACTGTAAAACAGCATGCCATGTTACACCGGCAGCAGCCTCATGCATCTTGTGTTTTCTGTGCCTCTTGATTGCATCATTTTCTCTTGTGCTTGATTTATTCTCATGCTGTTTGTTCATCATGGCCTCTAAGTGTACAAAATCCACTGCTAATGTTTCCAGTAAGAGACCACATCAAATGATTGACCGGGCAACAAAACTAAAATTGATTAAGGACTACAAAGGTGGAAAATCCGTGATGGTTATTGCTCACCAGTCAGGCATCTCCCATTCCTCCATAGCTGTGATCTTAAAGAACAAGAACAAAGTGATGGAAGCTGTTAAAGGATCCGCTTCAATGAAGGCAACAAGATGAACAAATATTCAAGAAGGGCCTATATCAGACATGGAGAAACTTCTAGTGACCTGGATTGAAGACCAGACACACAAATGTATCCCTCTCAGCACCACGACAATCACAGTCAAAGCAAAAAGTTTGTTTGCGAAGTTGAAAGAAAAGGCTGGACTTGACTATGATATTGACTTTACTGCTATCTCTGGGTGGTTTATGTGATTGAAAAGTTGTTATTCATTACATAATGTGAAAGTGAGTGGTGAGTCTGCAAGTGCTGATGTGAAGGCAGCTGAAGAATTTTTGGAAACTCTAGATAAGCTGATTGTGGAGGAAAATCACTTGCCAGAGCAAATATTCAATATGGATGAAAACTCCCTATTCTGGAAACCGATGCCTGAAAGGACATTCATCCATAAGGAGGCCAAGTCAATGCCGGATTTCAAAGCTTTTAAGGACAGGATAACAGTCTTGCTTGGGGGCAGTGTTGCAGACTACAAATTGAAACTGTCTGACACAGTGAGAACCCCAGGGCTCTCAACCATATCAGTAAGCACACCCTGTCAGTGTCCTACAGGAGCAATAAGAAGTCATAGATGACCCACCTCCTCTTCCAAGATGCCCTCCTGAATTGCTTTGCCAGCAAAATGGAGAAGTACTCTTTGGAGAAAAACATACCTTTCAAGATTTTGCTTATTGTTGGTAATGCTCCCAGACATCCTCCTTTTATTGGTGATCTTCATCCCAATATGAAAGTGATGTTTCTCCCTCCAAACACCACCTCTTTGATCCAACCAGTGGATCAAGGAGTTATAGCAGCTTTCAAGGCCTACTGCCTGAGGAGGACCTTTGCCCAGGCTCTTGCTGCAACTGAGGAAGACACTGATGCAATTCTGGAAGGATTGCAACATGTATGGCTGCATCAAGAACCTTCCTTGAGGGTGGGGTGATGTCACCAAGTAGTGCATGAATGGCATCTGGAAGAAGATACTCAAGAGGTTCGTCCATGACTTCAAAGGATTTGCCAAGGATGAGGAGGTTGCAAAAATCAACAAGGCTGTGGTTGAGATGACAGACAACTTTAACCTGGGTGTGGAGGAGGATGACACTGAGGAGCTCCCGGAGGTGGTTCCTGAGGAATTGACTAATGAGGAGTTGTTGGAACTGGAACAGGAGCACAGAGCTGAAGAAGAGGCAAGAGAAAAGGAAACTGCAGGAGAGGAAAAAGAAGAACTCCCAAGAAAATTCACAGTGAAGGGTTTAGCAGAAGCTTTTGCAGACCTCAACAAGCTTTTTAAAAGTTTGAAAACATGGACCCCAACACTGAAATGTTTTCATTAATAGAGAGAAATATTCATGGTGTATTATCTACTTATAAGCAAATCCGTGATGAGAAAAAGAAACAAACCAAGCAAACCACCATGGACATATTTCTGGAAAGAGTGACACTTCCTCAAGAAGAGCTTCAGGCAGATCTTCAGGAGGTATTCCAGAAAAAGCCATTGTCATCATAGGAGATGGCAGCTCCATGTGTATTACTGTCCCCGAAGACCTCCCAGTGGGACAAGAGGTGGAGGTGGATGACAGTGATATTGATGATCCTGACTCTGTGTATGTCTAGGCTAATGTGTGTGTTTGTGTCTTAGTTTTTAACAAAAAAATTTAAAAAGTAAAAAAAAAAAATTTAATAGAAAAAAGCTTATAGAATAAGAATATAAGGAAAGAAAAGATTTTTTGTATAGCTGTGCAATGTGTTTGTGTTTTAAGCTAAGTGTCATGACAAGAGTCAATAGTTAAAAAATTAAAAACGTTATAAGGTAAAAAGTTACATTAAGTTAAGGTTAATTTTTTATTGAAGAAAGAAAAATATCTTTTTATAAATTTAGTGTAGCCTAAGTGCACAGTGTTTGTGAAGAGTACAGGAGTGTACAGTAATGTCCTAGATCTTCACATTCACTCACCACTCACTCACTGACTCACCCTGCAAGCTCCAGTCCTGCAAGCTCCATTCATGGTAAATGCCCTATATAGGTGTACCATTTTTTTATCCTTTATACTGTATTTATGCTGTACCTTTTCTATGTTTAGATACACAATTACCATTGTGTTACAGTTGCCTACAGTATTTAGTAGAGTAACACGCTGTACAGGTTTGTACTTAGGAGCAATGGGCTATACCATGGTTTGTGTAAATACACTCTATGATGTTTGCACAGTGACACAATCACCTAATGAAGCATTTCTCAGAAAGTATCCCCGATGTTAAGTCGGGTGTGACTGCAGTAATAAGTAAAATTTCTGCTACTCTAACACTGCCACCTGGTGGTGAAAATAATTAAAGCAGTTTCCAACTTCCTAGCAAAAGTTGCCTTACATGAAATGCTCACTGGCCTTTTCCCCTAATTAATACACCAATACAGTCAAGCAATTATGAATTCTGCTTGATCCTGCTTTGAATCAAACACAAGGCATATGAGAAAAAAGTAAGAAGAGAACAGCACAAACTGAGCCACTGAAGGGATCTAAATTTTGCTGATTAAAATCATAACCCATCACAGAAGACTCTGAATAGCTATTCTGTGATGCTATATATTTAATAGCTTTATATTTTTGAAACATATACCTGATCTTATTCTACTTTGAAAAGCAAGTTTGTCCTGATGCCCTTGCTCTGATCAGTCATTCTAGACACTATTTCTTTTTGCTGTTCAAATCAGGATTCAAAATAACCTAAGATCAGTTAGCAATTACTAACCATTTACTGCTCTTTGCAAGAAAAAAAGAGGGGCTGTACAGAGGAATTGGCTTTGTTGCTTTTCCATCTCATGTAATTTCCTAAGCCTTCATTTGGCACCTCTCTTTACTGTTTGCTATCCACCATTAGGTATGTCTTACTACAAGTTCAGAAATAATGTGGGCATAACATGCTCCACAATAAGCTAGAAAAAAATTATATCAAAATCAAATAATTTTAGAGCTGGATGACACCTTAGAACTTACTTAGTCTAGATCACACCTTCCATGTGTGTTTTCACAGGGGGACAATGGGAAATCTTGGAAGAAAGGAATAGCTGAATTGGCTTTTGTGGGGGGTGGTCCGAATCAGAAAGTTCTCATCATGGCTCCCTGTACCCTGCAAGGACATGGCCAAAGTGGGGTGTGGGGGTTGAGCCAGAGCCTGGGCGAACATGCTGACTGATAGCTTTAACAATGATTCATTTTTGTCTTGGATCCAAGGCTCCCAAATGCTCTCAACCACAACATCATGACAAACTGGTGTGTGGAGCTAAGCTGCAAAGTGTACTGCAAATAATATGTTACTAATAATTATAGTCCCACTGTTTCCAAAAGCTTTCCGTTAAATACTTTCAAACTAAGAGAAAAGTTGCAGATACAGTACAAAGAACTTTTCCCCCCAGAAAGTAAGTTGCCAACCTGATGTCCCATCATCCCTTAATACTCCGATG
This sequence comes from Tapirus indicus, assembly GCA_031878705.1. NCBI lineage: Eukaryota > Metazoa > Chordata > Mammalia > Perissodactyla > Tapiridae > Tapirus > Tapirus indicus. Next base: position 60,086,029 of record CM062924.1, on the reverse strand, counting down.
TGTTTTTCCTACGAACAAGGACGTTCTCTTAGATAACCTCATTACAGCCATCGAAATCAGGAAATGAACACCGATATATTACTGCTATCTAATCCTTAGACTCCATCCAAATTTTGCCAGATGTTCCAATAATTTCCTTACTAATGAAAGGATTCAGTTCAAAATCAAGCAGTACATTTAGCTGTCATCTCTAGTCTCCGTCACTCTAGAGCAGTTCTTCAGTCTTTCTTTGACTTTCATTACCTCAAGACTTTTTTAAAGTTTGTAGTTATTTTATAGAATGTCCATCAATTTGTTTTTGTATGATTCTTCCTCCTGATTAGATTCAGATTATGCATCTTTGACAGAAATATCATAGATGCGATGTTGTGTTCATCTCATTGTGTCCCATTAGGTGGTATATAATTTCAATTTGTCCCATTATTGATGACCTTCACAATGATCATTTGATTAAGGTGGTGTCCACCTGTGGTCTTACCTTTGTAATTAGTGAGCATTTTGTGGGGGAGACACTTTAAAACTATGTAAATATTTCATACTTCATCAAAATTTCAATTTATTAATTTATATCAGTGTGGACTCATGGTTTTCTGTTTATCCAGTGGGTTGTAATCTATCACTATAATTATTTATTTTGATGCTCAAGTTATCTCACATTTGGCCAATGTGGGCCACTATAAGCTGATCTATTGACATATTGTCATCATTCTTGAATATTTCCTTGCTTTCTGCCACAAAAAATTTTCCAAGCTAATCTAGTATTTTCCCTGTTCCAGCCATGAAATTAGCCATTTTTTTCAAGGAGCCCTGGTTCATTTTAGTGGAGAATGTTATTTAGAAGCCAAGATCTGAGTGCTAGCTGGAGGATGTATGTATGTATGTACAGACACATATATGTGTATATATACTCTGTATTGAAAACCATGAGGTCACACCAATATTTCTAATTTCAGTCTAATACCACAGAGTCCAGTTTTCTCCCTTTTCATATCTGAAGCTCTCTTCTCTGACAGCGAGAAACCTGGCTCTTCTTATCCTTAGTACGCTTACTTATTTCATCAATCCCCCCGTAGGCAACCAATCTCCCATTATCGCTGCTGCCCAAAGTCCTGCTAGGATGGCCTCCTCATGCACTCAGGCCACACCCGAGCCAGCTCTCTCCTCTGCGTGGACATCTTCCCCATACTGCTCGGTCCTGACACCCTGAGCTACCAAGTCCCCCCCACCTCCCCAGACACTGATGCCTTCCTTCCTCTGACTTATCTAATGGCTTTAGGACTGAATGATCAGGAAGGAAAGGGGAGGGAATGAAAGGAGGGGAAGGGAAGGGAGAATAGAAAGAGCTGCACACAATTAAAAAAACCCAAATTATAGCAAATTCTCTTTCACTCACTTGTGTTCTGATGTGTCTTCTTTCCCCACTAGCATGTAAGATCCAAGAGATGGAGTCTGTGTTATTGACCATTATATGCCTAGCACTGAGCATATTTCCTGACACAAGGTAGGTATATTTAAAACTTTTGAATAAATGAATGAATGAATAACATGAGAAAAAAAGAGCTTTATAGCTACCATGTTAGGAAATGTACATAACCTACAACCCAATCTATCCAAGCCTTAGCCTGAAATCTCGCACAGTGTGTGTCAGATAGTAGGTATTCGAGAAACTCTTTTTAAGTGAATAGACCCAAGGAATTTTCTGATACATCCATTTCATCTGTTATGTGTGTCACAGTGGAGAAAAAAAGCTGGGAACTATGGTTTTAAATGCTGAAACAGGTTTACTAAATTTTCAAATGATACCAAGATGAATAAGCTCAATGTTCAGTTTGAACATCACAACATTTCACAAGTGTTTGTTAAATTAGTGAAGTGCAGTTGTCAGAGATAGAAATGGAGTTGGATAAATTCAGGCTAGTATGTCTGAGGAGGACAAAAGAAATTGAATAATTTAAACAGAGGGTAAGACTGGTGCTGAGCACACACAGAAGGAAGAGCTTTGTGGGTCCCTAGTGGAGATAACACACTGATGCCAAGGGAAGAAGCTGGGGACTTCACTCCGATTATAACCTTGAGAACGGGTCCTCATTTCAAGTTTTAGTGACATAAGCTGTTCACACAATTTACCAGCTTCTGTTTACTTGTTACTATACTTCCTTCTTCTTAGGCAATGAGTGCTTTTCTGACTAAAATAACTCAATTACCCCCTCCACCCGGGTGGAGTGTGAAAACGGGTCCTACAAACTTTAAAGCTGAAACATTTAGGCTGTTTTACATCAATCTGAAAGATGAATTGTTCATCCATTCAGCAAATATTAATTGTCTACTCTGTGCAAGGTGCTGTCTTGGGTGCAGGAAGTACAATGCTGACAGGGCAGAGAGGATCCCTACCTTCATGGAGCTTGGAGCCTAATAGGGGCCAGATTACAGGGTCACAGGGGAGGATACAGAGACAGATCATAGAGCTAGGATGTCTGAAGCAAAATAGGGGCTTTGAGGTTTTGGAGCAATGAATCAGTCCTTCAGAACATGCGGTCACTGCTTTTGCTTGAAGGGTTGTAACTCCACAAAACACACTTCCCTGAGGCAGGCAAAAATGATGTTTTTGTTGTCTATCCTGTTCTCTGCCCCAGTAGGGCTGGTAACTGGGCAGTAATTACCGTCTGCTGCATTGGATACTGCTCTGACCCAGACTAGTTAACTCTGTCTCTTTTGGGGCTCTATATGTGAGGCAAAGTTACAAACTATTCAAAAATAAGATATATAAGGCAAGGTTAAAATAATACAATAGAGGGAGGTTGCTGATGATTTAAATAATGGCCTTCAGACCTTCAAGGTGTAAATGACTGATGTTAGGCCAAGACACTCTTCTCTGGATTTGAGTCCAAAAGTATTTGAAACAGTCAGGTCCCTAAAACAAAAAGGAAGAATCCTTATCATTATTAGTAATGTTTTGTCAATGCTCCAGTAAAACAAACACACAAACACAACAATGTGCAGTATCAGGGCTGGGAACACAAATAAACCTAGAAGCCAAGACTCAAATTTCAGTTTTAGTTTCTAAAGTATTTCCAAGTTGGATAGTTCCAAGTTTGGATGTCAGGAGAAAGAAAAAAAGGTCCCTCGAGGCCACATGCAGAGGAAGGGCTGTAGACACAGGCTGACTAACATTCTGCTTCCTGCTTTTTGTTTGATTTGATTCTTTGGAAAAAAAAGATAGAAGAACTGCCAATGTGCAGGCCAGTCCGATGCTAGCGTGCGCCGGCTTTGAAAAGCTTCTGTAATTTCTGTCTCTTTGTCATTATGCCTGCTGCTGTATGAGGCAAGAAAAATCGAGCCTAGAGATGGGTTTCCCAAGTCCCACAGCCACAATCTTAGCCCTGACAATGAAAGCACTGTCCCTTGAAAGTCAGATATAGCCAATCAGTTGGTATTTATTTTCTATCACATGCCAGACCCTGGGCAAGGTGCTTTCTCATAAGGCCGAGCTGGGTGAGAGGCTGGGATAAGGGATGGGGCCAAAACTTGGGGATCCAACAGGAGCTAATGGAGATCACGTGCTCACCCCCAGGACCGGATCTGAGCATTTTCATAGAGCCTCCTGAGTGTTTTGCTTATAGGAAATAGGAGAATTTTGCTTCTCTTTTCTTTCCCATTCTCGTCAGTTCAAGTGGTTTTCATGCATCCTAATAACCATATATTTCATTTTCCACCCATCCAGACTCCTTGCTCCTCCCCATGCGGTCTGGGGAGAACTCGTAAATGTCATTGGTCACAAAGCCACTCTCCATACTGGCCAGAGTCACGAATCCACTTTCAGATGGGTTCACAGCCATGTTGTCATAGTCACAAGACATGTCATCGGGAGTGGCTTCCCCGGAACACACTCGGAATGAAATATTCTTCAGGTCTGGTCGGGGCTCAGCTAAATCAGCTTCACTTTGTTTTCGGATGACGTTGTAAACCTCTAGGTCCGGGCTGTTCCCTTGGTGAGGAGAGGGCCAGATGGTGTGCTGCTCTTTTGTGCCGGGGCCTGGCTGCTCCCGCTTCCTAGGGGGAAAGAAAACCAGGCTGAGTATTTTAGACGAGCGGTTTGGAAACATCCCTCTGCCTCCTGTTGAGGCAGGAGGAAGTCATCCTGGGCCACCACTGTGCTGCATTCTCACCTACCTAAACTTACAGTCAAGGCTTCGGGGATGGGGCGGGGTGAGGTGACAAAACAGGAAGGTGTTGTTATGTTCAGAATGATTGTGTATCTGTCATTCGCTGCTGCCAGAGCATACAACTGAGGTGGTTATCTTGGGGTCCCCAGAGCCCCCAGAGGGTCCGTGGATAGGACTGGATGGGGAAAAGTATCATATTTTTAAAAACTCATCTGTAGGTGAAATTTAGCCTGTCCTTCAATTCTGAATGTAGGCAATAAACCAGAGTAGAATTAGTAGTATCTTGACTTGATCACCAACAGAAATCATAGATATGATTTTTTATATGACATCACAATTATTATAGATGCCTTAAAATATTTTATGCTCATCTCTACTAAAAAATTATGACAATGATACCACCACTAAATAAAAAAGCATGAATAAAGAAGCACATGTATTACTCTATCACATATTCATTTTTGGAAATATTTTGCTAAACTATTTATCAGTTTAACTGCTTCCCTTACAACCCAATGTATTTTATTTTATGCATTTAAAAATATTGTTCTAGAAAAGGGTCCATAGGCTTCACCAAATCACTACAGGGGTCTGTGGCACAAAAAAGGTTAAAAACCCCTGAGATAGACTCCAGCCTCAGAGTCACAGTTCCCAAATCCTAGTGAGGTGCTAAATAGACAGAGAAAAGAAGGGAAATCAAGAACCAACCGCAGAGTAAACAGTTGGAAGACATATTTGTAATTTTTTGAACTGAATTCTATTTTTAGATTAAAAGGGATTAACTAATAAAAATGATCATAGCAAGAGCTAACATTTTTGTGTACTTACTATATGCCCGTTTTGCATGTATTGACTGCTTTAATTCTTCTAATAATCCTATAAGGAAGTTATTATTAAATGAAGTAGTTTCGACATTGGAATCTTACTAATTCATCTTAAATTGGCATTCAAAGTGAGTCAAATCTTAAACTGGACCTCAGTTTTCCTGTTGTAAAAATCTTTTCTATGTAAACCATGATGATGGGCAATAAAAAGGTAGCCAAGAAAACCTCTGGGTACTTCAAAAATGGTGGCACATGGTCCATAAACAGAGGTGCTCCAGCCTACTTAGTGTAGCTATTTTGTAGCAGTCTACAGTTGCGTATTCAATTAAAAGAAAAGTCAATTAAAAAGATATGAGGGCCAGCCCTGGTGGCCTCGTGGTTAAATTCCACACTCCGCTTTGGCAGCCCTGGTTTGGTTCTCCGGCGCCTCTGTTTGCAGCCATGCTGTGCTGGTGGTGCTGGCCACCCACATACTAAAACATAGAGGAAGGATGGCATGGATGTTAGCTCAGGGTGAAACTTTCTCAGGGAAAAAAAAAAAAAAGATTTGAATTATTTCATTTTGAGATTAAGTGATTTAGTTTCAGATGTTTGCCAGAATGCTTTGGAACATTTTTCATATGGCTCACTATTCATTCCTTCACTCACTCAACAAAAATTTTTGGAGTGAGAGCATCCGTTCACCAGAGCACCTTGCTGAGTGATGCATGGATACACAGGAAGTGAATAACACAGTTTCACCTCTCAAGTCATTTAAAATCTTCCACACACAAAAATTAAAGAATATAAGATTAATCTAATCACCACTAAGCACAAATGCTTAGTACTTCTGAATGCCCTAGCCCACCAGAGAATTTACTCTCAAATCTGCAGTGGTGATTCTCTTGGAGCTGCCAAGCTTTTAATGAAGTAAAAAGGGCAATGTCCAAATCCCAAAGAGTTCAGAAGACATAAAGGTTTACGTGGAAGGATTTACTTGCCTCCTTCTACAGATCCAAACCCAGCACACAACTGTGGTGACCACAAGGAAGAGGAGAAGAGGAACGCTGGGGATTAGGATGTAGGCAAGATTCAAGGCAGCTCCTGAAAAGAAAAACATACATTATAGCATTAGTGATGCCTTTATGTGCTTCCCAAACAGGCTCAAAAAAAGTGTAATCAGCACAGAGTGTTACAAAGAGCACATTCCTGGAAGGAAATAGATACACAGTTACCCAGTTAGCAAAGTCTTCCAGTTTCCGTAAATGAGCATTTTCTACCTGTCCTATTAACTGAAGTAATAGAGAAAAGAAGTTTACATTTTTGAGTCTCTTGCAAAATGTCAGAGGGGCACTTTCACTCATTGAAATTTTTTTTCAGAGGAGAGAGATTCTCTCTTTTCTTGTTCTTCCTCTCCCTTAATGAAGCAGGGGCTGCCTGGGCAGTGTTGATGCCTTTGACTCTAAGGACAAAAATGGTAGTTCCCAAGGTGGGGTGGGGGAGAGAGAGGGAACAATAAGCAAGCTAGAAGTCTCGGTGTTGTTACCAGGAAAGAGAAGGTCACGTGAAGCACAGGAATCAGACTGTAGAGTCTTCCGAACATTTCTGACTAAGACTAACTGGATCCAGCTGGGCCCAAGAGCAGTGACTGTGGAGGGTGTTTAGAGGTCTGCTTTCCTGACCCTTTCTGCCCTTTAAGTGTTGGAACCAGAGAATTTTCCCTCAAGGGGCTTTGGGAGGAATGAAAGATTGGAGACTGACTCCCTTCCTATTCCCACTGGTGCCGGATTCCCAACCATCTAGGGGCTGTGGATTTGTTTTTCTGTGAGGTTGCAAACCTGACAACCACCAAAAAAACCCCAAAACTAAAAACAAAAAAACAAACAGAAAACCCCCAAACCAAACCCACTTTGAATACCACCATAATAACAATGAGAAATAAAAATGCCACCCACTTCTGCATAACACTGTGTACTTTTTTCAAAGCATTTTCATACATTATATCTGTTGTATAATAAAGAATTTGGCTGGCCTTTGTCCCTGGTTCCTGGGATGGGGGTTCTAACTCCTCGGAATTTCTTGGGTAATATTTCATGAGCCCCCCAGTCCACATCAGAGTTTATGCTGACAGAGAAGTCTCAGGATGGGGCTGGTGGGGAGGTAGTGGGGCCTAGAGATTGAGTTCAATTACACGGTCAATGATCAGATCAATCATGTCTATGTAGTGACACCTCAATAAAATCTCTGCACACCAAAGCTCAGTGGAACTTTCTGGTTGGTGAACACACTGATGTGCCAGGGGGGTGATAGACATCCTGATTGCACAGCGAGAGGACACCGAAGCTCCCCATTTGGGACCCTCCCAGACCTCACCCTATGTGTTTCTTCATTTGGTTGGTCCTGATTTGTATCCTTTACAATAAAATGTAGTCATCAGTATCATGTTTTCCTGAGTTCTGTGAGTTGTTCTAGGAAATTATTGAGCCTGAGGGGGTCATGGGCACCACCTGGGTTTGTAGCCAGTTAATCAGAAGTGTGGGTGACCTGGGGACCCAGAACTTGTGGCTGATGTCCAAAGTGAGGGCAGCCTCATTGGAGACTGAGCCCTTAACCTGTGGGGTCTGCATTTGCTTGGGGTGGCTAGTGTCAGAACTGAATTGTAGTATTGCAATATCCTATTTCATTTTATGGACACGATAATGCTCTCAGGTAGATATGAAAAATATTATTACTTCCATTTTGCAGATGACTAAATTGAAAAACAGAGAGATTATGTGGTTTGCCCAGTGACAAAAACCCAGATCTCCCTCTTGAAACTCAGAGTGAGAGTCGAGGTTGAAAGTCCATTAGCACTCCAGTTTATCGCTGCATTTTCTTTTATCTTTTATGATTTAACTTTTAAAATGTTTTTGCCTATTCCCTCTATTTGTTTCACAAATGGACATTAATCATGGATATTATGCATCATGGCCTGGGCCTTTCTGCTCTTATTTCTCTACATCTATTCTCTCAGTTCCCTACCTCTTGCCCCACAACTTCTGGGTTGTTCCCAAGTCTCTGTCCTCACACAGAGTTTTTTATCTCCTCTCTAGTCTAACTTCCCCAATTATTTTAGGATAGCTGCATTTGTATATTTCACTGATGAAATCTCACATTTAATGCAGTTTTTGCAAAGTCACAAATGCCCTATCTAGTTCCATTTTTAAGTAGCTGAGGGAAAGAACAAAGTGGGAATGTAACCATGGGTAATTTGTAATCAAGAGAGTTCCATTATCTATTCTTCCCAGGAGAATTCTGTACATACCTTTGCTTTCTTTAAATGTTTCTTTGGCATCTTCTTTCTCTGTGTCTTCTGGAAATAAGGGTGTTGCTGGCTCTGTTCCTTCATCTGGAGAGAGACACATGGACTTGAGAACCTGGAGAAAGGCATCATAATCCAGATATTCTCTGAGGTCCTACCAGGTTCAAGGTGGGGTGCCAAAGAGCAGTAGCAATTTGACCAGTGCCTTTATAAACATAGGAAAGTAAAGGGTTGAATTTGCTGGCCTAGAGGTTTAGTTGTCTTCATCTTTCTGGCGAGACTCTTGCTGCCAAGAATTATGTACAGTCATGCGTCGCTTAACGACGGGGATACGTTCTGAGAAATATGTTGTTAGGCAATTTTGTCATTGTGCGAACATCGCAGAGTGTACTTACACAAACCTAGATAGTATAGCCTATTACACACCTAGGCTACATGGTATAGCCTGTTGCTCCTAGGCTACAAACCTGTACAACATGTTACTGTACTGAATACTGTAGGCAACTGTAACACAATGGTAAGTATTTGTGTATCTGAACATATCCAAACATAGAAAAGGTACAGTAAAAATATGGCATAAAAGAAAAAAATGTTACACCTGTATAGGGCACTTACCATGAACGGAGCTTATAGGACTGGAAGTTGCTCTGGGTGAGTGAGTGAGTGAGTGGTGAGTGAGTGTGAAGATCTAGGACATTACTGTACACTCCTGTACTCTTCACAAACACTGTGCACTTAGGCTACACTAAATTTATAAAAAGATATTTTTCTTTCTTCAATAAAAAATTAACCTTAACTTAATGTAACTTTTTACCTTATAACGTTTTTAATTTTTTAACTATTGACTCTTGTCATGACACTTAGCTTAAAACACAAACACATTGCACAGCTATACAAAAAATCTTTTCTTTCCTTATATTCTTATTCTATAAGCTTTTTTCTATTAAATTTTTTTTTCACTTTTTAAATTTTTTTGTTAAAAACTAAGACACAAACACACACATTAGCCTAGACATACACAGAGTCAGGATCATCAATATCACTGTCATCCACCTCCACCTCTTGTCCCACTGGGAGGTCTTCGCGGACAGTAATACACATGGAGCTGCCATCTCCTATGATGACAATGGCTTTTTCTGGAATACCTCCTGAAGATCTGCCTGAAGCTCTTCTTGAGGAAGTGTCACTCTTTCCAGAAATATGTCCAGGGTGGTTTGCTTGGTTTGTTTCTTTTTCTCATCACGGATTTGCTTATAAGTAGATAATACACCATGAATATTTCTCTCTATTAATGAAAACATTTCAGTGTTGGGGTCCATGTTTTCAAACTTTTAAAAAGCTTGTTGAGGTCTGCAAAAGCTTCTGCTAAACCCTTCACTTGAATTTTCTTGGGAGTTCTTCTTTTTCCTCTCCTGCAGTTTCCTTTTCTCTTGCCTCTTCTTCAGCTCTGTGCTCCTGTTCCAGTTCCAACAACTCCTCATTAGTCAATTCCTCAGGAACCACCTCCGGGAGCTCCTCAGTGTCATCCTCCTCCACACCCAGGTTAAAGTTGTTTGCCATCTCAACCACAGCCTTGTTGATTTTTGCAGCCTCATCATCCTTGGCAAATCCTTTGAAGTCATGGACGAACCTCTTGAGTCTCTTCTTCCACATGCCATTCATGCACTACTTGGTGACATCACCCCACCCTCAAGGAAGGTTCTTGATGCAGCCATACATGTTGCAATCCTTCCAGAATTGCATCAGTGTCTTCCTCAGTTGCAGCAAGAGCCTGGGCAAAGGTCCTCCTCAGGCAGTAGGACTTAAAAACTGCTATAACTCCTTGAGCCACTGGTTGGATCAAAGAAGTGGTGTTTGGAAGAAGAAACACTGCTTTGATATTGGGATGAAGATCACCAATAAAAGGAGGATGTCTGGGAGCATTACCAACAATAAGCAAAATCTTGAAAGGTATGTTTTTCTCCAAAGAGTACTTCTCCATTTTGCTGGCAAAGCAATTCAGGGGGGCATCTTGGAAGAGGAGGTGGGTCATCCATGACTTCTTATTGCTCCTGTAGGACACTGGCAGTGTGTGCTTACTGATATGGTTGAGAGCCCCGGGGTTCTCACTGTGCCGGACCACAAAGGGTTTCAATTTGTAGTCTGCAACACTGCCCCCAAGCAAGACTGTTATCTTGTCCTTAAAAGTCTTGAAACCTGGCATTGACTTGTCTTTTTTATGGATGAAAGTCCTTCCAGGCATCCATTTCAAGAATAGGGAGGTTTTATCCATATTGAATGTTTGTTCTGGCAAGTAATTTTCCTCCACAGTCAGCTTATCTAGTTTTTCCAAAAATTCTTCAGCTGCCTTCACATCAGCACTTGCAGACTCACCACTCACTTTCACATTATGTTGTGAATAATGATTCTTGAATCACGTAAACCATCCAGAGCTAACAATAAATTCAACATCATAGTCAAGTCCAGCCTTTTCTTTCAACGTCGCAAACAAATGTTTTGCTTTGGCTGTGGTGCTGAGAGGGATACACTTCTGTGTCTGGTCTTTAATCCAAGTCATTGGAAGTTTCTTCATATCTGATATAAAACCTTCTCGAATTTTTGTTCATCTTCTTGCCTTCAATGAAGTGGATCCTTTAACAGCTTCCATCACTTTGTTCTTGTTTTTCAAGATCGTAGCTATGGTGGAATGGCACATGCCTGACTGGCAAGCAATAACCATCATTGATTTTCCACCTTTGTAGTCCTTAATCAATTTAAATTTTGTTTCCAGGTCAATCATTTGACATGGGCTCTTACTGGTAACATTAGCAGTGAATTTTTTACACTTAGGGCCCATGATTAACAACATAAGACCAATCAAACACAAGAGAAAATGAAACAATCAAGAGCCGCAGTAAACATGAGATGTATGAGGTTGCTGACAGTATAACACAGCATACTATTTTACAGTAAACTTTTTTAATAAGTAGAAAGAGTACACTCTAAAATAGCAATAAAAAGTATAGCATAGTAAATACAAAAACCAGTAATATAGTCATTAATTATCATTATCAAGTATTATGTACTGTACATAATTGTATGTGCTCTACTTTTATATGACTGGCTATGCAGTAGGTTTGTTTACACCAACATCACCACAAACATGTGAGTAATGCATTACACTATGATGTCATGATATCACTAGGCAACAGGAATCTTTTAGTTCCATTATAATCTTATGGGTCCACCATCGTATATGCGGTCCATTGTTGATGGAAATGTCGTTATCTGTGATGCATAACTACTGAAACAACCAGTGGGCAGCTGGCATCAAGGCACATAAAGTACTCAGGGGAAGGGACAACGACTCACTTCTAGGACCATAAATTATCAGTTTGGTTCACTTCTTGTCTCACTAGATTGAATTATTCCTTTTCATATTGTCAATAATGACAAGTAAAATCCCAAACTGAATTTGCAACTATTGCTTTTCAGCTTTGAGAGGAATAGGCAACACTAGAGAGTGAGATTAATTAACTACTTGTCATGGTCGGGTGTGGCATATACTGTTCAAATGGTCTGGGTTAACACCAATGGTCTTTCTGTTGAACAATCTGATGTAAAGAACATATGGTTCTAAACCTATGAAGAAGGGCTGTGAAACAGCCCAAATTAACTGAAATCTCAAATGACAGGCTTACCTCTAGGCCTTGTAGAAGGAGCTGTTGGTTTCTCTGTAGCAGAAAGAGACAAAAATAAAAATAATAACTAAATTTCCATGTCACTTGAATGAAATTGGCCAGAGCAAGGCATCCATTCGTTTGCTCATTCAGTATCCAGTAAACTTTATTTAGTGTTACTAGATGCCAGGAACTGGGTTAGTAAGTCAAAGGAATCACTTCTGCACAAAGACTAGCCTTCCCCCACAGCTTGGGCACTTTTTTCTTTTTCAAAAAGTATTTAAAAACTTTTAAATATGAGAATTTCCAAATATACACAGAATTAGAAAGACTGGTATAATGAGCCTCTACGTACTATCACTCAGCTTCAACTCTTATCAACATATGGCTAATCTAGTTTCAACAATAATCCCTACTCCTCCCCAGCTATACTCAGGCCTGGATTATTTTAAAGCAATCCAAGACATTTTAACAATTCTTATTGGGGATGTTGTAGAAAGCAATGAATACTGATCTGTAAGCAGTGGAAGTGGTTGGGGTGCTAAGTAGAACACTGGCTAGCCCCAAGGCAGAGACTGGTGATCTAGAACCCTGAGTCATTTAAAATATTTCAAAGAGCCTCAGGAAAGTCGTTGCACAGACAAGCTATATCAAATGTTTTTACTTTTGGCTGGGAGTGTGTCAGCCTCTTGTGTTGGCTGTGAATCTCTTATGCTAATCAGATGCTCTGAGATTCATAGGGATGGGGTCCTTAAGGGCAAGATTTTAGAATTCACAGTCATTAGGCCAGGATGTCAGCCTTATAACTTGGGAGAGTATTCATTACCATCAGAATATTTGCAAATGAAATTGTTCTTCATGTTGCATCGGTCATCATTCCACTGGAACATGTAGAGGCCCCCGATGCCGGCAGGTGCCGATGGCTGATGGTACATGACCACGCAGACCTCGCTGCCACAGGAAGGTTCATCCACATACCAGTTCCTGTAAGAAAGGGGTCAACAATGAAGGCAACTGGAGAAGGCCGCCCCAGGACTTCAAAGCCTTTGTTTTTCCATCACATTCCACTGAGCCATGAACTTAAGATTCTGCTTCAGAACGTGATATAGAGAGAGGGAGGAATTGCAGTGCTGCCAATAAGTAGAACCACACACTTTCTGATATGGACATCACAATCAATCATCTGACATTTGCCACAACCTTTTTGCAGGGAGGAATATATTGCCACATGATGTCTGTAAAGTAATCATATGAAAAAAAGCAGCCAGCAGGGCCAGTCTGTACAATCTTATTTCTTACTTGATTTTTGCTAACTGGGCTTTGTTTCTCTTTTTTTAGAAATCAGATGCACTGAGAAGAGGCATGACTTATCCAGAGCTTGCCCTGCTCCCATCTCCTCATGCTTTTCAATGGCCATAACTGCCTTCCTAGCCCTGGGAAGTAGATGGAAAATTCAAGCATCTGAGCAAGACATTTCCAAAATGTAGAGGCTGTCAAAGCAGGTGAGGGACTGGGGACAAGAGCGAGAGGCCCATGTGGTCTTTTTCAGTTGTATCCACTTATTAGGCTGATGAGCCCCTCCATCAGCCTCTGCTGCAGATTTCTTGTCTGTCTCCTAGTTCCTGGATGGGGTGCATTAGCAGCCTCAGCTCCGTGATCCAGTGGTATTTGGAATTAAATAGTGCTGCCATGCAGTTGGCTATGTGGGTCCAAGGCTGAGGCTTTGGATTCCATGGAGAGTCTAAGTGCTGTGAGCACTCGCCTCATGCATTGACTCAGGGCTGGGCTTTGCAGTCTGCCTGCTACTTGAGTTGTTTCCTTCTGGCACTCAGATCTTGCCCTGATGCTCAGATTATTTAGCTGGGCCCTGCTGCTGTAGCTAGCTCTTATCAAAGCCCCTCCTTAGGAGACAGCTAAGAGGTCTTCTCGTAGCTCCCCAATATGGCTCTGCTTGAGTGCTATGTTGTTGTCCACCAACAGGAAGATCCGTTGCTGCACCCACTGGGTTGAATGTGTCTGGACAATAGCTGATCTTGCAACACTGGTTGGACACTGTGCCTGGAAAGCTGGGGGCCCTGACTGGGGCTGGGCTCTGCACCTCGTTAGTTGCCTCCAGGCCATTTTCCAACCCTGTTGGTGGACCTCCTATTCTGACTTGCCTTGTTCTCGCCACTGGCCTTATGGCTTTATGTTGTTTTATTTCACAGATGATAGAATGGATGCAATATTATGCCTCGCACCTAGTTTCTGGACTTGAGCCAGCTTTCAGGCTTGGAACTCACTGATAGAAGGAGAGGCCAGGTTCCCAGGAGGAAGGACCGTGCAACACCATGGCAGGTGCACATAGTAACAATTCCCCTGTTCTCCCAAAGAGACCTATGGCCAGTTACTCAAGTAACCATACACTGGGGAAAGAGGAATACCCAAATACTACAAGGACTATTGGATATAGGGTGCAAGTTACATTGATAACCAAAGACTTGTGTTATCAAGGTTACCCATTAGGGTGGGAGCATATTGAGGCCAGGTATTAAAGGGAGTTCTGGCTCAGGACCATGGCACCATCCAGTGGTCACTTCCCAGTCCCCAAATATATGAATTGAAAGCCTATGGGGAAAGAGCTATAATAGTGAAGAAGGTCAAGTGGAAGCCTCTGAAACTGTACTCTTCCCCACCCTCTCCAAGATAGTAAATAAAAAACAATATCTTATCCAGGGGAAGAAGAGATAAAGTAGTGCCAACCTTAAAGACCTAGAGAACGCTAGGGTGGTATTTCCCATCATTTCTCTATTTAATTTACTAGTCTGGCTTCTGCAAAAACCAGGCAGATCCTGAAGGATGATACTGGAGTAGGATAAACTCAACCAAGTAGAAGCCTCAATTGCAGCTGCTATGCCATATGTGGTGTCTCTCCTAGAGCAGGTTAACACGCCCTCAGGTACCTAGTATGCAGATCTGGTGAACACATTCTTTTCCATCTGTATCAGAAAGAGAAACAGTTTGCATTCATTTGGAATGGACAACAGTATACATTTATGGTCTTGCCTCAAAACTATATTAATTTTCTTACCCTCTGTCATAATATGGTGTGAAGAGACCTGGACTGCCTAGACATCACGCAGAAAATCACACCAGTTCATTACATTGCTGACATCATGCTAATTGAACCAGATGAGCAAGAAATGGCTAGCACATTGGAGTTCAGTAAGACTCATATGCTCCAAGGGTTGGAGACAAACCCTACGAAGATTCAGGGGCCTGCCACTTCATGAAAATGTGTAGGTGTCTAGTGATCTAGGGAATGCCAGAACATCCCTTTCAAATTAAAAGACAAATTATTGCATCTTGCAATAATTTGAAGAAGGAAGCATAGCACCTAGTCAGCCTCTTTGGGTTCTAGAGACAGCATATTTCACACCTGGGAATACTGCTCTGGCCCATATACCAGCTGACGTAAAAGACAACCAGCTTTGAGTGGGGTCCAGAGTAGGAAAGGACTCTGAAGCAAGTCTAGGCCACAGTGCAAGCAGACTTGCCTCTTAGGCCATGATCCAGCAGACCTTATTATTAGAGGTATCAGTGGTAGGAAAAATAATGCCATATAGAATTTGTGACAATTCCCAATGAGAGAATCACAATACAGACCCCTAAGATTCTGTAGCAAGGCCTTAATATCTGTAGCTGAGAAACAGTCACCTTTTGCAAAGAACTCTTGGCTTGCTACTAGGCAAGGAGCACCAAGAGACCATGCAATCCAACTTGCCCATGATGAGTAAGGTAGTGTCAGACACACCTTGTCATAGGTTGGGCAGGTCTGGAATCAGTCTATCATAAGATGGAAGAGGTATACAGGACTAAAGGGCATTGTATGAGCAGAACCAAAGGGCACTATATAAGTAGGTAAAGCAGACTGCCATGATGTCTACCACTGTTGTATCAGAGCCTCTCCCTCAGCGTACACTTGTAGCTGCATAGGGGAATCCCTTGTGACTAGCTGAAAGAGGCAGCCTGAGCTTGGTTTGTGGATAGGTCAGCCAAGTATGGGAGTACGACTCTAAATGGACAACAGCTGCACTACAGCCCCACTCAGAGGTAGCCTTGGAAGATCAAGTGGTAAGGGGACATTCTCCCAATGGCCAGAGCTTAGTTGGTGCACCTAGTTAACCATTTTGTATGGGAAGAGAAGTTATCGGGGGTTAAAATATATGAGGACTCAGGGGTAAAGCAAAGATCTTGGTCAGCTGATCAGGAGAAAAATATCTTTCTAAAAGGAGAAAGAATGGAAGATTAGGGATAAGGAGCTCTTGGATAGAGTGATGTGAATAGACATTTGGGAGTAGGCATAAAGTATGAGACTCTATCATATGTTAAGGCCAGCAGAAAGCATCTAGTATGGAAGAGGCCCTAAAGAATGAGGGAGAGAAAATGACTCAGCCAGTTGATGTCAGCCAGCCTGTTATCAGTCACCCCAGTGCTGGCACAATAGATACATACCAGGTTAGCCATGGTGGCAGGGATGGAGGCTATGCATGGGCTCAACAGTATTGGATCCCACTCACCAAGGCTGATCTAGCTACTGTAAAACCTCCAACCTGCCAGCAACAGAGACCAACACTAAGTCCCTGAAAGAGCACCAACCCTGGGAGACCAGCCTGGCACTTGGTGGCAAGTTGACTACATTGGACTCCTTCCATCCTGAAAGGGGCAATGATTCATTCTGACAGGAATAGACACACAATCTGGGTATGCGTTTGCCTTTCCTGCCTCAGGGCCTTAGTCAGCACCACTATCCAAAGGCTTACACAGAATTTGACCTACCAGCACAGGATCCCATATAACATCTCATCAGACCAAGGGACCTACTTTGTAGCAAAGGAGGTGTGGGAGTAGGCACCTGGTCATGGGATTTACTAGTCATGTCACATATTGCACCATCCTGAAGCTGCCAGGCTGACAGAGTGATGGAAGGGTTTGTTAAAAACACAGCTGGAGCATTAGCTTAGAGGCTACTTTATGAGGACAGGGCATCATCCTCCAAGATGCAGTATACACTTTGAATCAATGACCTTTGTATCATCCTGTGTCCCCAAGAGTAAGAATACATGAGTCTGGGAGCCAAAGGGTGGAAGCAGGAGTAGCCCTGCTTACCGTCACTGGTAGTGACCCACCTGGGGAATTTGTGCTTCTTGTCTCTGCAACGCTGGGCTCTGTGAGTTTAGAGGTCCTGGTACCCAAAGGGGGAACACTTTCACCAGAAAACACAGCAAGAGTCTTATTGAACTATGAGTTATGGCTGCCACTTGGGCACTCTGGGATCCCTGTGTCCAGGGGCCAGCAGGCAAGAAGAGGAGTCATTATCTTGGCAGGAGGTAACTAACCCTAATCATGAGGAGGAGACAAGTCTGCTGTTACACATTATGGGCAGGGAGAAATATGTTTGGCACCCAGGTTATCTCCTTGGGTACCTGTTAGTGCTTACATACCCAATTTTGATTGTAAATAGAAAAGAGCAATCACTCCAGCCTGAGAAGTGCAAGGTGACTAGGGTCTCACCCTCCTCAGGGATGAGGGTCGGGGTCCTGCCACAAAGTAAGACACTGAGGCTCCCTGAGCAGAGAGAGGGTGAGGGAACTGGATAACAGAGGAGGGAGGTCAATAAGTATCAGTTGTGGTCCTGGGACCAGCTGCAGTGGTGGGGAGTGTAGTTCATCTTATTAACCTTCCTTTTAAAAATTTCTCCTGTGAGAATCCTGGAGGAGCTACTCTTGGAACTTAGGTGAAGATGTGGATCTAACTAGCATAATGGGTGGACTTGGATAGATGCTGACATGTTGTCTTAAATGTAATTGGTAAAAAGATATTTTAATCTTCATTCTTTTGATTGATAATGAGTTTAAACTCTTTCTCCTTATGATTGTTTACCAGTTAGATTTTCTATTTTGTGAACTGTCTGCTCAGGTCTCTTGCCTCTTTATCTTTTGGGGGCTTTTTTGACTTATATAAACGTTTAGCATTTTATTGACTTATATAAACTCTTTATCATAAAAAAGATACTAACTCTGTTAAATTTGTTACAACATTTTTTCTAGTCTTATGTCTGCCTTATAATTTCATATTTTTTGACATTTGTCCATGTCACTGAACTTCTTAGCAGGGGACAATGGCAATGCCATGGTGCCAGGGTGGGGTGTGAAATGAGTGAGTCTTGATGCTTTGGGTTCAGGAGGGTCCTACAAACCTTAAGTCCTCTCTTGGCCAATCCACAGAGTTATATCTTGGCTTTGATTTCTTGCCCATCATCATGATTCCTTGTAGTCTGGAGACCTATCTTGAGTCTTAGCCGCTCAGACCTTCAATCTCTCCCTGGGGTTCTAGTCCAAAAAGCCAGACAGCCAGAACCACTGACTTCAAGCATCGCATGCCACTGAACAATACCTCTGAGCCACACCCTCCTGAGCAGAGCTCTTTGGACATGAGTTGGGCCCAGATGAAGGCTGACTCACCACCTTCACCACACTGCTCTGGCCAGTGCTATTCCAGTGCTGCTATCCCCTCAGGGCTCTGCCTGGCTAGGCCTTCTCCTCTTCCCCACTGACCCGGCACCGTGGATCCAGCCTGCCTCCTTTCTGAGTGACGTCAAGTGAGTTCGCCGCTGTGGGTTCCACACACTTACCTGAATGTTGATGTGCTGCCATCCGTCCAAGCATAAAGATCCTGGCAGGCTGTGCTATTGCTTTGTTTCTCTTCACGCCTCCTGAGCCCAATCCAGAAATCTCCATCAGATGCCAGGAGGTTTTCAATGAACTTTTCTATCAGTCTCTGTTCATCTTCAGACTCGATGCTGACTAGCTGGCCCCTATCCCTCCAGCAGGCTGCTCTGGCTTCCTCAAAGTTCAGTCTTCGAGAAGCATCATGGAAGTAAATGACTTTATAACAAGGCTTCTGTGTCCCTCCCCGGCAGACCGGCTGCCCTAGAGGAAAAAGAAGCCAACATATTTCAGTGGCCCCCAAAGAATACCAGGGCAGGGATGCTTGGAGGCATCTGAACGAAGCTCTACCTGGGTAGGAATTCTGATTACTCCTCAGTGGACCGTTAAAATATCAGTTAGGGTTCTCAGAGCAAATTAATACCCCTTCCAGCATGGAGATGCAGTGATTTAAACTATATTGTGTAGGGACTCCATGTTTTGTTTGTTCCATTACAGATTTTTGCAAAGTGAATATTTCTGACTATCCTTTAAAAGAGTGGTAGATGAAGATTTATGCTTTCATTTTAAAGGCACACAAACATTCATGACATTAGGGAGTCTCAGGGGATAGTATGGCTTAAAGTGAGTTGTCTCTGTTTGGTGGTTCCTTCAGGTAAGGGAGGCATTCTGAAGTCAGGTGTGGGCTCTTCTACCCTGGAACCCTCTGCCTATGTAGAAGGACTGAGAATTCACCCAGTCTGTGGGATAAGCAGAAGCTAAGAGCATCAGATCCCTGGGTTTTTCTGCTACTGATCTTGCTTGAAGACAATGTGTATCTCATTGAACTCTCATAGTAATCCCCTGAATGTAGATATTGTTTATGCCCCATTTTACAGATGAGAAAACTGAGGCTGAGAGAAATTAAGTAATTTTGCTAAGGTCACATAGCTATCAGCGGCATTGCCTGAGTCAGAACCCAAATCTAATTACAAAGTCACACTGAAAACCACTGAACTTTCCTGCCCCCTCCTCACTCTACCCCAGGCTCAGGTTGCCCTGGGAGTGCATGTAATGTGTCTCATCTGACTGATTGAAGACCATCTCAGACAAATGGCTGGGACTCTACTGAGGAGCAAAAAACGAATCGTTCACCAGTACACACCACCCTAGCTTGTGTCTGGATACCTGTAGTCTTGCTTACCTGAAACATTAGCCTTATTACTCCTTTATTCAATCAACATGTACTCAGTGTACACTCCATGCCTGGTGCTGTGCTAGGTGCTGGGAATACAGAAACAAATGCCAGTTCCCAGCCCGTAGGAGCACCCAGCATAGGTTTCTGGATCCAGAGGTATAAAGTGAAAATCAAATTTCAACAAGGGGAATCCCTTGCAACGGAGAGCTAAACTGTGGGCTGTGGGTGTGAACTGCTGCCACAGAGAGAGAGATAAAGGATATTGGTTTGGGAACCTCTTCCAAGTCCTCACGGAAGTTCTCGTTTCCTAACTTGTTTTGCAGCTGTGCAGGGAGCCAGATTGCATTCATTATTCCCAATACTGTCCAGAATACAGGGCAAAAGGCCACAGTTAACTGCATTTTCAGTGCTAAATGAGAACAAAGCACATACAGATAATCCAGAAAGCTCCTGTGAATTCTTATTTTCCGTTTCGCCTTTCATCGCTTTTGTAAAGAAATTCTCAATAAGCGACAAGTTTTAAGAGTTTTGCATCTTCTCTCTTTCTCTGTCATTCTTCTGCTACTGCTAAATAGAGAAATTCTAACCGGACTGGTCCATTAGCAAATTAGGAGGCCTTGAAAGAGAGACATTCTCACTAAGGAGGTGTTCCAGAGAGACTGGGGACCACTGGCCAGAGAGGCTGTGGGTGGGATGCTGACTGAGGAGCAGTCTGGGCCAGCCCCGCTTCTCTGAGTCCTTAAAGTGGCTCCAAATGAGGCAGCAGAGGAAAAACGAATGAGCCCCAGGAACCCCCAATCTGGCCACCAGCAAAAAAAAAGCTGGAGTTGAATTTACTGGCAGTCCTCACTTTTCCACCATTGGATTATCAAGGGAAAACATAACACCTTAAACGAGTTTCCTGTATACCGTCCAGCCTGGTCACACATCCCAAGTCAGCCGGTGAGTGCCAGAGAGAGCCAGAGCTGGAAGGAGGCCCGAGGGCGCATCTGGCTCCCCTGCCTTCAGGAAGTGTCTTTCTCCTCTCATTTGCAGGAAAGGGAAGGGCGGGAGGGACTTCTGTTCCCCACCACCGACCGAGGACAGATCCCATACAGTCCTAACCCAAACAGCTTAATTCAGTTACCCTCCCCTCTGGCTGCCCCGCACCCCATGCCATCCTGAAACCAACTTTAGATTCTTTCTATCAGCTTCGCAAGCACGGATAACGGAGTGGAGGTTTTCATTCTCCATCCCTCTTCTCAACCTGTCGCCTGCGAAAGGGACCTGAGAAAGGGGCACGGACATTCTCTACCCTCCCCCGATATGCAGGACAAATGGAAGAGGCAAGAAGCCAGAGCACTGTACCTCCTCTGACGTCCAAGTCCAAGGCTGCTGTGACACGACAGGAGGAAGGAAGCAGAGAGTCATTCCCCAAGTCAGGCGGGGCTTGTCCCGCGCTAACTAGGCTTCTTTCCGATCTCTAAGCGCTCTTATTCCAGCCATCCTCCCCCCAGAAGAGACCAGGAGTAACGGGCTAGGTTCCCACGGCACAGCCGATACAGAATCCCTACTGTTCCCGCCGTCTCAGGGGACAGGGGACCTCCTCAGTGGGCAGGACAAGGGAGTTGGTGAGCCAGCCCTGCTTGGGGGTCCCGGGGCCTGCCGCCTACTATGGAGCGGGCCGAGGGGGCGCCTACTGGGGCAGATTTGCTCACTGCCCCACCTAGACTACGTCCCGCGGAATTCCCGTAACCTTGGGCGGGGAATGGTCTTCGAGCGATCCAGGATACGCAGGGAACCGGCGCTGGTCTCAGCCGCGGGGCGATTGTTCCCCTAGAAGTAGGGGGCGCCGGAGGGCTGAGTACATTAGTGGGGCGGGGGCGCCGCTCCCCCACCCGCTCCGCAGAGGGCCAGAGAAGAGGCACAGTGGCCCTGAAGACAGTCAGCAGAAGCTGGGGTGCAGTGGGTGCATCAGCCGAGCCCGCCCGGGAACCAGCCCCCGCCCCAGCACGCGCACTTACCGCTTAGCAGGCGCCCCGTCGCGCCCCGGGGCCCCGCCAGCAGCACCGCTAGCAGCACGGCCTGCAGCGCCGCTCCTGGCTGCATGGCCCGGCTCGGGTGCGCCCTCGGACACCAGGGTGCTACGGCGGTGGAGCGGGCGGACCGGCAGCGGCGTGCACGATAACTGCAACCGCAGCAGCAGCATCTCCCGAGGACCGACGGACCTGGCACCGGGAGGAGGCGGGGAGGGCGTGGAGCCAGCCAGTCGCCCCTCCGCCCCCTGGGACGTCACTGCGGGAGGGCAGCCCCGCCGGTTGGCCTGCTTCCGATGGCCTCCTCCAGCGCGCTCGGCGCCAGATGCCAGTCCGGTTCGAGGGGAGCGAGCAGAGGAGGGGAGCCAGCTCCCCGCCCCACTCTGAGCTTCCCAGGGAGATCTTGCATTTGCCTAGGGCGCAGGGCCGAGGAAAAGTCCAGTCTGGCTTCTCTGAAATCTGTTGAAGAGATCACTGTGGCTAAAAACAGGACCGCATCTCGCCCCTCCCCTCGGGGGAATAGCCAAATTTATCCAGCGTTCCTAGGATCTGGAGTGCGGGCCAACGGGAGAGGCAAGAAACTGCGGCCTACCTGGGGTCTTACTCGGTAGGAGAGTCCAGGCGCTCAGGGTTTCACCTGAGAAAGAAATGGTGGATGCAGAGAGCAGATGCTCAAGTAGGCGGTGTGCCCACTGGCAGGGCAAATGATGGGACAGCATGGATAGAGTTCAGAGAAGGAGGCTAAGTTGGAGTTCTGGCTGAGAGGAGGTAGCTCCACCCGAAGCCAAAGGGTGTCCCTGAGCTCAGCAAGGAAATAATGCTGCTTTTTGCAGGGCACATGTTGGGATTGTTCAGTTTTGGACTGGTGGCAGAGGGAGATGATCCACCCATCCCCCAGGGAAGAATGACCCCATTTCCTCTGGAAGTTTTCCTCACCCACCCAGCCCTCAGTGTGTGCTCCTTCTTTCGAACTCCCACAATAGTCGTGTTTTACGTTTGCTTTTTATAGTAAACAAAATGTTTTCAAATATATTCAAATAATAAAGTGAACCTCCTGTTCAAAAACTAAGATACTAAGTGGCAGAAAGTGGTCTGATTTTCTTGCCTTTTCCCCCATACCATGCTCTCGTGAAGCACAGCAGAGCCCCATCTGAGCCACTGACTTCTGGGTTTTGGTCTCAGCTTGAGCCACTGCAATTCCAGACAAATAGGCCTGAATATAGTCTGGACAGATCTATTTCAGTGTGAGCTGATAACATGAGGAAGCTCGGCTACTGCAGAAAACAGCAGCATCGGCAGGATGAGGACTGACCTCTATGGCAAGTTCATTTACAGCCCATCTTTATGTCTGAATGAGAATATCTCATCTCCAATGTACATTCTTTCCAGACATTCCTGGTTCTCAAAACAATCAAGGAGAGAGCTGCTGTGGTGAAAAGAAGCCCTTGAGTTGACATCTGATATTCTGTTTCCAATCCTGCTTTTCTTCACTTAATGTATGTGTGGCCTTCAGCAAGTTTCTTTGCTAAGTTTCAATTCTTGGTAACACTGAAAGTTACCTTAAGAGTTCTGTGAAGGTTTGATAAGGCAAATAGATATGTAAGTGTGCACATAGCCGGGCCCTTAATGTCAAATGCAAAGGATTTATTTCCAGGATTACAACATCTGTTACAACTCAGAGAAGCCGTTACCTTGGCCCAAATAATTAAATTGTGCCCTGAGTTCTCCCTTTGATATCCTGGCCCTTGGGCCAGATAGACTTTGTTAAGGTGTGCAGCTGACCTAAGGTGGTAGATTACAATGACCTCAATTCTTCACACCACGTGTACCCACACCCTTTACCATGTGACTTTGCAGCTCCTCTTACTAAAGAGGCAGAGTATATTTTCCCACCCCTTGTCTTTGTGTTTGACCTATGACTTGTTTGGCCAACAGAATGAGCCAGAAGTTTGTGAGCCTAGACTGGAAAAAGTCTCACATGTTTTTGGTTGTTGTCTTGCTTCTCTGCCACTCTCTGAGAGGAACATAGCTCAGATGTCCCACTGGTCCATGTCCAGAGAAGACACATGGAGCAGAGCTGCCTCAGTCAGTCAACAGACATATAGTGAGAAGCAGACCTGTCTTAGTGCTGTAGCCCGAAGCAGAGCTGTCTGGCCAAGCCTAGAGCAGCCAAACCCCCAGCTGGCCTACAGATGGGTGAACAATAATAAATGTTGCTTTAGATCACTTTGTTATGCAGTATTGTTGCAGCAACACCTAACCATGACACCTGGAAATGCAGAGGGGTGTCACCAGGGGAAGACTAGTTGCCAAAAAAGCTCACAACGTGGAATTTTTCTTGGTAAAATTGTCTTGGTCCAGGGTCCAATCCTTCATTTGACAAGCTCAAACCCAATCTAAGAGACTAATATATTTACACATCAGGTAAACTGGTGTTTACATTGGCCTGTTGAGCACGTACTTTCTCCCTCTCTGGGCAAGAGAAGATTTCTCTTTGAGCATGGAATCAGAACAAAGGGAATTAGTTAGATGATTTGAAAGTTTAGGCTTTGATAGCCTGCTGTGTCCATCTTCACAACAGAGATCTATCTGTCTGGCACACAAACACATCACCCTGCTAGCATTTCTTTTATTCTTGAGAGGGCTGAGATGAGATTGCCAATTCGCAACTTTCTAAATTTCCCTTTTCTAGGCCTGCCTACCTTTCTTCTGTTCATAACATTTTTCTCCAAATAGTGTTATGGCAGAAACTGCTAGTTGTCCGCTAATATCCCTTCTTCACTTCTTTTAGTGATAGAGTCCTTGAATTTTAACTAGGCAGATGGTCCCCCATTTAAAGACTATTATTTCCCAGCCTCCCTTGCAGGTGTGTCCCTGTAATTAAGTTCTGACCACTGGGTCAACACTTCTCTCTTGGCACTGTGGAGCGGGAGCTGCATCTTATGGAGGTGATGTCCAGGAGTTGCAGGTGGAGGCCAAGAGTGAAGTGAACAGTAGTCCTAAATAGAGCTGTGAGCACTAGAGCAGAGCGTACGACCCTGAGTAGGACTGCCAATTGGACAATGCAGAAGGGACAAATACTTAACCTTCTCTTTTCCAATATATACCAAAGGGAATGACCTTTGAGTGAGGGAGGTTGGTGCTGGGATTATGTACCTGTGTGTAAGACAGGAATGCTAAGCCAGCTATCCACAGGACCAGAAGCAATTCATTCCTGACTTCAGACATGTTTCAGTGACTGAATAAACCAAATTTTGGACAACAGATTTCTTTTTACAGAAAGAAGACTTTAAAGTTTTCAGGATCACCGTTTCATTCCTATTTCCTTATTAATTGTTTTTATGGGTGGTCTGCAAGGTGGGACATGTAGAGCCTCTGTTTCTAGTTTATCTGATACTCATAATGTAGATCAAATATAGCAATTCTGGAAATATCCTTCAAATGGAAACAAGATAAAAAGGAGTTTGAGAATATATAAGATAAGAAAGATGATTATTGTGTGGTGTCAAATACAGTAGTGTCCAATATGTAAAATAGACACAAGTATTCAATAGCTGGTAAAATTCCTAGAAATGTTGTATATTTAACTTTTATTTCTTTGCATATTTTAACTAAGTGATCCCAATGATCCTGATGTAAGAGTAGCTTGTTTCAAAAGTGAAGATCTAAGTGAGCCATCCTCTACCACGTGTCAATCAAATTAGTCCAAGGCTTTGACTTCTTCTTGGTCTTCTTTATCGGACTCTGATATCACTTTCCTGTTGGCAGTAACATGAATCAGTTTCAAACACAGAACTCTGTAGTTGTGAATACGATGTAGCATGAAAACAACTTTTGAAAGTTTCCCCAATAAGACTTACTGTCTTGGATTCTGACTATGCATTAGATTTGCAACCAACTATAAACTTATACACAGGAGAAGTGGTCATTCTACTTGAATGATTTGAAGGGCGTGGGAGAAGCCCTCCTAATCCCAAGAGTCAAACTTCTGAGAGTTCACCATTAGTAATTGATTTTTTTTTGGATTATCCACTGTTCCTTCTAGTCAGCCCTCTTTGAAAATGCAAATATTCCTGGGGTGGATAATAAACATATTGCTACTAATGCCTTACTATTTACACACTTTCTAGTTCTTTCTTTCTGATACAAATGGCCTGGGATTATCCTAAGATCTGCTGGAGGAGGGATGATAGGGTGTATCTGTATATGTAGGGGGTTTTTTGGTAGACAGGAAAGGATGGAGGGAGGAAAAACAAGGCAAAATTAAAGTATTTTACAATTGTGTCTAAAATATTACAAAATTTAAAAAAGTTTATAAATTAATGTACGGTTTAAAGCATCACTTTCTAAATCAGCTAATACTGAACTACATGATATTTTTGAACTAAATTTTTTTGTTACAAATATTTTCTGAATTCCTACATGTAGGCAATGTGCTAGGCACTTTGGGTAACCCAATTTCTCATTGAGCTTACAATATAGTCATAGACAAGTCAAAAATATACAAGAAGTTAAATAACAAGAGACAATAAGAGCCGAATAATTATAAAATATGGGCACAAAATAGTATGTGACTAATTGCCAAAAGAATGGTACAGACAGTATACAACTATACCGTTGTACAGAACTATGTAAAAGCTCAGAGGAAGAAGATGTCACAGTGAAATGGAATGAAATTCAAGGCTTTAGGACAGAGGAGGGAGAATGGGCAAGCTGATATACAAAAGGAATTAAGTAAGCATTTAAATCATTAAGGGAATTATTTGTTCAAGTTGTGAAATAATGTTTTACTCTTAGGTGGATCCACATGGATAGTAGCAGGAATGTTCTCATCATTCCTGAAAAAATATGCACAGAAATCTAAGGCACCCAGAAATATCTTTGCTGCTATTCAAGTGGCAGTCTCCATCTATTATCTGAATCAGATAAGTGAATATTTCAATTTGACTAGTTTGCTCCACCCTAGGAAGCTAAGTCAAAACATCTGGCAAAAAAGCAAGAAATTAAGTTGCTGAGCATTGTGTAGACAATATTGCCAGGTGATTAAGTGATCTTTCCAGTTTTTCAGAAGTTTTTAAAATTAGTGTAGACATATTCATTTTTCTTTAATAACTTTGACAACATTAAAGGGAGTCAGCTTCAATACCAATGACATAAGAATAAAATTCTACTACTTTCTAACTGTTCTTCCCTGAATGTAGTATGCAAATAAATATTTGTCAAATTAATGTTGAGTTAGCCACATTGGTTTTCAGTCATAATACAAAAATGGAGAGATTTTTTATTAGAGGTTCTTTAATGATTAACTGGTGATGGCTGGTTTCCTTTAAACTCTTCTGGACCATGTGCTTGGTCCTGCTCTAACTTTACTCCAGGGATAAGGCTATCAACCCCGCACTGTGAGGCTGAAGCCCTTGCTAAATGAATTTAGATTTAGCAACCTTAGGCATGCCATTGATGGTATCAGAGCTGATAATCTAGAAGACCTGCTGATTTGCTAAAGATGGTGGGGCTAGGTGTGGGTAGGGGAGAGGGGAGCTGAGAAGGCATGATGGCAGGTGAATACAATAACCCAGGATGAAAAAGAAGAGGAAGAGGAGAGTGATGTCAGCATCATGGTGGAATGAGATTCCCCCTTTGAATCTCTGCCCCCTAAGACACAACAAAAACATCATTTGCATACCAACAGAGGACAATCAAACACTACAAAGGACTTCTAAGAGACCCACACCACAGTGCATCTGACAGTGGAGGCATGGGGAGCCCCAAAGGACTTGAGGAGAGGGAAGGAGATTTACTACCCCTCCCCAGTGGATTGGCAAAGCCAGACAGTGTGGCTCACAGACAGAGAGGGGGGAGGGGTGCCCCTTGGCAGGAAAACTATTGCCCTCCAGGTGCTCTCACAGACTGTTGAGAGATTCCTACCGGGGAAGCAATGATGAACCATTGCAGGGGTGTGGTCAACGTCCAAGCACCCCAGGAGAACAGATAGTGAGGGAAGAAGGAGGCCCCCAGGAGGGGCAGGTGAAAGAGAGAGCCCCTCCCCCTACATGCCCTGTGCTTCAGCACAATCCCTCAGAGGAATGCAGTGGGCTCATAACACACAGCTCATGACCTCCACCCAGTGGCAGCAGGTGGAAACTGCAGGGCCAGATATCCTCAAGATGAGAAATAACAAAGGAAAATCAGCTGGCTCTTTGCAAAAGTATCTTAAGTCTCCGGACCAAGAGGAAAATGACAAACACCCAGAAACCAACTCTGAAGGCACAGAAATCTATAACCTAAATGACAGAGAATTCAAAATAGCTATCATAAAAAAACTCAATGAATTACAAGAGAATGCAGAGAGACAATTCAATGAATTCAGGAATTTCTTCATGAAAGAGGTTGAAACCATAAAGAAAAACCAATCAGAAATATTGGAGATGAAAAACATAGTGGATGAGATAACGGAAAACCTAGAATCTTTAAAGAGCAGAACTGATAATATGGAGGAAAGAATTAGCATTATCGAGGATAGCCATGCAGAAATGCTCCAGATAGAGGAGGAGAGAGAACTAAGACTAAACAAAGAAAGAAAGGGAAGAGAATGTGTATGGAGATTCAAGGTTGATCTACTCTCCTGTTTGCACCAACTTATGCTTGTATATTACACAAATATGCAAGAGGCATACAGGCTTTAATGTAGAGGAGGAGAAGAAAGTTTATTCAAGGCAAGAAATCTCTAGAATGGTGGGTGAGTTTTAAGGAGATTTGAGGGTAGGGGGCAAAGTGAGTAAGAAAAAAGAAGTGCTTTTTTTTTTTTTTTTTTACAGGGGAACTAGAAAGGTGAGAATATTTTTGATGGAAGTAAACTTACTTTGCTTTGTGTATTTTGGCCTTTGGTTTATAAGGAAGAGAAACCAGTTCTTTCTAAAAAACAAGACAAAACAAAACAAAATATAAATCAAATAGGAAAATTTTTACTTCTTGCCCTGAATGAAATTTACTTACTAGAAAAAAAAGAGGTAAAATTATCACAGAGTTTATACAGACTAGCTTTTTAAATCTGGAGACTGTGGGGTCAGAAATGTTCCAGATTAGGGAATTTGGGGTTCACTGAGGAGAGTGTGTGTTTGTACACCTGTTAGTTTACAGGGTGCTATTATTGTTTTTATTAAGCTTGTTTCTCTTAGTTTAGTATTTGTTTTTGTATGATCTAAGCAAGATCAATCATTGTAAAACAAATATAAGCACTGAAGTAGCCCATGTTAATATCCTACAGCTTTATAACATGTGACAATAAGCCCACTGACACTAACATCTCATTTCTACGCCAGCAGAGCTGCACTCTCTGGAGTTATCTTTGGTTTGTCAAGGACGGCTAAATTATCTGATGTCTATACCCTGCCCCGCTCCAGTACATAGAAGGCTCTGGACCATGGGTATCTAGATTTAAGGGGTCCATTTATAAAACCTCTGAGAATTTGCCATAGTTCACCCACTACATGGTAAATTTATCTGAATGTCGCACTATCAGTCTTACCGAGATCCTTTCTTCTCTTTGTTTTCTTAAGAGTTGGAGAATCTCATCTCTTGTTTTAGCCTGTTTAAAGAGGGGGAGGGGGGGAAGGGTGAATCTTTTGACTTAATAATAAAGCTTTATGTCCATGGTAGAATTTTTTCCATTTTGCTTCTTGTACTCTTTGGCAGCATTTTAAAATATTTTTTCCATCATACATCTATGCTTTTCACTTGTAACTCAATCTAGTTTTTATTCCAGAGGATGCTCCTTTACAAAGTAATTTTATTTTGATCCTAAATGAAAGGGGTTTTTCTTGCCCATCTAACAATAACTAACTTTTATTAAGACTTCACTACATGAACTATGCTAAGAACTTTATATATGTTACGTCGTTATTGTCTTATAATAATCCAGAAGTTTGACACTACTATCATGTCGTTTTACAGATGAGGAATCTGAAGCTTATTAAGTTTAAATAACTTACAAGCTATTAAGGGGCAGAACTGGATTTGATATCAGTTCTATTTGATAACAAAGTCCAAGCTATTGACCACCACACTAAATTGCTATTAAATGTTAGCAAGATACAAAATCAGCAAGCTCAAACAGCATGCCACCTCCTAAGTCCACGATAAGAGGGCTTTTAGTAGCTTGCATATAGAACAGAGCCTTACCCTCTCATCTCTCCTCTGTCTTAGGTATTGAGATATGCACATTCTCAGGTAAGTTTTCCTAAGTGTAAAAAACAAATTGAGTGCAGGCATGAAGATTTATCAAGACATAGGCCATTTAAAAAGAGTAAACATAGGTCCAAATTTTTGTTCATAGAATCCAGTTATGTTCAGTTTTGGAGATAGCCAGAGAGAAAAATCACATCTGGAATATTTGGGACAAAAAAACCCCCTGAGAATCTGACAAACAAAACTTGTAGCTTTGAATGGCCAAATAAAAGGAAAGAAGCTCTGTTTAGATCAAGAGTAGAAGCAAGAAATAACCGAGAACAGACACAGGTTTGTCATAGCCAAGTAAAAATTCTAAGTCATCCATCCATTCGTCCATCCATCCATCCATCCATTCAAATTTATTGAGATCTGCACTATTTTCCTAGGGCTGTAACAAAGGATTGTAAACTGGGTGGCTTAAAACAACAGATACTTATTTTCTCATAGTTCTGGAGGCTACAAGTCCAAAATCAAGGCATTGATAGGGCCATGCTGCCTCTGAAACCTGCAGGGGAATCCTTCCTTGCCTCTTCCTAGCTTCTAGTGTTCTGCTGGCAGTCTGTGGCATTCCTTGGCTTGCACCTATTTAACTCGAATCTCAGCCTTTGTTGTCACATTGCTTTGTCTTTGTGTGTTCTGTCCTCACATGGCCATCTTATAAGGACACCAGTCATATTGGATTGGGGCCCACTCTACTCCGTATTAACTAATTTCATCTATAATGACTCTATTTTCAAATAAGTTCACATTTTGAAGTACTGGGAGTTAGGACTTCAACACATCTTTTTTTGAGGGACACATTTACACATTTCAATCCATAATGAGCACCTCTGATGTAACATCACTGTTCTCTGAGCTGAACAAAACACAATTCCTGCCTGCAAGGTGATTGCAGGTTTGTGAAGAAAAGACAGGGAAATAGTTTCAATGTGCTACGATGGGGTTAGTCTAGGGTGCAATTAGAGCACTGAAAAGGGACCCTTAATTCAGACTAGGGTGTGTTTGCCTCTGTGGGGGAGACTTAGAGAAGACGTCGCAGATGAGGTAATGTCCAAGCTTAGACCTGAAAGTGGTAGTCACCAGACAACAACTGAGAAAGGATGGGAAAGAAAGATTCTGAGGCAGAGGAAACAGAGTGTGCAAAGACCTAGAGGCTGCTGCATTGCTAAGTCATTCCTCAAGATGATTCTTCAGGCCTGATGCCTGAAGAGACGCTGCAAACCTCAGGCATGCTCCACAGAGATGTGAGTGGAGGATCCCATGCCGGGGCCGGAGTAATCAGCAGCTGAACCAGGCACACTGGTGCCTTAGCTTTGCATCATTCTATTCAAGTTGTACCAATCCCGCCTTTTATGAACTTTCAAAGTTTTAATTTTATTTATTTGGGGTGAAGATTTCTACTTTTTGCTTGAATTTTAGGCATCATATATCACAGTTACTGAAAGAAAAAAATAGTCAGGGTACTTTTAAAACTAAGCTAAGTTTCACAATACCTGTCAACTTGCTATGGAGTGAATAAAATAACGTCTATAGTTGAAGACTGGGGATATTTTCAATGTAGGTTTTCAATGTTAGTTTCTTTTCCAACTTTTCCATTGCATGTACTCAATTGGAATTAATTGCTCTCATCCTGTGATTACTGAGCACTTTATACCTTTATGACCTCTGCTTTATGCCATAGTTACTATCATCGATCTTTCAGAGTCTCACTCATCTTTTTATCTTTCCTTAGAGCTTAGCAGAGCCTTGTATATGATACTCAATGAATTTTTGCTGAATTGAATTGAGTCATGATGTATGAATGAAATCATTACACTGTCTAATACACAATTATTAGCCTAAGCAAAAAATATTTTTTTTTAAATGAAATTAAATAGTGGGTAAGTTTAGTTCTTAAAATCCCCTATGAACAAAACTACATGATTATTTTCTGTGTAACTACTGGGTAGCCACAGGCAAATTATATTGTCCTAATGTTTCCAATATAAAAACAGACAAATATTTAGTTACAAGATTCTAAAATAATAGTAGAATAAAAAAATTCACTCATTTTAAAATTTTGATTTCAAGTCCTTTTTTATTATAATGGGCTAATCAGTTTTATAATATAATATAATGTACCAGAAACAAAGTTTTCAAACATGACTTGATTTCTGCTTCCTGGACATGTTTCCTAGGAATGACTAACCAAACTACTGAAAGCAACTGTGTCATCAGAACAAAAACATTGCCGACTATTCTAAGAAATCTCTGCAGGATAACTAAATAAATCCAGTGGTAAGAGAAAATCCTTACAATTTCCCTTATTAGTAGGAATAAATAATTTACTCGTTAATTTCATAGCAAGAAAAGAATTCTCATTTTTAATTATAGTGTTTTGGTTGTGTTCATTAATGGAATTTTATAAGACATTTTAATCATTTAATTTATTAATTCTTAAAATAATACTACAAGGGGGACAGAATTTATATTTATAATATTTTGATATTGGGTATTTTCTTATACATTTTATTTATATTTATATAGTATTCTTGAAAAAATAAATTATGGAATAAAAATTGATTCCTGGAAATTAGGATATGATAATATATAAATTTAATGTCTCATAGGTTAATGAATTTTAGTGTGGCTTCAAGAATTAAATTGCTTAGCTCTCCATTGTTGGCTTGTCAGAGCCAAAAACCTCAGGTGGCAACACAGATTAGTGGAGTCAAATACATTTGGGTTTGAATCCCAATTCTGCTCTGTGATTAATGGCAATATCTTAACCATCCCTTCTGGTTCCTCCTTTTTCCCCTCCAACTGTAATCACTAACCCATAGGTTAGAGGTTTGTGATCTTGGGTAAATCAAAGAACTACTTCTTTGAGCCTTGGATTTCTCATCTATAAGGAAGCTTGTTGTGAAAATTGGAGATAATGCAAACATTACTTAACATGATGCATGGCATATGGTGGATATTTTATAAATGGTAGCTAGTATGTCATTACTATTATTATGAGAGAAAATTTTTCTTTTGATGTTTTCAAAATGTGGAAGAGTGGAAAAAAGGAAGACGGATTGCCCACCTTCTGTGTACAGACATGGAGGATTTCTTTCTTTCTTTATTTTGCTGAGGAAGATTAGCCCTGAGCTAACATCTGTTCCAATCTTCCTCTACTTTATATGTGGGTCACCATCACAGTGGGGCTGACAAGTGGTGTAGGTCCGCATCTGGAATCTAAACCCACAAGCCCAGGTTGCTGAAGCAAATGGTGCAGAACTTAACCATTATGCCACTGGGGGCCAGCCCGAAGATTTCTGATGATTCAACTCTTACCTCTTGGTGAGTTGGTGAATAGAGTTGGAAGGAAGAAAGGAGAAACGAGGAAGAATATATAAGATGTTATTTTCTCTTAATTATACAGTGCAAATTCCTCTGTCCACTGGAGAACAGTGTATTATAAACTTTCTCCTCAGTTAATCTTCAGTTATAAAAAGGCTTGTAATAAACACTAGACTTTAAAAGAAAGGTCCTTTCTTCTCAAGAGCTGGTTCTCATATCAAAAATGCCTTTCTTCGTTTTATTATGATTGAAATTTTTTGATTGAAACATTCTTCAAAAATAGCTTATGGTAGTGTTTATTTCTCTGATTACCTATCTACATTACCAAAAGAAATTTTCTTTTGACTACCATAGTATAAAAGCTGAATTACTAAATTTAATCTTAAGAATATTTTAGGAGAATATTGAATTGATTCCAAAAATCAGCTCTTTGCTTAGTTACCTGGCAACCATCCCCATACTGAGAGAATCTAGAAACTCTTGAAACCAGTATGGTATAGTAGTTAAGCACCTTGGCTCCATTGTCAGATGGATCCATGTTCAAACTGTCTTTACTATATTTTAGCTGTGTAACCTTGAAAAAGTCACTTGCATGTTTCAGCTTGAGCTTCCTCATCTGTAATAATCTGTAATTATAATGCTTCTCAGACAGAGTTGTTCTGAGGATTAAATAAGAACGTGAGTAAAGGACTTATAGTTTCTACTCTATGTAGTTATTTCTCAAAAATATTATTATTATATAGTGAGAGAAGCAGATATTCTGAAATGAAAAAAAAACATGAAGAAAATAGACTAAGAAGCACTGGGGAAAATATATTAGTTCAAATGGAAATTTAAAAAAATTTTAAATTCTTTCCATTGAATATAAATAGAATATACGCTCATGGCACAAACATCAGAAAATGTGAAAGAAAGCACATAAAGGAAAATAATATTCACACAAATCCATTGCTGAATTCAAAATCTTAACGTAAGTTTAAATTTTTAAAACATGTAAAAATTTTAGAAGAACCTAAAAGGAGCTTCAAAAAAATAATATAAGGATTTAAAAATAATGCTTCAAAGGGAGAAAGGCAGCTATGGAAGCAGTAGTCTAGCTTAAGGATCATAATACAAAAAGCAAGCTCAGTGGTGAAAAGAAGATAGAAGTCCAATTAAATATAAGGAGATGTGGAGGTAGGAATGAGCTTAAAGGTGATTAAAGATGGTGATAAGCCTGGTTTGATGGACAAGATGAGTGTTTTGGGGAATAGGTGTATAGCATAGGGGTGAATGGCATCATATGGAGGATCTTGACATAAAGATAACTGTTTAAACTTGATTTAGTAGAAGATAGGAACTATGTTTCTGACCTCAATATAATTAAGTTAGAAATAAAAAACAGATAACTTAAGAAGACATCATACATTTGGAAATTAAAAAGCATACTTCTAAATAATTAATGGGAGAAATTATAAATCAAAATAGAAATTTAAAATACTTAAAATGGAATAATAATGAAAATACTATGTAGCTTGTGAGATGCAGCTAGGATAGTACTTTGAGGGATGTTTATAGCTGTAAATGCTTATATTAAAAAAGAGAGGGCTGGCCTGGTGGCGTAGTGGTGAAGTTCACATGCTCCACTTTGGTGGCCCAGGGTTCACAGGTTTGGATCCCGGGCATGGACCAATGCACCGCTCCTCAAGCCATTCTGTGGTGGCATCCCATATAAAGTAGAGGAGGATGGGCACAGATGTTAGCCCAGGGCCAATCTTCCTCAGCAAAAAAGCGGAGGATTGGCAATGGATGTTAGGTCAGGGCTAGTCTTCCTCACAAAAAAAAAAAAGAGAGAGAGATAAAATGGTAAATTAAGAAACAGAGTGAAAAGGGAAGAAAGTTAGAAGGAAAATAAGAACTAACCCAAAATTGAAGGGAAAAGTAATAAAAATCAATAACTAATAACATAGAAAACAAAAATACCTCAGAGGATAATAAAGTCAATTGTTGGTTTTTTGAAAAGACTATTAAAATAGATAACTCTTTGTCATAATTACTTAAGAAAAAAAGATACAAATGGGGGCCAGCTCTGTGGCATAGTGGTTAAGTTTGGCATGCTCTGCTTTGATGGCCTGGGTTCAAGGGTTTGGATCCTGGACACAGACTTACGCCACTTGTCAGCCATACTGTGGTAGTGATTCACACATAAAGTGAGGAAGACTGGCAACAGATATTAGCTCAGGGCTACCCTTCCTCAGCAAAAAATAAAAAAGATACAAATGATTAGAAATGAAAGGGGATAATAATCAGAGCTACAGCAGTGATTAAAACAATGATTAAAAACCACTATGAATCCTTTATACCAATAAATTTGAAAATGTAGATGACATGGACAATTTCCTAGAAAAAAATAACTTACCAAACTATTTCAAGAAATAAAAAACAGGCCCATCCATTTATTCAAACACAAAAACAAAATAAACAAGCAAACCAAACCTATAGTATTTATGCAGATTAGGGCCATATTTATCATTTCAACTAATTTTAGTCACCATTTAGCACATGGTTTGCCTTGGGTTGACTTGGGTCTACTCACCATACCATTCACCACTTCTAATAGTGCCTCAGCTTCAGTAAGTTAGCTTTTATACTAGAGTCTTTTTCTAGGTTCCCAAGAACTGTTGCAAAGGGTGTGTATGGTTGAAAATATTCCTTTCCAAGTTCATTTTTGATAGGGTTCTGGTTGAGAACCACTAATCCAGACCTCCGGAATCTTCATGATGTTCACCTCTTAATCTATACTTGTATCGAGAGGCACTACGATAAATTTAATTACCTTTTATTTACTTGCAAGGGTCAAATTTACTTGGCCCACACATTTTTGCTTCATAGTTGAAATTTCAAAATACATCTTCAATGGTTATTTTTCTTTTTGTAGGTGTTAAATAAAGATAGGATTGAGGGAAAATTTCATGAGAATCTCTTTTCAACAGTATGAGCAAGCCAATCATGATTGTGTCTTTTGATCAGGATGTGGATACTCAGGTGATCATGCCTTTAGTAATTTACTCATCGTCCTTTGAGACGTACCACTTCAGTCAAAGCATTTAATTTAATACTAAAGGTTATTTTGTACCTGCTGAAATTTTATTTTTCAATTATGTGTTAAAAAAAAGAAAGAGGTAAAGTAGAGAAAATAAAAACAAACTTTCATTGAGTAACTGCGGGATGTCAGGCTGTGTGTGAGGGATTACACATTTGATCCTCCTAACACAGTGAGGTAGATGATGTCATTATCATTATTACCTCTTTACAGATAGAAGGAACTCAAGTACCTAAAAATTAACAACTTTTCTCAGGATCACTTGGCTAACTAGTAACTGGTGGAGCCAAGGATTCAAGCTCATTCCCAGTTCTGTTTGACTCCATGCTTCATTTGTTATACTACTTTATATACAAGCTAGAGGTTTTGGCACACTTACACACACACACACATACAGTGACAGATGGTTTCTTCAATCTTCATTCTGAAAATGAAGAATTAATTAGGATTAACCATGGTGAAGAAGACAAACACAGACTCCACTATTACAGAAAAATTTATATTCTAGTAGAAAATGTTTGCTCTGGGACTACACAGCAGGGGGAGCTAATCCAGCTTGAGGTCAGTTTAGATCAAAGTTAATTGACTTATAAAATGGTATCATGTAGCACTTTGCAAAGAGGAGTTAAAGGGTAAAGAATAGCTGAATTTTGTGGCACTTATAAACTGATGAGCTTTCTAAGATTTTATTTAATGTAAACTAAATATTTATGATAGAATTTTTGATTATAAGTTATCTATAAAATGGAAGTTACATACCACATTTAGAATATTACCTAAACAAAACTAAGATTCTATGGTTTTACAGAGGTTGAGAATATCTGATTTTTTTTCCTTGAGGCTCCAGAATTTAATTTTTAATTCTATGCCAATGATTGGGAGTTAAATGTCCAATAGGATCACGAGGGAATTTTAGTCCTTGTTCTACACGAAGTCTTAATCCTCAGTAGATTCCATTTCTAGTCTATGTCACAAATGCAATCTTGAGGAAGGTGAGAATTATTATTGGTTTAAGGTAAAACCATGCATCAGTAAAATGTCTCACATTTGGGCTTGCTTCCAAAAGACAGTATGTACCTCTTAGCTTGTTGATTTTGATAATAGAATGCTACAACTATAAATTTACTCTGAATTTACTACCATCCCTGTGTCTATTAATTGAGTCTGCTCTGTAGAATCTACAAATTCCATATAGTAAATTTGTAAGTACCATAATAATAAGATACAGAACTGTTGGACCTCAAATGATCTACTATGCACTTTAAAAGATAGCCTGAATAATCAGTGAAAAGGCTTTCTCCAGCACTAATCTGATTTTTAGAAGGTAGACCTAATGGCAGTAATCTATGGGAGTGGATGGAAGATGTTAGCGGGTTATTAATTGGATGGAGGAAGAATGCTGACTTGCAGAAAAAAGATGCATATCTAAGCACCTTTTCATACCTCCTGGAAATTGCTTGATCCTGGCTCAATTCCCAGCTCTGACATATATAATTTTCATCTAAAAAGTAACAGCTTACTAAAATGAGAAAAACATATCAGTCATTACATAAGAAGGAGTCAACACAATTTTTCTTAAATGTAGGTTTCAACAAAATATGAATTTATCTGTTCTGAAGAGGAAAAAAATATGTATTTTCTTGGTTCTGTTAAATATTTTTTCTTTGTTCTGTTAGATATATTTTAAGAGAAAACCAATAATTACCTGAAGAGTGTAGCTCGTTTTAAAAGATTCACACAAAACAAATGCGTGAAAGTGAAAGTGCATGAAAGATTTTTAAAAACTGCTTTAATATTGCTTTAAAAGGCACTTATTTTTTAAAAAGCAACAAGTGAGATTTGAATTTTAATGTTGAGAAAAATATGAGCATAAAATGAACATTACATTTTTAAATTCAATGAAGTGTAGATACATTCAGGATACTTCTACATAGGATTGAATTACATACTATCGATGACCTAGTCTGCAATAATTATCAAGGCTTGTCCTTAGCAAACAAATAACTACGAGTCTTTAAGGTTTTCATTATGTTGATGGTTATATAGATGTGATGAATGGGTGAATAGGACTGACCTCATCTTTCAGGTATGTCTTTTCTGTCCTGCTCATTAGGATGTAAGAAGGGGAGGGGGATTTCCCCTCCAGATGACTATCTTATCTCAGGCCCTAACTTTTCTAGCCCATATATTCACAGGCCTATTTGACAGCTCAAATAGGCTTATCTTTGCTTATCTCAAAGGCACCTCAAACTCTATAGGTCTAAACTGAATGTTTAACCTCTTCACCCCCTCCAAAAAAACCCCTCTAACACCTGACCTTCGTTTAATGTTCCCTGTTTCAGACAGTGGCACCATCCACCCTGCTGTGCGAGCCAAAAAACTACGACTTATCTCTGATACCTTCCATATCCACGATGTAACTCAAGTCCTAGTTCTTCTACTTCCTAAATCTCTCAAATACATTTCTCTGCTTTTTCCTAATCCAAGCTCCCATCACCTCCCAACTGGATGGTTGCTGTGGCCTCCACTCTGGTTTTTCCCCACTTCTGCTCTGGCCTCTTTCAATCCATTCTCCATATTACAGTCTCCTGAACTTTTTCAAATAAATCTGATATTATCATCCCCCAATTTAAAACCCTTCAGTGGCTTCCTGTTCTTACCATGGTCTAACCTTCGCACTACCACAAGGGCCGTTCAGCTTCTGAAAATGTGCGTGGCCTTTGCGCAGCACAGGGTCTTTACATAGCTGCTTCTGCTGCCCAGAATGCTCTCCCCACGCTCCCTCCAACTCCTCATTCTGGTCTGAATAATGCCCACTCTTCTTCAAATCTCAGCTTAATCTTTGTAGAAATCCTCCTTGATTCCCTTGATTGGATCAATACTGACCTATTAAAAGTTCTCCTAACATCACACACAATTCCTGCATAAATATCTCTCTCCCTGATTAGATTGCAAGTTTCATATAAAGACAGAGTTTGTATCTTTAAAAGATGTTTTTTGTTGTTCTTCATCATTGTACTCCAGTGCCTAGAATAATGCCAGGCACACAGAAGTGCTCAATAAGTAGTTGTTGAATGAATCTTGCACAATTTTTCCAAATCAGATTTTCCAAATGGCTTTGTTCAGCCCTTCTTGTCTGAGCTTGACATTGCCTCCTCAGCTTTGACCCTCACCTCACCCACATCTCTTTTTAAGACTACAAAGTTTTCAGCTGCTTCAGGTAAACATTCTGTAAAGTTCAGCTTGGTCCTGTGACCCTACATTTCAGTGCAGGGCCCTCACCTGGATGGATTGAGACCAACATGATGTCCAATTCAACTTCACACATACAAACTAATGTCTATACCTACACCAACATCTACATTCCATCTGTTGGGAACATTTATGGTCATAAACCCCAGAGAATGCAAAGATAATATATAAAACATTGTAACTACAATTAAGAACTACCTTTTTCTTTCTGTTTTTACTTATTCAGTGCTCTAAAAATTTCTCCTTTATAATAAAAGTTTCAAAGTTTAGATATACTATCCTCAACAACTTTCAATTTTTTTGAATAAATTACTGAATTACTGTTACAATGAAAATACATCTTTTTCTTCCTTAAAAAGTTATTTCACAGAGTTTATCTCAACAATAGAATCAACTAGTTACCATATTTAGATCAATTTGTCTTGTATGTTGATAGTTCTAAAGTAGTTTTCTGGGTATGGCAGTAGGAATGACACAAATGTTTAGCAGTGTAATTGGCATTTGGGGGAAGGGTATATGCTTATAGGATTTTGCTTTCTTTTTTATAGCCAAGCCTCACTCTCATCCCAAAGTTCTAGTATATGGAATATTGTCTGGTCCTCTATGTTCAATTCCTTATCTTGT
Source organism: Tapirus indicus (assembly GCA_031878705.1). Lineage (NCBI taxonomy): Eukaryota > Metazoa > Chordata > Mammalia > Perissodactyla > Tapiridae > Tapirus > Tapirus indicus. The sequence goes on along the minus strand of CM062924.1, from coordinate 60,045,696 downwards.
TTCCTTGTCCAGTATCCCAGATACTCTGGGACAGTGGTTCTACCTTATTTTCCATTCCTGATCCTGTATTCTCATTCCCATGTCAAGGTTTCTCTTACATGCTGTTGAACCTTTGCACCATGACCTTAAATTTTGATCTATTGCCTTTCCTGGTATCTCTTCCTTCAGAGAACATACAATGCTCATCTACTGTGACTTTCTTCTGTGACCTACAGACTGTATTTCCACTCTTGTCTGTTGCTTGCACATCCTTTTGCGCAATTGACTACATGTCTGTTCAATACCGATGAGTCTGTGAGGCCTCTGAGTCTTGGTCAATCCTATTTTGGACTGTCCTCCTATTAAATAAGTACCTCATATGCCATCTAGCTCAAGGAACTGGGCTATCACGCAGAATCCTGGTCCAAACAAGTTAAATCATCCATTTATTCTTTCATAAGCATTTATGTGGAAGATTCAGAGATCATCTACTATTTGCAGGACCTATGATTATAGTCAAAGAAGTCATGATCCTTTTCCTTAAAGAACTTAGAGCCTGCAGGAGAAATATATCAACTATACCATAGTACTATATGTCAAGGACTATGACAGGGGAATGCACAGGGACCTAGGGAAGCACAAAGGAAGGGGCATTTGTATCAAACTGGGGAGTATGTGAGGGTGAGAAAAGACTTGAATGTGACCACTGAATTGTTTTTAAATACAGTCATATGTCACTTAATGATTAGGATACATTCTGAGAACTGTGTCATTAAGCGATTCATCCTTGTGTGAATATCATAGAGTGTACTTCCACAAACCTAGATGGTATAGCCTACTACACACCTAGGTTATATGGTACAGCCTATTGCTCCTAGGCTGCAAACCTGTACAGCATGTTACTGTACTTAATACTGTAGGCAACTGTAACACAATGGTAAGTATTTGTGTATCTAAAGATATCCAAACATAGAAAAGGTACAGTAAAAATATGGTATAAAAGATAAAATGGTATACCTGTTTAGGGCACTTACCATGAATGGAGCTTGCAGGACTGGAAATTGCTCTGGGTGAGTCAGTGAGTGAGTGGTGAGTGAATGTGAAGACCTAGGACATCACTGTGCACTCCTGTAGACTTTATAAAGACTGTACACTTAGGCTACACTAAATTTATGAAAAGGTATTTTTCTTTCATCAATAATAAATTAACTTTAGCTTAATGTAAACTTTTCACTTTATAACTTTTAAATTTTTTTACTCTTTTGTAATAACAGCTTAAAACACACATTGCACAGCTATACAAAAATATTTTCTTCCTTTATATCCTTATTCTATATGCTTTTCTCTATTAATTTTTTTTTTTACTTTTTAAACTTTTTTGTTAAAAACTAAGACACACACACATTAGCCTAGGCCTACAGAGTCAGGATCATCTATATCATCGTCTTCCACCTCCACATCTTGTCCCACTGGAAGGTCTTCAGGGGTAATAACACACATGGAGTTGCCATCTCCTATGATAACAAGGCCTTCTTCTGGAATACCTCTCCTGAAGGACCTGCCTGAAGCTCTTCTTGAGGAAGTGTCACTCTTTTCAGAAATATGTCCATGGTGGTTTGCTTGGTTTGTTTCTTTTTCTCATCATAGATTTGGTTATAAGTAGATAATGCACCATGAACATTTCTCTCTATTAATGAAAACCTTTCAGTGTTGGGGTCCATGTTTTCAAACTTTTTAAGGAGCTTGTTGAGGTCTGCAAAAATTTCTGCTAAACCCTTCACTGTGAGTTTTCTTGGGAGTTCTTTTTTTTTCCCTCTTGCCTCTTCTTGAACTATGCATTTCTGTTCCAGTTCCAACAACTCCTCTTTAGTCAATTCCTCAGGAACCACCTCTAGGAGCTCCTCAATGTCATTCTTAGCCACACCAGGGTTATAGTTGTTTGCCATCTCAACCACAGCCTTGTTGATTTTTGCAACCTCCTATTCTTTGGCAAATCCTTTGAAGTCATGGATGAACCTCTTCAGTGTCTTCTTCCAGATGCCATTCATGCACTTCTTGGTGACATCACTCCAAGCCCAAGCAAGGTTCTTGATGCAGTCATAGATGTTGTGATCCTTCCAGAATTGCATCAGTGTCTTTCTGAGTTGCAGCAAGAGCCTGGGCAAAGGTCCTCCTCAGGCAGTAGGCCTTGAAAGCTGCTATAACTCCTTGATCCACTGGTTGGATCAAAGAGGTGGTGTTTGGAGGGAGAAACATCACTTTGATATTGGGATGAAGATCACCAATAAAAGGAGGATGTCTGGGAGCATTATCAACAATAAGCAAAATCTTGAAAGGTATGTTATTCTCCAAAGAGTACTTCTCCATTTTGCTGGCATAGCAATTCAGGGGGGCATCTTGGAAGAGGAGCTGGGTCATCCATGACTTCTTATTGTTCCTGTAGGACACTGACAGGGTGTGCTTACTGATATGGTTGAGAGCCCCGGGGTTCTCACTGTGCCGGACCACAAAGGGTTTCAATTTGTAGCCTGAAACATTGCTCCCAAGCAAGACTGTTATCTTGTCCTTAAAAGTCTTGAAACGTGGCATTGACTTGTCTTTTTTATGGATGAAAGTCCTTCCAGGCATCCATTTCAAGAATAGGGAGGTTTTATCCATATTGAATGTTTGTTCTGGCAAGTAATTTTCCTCCACAATCAGCTTATCTAGAGTTTCCAAAAATTCTTCAGCTGCCTTCACATCAGCACTTGCAGACTCACCACTCACTTTCACTTTATGTTGTGAATAACAATTTTTCAATCACTTAAATCACACAGAGCTAGCAGTAAAGTCAACACTGTAGTCAGGTCCAGTCTTTTCTTTCAACATTGCAAACAAACTTATTGTCTTGGCCATGATCATCACAGTGCTGAGAGGGATACATTTCTGTGTCTGGTCTTCAGTCCAGGTCATTAGAAGTTTCTCCATGTCTGATATAAGTCCTTCTTGAATTTTTGTTGGTCTTGTTGCCTTCATTGAGGCAGATCCTTTAAGAGCTTCCGTCACTTTGCTCTTGTTCTTCAGGATCGTGGCTATGGTGGAATGAGACATGCCTGACTGGCGAGCAAAAGCCACCACTGATTTTGCACCTTTGTAGTCCTTAATTTTAATTTGTTTCCAGGTCAGTCATTTGACATGGCCTCTTAATGGCAACATTAGCAATGAATTTTGTACATTTAGGGGCCATGATTAACAAAACAACATGAGATTAAATGAAGCACAAGAGAAAATGATGCAATCAAGAGACATGGTAAACACGAGATGCATGAGGCTGCTGCCGGTGTAACATGGCATACTGTTTTACAGTAAACTTTTTTTTTAAGAAGTAGAAAGAGTACGCTCTAAAATAATGATAAAAAGTTGGTAAATACATAAACCAGTAACATAGTCTTTTGTTATCATTGTCAAGTATTATGTACTATGTAATTGTATGTGCTATACTTTTAAACAACTGGAAGATGACATCACTAGGTGATAGGAATTTTTCAGCTCCATCATAACCTCACGGGACCACCGTGGTATATGTGGTCCATTGTTGACCGAAATGTCATCATGCAGTACATGACTGTATAAGTAGGCATTAGTTAAATGGGAAGAAACAGGAGAAAGGCATTTCCAGGCAGAAGAAATGGTAGGCTCAATGACACAGAGGTATGAAACACCTTGGTGAATTCTCAGAACTACAAGTGGTTCAAAATGGCTATGGTGTGAATTGCACTTAAAGGGGAATGGTGGTAAATGAGGCTGGGGAGGTGTGGCAGGAGGCCGATAGTGAAAGACTTGGTACATTAAATTATGTTTCAACCAATTTTAGTACAGTCAATTCTCATTATTTGCGGTAGCTATGTTCTATAAATTGTTTGCAAAAACCGAGTTAGTGAATACTGAACCATCGCTCCTAGGTTCCTGCCTGCCTTTGGTCACAACATTTCATCAATGGTTCAATATATAATTTTGTTTTGTGTCTGTTTGTCTTTAAAGACACCTTATTTAAAATACATTGTTTATTCATCAACACTGAACTCACGGCCAGCAGCACTTATAACTTATGTCTGAAGAAAGCTCATCTAAGGCATGTCTTTTCTACATAAGGCACATCACAACTTTCTTGCACTTAGAAACCCTAGATAGCACTTCAGCACTTGGAGGCTATTTTTAAACAGCAAAATCATCAAAAAAAGCTAAAAACGTGGCACTAAATAAACTACAGAAAGGAGACTTGTTCACAGCATGAGAGCTGAAACAAGAAGGCAGAGCACCGCCTTTTCAACCTCAGCTAGGAACGTGTGTCTTAGGCAACTCAAATTTTTCACTGCTCTGTGGACATCCATCAGTGACCACGAAAGTGCCATGAGTATTGATGTTGGGGTTACAAACGAATTGTAGCTAGTAACTGAATTACCAAATATGGAATCTGTGAATAATGGGGATCGACTATATTACCAACACAGTGGCTTGGGGAACTGTAAAATCTCAAGGACCAACTAGAAAATGACTGTGTCACCTCAGGCTCTGAGGGCATTCTTGACCACACTTCATGTGACTAATATAACTCATCAGAGAAAATGACAAAATGATGAAGTAAATATAGATACATAAATCATTTAACTCTATTTTCTGGCTCCAATATAACCTGCCTACAGATCTTTTCATCTTGCCTTTGATAGAGGCAAAGGGAAAAGGCAGATTATGGTTTTGATTTCAGGTACATCATGATTATTTTCTGAGTTACCTGATCCACAGAATATTCCACTTCTTCAATAAATCCTATTTGATTTGCCCTACTGCTTGTAAAATGTTTACTAATTTGAACAATAAAGCTTCAAGTAACTGGAATCAAATTGATAGTTCTGCATTTATTTTTTTAAAAAACACATGATCTTTTTGCTTCATTCTGTATTCAATAGTTTCATCTAATCATGTTTTATAAGCAGATAATTAGTATAGGTCCTTTCTCAATTGTACCTTAGGATTTAAAATGCTTTTATTTTGTTCTTAAGGTGAATGTATATAGAAGATAAAGTATACAGATCTTTGGAAAAAAGAGGAAGAGATGCATTTGGGGTATGGCCCTATCCAGCTCTGGGGCTGGGTCTGTCTGGGGCAATGAATTCAGTTATTTGATCCCAAATCTCATTCCTTTCCTTTCCACAAGTATATTCTCATAGACTGCAGATGTTACTAAAGAAGATTAAGAGGGGAACCTCATCTGTCAACTGAAAATGTTCCCCAAGATTGAATAATGTTTGAAAACGAAGTGGTATATAGACAATATAAAAGAGTAATTAATATTTATGTAATCTTCTAATTATCATTTGTCGCCAAAATATTTGCCCATTACTGTGAATGCACAGTCTGTTTTTAAGATTCTTCCACTTGAATTCTTTGACAATTTAGGAACAACAAGAATTTAAATGAGTAGGTATCTTTTGTTGGTGAAGGAGAGATCCACCACTTCCTAATGATATTTATTTTATGGAGAAAAAAGAACTTTGTTAATATTACATTAGGGCAGGATAGCAAAACTACAACAAAGCCAGATAACATGTTACTCAGAAAATTTAGGTCTGTCTGGGAAGGCAATCCTGACCAATTTGACATCAAAGAGGATTTTCTTTCACCTGAGCATTCTGGCAAAGACACTGAGGAAATTCCCTACATCCTTGCTTTGGCTCCACGAAACGGACTTATAATGATTCTGAGTATCCCTGTTACTACTTTGAAAGTGTAAGATAATGAAGGATAATGTCCAAGTTTTCCACTTTCACGATTCAGTGTCTAAAAATACACCTTTGTGAAGCTTAGATTCTTCTTCTTCTAAGAATGTTCTCATCATAGCATGATTTGCTTCTGATTCATGGAAGTGCCATATAGCAAACTCTCTTTTGAGGAAGACTTACTCTATGGTCAGTATCCATTGTATAGGTTGTGTGAGAGGATAGATTAACACCCCATTCCTAATAAAGAGTGTATCTGGGAAGTTGTTCTGCAGATTGAATAGTTTCCTTGTAAAAACTTTAGTTTATATTCACTAAAACTTTGATTCGAGATGGACATTTCCAAATATGTCACCTATATACATGCCTTAAAGTACCACTCTGGTCTCTTCTTCCTTCTCCCAGCTAATGAATTATTTATAATTCTTTTTATAAAGAGATAATCAGCTAAAGAGCTTTCTTAAAGGTGCAAAACTAAAAAGCAAATTAGTTTAATGATTTCAAAGAATTAGCTGACTATTCATTTATTATAATGTTTTCAGACTACTTTAGAACTCTCAAAGGAAGAATAATGGTCCAATGTAGCACTATAAGTTTTCCTTTATGGATAGACCAAGCCATTTAATCTTGACAGATTCAATTGTTTTTGATTTTCTGCCATGGATATCCATCACAGAAATAGAAGTTGTGATTAATAGCATTTTGTATACTAACCAAAAGCATTTATAATGTATACCTGGAAAATATTCCAAAATGGAGGATAACAAAGTTTAAAAAAAGTTCAACAACTGAAAAATCAATATCAGTTGTGGAGAAAAAGCTATAAAGTTACTTTTAGAGGAGATGGAAAAGACATTTTTAGATTTTCATTAACTTTAAGGAGAAAGGAGAAGAAAAAACCTTTAAGAGAATTCATGGGAAATATTTTTTGCCATATTAAAAGGAAAATTATACCAGGAGTTTACTTATCAATGTATGTGCTCAAAACATGTAGAAGATTCTCTTGAATTAAACAGATCATTGCAAATGTTTTATTAGTTAAAAAGAACTTCCCACCCCCATTTATTTTCTGCCATCAAGCTAAAAATTCTGGAACGGTGGTGGCAACAATCAGAGAGAGTACTATAGATTTAGTAAAACAAACAGTGGTATCCAAAAATAGACTCTATGTTTTAGTAATTACAGGGAGTCACATTTCCTCCCATCATATACAGACCCAGGAGATAAGCAGAACCGAGAAGAGAGGTGATGCGCTAAAATGGTCCTAAAGCAGACGTGCAAACAGACTATCTTTGGGGAGGATTCTTGCAAAAATTATCAGCCTAGAAAAATTTGCCAAATGGATATATGTGGAAAAGGCTAAACAAAATGGAAATATCACTGAATAGAGCATACGTTCACTCACTAATTAATTCAATTGTGCATTTATTTATTCAATCAACAAATATTTATTGAGTTTCAATAACTGGAAATTCACTGAGGTTAAGCAAATAAGAAAAGACCTCTGCCCTCATAGAGGAAAAGAGAATTAACATTTGTTGAGGGCAAACTATGGCCAAGCACTTTATATATCTTACATCAACTCTATGAGGTGGATGTTTTTATCATTCCTCCTTTTATATCTGAGGAAGCTGAGCCTCACAGGAGTTAAATAGGTTGCTCAAGGTCATGCAAATGGTAAGTGGCAGGTAGACTTCCAAACCCACTCTGTCTCCATAGTCCACTACACTATGGCGCCTGTAATCTAGCAGGAAAGACAGAAACGTACACAATGACCTATAACACAGACTAGAGACTGTGATCAATACTTTGAGGGAGGTATATGTGACTTGCTATAGGAGCACAGAGAAGGAAGGTATTCGCTCTGCTGGTCCCTAGGTCACCTCTGGAAAGGCTTCGCAGAGAAGCTGGCATTTGAGCTAGGCCTTGAAGTAAATAGGGAAGAGCATTCTAGGTAGAGACATAAAAGTGCATTCCAGCTTGAAGAAACAGCTTATAGTCCCACAGGGCTGGAAACAGTGTTTCTCACACTTGTATTCATACTACAGTTTTGATTTTAAAGTATTTGGCAGCATACTGAATAACGCCATGGCCAGTAATCATTACAATACAGTAAGTCTCATGGGCTGTGGAGTTAGGATTCAGGCTTTGAACCTAGGCTCTGCCACTTACCAGTTATGGGAACTTTGGAAAATCACTTAAGCCTTGATTAAATGAGGATAATCATCATGAGGCTATTTTAAGGAGAATATGATTTCATACATGTAAACTGTTTAGCTTAGTATAGGGCACATGGTCTGCACTCACTAAATTGGCTGTTGTGAATACTACATCACAATAACATCTGAAGATGTCTATAAGAGCATTCAGTCATTGCAGGATTCTCTTGGCTGCTTTTTGCACCATGGCCTTGTTTGAACAGAACTGCACTATGCAGTACTGACTAAGCTCTGCCATACTATACTCACAAGGCACGGTTTCAGCAAAAAATTTCTCTTTCCTGATGGCTTGCTGTTTTATTAGGCCTCTTATCTTCTACTCTCAACGTATAACCTTCTTCTATACTGCATTGCAGGACCCACTTGACTTAATGTACAATTTGGCAGATATCACAGAATAATGTGTATGTTTAGGTTTAGCAAAAATATGTTTTACCCATTCACCACTTTGGTAGCACATATAGGGAGGGATACACAGTGTGCTCTAGCCTGGTTGAGAACCAACTGTACAGAGTTGACTACATGGGGGGTGGGGGAGGGGAACAGGGGAAGGAAGAGAGTGGTAGAAGAAGTCAGTCAGGTTATGGTCAGATTGGAAATGCCATACTGAAGGGTTTGATCTTGATCCTGCAGGAACAGAGACCCATGGAAAAAAACGAAAGTAGACGTATGGACTAAATTGTGTTCCCCTAAATTCCCATGTTGAACCCCCTAACCCCCCAGTGTAACTGCATTTGGAGATAGGGACTTTAGGGAGGTAATTAAGGTAAAAGGAGGTCATAAAGATGGGGCCCTGATATGATAGGACTGGTGTCCTTATAAGAAGAGGAAGAGACACTAGAGGTGTCTCTCTCTGCCTTGTGAGGACACAGTGAGAAGGTGGCCATCTACAAGCCAGAAAGAGAGGCTTCATCAGAAGCCAACTCTGACATCATCTTGATCTCAGACTTCCAGCCTCCAGAACTATGAGAAAATATAATTCGGTTGTTTAAGCCACGTAGTCTGTGGTATCTTGTTACAGCAGCCCTAGCTGACTAATACGGTAGGAGAGCAGCATAACTGGATTTAGGTTTTAGGAAGATAACTAGTGCAGTGTGGAGGATTGCTTTGCATATTCTTTGTCTGGTCAACTCTATACATTCTTTGAAACTCAGCTCCTTTGGGAAGGGTTCTTGATTCCTTAATGTTGATTTTGACCCTTCAATATGTTCCCGTAGTATTATGTGCATAGTATTATGTGCATACATCTATCATAATAATGTATCATAACTCTTGACTTTAATTGACTGTCTCCTCCACCAGTCTGTAAACTCCCTGAGATCAGGGACCACATCTTATCTTTGCATTCCCAGCATCTAGTACAGTAGTTGGCATAGAGCAGGTTCTCTATAAATACCTGTGGAATTAATTAAGTAATTAATCAGCTAATAGAAGAAGCTGAGGCAAGGAAACTAGTTCTAAGACTAATATAACAGTCCATTAGCAGAATATCCACCTGCAACTCATATCATCTTAATTGTTTGACAAAAGATGATAAAAATTGATAATAGTTTGTCTTTAACCTCTTATTTCTAATCCCTTCCAAAAATGAAATTTAAACTCCAAAAGTGCTGAAGAAGTCAATTTTTAATGATTTTTATTTCACTGAAAATTAGGCTCCCTCCCCCCATTAAGTCCTAGTATAAATATATAAGTAACTAATACCCTCAGGAGAGAAGAAAATGCTAACTATTTCTAATCACCTAATTTGTTCAGAGGAATCGCCAATAGTCCACAAAGTGAATTAATGTGATCAGCAAACTCAAATGCATTGTTCTATAATTTATGTAGAATTTCGGATAAGTCTTTCAGAGCTTGCCAATATGTCCAAAGATTGAAGACATTGGGCCAAAACGAATCCTCTATCTTCGCTTTTACAGTACAGGAACAGTTACAGGAATGGAATTTATCCATTAACCAAACAAAATGCTTCTATAAATCACTGTATTAATTGCTGAGTTAAAGGCTGTGCTTGCATCAGGAAAATCAAACAAGAAATGTTGCCAAGAAGAGATGCATTCAGTTGATTTGACAATAAACACCAATGTGCTTAATTTTAGGCTTTAGTCAAAATGGTTCTAGATGACAGACTCATTCCTCTGATCATTTAATTCTGATCTAGTAAAAGTCAATTCTATTTGATTTTTCCTGTTCTTACAATATTTCTGTTTTTAGAACATCATATATGGTTTGGGGCCTTATTGAATGGAAAGTGTGTGAATCCATGTTTCCCCGTTTCCCTCTGATTCTGTTGTTCCTATACATTTTTCGGCTTTTGCAGAGACTGAGAATAGCCAAATCTGATAGAATTTATGAATCTTCAATTAAAATTCTAACAAAGGTTTTCCAGCTGCTCAAATTGACACAGCAGAAGCAGAAAATTTATATATATATGTTAAAAAAGGAATTGGGATTATTTAGAAAATTTAATGAAAATCAGATGACCTTCTGAAATACTGGCCTACCTTTTGGAGATACTTTTCTTTTTCCTCAGATTCTTGAATCTTTAGGGTTTCAGCAACGACATCTGTATTCTCTAAAGGAAAGAAAGTCAAATTCAATCTGAAATAATTTTATGTTGATTTTATAATAATGTTGATATAAAACTGAATAAAGAGTAGGAAGGTAAACACAAATACGTACTATGTCTTGAAACTTTAAAAACCAGATTCAAAAATAATTGGAGACTAAATTAATTAGCTATGGCTTTAGGGAACCTCTAATCTCTTTAGGAGAGGAGTGAGCCTGAGTCCAGAGACAAGAAAAGGTCTCTAAAGAGAACACATTTGCAGAGATTCCAATTTCTACATTCCTATTCAATGTGTTATAGGAATTTAGGCATTTTCCTCTGGAGAAATAGGGTGGTCCCTGAGGAAGTTCTTGTTGCCATGCAATTCAGAAAGATGCCCAAGTGTAAAAGTTGCAGCCTTATACTTATTCACTATTTTCTGAAGAATCTAGGAATCAGAATGTTGAAAGGCATAAAACTTCATACTTACTGTTTTTCTCAAGGAAAAAAGACTGCAAGTAATTTTTCCCTAAAAAATATAAAAGGGAAGTAAAGAAATCATTGGAAAAACCACAGCATTAAAGGTATTTAAGCTTTCTATACCTATAAAAATTGCATAATCACAGTTTCCACATCTTAGGCTTTACTAAGGTCTTATGGGTCAGGAAACTTGGTTCCTATTGTTGACTCTGCCTTCAACTTTCTGTGGGGCTTTCCTGTTTGACCTCAATTATGTAAACAACTACCTTTAATATCCTTTCAGCCAACATATAACATTTTCCCAGATTATTCTATGCTGTTTAGCAAATAGTTGTTATAATCTAAGGGATACTTTAAAATGTACGTTTAGATGTAACAGAGATACGATTGATCCCTTTTGGGTGGAAGGATTGCTGAGAAGGTTTAAGAATGATTTGTATAGGGTTTTAGACATTAGCAATGAAAGATTCTTATTTTAGAATTAGGTTCGCAGTTTCTCCTGGGAGGGTATCTTCCAGTGGAGGTAGAAATCACCCATAGGAGGCAGCTACTCACCGAGCCCACTGCCCTTTGAGGACCCCGCCACCGGCAGACGCTGACTGCTACCTCTGGGCAGCACCAACTGAGATTCCTTAGGAGGATACATTGACGCCGCGATCCAGAACTGCTTGGCCAAGTTGGCATCCTGTTCTGAGGACCCCGTGAACACCAGCAATCCCTGGGGACAAGTTTCAGGGGACTCCTTTCGGCTGCTAAGACCTCTACTGGGCCTCGTTTCCATGGCAACTCAGGACGCTTCTCGAAGCTCCCTCTCCCGTCTCCCAGCCCCGCCCCTTGGTGAACCGCCAAGTTGGCAACAACCTCCTCTGGAAGCCCTTAGTTTCCTCGGTAGATGTCAGGGTCCAGCGAGCGCTTGTGGGTCATCTGAAGTCCACTTCTGTAGTGATCACAGGCTTTGGGACCTGTCCAAGCCTGGGAGTCAAGATAGGAGAGTCAAAACATTAACTTTGGGGCGTGTCCTGTCCTGTTGGAGTCAGTGGGGGAGCAATTCAGCTCTCATATCCTGTCTGCCTTCTACATGCCTTTCCACCCCCCAGCTCCCACTCCCCCCCCCCGAAAATATCTAAATAAAGCTTTTCTTAGCCCCACCACCCCAATCGCCCCTTCCACACCAGATTGCCCAGTAGCTCAGCATCCCCTATGTGGAAGTTCTGGGTCTGCATTGGTTGGAGAATTCCATAGGGCAACTAACATCCCAGCCTCCAGGAACTAGAGTTCTGAACTGGTCAGGTAGGTATCCAGGTATATAGTTTTTGTTCATTTCCCCCCTGAATCCTTTAGGACAAATTTTAGGAAAGAAACTGCATTAAATTGTAACTACATTTACTAATCAATCCCACTAAAACCTGCCTAAACTGCAACAGTTGTAAATGATTACTTCAAAGAAGGGATATATCTGATGAGTGGACTCAGTCCCTTCATGAAAAATAAAATACGAAAAATTTTTGTTAATGTATCCTTATAAAAATATTAACAAGTGCTTGTGAATTGCTCTCCCAGAAGCTTTTGTTAATCCAGGACCAATTTAACCATTTCAGTGATAGGAAAGTTGTAATTACTGTGGCAGGAATTGAGAAGGACATTATAAAGCCAACTTAGGAAAGGAAATGGACACAGTAATGACCACAATTTATGACGTTTTGGAACTTTATTCTTTCAAAATATTAATACAGTCTCACAGAAAGATAGTTCAAAAATGGATAATCACAAGTCTATACAATGACAGATCAGTTAAAGAAAAAAACCCTATTCTCTAATACATCTGAAACTTTATTAAGAGCCTGAAGGAATATTGAAAAATTATATATTAAAAATATACACTTATTACATATGTCGTATATTTAGCAGCTAAAATGTTGATTTCCCTCTTGGTTGAGCTATTGATAAGCAGGCAATGGGTAATATGAGGGTATTCCAATCTCCCGTGCTCTCCCCAAACACATTTATATGCACAGGCAACTCATTTGGATGAATTCCCAAATCTTTTTACCTGGCCTTGTGGTTAGTGATTGGTACTATTAGCAATCAGCTAACTACACTGCCTGGTAACTAGACTCACACACACGAAAAAGGTTTACTTTCGTCACAAACTTCAGTCTCAAGTTGGTGGCCCCATGCGTTGTGATAGGCAAATCATTGGTTCAGTTGTAACTCACTTTAGTTGGTGGATTGGTCAAAACCCTACTAAATAATGAAAAATAGGCACAATGAATCACAGCATACAGCATTAAACGTTACATAGGGTCTTCTCCCAGCAATTTAAATGTCTTTATACCTTACAATTAAAGCTATTCAACACCACAGATTTCGCTTTCCTTACAGGAGATTGCCCGATCTTGCTTTTACTCCTGGAGATAGCTAACAGTTTAACTCTGTCTAGAGGGAGCAGCCCGCCTGAGTTTGCAGGGGTTTACTCGCGCTGTGACAACGTGCCCGCCGCGCCGCGCTCAGCGGAACAAATGCTGACGCATCAAATCTCGAAGCTCAGCTTTCTCCTCTCTGACGCTTCGGTCGGCCGTTTGCCACCGAGGGCGGCGTCCTCCTCCCGGCGGGGCGGCGGGTGATGCTGTGCCTTGTTTTGATGGCAGTGGAGTTAGTGATTGTAAGCACCAGAGTACAATCAGCTAATTACACTGCCTACAAACCGAGCACCGGGCGTCGGCGGGCTGCAGCTCCCGGACGGTCCGCAGCGCCGACGCGGTGTCCCCGAGCGGGCGGGCCGCGGGATCGGGGCGCGCCTCGGTCCCACATTTCACCCGAGGCGACGCCCGACAGTGCCTGGGCGCGAGGCCCAGGGCGAGTGTCCCCGGAGGACGCCCCCGAACCCACCGGGGACCCTCGCCCGGCCTGCGGGCTGCGCTAGACTCTCCCGACTCGTCGCGCATACTTGGCGCGGCACAGCCAGCGGGCGGCGCTCCAGAGGGGAGCACCCCTCTGCACCTCCGGGGCCGGGGCCCCCCACCCTAGGTGACTCCCGGGAGCGCCCGGCCAGGTGGCTTCACCTCCCCTGCCCCGCGATCTCCCGCACCTCCCAGACCGCCCCCCACCCCAGGTCTCCTTCCCCTTTCCTTTCCCCTTCGCTTTCTCGGGCCAGCTCCCATCCCCCTTACTCCCGGTGCGACCCGCCCCCAGAAAACTTCTGTTCCTAGCCCAAACCCTAGAACCGGCTCTCAACCCCATGCGCCCCGCAGCTCCGAGTGGCCGAGTGACCGTGGCCGTGGCGGGCCAACCGCCCTTGGAACCCTGCGGGCAGAGGGGGCGGGACGGGCGCGAGACGGGGTTGGATGGGGGAGGGGCGGTGTGGGGGAGGGGAGGAAGCTGCGAGAAGGGGAGGAGGGCGGGACCCGGTGGGGAAGAGGCCCTGGAGACAGAGGCACAGATTCTTGAGAAGTTTCTCTTCCTGATATGGCGGGAGAGACAAAGATCTCTTTCTCCTCTCCCCCTCCCCAAGAAGCCCCACAAGCCTACCCGGTTTTTATGCCCATCCTCGTTGGGGAAAACAGCTTGCCGGGTACCAAATTGTAGGCTCCAATTTTCCAAGTGGTGATAGGCCTGGGTAACCTCTGACATGCGGGAGGGCTGCCTTTGAGTCCCACCTGCACCCTTGGCTTCCCCTTATACTCTTGGAGGGCCATGCAATGAGGTGGAAGGCTGGATCTTCTAGTCTGGTGAGCCAGCCAGCTGTTAGATCAAAGTGTGGTCCTCTTGAGATCAAGGCCACAGTTTTGTACTCTCAAGGTCAGCTTTAGGCAAAACTATTCCTACTTCTAGCACATATTTATTTAACTACCTGCTATATGTTCAGCACCTGAGGTCATTCATCCCACCCTCCATATGTACATTCTGAGTACTAACACGGAGTGAACACATTATTTATTATTCAAGGCAGTATAAAATACATTACTAAATTGGGCAGAAATAGAAGGGGGTAGGGTGGGGCATCAATGAGAACTGTAGTTGATCAGGGAAGGTTCATGGAGGAGGTGATGCTTGAGTAGGTCCTTGAAGCAAGACTAAATTTGGACATTCAGGGGGAGGGCTGTGGAGGCCAAAGAAACAATGTCTTGTGACTAGTTACATTTTCTTATTCTTCCAGTTTTGCATTTGATGATGTAGATGTGTTTATGTGTGTATTTGGAGTAGATTGGGCAAAGAGGACAGTTACAGAGGATTTCTGGGAGACCTCTACTAATAATTCTTTCCTTTAGTTACTCCTTCCCTTCTTTTCCTTAAGTGAACGAATCAGGAGAGGGTAAAGAATATTCCCTGATTACACACTTTGTAGAACTCACTTGGAAGTAGCCACCCCTCCCCCCCAACATATGGTATTCATGCACCCAATATAGAGCACTCATTGTTGACCGTGAAAGCTTAATTGTAAATTATTTTCCCCAAAGGAAAACTTCCCAGCTATAGATTGATTCCCTAAGCCCAGCAAATGGTCTCATAGATGCCACCAGTAACATGGATGGGACAGGTAATCTAGATCATTCAATCCAAATTCCAAATTCACACTATTAAAACACCAGAAGAACTTCCCAAAGATAAGTTTGCATAAGTTATAGCATTATCTTTGAATATGAAAGAGCACATTTTTTGCCAAATGCATCATTTGTTCTGTGAACCCCAATTGAAGAGAAACCAAAGTTAAGTATAAAATGTATGGTACAGAAAAACGTTAATTGTAAAAATTAACTTGTAAAGTTAAATTGCAAAAGACCGGTCATTTACAACTAACTATAATTTGTATTCATCGTATCTTTGGGAGAGGCACAAGGTAGAACACATTACATAAATTCCTCATACTCCTTTAACATGTACAATATACCAAGCTACACCGTATAACATGCTGAATTCAGAGCTAATTAACCTCTGAGCTTTCTAGAGATTAACTGTGGAGCCATTTTTGTATTTTATAAATTTATATATGTAAATAAAATCAGGAGTGAAATAGCCTCCATTCCATTAACAATATGCAGACTTATAAGTCTTGGTGAGGATGTAGTTACAAGAACAATTCTATTATTTTAAGTCGTTAGTCATTTTTACCCAGTACAATATTTAATACCTCTTCCTGATTGATGTTTTATGATTATTAGTTGCATCTTACATGTCTTACCTGAGCTGGATTGCTGCCATCCAAGGCAATGGTTGCAGTAGATGCCTTGAAATTTAGATTTTTAAAACTTTTCTTCGAAGATAGTAAAAAATAAAGAAAACTCATATAGAAAAGTCATCAAGATGCATTGCCTACTGAAATAAATTTTTAAAAATGCAGTTTGTTTGTAAGTAGTCCAACTAAGAAAGTAACGAGAGAAAATGTGTGTGGCCTAGTTCTATTTAAAAAAAAAGAATGCTTGTTCTTAGGGTTGCTGTTGATTTGGCCTGCAGTTACTAGAGAAACTCCAAGGATCTCATTCCCTTTATGGTTCATGTCTAGGCATGCCTGGAGACCAGGGAGACCCATGATTTAATCTAAGGAAGAATGCGTGTAGTGTTTTAAACGCCCAAACAGAAGATTGTATTTGTTTTAGACAGCACCAGGAAGGTACCTTTCAGGGGAATTGTTTACTGTTTTATTTAATTTCTGGGCTTTTGGTGAATAGGGTAATAGAGGAGCACCAAGGAAAGGAGGTGAGATTGGTGATTAGGAGGAAACCAGGAACAGTACAGAAAACAAATGCCTTCTGCTTTAGCTTTGGCAAATTTATATTGGCTAAATTTACCACTCCTAGATAAAAGGCTAGAGTGATGGGAGTTAGGAATTATGAAAGATGGAGACAACTTAGTCTCTCCTTTCAACACACCCTCTGAACATTTTCTATCTCCCGTAGTTTTTTTTCTTTTTGTGTGTGAGGAGGACCAGCCCTGAGCTAACATCCGTTGCAAATCCTCCTCTTTTTGCTGAGGAAGACTGACCCTGGGCTAACATCGGTGCCCATCTTCCTCTACTTTATATGGGATGCCACCACCGCATGGCTTGAAAAGCGGTGTGTCTGTCCACGCCCGGGATCTAAACCCGTGAACCCTGGGCTGCCTAAGCAGAGCGCGTGAACTTAACTGCTATGCCACGGGGCTGGCCCCTATCTCCCATAGCTCTTGATGGATGTTGTTAGGGAGGAAGAAGTGAAGAATCAGATTGATTAGAAATTACTGGAATTTAGCAACGTCTTTTTAAACCTGTTTTTTAAAATGCATATTTTCTTTTAGAAAATATAAAATCATGTTTTGATTTTTATATAGATCAATAAATGTCAGATTATCTTATTAACAGTCATAATACCATAGGAACTAGTTTCTATGTTGAAGGAAGACTAGATTGAAGTCAACTTAGTACCTTTGAAGAACTAAAAATCAATGAATCCATTTAGTTGTGAGAGTTTTTTTTCTAGCTAAAATGAACTGCCAGCGGTTTTTATAATTTTATAAATCTGATTCCATTTCATTGCACTGTTATTAGTAAGAGTGCACCAGATTCTTAATTAGCTTCTTGTTTATATTTATTGATTAATCAATACTGTTGCTTCCAATATGAAAAGTTAGATTAATTTATCTTTTAGTAAATCACAAACAATCTAAAAAATAGGCTTGAGCCCATAGTTATGGCTTAGCAGCAGGAGTGACCATGTCACATATTTACCATTTTTAGAGAACACTGTCTAGCGATTTATGGTCTAGTTGGAGAGATAGACAATTTATATACATAGATAATTAATTAGGGTAGTTATATTAATTATATTAATGTATGCAATATAATAATTTGTTATTTATACATCTATATTATATATAATTATATTAAATACCAAGACAGTTAGATTAATAGGCGCTTCAAAACTCCTAAAAACTAACACAAGCTGCATTATTGCCAGCATTTAGGAACAAAGGAAAAGGAAAATCACCAGAGGTTGGGACACAGAGAAGGTTATATGGAAAATATGGCATCAAGCTAGAAGGAAAAGCAGGACATAGACAAAGGAAGAAGATAGAGAGTGCATGTTCTTGGTAGCAGGAGCAACTTTGAAGGAAAAACGCAAGTATATTCATGGAGACCGTAATACACATGGTCAATTAGGAGAACAATGGGTGTGTTCCCACTGGGGAAATAAGTTTAGAGAGGCAGGTAAGTAGGAGATAGATCATAGAGGACTTTAGATGTCAGGCTAGAGAGTTTTAATCTCATTCTTCTGACTGAAGGACCTATCACTTATATAATGTGTTGTTTTACGGAGATTAATAAACTGGCATAGATTAGAAGAGAGAGAGACAGAGGAGACTGAAAGTCCATTTAGGAGATTATTTCAATAGCCTTGGTGTGAAGTGATGTAGAAAATACAGTATGAATAAGAGAGACTTGTGGAGGAAACTTCATCGCACTTGGTGATTGGTTAAAGTGAAAAGAGCAAGAACAAGATTAACCTTCAGGTTTCAATGACCAATAGAGATGTTGGGAGGTAAATCTAGTCAGGGGATAATTATGATGTGTTTAGGTTTAGGAATGTTTAGTTTTAGGTAATGGAGGACATTGTGAGTTAGATATATGGAGCTGAAACTCTGGAAAGAGGCCAGAACTGAGAGATTTAGTAGTTTTCTAAAGCTGTGATAGATGAAGTCGTGAGAATAAATGAGATCTCCAAGGGAGGTACACTGTCTTATTTTTCATTGACCCTCCAGCACCTGCTTTGCTTCACTGATGACAGAGTAGGTGACTAACAGCAATGGGTTTTTCTTGAATAGAGAATAGAATGAGGAAAGCAGAAGGGTGAGGACCAACTTTGAGAGTATCTATCTCCTATTTAGGGGCTCACAGGAGGAAGAGAGTCCTCAAGGAGAAGAGAGTGCACAAGGAGAAGTGGAAGAGAGGACTCTCACAAATCCAAGCTGTTTTAGACAGGGTCATATACACATATGAATTCAAAGGAAACTGCTCCCTTGGCATCACCGCATCATAAGGTTTGGTTGGTGGAATTAGCCATAGGGCAGCAGGCGACTGCACTGGCTCTACCAGAAGGTTTCAGGCTTTATTCAGTGAGTCAGTGGAGGGGCAATGAACTTCTCTAGGCTATGACTAAACAGATTAACTTTCCTAGGTACTGCCCACCACTGATTAGCCTCTGTCACCTCTCCAAAAAACCTCAGGTAGATTTTCAAGGTTTACAGAGGTAATTTTAGGTGAACAAGTAGTCTGGGTGCACAGTTGAAGAAAGTCTATTCTCCTTAAGAGCTCTAGGATGTGTCCTGTAACTATGAAGCGAAAAGGAAGAAACTGATTCTCTTGTTAATTAATTCATTTACAAGAATGAAAATACTTTAAAATACCATTCTCTTAGGCGTAAGTCTATGTCTACTTTTTCTTGTTTTATTTCTTCTCTCCCCATTTGGCACTTAAGCCTTTTTTCTAGGTGCAATTTATATTTTTT
Organism: Tapirus indicus; assembly: GCA_031878705.1. Lineage (NCBI taxonomy): Eukaryota > Metazoa > Chordata > Mammalia > Perissodactyla > Tapiridae > Tapirus > Tapirus indicus. The sequence goes on along the minus strand of CM062924.1, from coordinate 60,026,237 downwards.
AGCTTTTAAAGATTACATGACTCTCAATTGTTATCTTTATTTCCTCTACATCCATAGACTACATCTCAAGGATTTCATCATGCTCACATTTAGTTAAGTTCGTATGGTCCTTCTTCTCTTAGCTCATCTGCAGCTTGTTTCAATCTCAAGCTCAAATCCTACTTCCTGGGTAAAATCTTCGTTGGTACCATTCCCTTGGTGATCTTTCCCTCCTCTAACTCCTTTAATATAGTCACTCTACAATTAGTATCTTCTATTAGTAAAAGAGTATTATTTTCCAATACTCTAATTGCATTTTGAAATTAGCATTTTGCTATAATAGTAGAGAGTGCTGGTATATATAGCACACATTTATTATATAACTATAGAGCATTGTGTTTACATTTTCTTACACCCTGAAATAATTGTAGTGGGCTATCTTGGTTTCCAACTTGATGCATGATATATATAGATTTTTGTGCCCTCTAGCACAATGCCACTTACATTCTGAGTGCTCAATAATGCACATAGAAAATACGAATCAAGTAGGAAAAAGGCATGTGGTAAATAAAACACTTGCATGGTAACTTTATGAAAAAGAAGCATCATATAGTTTAAGATTCATTTAGTCTATCAGTAAGAGTTTCACTTAGTAGATTAGGCAGCTCTAAACTTAATTTCTTTTGGGTTCAAATCAACATTGCATGACTGTAGAATTTTGTTAGATAACATTTTGGTGTATGCAATTTTGTTTTGACAACATAACTTCCTTTATATGTAGTTTGATCATAATGGGACTGAGTTCATGTGTGGGTTGTAGAATCAGTTCATTGCTTTTAAAATGGTGCTCCTTACTTGCTGTTATCAAAAAAATACACTTTCTGTCAGAAGTGGGATTTTTGCTAAAACATCTATATTTTTTCCCTCATTAACAATGATGTGCATTTGAAAATGGATGGATGAGCCTAGGGATGTAACTTGCAGCTTAAGGAAGGGAAGCTGATGAAATCAAATAGGGCTGATTATAAGAATGATTATGATATCACGAGTCCAGTGAGTTTAATGTTCAATTTAGATGGTATTTTAAAATTATTTTGCCTAATTTTAAACTGTTCTATGCATAAATATTTTCATTTTATAGTTGAAGTTTAGCTAAAATCAAGAAGACAAATGTAGAATCAGATTTTCAAGGTTTACATTTATTGGTGAAACTTGGGGCTAGAAGATACCTAAGCTATCAAGTTGAATTCCCTCATGTTAAAATGAAGAAATGCAGTTCTGGAAACTGTTACATGTACAAGGTCATTTTGGTCATTTTCATTTTTTATACCATTTGATTCTCTGTTACAGGCTTAATAAGAAGGTAAAATATATTTCTCATGCTTACCCTTCGTTCTGTTCTTCATCCTCATTCCAAATGGCCAGAAAACTCACGTTTCTCCCATTTTCTGTGGTGCTTTTCCCCAGGCTTCCTCCCCTCTGCCAAATGTCCCCAGACAGAACGCAATCCTTTTGTTCTATGATGGAGAACTCATTTGACATTTTCAAAAGGAAATCCGGGAAAGATAATGTCTTAATCAAAGGAATAAATGTCTTATAATGGGATTTTAGGCATTACATAAAAACGGTGGAAGAGCTGTTTTTTTGTCTGCAAATTTTAACAGCCATTTTCTATTCTACTTAAATATGAGGTTGGCTTAGGCTGTCCTAGGCTAGACCTTCTGCTAAATTCTAATACCCTTTCAATGGACATTACTACCTGGGTGTTTAATTGCCATTGAAAACTCAGTGTACCTCAATCTGAACCAACCGTTGTCCTTTTTATATGGCTCTTCTGCTGAACTCACTTATTTCAAAGATAACATTATTGTCTTGGTTACTGTGCTTGAAACTTGGGGTAATTTTTGAGTACCCCATTTCTCAAACGCTGTATCCAAATAGTCACTTGCATACGTATCTGATTTTCTTCTCTAGATTATAAACCTCTTGGAAGGAAAGTTGAATTTTTTTAACCCCACAGCACTTAGCAGTGTCTAATATGTAGTAGATGGTCAGTAAATAGACACTGAGTGAATGTTAATTATAACAGAAGGTATGTTGTCATTAATGTGTAGGAGGTGATTTAAATAAGGTGTTTAAAATCATCATAAACAAGCAACTGAAGGAAGTCTTGCCTGATGTTCAGTTTCTATTTGATTGTTCTTTCCTGAAATCTAAGTACATTGCTATTCTACTAGTCTATTCATAACTTCCAAGGCCTGCCCGGGCCTGTTGCAGAAAATAATGCTAGAAGAGGGTTCAAAGCCTCATCAGCTAATGTGTTTTGCCAACTCAAAGCGCAGTAGAAGAGTATGTCATCCAGGAAGGTGAAATAATGAGAGAATTATTAAGCACCTGGCACCACTTTAATATTGTAAATGCAAACACTAACCATTTGGAAAGGAAAAATTTGAGTATGTGCTAATGCATATATTGCCTTTAGTTCTGAAGCAAATTTTATTTCAGCAATATATGAGTAGTTGTCCTGATTTGCAATTTGGTTACTTCTAACATACATTTAAAAAATAATCGTTGTGAAAGTTATCTAGAAAAGGTGAGAATAAATGATGGAAATTTGTCATAATAATGTTTGTTAAGCATAAGGCATTACTAAGCAATCAAAAGTGTAAAATAAATTTAAAATCTCCTTGATAGCTAGGGGATGTCTGTCTTCATGATCTTTCACCTTTGCTGCAAATTAGAATCACTTGGGGAGATTTTAAAACTCCTGATACCCAGGTTATACTCCATCCCAATCAAATCAGAATGTCTGGGGGTAGGAATCAGGCATCAGTATTTTTAAAAGATATTCAGGTGATTCCAAAGAGCAGCAGTTTGGAACTCCTGCAGTTGAATAAAGGGAATAAATATATCATGGAAAGCTGAAATAAATAAGATACCGTGAAAGTGGAGGATTATTAAGGTCCTAGTTGCATCTTTTATTTTTATATGTTCTGGGCATGTAGTAGAAACTTAAATACTTACTGAATTGAATTGAACTAGCCTTACTAACTTGTGTCATTCCTAGATATCAAGGTGCTCAGCCATCCATTTCCATAGTCTTTATATTATCATTTCTCATATCTCTTAAGCACCAAAGATATTACCCTAGCCCGTGCACCCCCTAATATCTGTATTTCATCTCAGTTCATCACTGGTGAAAGTTTTCACAGTTACACCACTCCAGCATGCCAGGAGCCATCTATATCCATATTCTACTACCACCAGCAATGAGGTTTTTATTCAAGCCAGCAGGTGAGTAATCCATCTGCAAAATCACATTTTAGAGTCTGTTTCCTTAAAACATTCCGGTACAAACTGTCTCATATTGGTTCCTTAGAAACAGACTCTGGGTTGGGGAGTTGCATGCAGAAGGTTTATTGGGGAGTCCTCCTGAGAGAGATACCCATAAGAGAGTGAGAAAGAGAGGATTGGGCAGAGGGAGAGGTGGGCCAGTGATGCAGTTGCCATTGAAGCCTCAGCTGTCTTATGGGGAACTCCGGAGATGGGATGGCCCTTCAGAGTTGTTGCAAATTAAGGCAAGGGGGCAGTTTTTTGTATCCCCTCATCAATTATGGCTGCAGGCCACCCCTTGGTGGGGGGATAACTTACCTTGAGATAGTTTCTGATAGCAACTCCCAGTGAGAGATACAGCTATGAGCCATCCCCTTTTGATCATACCAGCAGTTGGGGGATGATCGTGTTGACCTTGAAGAGGGGAGCTGGTTGAAGGACCTCAGTATCTTTTACAATGTTCAAAATGACTTATCTTTGGCCAGTGGGAGCTCTTCATGTAGGCTCTTGTGTCTTTTTGTTTGGTGAGGAAGATTGGCCCTGAGCTAACATCTGTGCCAATCTTCCTCTATTTTGTATGTGGGTCGCCGCCACAGCATGGCTTGATGAGCAGTGTGTAGGTCTGCGCCTGAGACCTGAACCCATGAACCCCAGAGCCACTGAAGTGGAGTGCACGAACTTAACCACTATGCCACTGGGCCAGCCCTGGCTCTTGTGTTTTTTGACATGACCCATTGGTTGTGTATAGCTTCCTTGCTGTCTGGTATAATTCATTCCAGTCTCATCTAATGTATTACCTGAACTAGAACTGAAAGCAGCCATTTCTCCAAGGATTTTTTTTTAAGTAGGAGATGGTATTTAGAGACTACAAAATGAGTGTTAGGATTGTTTATTGACTCTAGGCCTTTTCAGTGGACAGAACTAAAATACATATTTTTGAGAAGAAAAAAAATCACAAGTTCATATTAATATTGCCATTTCAACTTTAATGTTACAGGAGTTTTACTTAATTTCTTTGATTTTACACTTTTATCTCTTTTTTCTTACATTGGAAATCTTAGTTCATAACAACATTAGAGTAACTATTTGTATTACCCTATTCTATTCCCTCTGTGTGTGTGTGTGTATATATATATATATAATAGTTTCAAAATAGTAGTACTAATATTACTGTAAACAATTAGGCTACAGAATGACTCCTAAAAAATACGTTCTTGCAGCTCTCTCTAAAATATATCCCAATGTGTTCTAGAGTCACTTGGATTTTGTCAGAGCACTCTACTTGATCTTACCCTGTTCAACTTGTTTATTCATTAGTTGTAGCAGGATACATTCTTGTCAAATTTACAAATAACAGGTAGCCAAAAAGATAAGAGAATTTATTGGATGGCAAAATCAGAGTCACAAATAATCTCGATGCCCTATAGTGATGGTCTAAATTTAGCACAATGAAATATGATAGGTATAGCTGCAATATGTAGTTGTTTTATATGCCACTTAATCCACAAAACATTAGAAAAAATAATAAAATGATAAATATAAACTTATTAATAAGAAAAACTACCACTTTTTGAGCACTTACTATATGCTAGGCACTCTACTAAATGCTTCATATAATTTAATCTTGACAAATACCTCATAAGACAATAGGAGTAGTATGGTAATTGTCCTAGTAGTAGTAATATCTAACATTTACAGAGCATTTACTGTACCACATGCTGTTCTATACATTTTACACTTAATTCTCATAACAACCCTACAAAGTAGGTACTATTATTTCTTTTATATGGATAGGAAATTGAGGCACAGAGAAGTTAAATAACTTGCTAAGGTCACAAGGTAAATTGAGCTAAGATTCAAATCTGGCAGTCTGATTCCAAGACCTTAGGTATTCTTCTTACCCCTTTTTTACAGATGAGATTTTAAAGATTACAGAAGTTGAGACACTTCCCCAAGTTTCTAGTAAGCTAAGGACTGGGATTCAATCATGATGCTTGACTTTATAGCTAATTTCTTAACTACTCTGCTGTATGGCCTTCCTGTAACAACTACTAGGCAGGCTCTAGTCACATGCCTTAATACATAATTGACTGATTGTAATTCAGAGCAAGGGAGGTGACACTCTACTGTGTAATGGCAGAGCACACCTGGAGCATTGTGTGTGATTCTGGGCTCCACAGTTTAAAAAAGGATTACTGACATACCTGGAACTCATCCAAAGGTGAACGCTGAGCATGGTGAAGTGTCTGAGTAACATGTCTACAGGAAGAACTGTTAAAAAGCTGAGAATAGTTAGCCCCCCAAGAGAGAAGACTCAGGGGAGGCTGAATGCTAGTATTTGAAGTGTCTTCATATGGTGGAGGGTTCAATACAATCTGCATAGTTCCAGAGGGAAAAACTAGGCTGCACGTAGAGAATCAAAGAGGTGGACTTGGTTCCTTGTAGGGGGGAAGGACTGCCTGGTATTTGGAGCTTTATAGAAATGAAACGGACTTCCTTGTTAGAGAATGAATTCTTTTTCATGCTTAAGAACCTAACTGACCACTTACCATTGGTTTAAAGACTTTTATGTCAGGTGTGGTGGTTCTTAAATCTTAGTGGGTATAAGAATCACCTGGGAGCACTTGTTAAATACTGATTTCCAGGCCTTACCCTTAGAAGAATTGATTCAGTAGATCTGGGACAAGGTCCAAGAATCTGCATTTTTAACACGCAGCCCAGTGGGTCCAAATGAGATGGTCAGTGACCCACACTTTGAGAACCAATGAGGTTAGATAAACTCTGAGATCTCTTCCGCTTATTTTACAAATAAACATTTTAGTAAAAAATGTGTGTAGTCAATGTAATGATTGTTCAAATAAAGTTGTCTTAAGTTTTATAAAAGATCCACAACAAAATTCTTTAATACACTGACAGTCACAATTAGAGACAAAATTATTGGAAGGTAGGATATCAGGATGTGGAAGGAGAAGACTTCTCAGTCTATGTCATAAAAGATAAGACTTTAATAGCAAGATAGAAGGTACAAATCCAGTTTGAAAATCTTTAACCACTTTAAAGAACTCACTCTACATATGCCAAGGAGCAATCTGATGGGGACCTGGCAAAAGCTATCTAATTATCCTAAAAGACAGCACCTGTACAAGGTTCAGCACCTCTCAGGCTTTGGGGCCCAGGCTTATATAAACTTCAGCCTCAAACTCACAGAACAGGTGTGGGTCTGAGTGTCTGCTAACTTTGGCTCCCTTTTTGTTGAGGCTGAAGAGCTTTTGCTGGTAAGTATATGTTTGAGTGACCTTAACTTTTACTTGAAGTGTGCAACCTGAGTCACATTTTAGAACTACTGTATCCTTAAATGTTTCTGCTCTCTGTAAATATGTTTTTAAAAAGTAGTGCTTGGTGTAATTTATGGCCCCATATCAGGACTTGTTTTTACTTAAGTTGCGTAATGATGTTTAATTTGTTTTTAAGTGTATTAAAGTTTTAAAAAGGTGATTTTTTTTCCTTTGAAAATCGTTAAAAGCTGGCTAGTCGAGGAATTGGTGTTCTTGATTGTTTTATTGATTGATAGTATTGATGTATTTACTGAGTTCATTAAGGACTAGCAAGTGATTTGTCTTAAATTTAAGGTATATAAAATTTCCAAATGGCAATTACATGTTGATAATAAGTTAGATCCTTTTTTCTCTTTAACTTCTTCTTGTTTCCTTTTAATGGTTGCAGACTTTCTGTAAGTTTTTCTTGAATCATGAGGGATGAAATTGCAACAACAGTTTTCTTTGTCACAAGATTGGTGAAAAAGCATGATAAATTGAGTAAAGAGCAAATAAAAGACTTTGCAGAAAAGCTGATTACAATCTTGTTCGAAACATACAGAAGTCACTGGCACTCTGATTGCCCTTCTAAGGGGCAAGCGTTCAGGTGAGAGCTAGTGTGGTATGACAAAGGGAAGCAACAAGCAAGCTATAACCATCGGCAATGATTTTGTTGGCAGTATATAAGTCACAAAAGTTTTAAGGGCTCAAATTTGTTTGAACGTGGACTTGAAAGAAAGAGATGCATTAGGTGACAGTGCAGTTGAAAATTATAGAGCACACCCCCTTATGTGAGATGGATTAAACAATTTCTAACTTATGTTTACCGTGAAAGATATGCAGTGAACATTCGATGAACTAATTGTGTGATAAAGGGATAGAACCCACATTCTGACTCACGGTGTAAAAGTGAATGATGTTTACCCTTACTTTTCAAACTGTGGAGGGTGGGGAAGGGTCTGGGGGAATGAGAAGGGGAGGTGGGAGCTGTGTGTACTTGGGCTGTTTGCCTACAACGTGATTCTCCTGCTAAAGCACCTGTCACCATTTTTGTTTCCCTCTCGTTTTTTAAGGTGTATCAGGATAAACAATAATCAGAATAAAGATCCCATTCTAGAAAGGGCTTGTGCTGAAAGTAATGTGGATTTTTCTCACCTGGGACTTCCAAAGGAGATGACCATATGGGTAGATCCCTTTGAAGTGTGCTGCAGGTGGGTAATTTCATTGGAGCTAGAGCCTGTGACCCCTGGAAACCTTAGGTTATTCAGTCAGCTCTATACACATTTGTGAAAGATGATCCTCCAGAGCCTTAGGTTAGCAGGGAGGGCACTGGTTGTTAAGATTTTAGATGCAAACTTTATTAGACAACACAGACTTCCATTCGGAGTGGATGGAGTGGGAAGCGCAAAGATTTTGCATAGTGTTTGAAATTTGACTTTAATCACTGCATCCTATTGCCAACCGTAGATTATAATGTCTAAGTATTACAGGCAGTATCGAGGGGGAAGAGGATTTATCTACCTTCGGGCAATTCAGAGTCCATTAGCTGAAACAAAAGAAACTAGTCTTTGCCTTTTTCTGAGCAATTAACCAAGACAGCTCTGACAGAATACCCCCATGAATGACGACAGTGTAGCAGTTGAAGATCCTCGTCTCTCAGTTTGCTTTGCTCTCAAGCCATTTCAATCTGTTTTTTAAAATAACTTTTTGTAAATTAGTGAGTTGTCTCCAGAATAGATTAGAGATTAAAACATGTGAGAAGTTGAATCCCTAATGAATATTTTATTTTCCTTTCCTACCTAGGTATGGTGAGAAAAATCATCCATTTACAGTTGCTTCTTTTAAAGACAGATGGGAGGAGTGGGAACTCTCCCAACGAATCAGTTATGCTGTGAGTAGAGCCACGTTAGACTACTCCTCAGGCAATTCCTCCGATGAAGAAAGTTGTAACCAAGAAGCTCAGATAATTCCTAAAGTCAACAATCCAAAGAGTATTTATCAGGTAAAGTGTGTTTCAGTTCTTCTCTATACTTTTTTTTCTATTCTAATCCTAAAAAGAATATGCTTGCTGTAAAAGCAGAGAAGTAAGTGGAAAACATGGAAAAAACAAAACTATAAAGGTTAGAATTACAATATTAACACTCTGGAAAAACTTTTTGTTTTTTTTTCTTTACGTAGTCCCTCTACTTGGCTGAGTGCTTAGGATCTACACAATCTTTTGTAGTCCTGTCTCTCCATACAGTATTTGAACATACATAAATTTCCTTTCACCTACATTCTTTCAGAATTAAATATTAAAATTGGTGGGCTTTTTTGCCAATAGAAAATAACATCCTACTCACTTGTAGAAAATTTGGAATATTAAGAAATGATCAAAGGTCTGTAATCCCACCGCCGGGGCAGTTAAAAAAAATATTTTTAATATTCATTTGTTTCTCATGTAATTTACTTAGCTAATCTATTATTGGCAGTCATCTAGATTGTTTCCACATTGTTGTGATATAAAAAAGCTGAATTTTTATAGAGATGTCTGAATTAAGCTATTTCTGGAGATTTGATTCTCAGACATGGAATTACTGGTTCATTGGGTATGGACATTTTACTGTTCTTAATATATGGCCAGAATACCTTTTGGAAAGTTGTATTTATTTGTAGTCTAATCAGCTCTACGTGAAAGTGTCTTATCATTTTTCCTAAAATGGGGTATTCTCATTTAAAAATAATTTCCTAAAAATGCTATCTGTTATAGATATTATTAATCTAAGTAAACATTCAAAAACAAAATCTCCATGTGCCCAAATGTTTTGGGTACTTATTGTCTTATGAATTTTCTCTTCTTTACTCATTTATCATTTGAGGTCCTAACGTATTATTATTATAGGCTCTTCAAAGCTTAGGAATATTTTAACCCCTTTTCATATTATTGGCAAATATTTCTTTTTTGCTTGAGGAAGATTCACCTTGAGCTAACATCTGTGCCAGTCTTCCTCTATTTTGTATGTGGGTCGCCACCACAGCATGGCCGCTGAGTGGTGTCCGTCCACGCCTGGGAACAGAACCTGGGCCGCTGAAGTGGAGCACGCCGAACTTAACCACTGGGCCATGGGGCTGGTCCCATAGAAAATATTTTTTTTCTCTAGTTTGTTTAGTTTTTAAACTATATATATATAGTCCTATACATATAAGAGTTTAAAATGATGTAGTGAAATATTTGCCCTTCTTTCTATTTTTAGACTTAGAAAGATCTTCTTCCATCTAGGGATCAGATCTATAGTCAGCTATGTTCTTTTAGAGCAATGTCCTTTCAGAGTGTGGTCTGCAAAACATATGTACAGATCATCTGAGATGTTTAAAATGGATATTTCTAGACCTCGGCCCTAGAGATCATGATGAGATAGTTTGGGGTTGGGCCAGTGAAGTGGTGGTGGGATAGGGGAGAACCCAAGAATACACACAAATTTGAATAAATGTGTTTTTAAATACTATTGTTGGATTAAAGAATTTTGTTAAAAGATATGACATGACTTACTTTATACCTCCCAAATGCTAGCCAACTTTCCAAAGATAATTATCTACTTTGATTTCTAGTCATTGTACTTCGATATGCTTTTGAAAAGCTTAACTTCTGAGTTATGGGTTTGTATTCAGTCCTTAGAGCTAGCTTATTAGTTTACAGAAGATCTTCATACCCTCTTTTTTTCCTTTTTCTTCCCCCAGGTTGAGAATTTGAAACGGCCCTTTCAATCTTGGTTCCAAATCTCCCGCAAAAAGAATTTGGCGGATGGCCGTATGGGCCTCCTAGGAAATGCTTATCATGTGTTGCATAAGAACCCTAAGGGTCATAGGCCTGCTATACACCAGGTGGACAGGTACCACTGGGTCAACACAAACCGATAATGCAGGGGCTGAGCATCCTGTGGGATAGAGCTCAGAGGAGCCGCTTTATTTTCTCTAAAAGGAAAATGAGTCTAAGGTTGAGAGGCCCATAAAACTGAAAAAATAACCACATTAGGGACTAGAGTACATGATGGTGAATCCTCTCCCACAGATAATGACTATGTTCTTAGCTGTAATTTAATTCTTATTTAATTTTATATGAAGTTTTATGTGACACTAGTGAATATACCCAATAATAGAATGAAGATACCTATGATAAGATTCAATGAATTATGAAAAGTAACGGTTTAAATAAACGTATTGTGTTTTTAGTACCTTCCTAGTTCAGTTTGTTGCAAGAAAGTTTTGAAAATTTGTGTTTCTTCATTAGCCATTAAGAAAAAGAAAAAGTAGACTTTCATTTAGGGAAGCTGATCCTCATGATATAGTATTCTGGTTCTACTTTATTACCTCTCATCCCTGTTCTGTTTCACAGGGCATTAACAGCTTGTTTTAAAATTACTCTTTAAGACACACAATTCCCTTGTTTGTGTATCTTTTTAAAAATTTGATTTTATTTCTAGACCTCCTAACAGACTTAATTATGACTTATTTTATAAAAGTGATACATGCTCATTATAAAGAATTTAAGCTAAGCAAAAAAACACACCACCAAGAAAAAAAAAATGCCTACCACCCAGCCAGAAATCACCATTATTAACATTAAATGGTGACCATCTTTTCAGTCATCCTAGGTGTATATTCAGATGTAATAATTGATACATTTTTAAATTAAAAAACCACACTGATTTTCTGTCTAGTTCTATAAATTGTTGAAAGGGAGGTGTTGTGAAGTCTCCAACCATAATTGTGATTTGTCTATTTCTCCTTTCAGTTCTATCCGTTTTTGTTTTACATTTGGTGCAGCTCTGTATATACACGTTTAGGACTGCTATGTCTTCTTGGTAGATTGACCCTTTTAATCATTATATAATGTCTCTCTCTGTCTCTGGTAACTTACTTTGCCCTGATGTCATTTTATCTAATATTAATATAGTCACTCCTGCTTTCTTTTGACTAATGTGTGTATGGTATATCTTTTTCCATCCTTCTACTTTCAACCTGCTTATATTTTTATATTTGAAGTGAGTTCCTTGTACATTATATAGTTGAGTCATATTTTCTGCAAATATCTGTCTTTAATTGGTGTATTTAGACTATTTACATTTATTGTAATTATGGATATGTTAGGTCTTAAGTCTGCCCTTATTTTTTGTTTTATTTGTTCTTTTTTTCATTTGTTTTCTTTTCCTTGCCTTCCTGTGGGTTACTTGAACATTTTTAGGATTCCATTTTGGCTTATTTGTAGTGTTTTTCGGTTATACAAAGTTATCTCTTTGTATAGCTTTTTTAGTGGTTGCTTTAGGTATTGCACTATATGTACATAACTTGTTGTGGTCTACCAGTGTTGTCATTGTATCAGTTCAAATGAAGCATAGAAACCTGAAGTCTCTTTATGTCTCATTTTCCTCCATTTATAGTGTAATTGTATCAAATATTTCCTCTACATACATTTAGAGCCACATCAGATAGTGTTATAATTTTAAGTTCAACTGTCAAACATAATTTAGAAAACTCAAGAGAAGAAGGAAAGTCTATTGTATTTACCCTTATTTTTGCTTACCAAGTTCTTCCTTCCTGGTGTTCCAAGCTTCTTTCTTTCTTTTTCTTTTCCTTTAGCCTTTCTTTTAGGGTAGATTGGCTTGTGACATATTCTTAGTTTGTCTTTATCTGTGAATGTAGTGACTTTTCTATTCATTCCTGAAGAATATTTTCACTGGATGTAGAATTCTGGATTGATGGTTCCTTTCTTTCAGTACTAGAAAAATGGGCCACTTCTTTCTGGCTCGTATGGTTTCTAATGAGAAATCTGTTGGCAATTAAATTTTTTTTCCTCTCTGGGTAAGGTGTCATTTTTCTCTGGCTGCTTTCACGATTTTTTTCTTTGCTTTTAGTTTTCAGAAGTCTAATTATGATGCGTCTTGGTGTGGATTTCTTTGGGTTTATCCTATTTTAGATTCACTCAGCTTCTTGAATCTGTAGGTTTATGTCTCTTTCCAAATTCGAGGAGTTTTCAGACATTATTTCTTTGAGTACTTTTACAGCCTGCCCTCTTTCTCTTCTCCTTCTGAGACTTTGATGACTTGAATGCTAGATCATTTGTTATAGTACCATAGGTCCCTGAGGCACTATACATTCTATTTGTTCAGTCTTTTTTCTCTCTCTTGTTCAGATTGGGTAATTTCTCTTGTTCTATCTAAATATCCACTGCCTCTTGTTTTTTTTTTTTTTTTTCCCCCTCTATCCCTTCCATTTTACTGTTGAACCTATTCAGTGAGCTTTTTATTTTGGTTTTTGTATTTTTCAGTTCTGAAATTTCCATTTGATTCTTCTTCTATTTCTTTGCTGTGACTTTATAGTTCCCTGCTGAGGCTTTCTATTTTTTCATTTCTTTCAAGCATGTTCATAATTGCTTGTTGAAGAATTTTTATGATGGCTCCTTTAAAATCTTTGTCATAATTCTAATATCTTTGTCATCTTGGTGTTGGCATCTATCATCTTTTTTTACTCAGTTATATATCTTTCTGGTTCTTGGTATAAGCAATTTTTGAGTGGAATCTGTATATTTTTGATATTATAGGACTTGGCATCTTATTTAAACTTTGTTTCAGCTAATTTCCTCTGATACCATTCTAGTGGGGGGGGGGAGCAGAGGGTGCTGCCTTGTTACTGCCTTATGGGAGATATAAGTCCAGGTTCCCCACTTGGTCTCCATTCATAACCAAGGAAGGGGTTCCTCATATCTGCTGGGCAGGTGTGGGAGTTCCAGCTCCCCATATGGTTTCCACTAATGCTTTGGTGGGGGTGGCCTCATTACCAATGGGCAATGGTGAAGTTCTGACTCTCTACTTGGCCTCCACTGATACCACTCCAGCAGGGAGGTGCTACTGAGGGCACTCATTACTGCTGTATGTTGGTAGATATCCAGATTCCCTATATGGTCTCCACTAACACCATGGGGAGGAAACTTTGTTACTGCCCTTTGGGGATGAAAAGATGAAAATTCCCAGCTCTTTGCTTGGTTTTCTGTGACACCACCCCAGAAGGAGGTTGGGGTGCATTGTTGCAGCCTGGCAAGGGTGGTAGTCTAGACTCCCCACTCAACTTTTGCTGGTGTGGGTGGAGCCAGTTTTTTTTCTGTGATGTTTGGCTGGAATAAAGCAGTTATTGTCTAAAATTTTTCTATCTTGCTAGGTTGCCCCTTTCTTAGTCCTTTGGCTAGAAGGAGCAAGCTTTTGGGGACCTTTTTGGTCTGTGCCCATTGGTGTTTATGGGTTGCTGGCTTCTTTATTTCCAAGTCTTGAATATATGAGGGGGAAAAAGAATCTGGAGTTCCCCACCATATCCTGCCTTGGGTTCTGAGGTCCCTAGCTGGTCTATTTTCTTCTCTACACCTTTCAGAAACTTCTTGTTTGTTTTTTATATATAATGTCCAGGGAGTTTAGTTGTACTTGGTGGGAGGAGTAGGGAAAAGTATTCCTACTTCATCTTCCTGGAAGCAGAAGTCTATGTACCACTTCTAAATTAAAAAGTAATTCTTAAAACAATTAAATATTTTTGACAGGTCCTCTTTGTTAATAGTTGGTAAAATATGGCTTCTATATCTACTGAGGTTTTCTTATCCTTTTTCTGGTCAGTAGTCTGTGCATGTGTATGTGTGTGCACACAAGCTAATCCCTTAAAGATAACTAGAATCTCAAAACTTTTAAAAGAAACTTACTATTGATTTGATTCAGCAATAAATATACATAATGCAGCAGGAAGGAGAACATGATCCCTGCCTTGTAATCTGTGGCATTTCCTTTAAAAAGCATGTGCTTAGTAAAAGCCTGCAGCTGTTAGTGTATTAATGGAATCAGATGGAGGGCCCACGAAGTCAGCCAGGAAGTTAATAGGATCATTGTTTTGGTAGGTGCCTTGCTCAGCCAAGAATGAGGAATATAAAAGAAAGATGTTAAATTTCTCCATAACTTTTTCTTGCCATCTCTCTCAGAGGCCCCGGACACTTGGTTTAATTATCCTAAATAGTCTTGTGTGTCTGGTTTAACTAATCTTCATTCTGCTCTCTGGGAAATACATTTCATAATTTATGTGAATAGCTAAATGATGTTCTTCAGGACACACACTCAATATTTGTCATATCAAGCTATGATTTACCTTCTCAAAGTACTGGAAAAGTCTTTAATTTTATAAGGGTATTATGCATTGATTTGGGGGTGTGTGCTTTGTTTGAGAATTCCCAGTTCACAGAAGAGACAGGAGAACAGCTGCCTCAGAGTCCATTCTAAGGGCAACTACGATTTTATTGGTATCTGTGCTATGAAGTCAGCAGGTGATTTTAATTGAGATAGTAACTAATGAAACAGTTTTAAGGCTGACAGATTTGGTCTTTATTTTGCTGATGGCTAATCTAATGATTCAAACTGAATGATACTTAAGTGACCACCCTCTAGCAGCAAAGAAATGAGAACTCAGTGTAAGATGGGAGAAATGGAGGAGTTCGATGTAGTGCATTGATTCTGAGCAGATCTTCTTTATGGCTGACTTAAAACTTTTTGTTAAATATTAATTATAAATCTTCTTGTCATGTTATCTCTTTTTTATTTTATTTTCCCTAAAGTTATTTACCATTAGTATTTTGGTTGGATTTAGAGTTAAACCCTCAGCCATGTATGGACATCTCTTAATTATGATGAAGGACTTTCAGGACTAAAAAATGTTAAATATGTGATGGGTACTGAATTCACTAATTAGTTATCATTCATTATCTACCTACATAGTGTTTGTTTAAAGTTTTTTTTTACTAGCCTACCTGCCTTCTATTGCGTGAGAGACTCAATAACAACTGTTATATAAAAAAAAATCCCTTCTGCTACTCATCTTGGAGCACAGTAAAGAGAACTGTCCATGTGAGAAGCAGCTTAAATTGCTAGCATTAGATTTATAATATGAGCAGGCTTTTGATTTGGAGTTTATATTTGAAAAAATTGTTTCTCGCTTACATTGAATTCATGTGATGGTTGTGTCTCTCCTGATCAGCACTCAAATTCACCAGGAAAATTCAGTTTCAGATGACAGCTTATCTCTTCGAGGTGTTCCAACCAAGGCCTCCAAAGTGAATTTTGTGTATGCCACATGGCATATATTTTATGTACTCTCATTCCAGATCACCAAATATTGTGCAAATATATCTGACTCAGTAACAGACAATTTTAGATAAGTTAGTCAGCCTGATAAAGGATGATATATACAAACTTTATATTTCTAGAAAGAGGTTCAGTCAATATATTTAAATGAATATTTTAATAAGATCTGTGGTCTAATGATCTTTTAGTCACAGTGAAAATGTCAGCATGTTTTTTAATCTTCTGTGCCAAATATTAGCCCCTGTTATGATATATATCTACCCAAGATTATAATATACATTATGTGGTTTATACATGAATGCTAAAGCTATTTTTTTAAAAATTCTCTTATCAGCTTTATCAGATGTTGTACTGACATATTTAACACCTTTTAATCATGCAGACTGGAATGAGATCACCATTTTCTTTCTAGATCTAAAAATAGAAAAAGAAACATTATATATAGTTATTTTTATAAAAGCAGTCCACAGAATGAGGAAAGATAGTTGCAGAATAAAGAATTCCTACAAATCAATTACATAGGCAATCCAATGGAAAATGGACAAAACACTTGACTAGGTACTTCTCAAGAGGGCATTCAAACACTATATAAATATATGAAGATGCTCAGTTTCACTGGCCATCAGGGAAGTGCACATTAAAACCACACACCTAGAAGAATGGATAAAATAAAAAAGATGGGAACTACTAAGTGCTGATAAAGATGGAGAGCAACCAGAACTCTTATCCACTGCTGGTGGCAGTATATATTGATACAGTCACCTTGGAAGTCTGGTTGGTAGTATCTACTAAAGTTGAACATATCCATACTCTAAGATCCAGAATTTCTAGGCCTAAGTAATACCTGCTTATGTATAGTCATCGGAAGGTGCACAAGACTTTTTAATAACCCCAAACTAGAAAACACCCACATGCACGTTAGTAGTAGAAAGAATAAATAAATTGTGACATATCTGCACAGTGGAATGTTTTACAGCAAAGAGAATCAACAAACTACAGCAACATACAACAATATGGGTAAACCTCACAAGTGTGAAGTTGAGTGAAAGAAGTGGTAAAAATTCATATTTTATGATTCTGTTTATATAAAATTCATGAATAAGCAAAAAATTTTTGATGTTTGAAGCCAGGGTAACGGTTACTCTTGGGATGAGTGACTGGAAGGAGGAGATGTGGGCTGCTTCTGGGAAGCTGGTAATGTTCTATTTCTTGATCAGGATGCTGGTTATATGGGAATGTTCACTTTGGACAATTCATGAGGTGTACATTTGTGATATGCACACTTTTAAAAGCTGTTATATTTTAATACAGTTTTAAATGTAGTTTTCAGCCCAGACATTGGTGATAACTTTAAATAAAGCGGACTGGGGCCCAGGGCTGAAGTCAGTGTTCAGTTATTTCTCTACGTTGCTAGTTTCTGATCTTGATCTCGATATGTTAGGTTACCGCTCTGCATGGGAAAAATGACAAAGTTTGGGGGTATTCTCTTTGCTAATTATCCATAAACCTTACAAAATATTAGTGTCGGTCATTTGAAGCCAAAATATTTGCTGGTTTTTAAAGATATAACAACATTTTAAATGCTTATGATTAAAAACAAGCAACCTTTTATAGAACAGCAGT
This sequence comes from Tapirus indicus, assembly GCA_031878705.1. Taxonomy (NCBI): domain Eukaryota; kingdom Metazoa; phylum Chordata; class Mammalia; order Perissodactyla; family Tapiridae; genus Tapirus; species Tapirus indicus. The sequence continues at coordinate 60,008,845 of CM062924.1, read as the reverse complement.
AGGTATCATTATGGTCAAGTGGAAGAAACCCTGAATGAGAAGGCAGTGGACTCAAGTTCTAGTTACTTTTTGTCCTCTCCCAGCTGGGTGAACTGGGGCAGGTCTGAGTCTCAGTTCAAGCTCTCTAGGATTAAGACTTTACCAGCTTGAAGGCAGAGGGATACACTCTGTGATCTCTTGAGTTCTTTCTAACTCTGAGATCTATGATCCACCATCTGTTGGTACTAGGAAAGCTCTTAAATAAAGTGACTGATGATGTAGTTTATTCATACCACTCTTAATTTCCAATCGTTTGTTCTGCTGACATGTTCAATACACAAAGTTTCAAGGTGTACAGCAAAGTACAATCTTATTGCTATAGATCATAAGGGCATCTCACCTTATCTTCACCCCTAAATTGATCTCTTGGTTTTCTTGAGATTTGTTGCTCTGCCGTGAGGATGCTTTTCAGGAAATGTTCCATATTGGTGAAGAGGAGAAGATCTTTGTTTTTCTTAATATACTGTAGAGAGTGTGGAGGACAGATTTAATACCTTTGCCCCCATTTCTATGAAGTACTCTTGAATCTTCTTAACCAGAATGTGGACCTGAGAGTACTATATACAATTCTACTTTTAAAGTAGAATGAGACCCCTTCTTAGATGGTGGTTGGCAAAGGACTAACATTCCAGCTCCACCTCTGTCTTGGGAAAGTTGTTTTTAACACTTCTAAGCCTCAGTTTTTTGATCTGTAAATTAGGAATAAAAGTAGCATCTACTTTGTAAGAACATGGGGAAGATAAAATGAGATAATGCATGTAAAACTCTCAGCAGAACATCTGACACGTGGCAAGTGTGTCATCAATGTTTGTTATTATCTACCTTATAGTTGGCTCTGGTAGATTGGAATGTTTCAGTATATAGCATCAGGGCCCATATAAACCTGTTCATTAACACAGTAAATATATTGAAAGCCTCCTCTGAGCCTGGCACATGGGCTACATCAAGAAGCAAAACAGACAGACATCTCTGCCCTCATGGAACTTACATTCTAGCAGAGGAAGAAAAGTAATAAATGTAAGTAAATTATGCAGTATGTTAGGAAGTGATATAGGAGAAAGAAAAGTAGAGCAGAGTAAGGAAAAGCTGATGAATGGGAGTAAAAAGGGTTGCAAATTAAGATAGGCTAGTTAGAGTAGGCCTCATTGAGAAGGTGATACTTGAACAAAGACCTAAGGACGTAAGGGAGTCAGGCATGCTCTAACTCCTTAGACCAGGGTTTCTCAACTTCAGCACTATTGGCATTTGGGGATGGATAATTTTTGTTGTGGGGGCTGTCCTATGCGTTGTAGTATATTTAGTAGCATCCCTGGCATCTACCCACTAGTTAACAGTAGCACCCCCTCCTCTGAGCAGGACAATCAAAAACGTCTCCAGACATTGCCAAATGTCCCGTGGGGGATAAAATCGCTCCTGGTTGAGAACCAGTGTCTCAGAGGAAGGAGCATTGCAAGCAGAGGGAACCCTTAAGAGGGGAGTCTACCTGGTGTGTCTGAAGAACAGCAAGGAGGAAAGTGTGGTTGGAGTTGAGCAAATGAGGGGAAGAGTAGTAGATGAGGGGGTGAGAGACAAGGGGGACTTGGCTTCTTTGGCTTTTACTCTAAGTGAAATGGGGAGCCACAGCAGGACTTTGAGCAGACCAAATTTTCACTTTGAAAGCATCACTCTGACTACTGTGCTGAGAATAGACTGAAGAGAGGCAAGGTTGGACTGAGGGAGATGGGTTAGTGAGTGTAGTAATCCAGGTAAGAGATGATGGTGGCTTGCACGAGGCTGGTGGCAGTATAGGTGATGAGAAGTGTACGTGATGAGAAGTGGTCAGATTATGGATATACTGTGAAGGTAGAGTGACAGGATTTCCTGATGGATTGGCTGTGGGGTGTATGCAACAGAGACAGAGGTTTCAAGGAAGACTTTGACCTGAAAAACCGGAAGAATAAAGTTGCCATTAACTGAGATGGGGAAGGTTTCAAGTGGAGCAGGTTTGGAAAGAAGATCGGTTTTAGGCCTGTTGAGTTTGAGATACTTACCAGACATCCAAGTGGAGATGGCTAGTAAGCAGATGGATATATGAGTTGAGTTAGAGAGTTGGGTTGGGGCTGGAGATAAAAATTTGAGAATCATCGACATATAGATAGGATTTAAAGCTGGAAGACTGAATGAGATCCCCAAGGGGAAGGAATATAGACAGAGAAGAGAAAAGGGCAGGGCTGAATCCTGGCCCTCCAACATTAAGAGGCCAGGGAGAAGAGGAGGGACCAGCAAAGGAGACTGAGAGGAACATCCAGAGGGGTAAGAGGAAAACTAGAGGAGCCTGATGTCCTGGGAGCCAAGTGACGAAAACATCAAGGAAGAGAAAGGGATCAGATGTGTAAATGCTGTTGTTAGATGAGGACAGAGAACTGACCATTCTCTGTGATTTGTGGAAGGTAGGGTATAACAGAATTCTGTGAACCAGATGACCAACATCACCATCAACATCAACAACCACACAATAAATCTCTGGCTCAGTAACTAATAGAGATTTGATTACAGGGAGATGTATATAGAACAATTACTTAGGAGTCAGGAGATCTAGAATCTAGTCTCAGATCTACCACTACAAACAGCTCCATGATTTGGGGCAAATTGCTTAATCTCTCCTTAAATACAAAATGTGACTAAAAATGTGTATGCTACCTATTTTGTAGGATTGCTGGGTGGATCAAATGAGACAATACATATATAAAAGTGCCTTGCAATTTATAAAGTTTTACATAAATAATGAAAAAGATATGTTCTTATTTATAACAGGAATGAATTGACCTTTAATGGAGGATCACAGGTTTAAATTTTATGATATTTTTAATAGTTAAAAAGCTGGTTGATAATATTCTCACAAAAGTGCTTTAAATAACACAGTATTAAGAATACCTTCATCAAGCTTGCACAGAAAACAGCACATTGTAAGTTTGGGTAAATAGGCTACCATTTGGGCATCTAAATTTAGTCTCTGAGTTTTATAGATGGAATTCTGCTTACTTATTGATAATATGTTATGTGACATGAATTAAGTAACTATGGAGCCACATTTGCAATTCTCTTAACTCAGAGGGCCAGGTACCCACTGTCTGCCTTGTAGAATATAGGATTTAAAAAATATTGCCATATGTGGTTTGAGAAGCAGTCTGAGTGTCAAGGCAGTGTACCACCTAGGGAGGCCAGAAATATCTGAATAGATCATACACCGAGGCATTTACTCTGTGAAGAAGACAGTTTTAATCAGGACCGTGTGCTGCACAAGATAAAGTCAGTTACCTCTTCTGATGACTCTGGCTCCAAGTGAGACTCACGCTTTGTTTCAATGAGTTTAGAGAGAAGATCTCTTCCTCTTTCAGAGATGGGCTGCTCTTCCAGCAGAATAGCACTTATGCTTTGGTCAAGCTCACTGTCCCAGGAAACTGCTGACATTCGCAGTGTGATAGAGAACGCTTCCCTGAAATAGGCCTCCAACCCCTGGTCAAGGAAAAGGTGAGGGGGGCAGATCAGGACGGTTCTATGCAATTGCTATCAAAGCTTTAAAATAATGGCTGAAAGAAAAATGGGGCTTGAGATTTATCATCTTTACTTGTCCTCACCATGGGTTATCATTGCATTAGCAATTCTGGTGAGTTTTATGTGCTCATTATGAAATATTCACAGAAAGCTGTGATACCACGCTCATAAGAACACCACTTCTCTCCAGCGTTCTGACAGAATGCGTGCATTTTGTCATATGCTGCCACAGGAAATTCGATCAGGAAAATCTTCCTGGCCAAGCAGTAGAAACCAAAGGCCACTAATAGGACTTAAGTAGATTTGAAACATTGCAAAGCTTAAAGCATTTATTGGATAATGGGGTCTGAATCGCAGAGAAGGAGAAGCAGAAAGCCCTGTGCATGTTATAGATACCTTGTAAAATGACCTCAGAAAGGCGGGGTTGGAGTCCTGTTGGAGGTCCTCAGCAGCGATGTGGGCCAGGCAGTGGATCAACAGCAGAACGAAGCTTCCCACAGACGCCAAACACTCTCTCCCAACAAACAGTGTGTTTTCAGCACTCTAAGTGCAGAAAATACCCGAACACAGAGAAGTCAACCTCAGGGAACATTTCCACTGCCTCCTTCTTTTTCTAGTTTTATATGGTCTAAAATAACTTTTGGAATCATAAAGTCAGAGACTCTCTGGGCTTCAAGGAAATTTACTGAAGGGAAGATTCAGATGGCAAAGGAAAAATTATTGTTTCAGTTCAACTCTATGAATAAATCTTTTTCTCCACTGTCTCCCAATTTTTCTGCTACCCATGTCTTACGGAAAACAAACCATTGGAAGTCCAGAGCACAATTACTCACGTATCTCTGTCTTTCATCAATGTCCTCTAATCACTGTTTCCTTAAGCAGTGGTTCTCAAACTTTAGTGTGAATACAAATCACATAGGAGTGAGTCTATTCTTGGGGTCCATTGCAGAACTTCTGGTTCTGTGGGTTTTAGGTGGGGCCTAGGCATTTCCATTTTTACCAAGTTCCCCAGGTGGTTGATGCACGAGGCCCAAGGACCACAGTTTGAGAATCATTGCCTTAGCAGGCTCTCAGGCTTTCTCTGTCTTTTAAGCCTTTATTGTAATCAAGTTCTCAAATCTCCTGTCTTGCCTAATTGATCTGAAGTAACTCCCTTGTTCATTTTCTTAAGAGGCAGTAGATTGGCATGGAAAAGCCTTAGGTGATTTGGAATCAGGCAATCTGAGATCTGTCCCTGGAATGAGCTGTGGGTGGCAGCACAGACTAGTGGTTAAAAAATGAGTTTGGTGTTCAAATATGCCTGGACTTGAGTTTCAACTCTTGCTAACACTGCGGTCTTGGGCTAGTTACTTGGCCTCTCTGGGCCTCACTTTCTTAATTCATAAAATGGAGATAACAAGAGTACCCACCCTATAGGATTGGGTTGCTGTAAGTTGTAAATTTGCATGTGCAAAGAGATGATGCATGTGAGGCACATGGCCAAATGCCTGACACACAGTATTCAGTGAATCCTGAGTTTGTTTCCCCATCAGTAAAATGAGATTAAATTCTTGCCTACTTCATAGATTGCTTTGAGGATCAAGTGAAATAATGCCTGGAGGGTAGCATATATGAGTCATTTTTGGTCTTATTAAATCCCCTAACAACTGAGTAGTCAAATATAAACCATTTCTTAGTCCTCTAACATTGATTGGCAAGTCTTCCTTTCACAATCATTGTTTACCACTGTACTGTCATCAGTGTTTAAGGTCTATATACACCAGCTTAGAATTCTACCAAGGCACTGCCAATATACATATTTGAGGAACTACCAGGACAGGAACAATTTAGACCCCTTTCTGTAGAAAGATGCTGATTGTGCAGGATTTCCTGAAGCTGGAACCATGACTCTTACAGGAAACACCAATCTGGAACCACTGGCTTTGATAATGACAGGGATTCAATAAGGGGCACAAAGCCATTATGATTCTCTGGGCACAAGCCAGGACATATTCATTTCACTAATTAGAGAAAGCTCTTACACGGTGACATTTATTATGCCTTAGCTAAATGACTTATTACTAAGCGGGAATAAAATATGTCAGGACTTGAGAGAGAAAATGTTTTCTAACATTTGTTCTTTTTGCTTCTGTCTATCTTTAGTAGATCCTAGAATTCTACAACCCATATCTGGGACTGAATTTGCAGCACCTGATAGAAGAAGGAACCTTGGAAGGCGTTGTCAGAGGCTTCCATGGTAGGAAGATGAGAAGCAATCTGCAGGGTGATTTCTGGAGCCTGAAAAGAATAAAAACCAAATAAAACCAAAACCAAAACCAAAACCCATTTGCTAAAACATTCTCATGCAGCTCAGCTACATAGCACCAACCAAATTAATGGGAAGTAAATGCACTGGAACATCAATTTAAATTATAACAGGATAAGTGGAATCAGTATATACTACAGGACAGTGGAAAGAGTATTTAACTATGTGTTTGATATTTATGCTAAGAATTAATTTATTACTTTTCCAAGTAGAGGTAGACTAGAGTGGCAGTCAGGCATGATGGCTCTTGAGCCATGACACCTGGATTCTAAGCTGGCTCTACCGTGATGGTTGTGTGACCTTGGGTAAGTTTACTCAACCACTCTGTATCTTTCCCCCTCAATTTCAAAATGAGAGAGAAAAAAAAAAACAAAACTATCAACTATGTCATAGGGTTTTTGTGAAGATTAAATGAGTTAACTCATGCAAATTATTAGAACATTTTCTGGCTTGTACAAAGTGCTTAATTCATTCTATTATTATTACTATCATTTGAGAGATTAGACTTTAGATTGGTAAAATGACTCCTATCAGTCCCCTTAAAAGAGAGACTAGAAAGTTCCCTGTTCCAGGTACTTAATCCTAAGGCATATCCACCACCTCAAAGCCTCCTTCCTGGTCGCCCTGACCTTGTCTCCACGGATGCCTGCTCCACAGAGAGGCCAGAAACCGGACTTACATGAAGCTGGGGGATGAGGAGGTGCAGGATGGAGAGGCCATACTGGTAAACCACAAACTCCCTGGCAGAAAGGTCTGTGGATTGCACAGTTATCAGCTCTTCCTTCTGCATTATCTGAGGTTTTGGGAAATCCTGCAAAAAGCTTTTTGGGGCTACAGAGATCAAGAGAAACTAGTAATGATTTCACTGAGTTTCCTGTACAGTAATGATATATTAATAAAAACAATAACAACAATAATAATACATTTCAGTTTAAGAAAAGGTGTATTTGCATCCATCCATCCTTCCATCCTCCTGTGCGATATATGCACTGTGACTCAGGCTCTCTTGCACATCTTCATGGGAAAGCCACCGAGTCTCAGTCGAAAGGAACAGACGAGCCAGAACAACAGAATGAGGGTCCAGAAAAGATGGCAACAGGTTTTCTTCTACTATTTCATAGCGTTGTTTGGAGCATTAAATGTAATGTACTCAGAACAGTGTCTGGTGTACAGTAAGTGCTCAGTAAATGTAAGCTGTATTAACAATCTTAGTTCCCCACAAAATTGTCTCTAATGAACCTTGGGTCTTTAACCATTTTCTATTGTCTTTTTATTCTAGAGAGGACAAGTAAAAAGGCTTGTGCAGCATGGTATAGGAAAGAATGCTGAACTAACAGAAGACCTCAGTTCTGGTCCAGGTTCTGTAAGACCCTGGAAAAGTCACTTAACTTCTTTGAGCATTGGTTCTTTCATCTATAACAAAAATAAGTTAATGATCTTTCACTATCTTACAGAATTAAAGTTTGGGTTTCCAAGTATAAACAAGACAATGTTTATAAAATTGCTTTCAACATTATAAAGTCAATATAACCGTAAGACAATGAAGGTTGAAGTAGTGGGGGGAACCCTCAAAGGAGGGCCCACCTCTCTGCCCGTACTCTTCTTAGTTTCCCCCAAAGGAAGTGGAATTAATACTAAGATGGGTCAAGTTCTGGGGTCAGCAAACTTCTTCTGTAAAGGGGAAGAAAGTAAATATTTTAGGCTTTGCCGGCCAAGAGGCAAAATTGGGGTTCAAATTTAGTGTTCCCTGCCACCATGGTAGAAGTGTCGCCTCATTCTCCTACAAAGCCTTCCCTTGCTTCTCTGATACACAGTGATCTGCCCTCCTGAGAACTCGCCAGAATATGCTGCCTGCAACTCCCTTTTGGCGCTGCCTTCATAGTGTTGGATAATTTTTCATATGTGGAAGCAGGTTAGGAGCACAGGCTCTGGGGAGAGACTCCCTGGAATCGAATTCTGGCTGAGCTCCTCATTAGCAATATCATTTTTGACTACTCACTTGACCTATTCAGGAGCTTCAATTTCCTTATATAAAATGAGTAATAGTATCTACTTCACTGGGTTGTTGTAAAGATTAAATGAGCTAACATATCCAAAGATTTAGAGTAGCACATGACATATTGTACAGCACTCCACAGAGATGTTATTCTTCTTTTGACGTTTTTTTTTTCAATTATTTACAAACATAAAACCATTCTTAGCTTGCGGGCCATACAAAAACAGATGGCAGTCCGGAGTTGGCCTGTGGGTCATAGTTTGCTGACCCCTGCTCAAATTTAAAGATGTTCTTGGAACTGTGCTTACTAGTGGCCTGCGTCGAGGTCAACTGAAGGGCATACACTCCTTCCCTGTTAATCCTCTTCCACTTGGGAGATAGGTGAGTTGAAACAGACCTGACTCTTCAGGGCAGGCCAGCCAAATTCTCTTCTGACTTCTAATTTCAAGAGGTGGTATTAGTAAAGTGATCTGGAGTCCCTTTTTGGGGCAAGGTCTTCTTTCTCTTTGTCTCCTCTGTCTATCTCCCTCTGTCTCACACTTTTCCATTAACTCCTTGTAACATGTAGCTGGCTAGTGTGGGGTAAAATCCCAAGATTTAGATTCAAGGTTGAGTGGGGAGATAGATGCCTTTAGGAATTCCCTTTTGGGAACTGGCCAAGTTATTATTACAGTGGGACTTTGATTCCTATTTATTATTCCTTATATGGAAAAATCCCTTGGGAATCTTAGGATGGGGATGGAGAGAAATGATGATTGGCAAAGCAGGATTCTGACATTCCTAGTCCCTAGGGGTTATATACCACTGAACCCAAGGTTATGCCACCTTCAGTGCACGATGATAATTCCAAACAGGAGCTACCAGGGAAAGGAGGCTACCTGGTTTGTGATGCATTTGTCCTTGCAGTTCGGCTCCCTCCTTGTGGGCTTGGGACCAGATGTCTACTTTCTTCAGGGTGGAGAAGAGTGGTGAGGTCCACAGGATGTCAGTTTTATTTGCATCTGAACAGAGGGGAAGAAAATAGTTGTTGGAGTAAGGGCATAGGACTATGATCAAAGTCCAAAAGAGCCAAACATAGCATCGGTGTGACAGGCAGCCTCTAAGATGGCCCCTATGATCCCCCCAGGTGTTTCCATGCCCTTGTGTAATCCCCTCCCCTTGAGTGTGGGTTGGATCTAGTGATTCACTTCTAATGAATAGAATATGGCAAAAGTGATGAGATCAGGATACAAAAAGACTGTGGCTTCCATTTTTTTTGCCCTCTCTCACTTGCTCTGAAGGAAGCAATGTCATGAGCTGTCCTATGAAGCCCATGTGGTGAGGAATTGATGTCTCTGGCCAACAGCCAGTGAGGACCTGATATCTGCCAATGGCCACCAGAGTGAACTTGGATTCCCTGGTCAAACCTTGTGATGACTGCAGCCCTGGCCTGATGCTTTGATGTACCTATGTGAGGCCCTGAGTCAGAGGGCCCCAGCTAAGCTGCACCCAGATTCTTGACCCACAGAAACTGTGACATAAAAAATGTTTGTTGTTTTAAGCCATGAAATTTTAGGGCAGTTTGTTACACAGCAAGGGATAACTAATACATTGGGTTTCTCTATTTTCTTTCTAAAGAAACTACCATGGCCACACTCTTATGGTGCCTGAAGCCCTAGTTATAGTATTAGAATTTATTAAAGCATGACCAGGATTGGCTGCAAAAGGGAATGCTGGACCCGTGACCAGCCTTACCTGTTTCTGGCCCCTGTTTGTCCAGTCCTAGGCCGTGGCCTTGAGCTGCCACTAGTGCTGCAGTGAGGCTCTTCAGGAAGGGGATCAACAGCGGGCAGGCAGCAGCCTGGTCCCTGAGAGAAGTGGTGATTGTTCCATAAAATATGTCTCCAGGGTAATTCTCCAAACACACAGGGGTTCCTGAGGCAACAATCTAGGAGGAAATAGTCAGAACCTAGTTCCATGCTTGGTTCCCACCTGTCCCACGTGGCTGCTTTGGGAGCTTCTCTCTGAAGCCCCATTAAAGTTGGACATAACAGATCTCCTCGACCAATCCAGAGGTCAGTACCTGAGCGTGCACGAGTTGGAGGCGGCTCAGCTCCCGTTGGTACTGCAACTGACCAAGGGCCCTATCCAGGAAGCTCTGTCTCTTCCTCACCACTGCCTGAAACTCATCCAAGAGATGCTGAACCACCTAGAACACAGGAAATGTGATGCCCAAATTAAAATGGAGCTTCTTTCTCTTTCCTCCTGCTCCCCTCCTAGCCCATCCACTGCTCCTTGGGTCCACCCATCCCTGAATATTATGTTGCCCTGAAGAGCCACATCTGATGACATGGGAGGATGTACTCATCCTGCATGGGTCCCTTTGTCAGCTTCCAAGCCTTACCCTCCTGGGACGGTTCCAGATCTGTGGGCTCTGATTCTTACTCTGCTGTAGCCACATCTCCTCCTCCTGGCCCCTCAGCCAGCCAGCTGCTTGCCTGAGCTTTTCTGCTGCCTGTCCTAAACTCTGCAGGACTTTCCGCATGCCCAGTGCCACCTGTGCCTCCTTTTCCCACTCCTCTCTGTCTCCTGCAAGGGGCAGAGAAAAGGGGCCCATGGGAGCAGCCACTTCTGGGGGTAGGGAGGAGAAGCAAAAACACAGTAGCTTATTGGAGCCAGGGCAACCTGCCAGGTTAGAGCCAGGGCTTGGCTGGGAGCCTGGGAGATGAGCACATTCAGAGGGCAGGAGGGACTCCCAGCTGGGCAGCTGTGGGTGGTGGCACCACTCCCAGGAGATTTCTGCTGTGGGGACCTGGGCCCAGGGGATGCTTTCCCACCTTGAGAGAGCAGGCCTCCCACCGTGCCCCTCTGCTTGTTCAGGGCTCTGGCTCTCCGCTCAGTTTCTTGCAGGCAACAGGACTCCAGGGCTACACAGGCCTCCTCAGCAGCCCTCAGCTACACAGGACAGGAAGCACAAAAGAAAGGGCCATGGAGGGGTAGGTGGGCCACCTCATGTTGTCCCCTTCTCCCTAAGCTCCATCCTGCTCAGACACTTAGGAGTAGCTGAAATCCAGGGCCTGGAGTTGGGGAATCTTGGGACTTGATACACCCTGGGATGGATTCCATTCCTGTGGTTGTGGGGAAACAAGAGCTCCACACTTCCAAGAGAAACCTGTGCAGTCTGGGCAGATGGATGTTGGGGGGACCGTAAGGTGGTGCCTCTGGGCCTCACCTGCTGCCTGGGGTCTTTGCCTGGAGTGATGAGGAGCTCCTGGCTCATATCCCCCAGGTGTTCTGCTAGCCGCACCTCTTCCTGTTCCTGGCGGTGCCAGTACTGCTCCCGCGCTCTCAGCTCCTTCTCCAGGGTGTCCAGCTACAACATCCAGCTTGTTTAGGGCTCATATGCTTTTTCTCCTCACAGCCCCACGTGGTCTGACTGAAGATCCCCAAAGCTGCTCAAGACATGGGCCTCCTCCACCCCTGGGCATCCATGACTAAGCTTGGTGAGGCAGTTGACTTGGTTGTAGATGCAAAAACCTTCTTCAAGCTCCCAGTCCCTCCCCCTCTCCCTCTAACACCTGAACTCTCCAGAGTCACCTGTCTCCCTGCTCCCATTTTTCTCCTGGGAGGCCAGGGGAGATGGGCATGTAGCAATGGGAAATTGGTCTCACCCCCTCATATTGCCCCTTCATACTCATCTGTGAAACTGTGAGTCAGGGCTGGAATTTACATTTCTTGGCTTCTAACAGGAATCTTTTGTAACATATCCATCTTTGTTTCTGAAACTGTAACTGGGCTGAGAATGTATGGGAGGACCCTAAATCATTTTCATTTTTATGGAGATCTGCCAATGGCTGAAGAACTGCAGTAACCTCCTGACGGGGCTTTCTGCTCCAGTCTGGCCCTGCACCCATCCATCCTCTGCACTCCCTCTGCTGCCAGAGGAAACTTTCTAGAATGCTGATTATATATACACGTACACATGCATGAAAACATCTGGAAGGAGGTGTGCCAACCTGTTAATAGTGGCTGCATCTGGTGGGAGAGACTGGAGGAGAGGTGAGTAGTGTCTGGATCGGGGAGCACTGGGGTGGGTGTTGATGGCAGATGGCGTGACAGGAATGGGGAGGAGGGAGCTTCTTCATTTGCATACTTTATAAAAATGTAGGATTATGAATAATGTTTTCTTTTTGTATTGTTCCATATTTTCCAAATTTAAAAGTCTTAAAAATATTCATATTTGATCATATCACGTGTCTACTTAGAATTCTTCAATGGCTCCCCATGGCTTTCATGAGAAGTCACTTTTCTTGGCCTCAGCCAAGCACACAAGGCTGTTCATGATTTGTTTCCTGCCTTCCTCATTGGCCTCACCTGCTGCCTTTGCCCCTATGTCTTCATGTTCCTGGAATATTCATGGTCTCACACCTGTCACCTTCACACTTGCTGGCCCCTGAGGTCTTTCTCTGACTCCTTCCTTGGGTTTCAGCCTAAGTGTTGCCTCTTCAGGAAAGTCTTCCTTGAACCCTCCTCCATGCGATTTAGATGGCCATCCTCTGTGCTCCCTTAACACCCTTGTGAACCACAATCATGGTTGGAACCCATGGATGGCCAGTTCCCTGAGGACAGGAGCCCTGTCTAGGTGTCTTTGCATCTCAACACCTAACACAGTGCCTGGAACATAGATGGTTCTTGAAATGTAGTTGCTGAATGAATGAAGAAATGAATAGAATGGACTCCTCCTACGTACCAGACCAGGGTCTCTCACTCCCCGAGGTAAGGCCTCCAGCACCTGGACAATGGGCACCACCACTCTGGCAGAGGGATCCATTTGAGCACCAATGACAGGACCAGGTTCCCCAGTCCAGGGGTCTATGGCTTGAGCCCCAATTGAGATTGGGACAAGACCTGTAGGATGCCAAGTCCACCACCGGCTTTAGTAAGCAGAAATGGGGGAAAGAAGGATGTCATGGGAAGAAGGAAGCATGGCTGGAACGGAGCTAAAGGAGCCCTCAGAACCCCTGCTACCCTTTCCAGGACTCAGCTGGATGAGAGGGCTTCCTGATGGACAAAGACCCTGAGAGTGAGGGTGGTGAGTTTCTGAAGTGCTGGTCTTTTAAAGGACCCAGTTTTCTCAGTGGGGGACAAATGATCTGTGGTACTGGGATTCTGGAATCTCTGAGCACCTTTATTTTGGGTCTCAGCAGCCCTAGTGGAAGCATCAGAATGACCCCATCCCTTGGCTCATGAGTGAATAGACTGAGGGTACCCCTCCTGAACTTTACAGGATTTTTTCTCCCAGGACTAAGTCACCTTCCTGATCCCCTGAGGGCTTTCAGAGGCCCCAAGCTCCCTCCTACCTTTGCCATCAGCATCTTCCATTGAACCTGCCAGGGGTGTGGCATCATCAGAATTCCCATCACTCTTCATGCCCAGGATGGGCACCATGAGCCCTGAGCCCTCAGGGTCTGGGATCTCCATCCCATACAGGACTGGGATCCACACGTCTGTCCCAGGATAGCACATCATTCCTATTACAAGGGGGAGGGGGCACAGAGAGGAGGAGTTGAGGGTTAAGTGCCACACTGAGGGTCTTTCCAGGCTCAAAGGGCTACTGCATCCTTGACCAGAGAGGCTTCCCTGTAAAGACTGCCTTTGTTTCTTTTGGGGTCCAGCTTAGCATTTTGAATTCAGAAGGGAAGAAGTGAGCAGCGTCAGGACTTCAGGAAGTTGAGAACAATTTCCAGGCCACACTGAAAAGGTGGAAAAGAAGGGAACAAATATTCTTGAGCACCTACCATGTGCCAGATTCTGAGCTAAGAGCTCCACATAAATTATATTTTATTTGGTCCTACAGCTGAATCCCTGAAGTACGTATAATTTTTATCGTCATTTTAAAGATGCTAAACAGAGGCCAAGCAAGGTTTAGTAACTTGCCCAAGGTCAAAGAGTTAATAAAGGGTGGGGCAGATCTTCAAACTTAAGTCAATTCTGACCCCAAGTCCTCCTTCTTTTTTATCACACCATGGGCAGAAGCTTCTAGAAAGAGGGAGTGAGATAAGTTCCAGGAAGATACCACTCTTCCTTTCCCTGCCCTTCCTTGTATTAGTGCCATGGGGGAGGTAGAGGAGTTGGGTGGGCTCCCTTCCTGAGCTTATTAATGGAAAGTGAATAAAAGTGAGAAGAGAGCTGAGGACTCAGGAGACTGAGGCTCCAGGCCTGGCTGTGGAGCTAACTAGCTATAGATCTTGGCTGGGCAAGTCAGTTAACACCTGAACTTCAGATTCCTCAAATTCAAATGGGTGTCACAATACGTTACAGAATTTGGGGATCCTATGAAATAACAAGAGAATACACATTTTATAAACATAAAGTTTAAGACCCAATGGAATTGGTAAGAGATTAAAAGACAGAGGTTAAAAGCCAAGCATTCATGACGTCAGGGCATGAAGTCATCAAATTCCTTCTCTCTTCCCTTGGTCACATGTGTGCATGGCCAGGGGGCTGCAGTCCTGTCCCTGAGCTTATGGGCCGAGGAGCACCAAAGCACCAGGTCATTCTGGGCCTGCAATTTCAAAGCCTGAGGGCTTTTGCCCAGATCAATGCGTACCTATCCTGCCACCACTGGCCTTGACGCCATCTGCTGCCTCCAGCTGCCTCTCCAGTCTCCGAGCCTGTTGCAGGACGTGGTGCAGACTCAAGGCCAGTGCCTTTCTCATGTCCTTGATCGCAACCTCCAGAAGCTCCTGGACCCTGGACCCTGGCCTCTCTTTGTACCTCTGGAGCACTGTAATCACTTGCCTCTGGGCCACCAGCACATTGGCATCCAGCAGGGCCTGTGGACCTCCCATGTGGGGCAATATCCGGCCCTCCTGTCGGGAAGCCCCCTGGAGCTGTACTAACTTCCTGCTGAGTGGCTCCACAAAGCTGTCACCAGGTAGCATGAGGTTCCCCGAGGCATCTCGCAGCCCTCCCAGGGCAAGCACCTGACCTGGAAGCAGGAACCCAAGAGGGTAAGGTGCAAAGGGGAAGCACCAGAAATGCAAGCAGATGAGGCATGAGGGAGAACTAGGGCTTGAGGGCAGAGAGAGCGACAAGGGTGGGGGATCAGAAGTTGTGGGGGTGGGGAGAGTAAGGGGTAGGGGAGAGGGCAGAGGGAGAGCACCGGTGGTGGCAGGAGGAGGAATGCCCCTTCTTGGTTGAAAAACATCCATTTACTTTTACTGCAGAACCAGCTCAGTTCTCTTTTTCCTCCCTGGGGACACTGTGCTGGAGATGGGGAAGGGGTGTGGGAATCCAGGAAGGAGAGGGAAGGTGGGAGTAAGAGGCAGAGTGACAGTGGAAAGATGGGGCTGGGGTGAACCAGAACATGGAGGGTCTAGGGGCTGAGAGGAGGGGATTGGGAAGCCAGGCCAGGCCCGGAGGAGAGGGTGGAAGGACAGCACTGAGGGTTGCCAGGAGACCTGTGTTTTCATCCAGTCCGACTCCCAGGATTGGTGAGATGCCTCCTGTGACTGGATCCTCCATGGGGCCCCCCAACTCTAGAGGGGCCAAGGTCTTGGTGAGGGGATTGCAGTATGTCCCCCCAAGAGTGAGCCACTGCCTTGTTTGGGGGTGCAGAGTCACAGCTAGCACAGGCACCTCGATGCCGGTTATGGGGTCTGTCATAAGAGCTCCCAGCTGTGATGTCCTTCTTGGCTGCAGGACAGGCAGGCGGGTGGCTGGAGGGGAGCCTGTGGCAGGACAGGTTGGGTAGGGCACATAGGGGAGGATGGCAGCTTCTGATGTTCGGACAACACCTGGACAGGGAAACAAGGAGGCATTGATACCCTTGACATGCCAGCCTCCCTCCCTAGCCCTGCAAAGCAGAGGCAGAGAGTGGACTCGGGCACAGCTTGCTTTCTTCTAGCAGTTCTCTTCGACATGACACCCTCTGCAGCAAGAATGTTTTTGAGGAAGGAGGAGAAGGCAGTTACTGCTCTGCTGGTCACCAAGCCCCAGCGTCTGAGAGAGCCCTGCTTCCTGTGCTGTGCCCCCTGGGAGTTCATTCAAGGGGGCCCTAGTGAGCCCTGGGCTGGGTTGGGACTCCTCGGTGGTCAGGGTCTCACCAGAACTGGAGTCCGTGGTGGGCACCAGGGTGGCTTCCTGCAGATCATATCCCAGATTTCCAGCCTCGGGCAGCACCCGCCCAGTGTCAGGGTGGATGAAGTAGCCGGGGGGGATGGACCCTGCGTGGCCACTGGCTGGAAGCATCATGCAGTTGGGACCAGGGACCATCAGCTTGGTGACGGGATTCACACTGATATCATCGGCGCCCCCTTGAAGGCCTGCTGAGGTTGCTGGAAAGCAAAGGCCTGCTCAGCCCTGGGTCTGAGACCAGCAGGGCGACTATGGGCTCCCTTTGCTGGTGACTGGCAGGAGTTGGGAGAACCCCACCCCAACCACACCCCAGCACTGAGGTGTAGCAGGTGCTCCCCAAGGAAGGGGATCTTGTCTTTTGCTGAGTCCACGTCGGGACTCCACATGCAAGACATGACCCTGTGACATCATCATATTGCAGGCTGGCAGTGACTGCAAGGGCCTTGGGAAATGGTGGTGACAGCCTATGGGGTGACCAGATGGGGTTGGGGGACTCCTAGAACTCAGCATGCCTAGGGGGTCCCTGAGGGGATCTTTCTCCCACTCTTCCTTCCAGACAAGTCCAGCATTTTCCAAACCTGGCCCTGTGCATTCATCTGTCAGGCTTTTGCTCTCAGGAAGTGCTACCTTATATATAAAGCTATTATTGTGGTGGTTTTGTTTGTTTCCTCCTCTGTTCTTCCCATTTCCGAGACTCCCTCTTTGGTAACACAGACGTTTGCCCAGGGCACTGCACAGGAAGCCCCTCCCAACCTTGGGGGTTTCCACTGTGTTTACCCCTCCTCCTCCCTTCCTCCCCTGCAGGGTTTCTTAAGGGTGGGACTCGAGTTTCTGCAGGGCCTATTACCCGAAAGGCAGGGCCAGGTTTCCTGGGGGCCCTGGCTGAGGCTGGGCTCACCTGGCTGCAGCAGCTCCGCCCCAGTGCCGATGCCCAGGATGCCCCAGGCCTTCAGGCGGTGGCCCTCCTGCAGCACGGCCTGGGACAGGTGGCCCAGCACAGCATCCAACTGGGGGACTTCCCTGCAGGGGCATGGGAGAGGGCCCATCGGGAGAGGGGCAATTAGGTGTGGGAAAAAGACACTTTGGTGTGGCCGGTTCCGGGACCCCATGAGGCCACACTTGCTCCTCCCCTAGTATAGATCTTGCCAAGTTTCACTCAGATTCACCAGGTACACACCCTTCTGGGTTCTGCCCATCCCGGGAGGACTTCGCAAGCCCGGAGCCTGTCTGTGCCTTCAGCAGCCGCCAAGCTGCCGTCAGCGCTGAGCAGAAGGAGCCCCACTGCTCCTGCCTTGCACAGACGTCTTGGTGAAGGAGCTTCAGTTGGTGACTAAGGCTTGCTGTGTACTCGCCTGCCAGGTGCCCCCGCTGCCTGGCCTCCTCCTCTGCAGCCCTGGCAGCGGCCTCAGCAGCCTGGGGTCAGAGGCAACTCTACCTGCTTATCTGCAGGGGCTACAGCCTCCAGGGACAGCAGTCTCGGGGACTGGACACCAGCTTTCCCAGGGAACGCCAGAGCATTCTGGGTGGGCATGGCAGCAGTGGCAAAGAGGGTGAGACATTCCCAGGGGTGGCAGTGGGGCTAAAACCCTGGGGCCTGGGAGATGGAACAGGTGGGAGAGGTGCTCAGGCGGGAGCCTGAGCCTCACTGAGTGGGGAAGAGTCGTATTTGGGCACAAGGGACCAGATGCGAAAGTGTGAACACAGCCCCACCTGTCTCTGCTCCCTCTGGGGGCTCCCCAGAAGCTGATCAGCGGAGGCTGGGATGCGACGCTCAGCACCCCACAGCTGCCGCAGAGAACGAGCTTCGCTTACAAGTTTGAGGCAGAGGAGTTTGAGCTGTGAGAGAGGGTGGAGTTTGCCAGTGAACTCAGTTTCGTAAGCCACCCAGCCTCTTTCACTGCTGTGACCCCAGCGCCCCCCGCTGCCAGTTTGTGGAAGGACTCCAGAGGACAAAGGGCCCTAACACGGAAGGAACGAGGAAGACCAGTCCAGGCAGATTCCAGCAAATCCCAGCACACACATTCTGCCTGGGGAACCCCTGGCCAAGTTTTGATACTTGGACTTCTAGTGTGTTCTTTTTGCTCGTAACACTCGTCACCTACTGGCCTGAATTTCTCACCCAGTTGGGCTAAGGACCAGGAATGGGGGTCTAAGAGACTCCAGAGGTGGCCTTGGTAGATTCCCCACCATTGATCTGAGGCCCTAGGTCTCATAATAACAGTCCAAAATTTAATCAGAAATCTTTCTCCCCTCCCCATATACTCTCCTTTTTTTCTGATTCATTGTGGATAGACTGAGGATTTCTTTTGGCTCTGTGGCCCATAACCAACTCTCCCAAAGACAAATTCGTTTCTGGCTCCACTTGCTTCTCCAGCTTCTCCACTTACCTCCTCCTTGGTTTGGCTGAGTTTGGTCGTCACTGACAGAGACTGCCTAAGCAGGATCCCAAAGAAGGTTTCTGTGTCAAACCACTCCAGGTCTACCTGGTCCTCAGCCTCCCATCTCCCACCTATGGGGGAAGAGAAGCAAGATTATCCTCCTGAAATGCAAATATAAGCTTCCCTACAGATCTTCAATGTATTTTCTTCCTACAGATCCTCAACCATCTAGACACAGTCTTGCTACTAAATGCGTGGTCTTTGGATGAGCAGCATTGGGTTTGTTGAGGAACTTGGTAGAAATGCAGAATTCCAAGCCCTATCCCAGACCTGTTGCAGCAGAAGATCCCCACGTAATTCATAATCACATTGAAGTCTGAGAAGAGCAAACAAATTCCAGTGCTGCTCTCTGAGGACCGTACTTTGAGTAGAAGGGTAGAAGGTGAAACACCTCAGCCGGACACATAATGCCTTCTGCAATTTGCTCCTCTGGGTAGTAATTATCATTTCTTAGCTTTGTACATGGTTATTGTGCCTTTCTTTTGGAAACTTTGTATTTTGATGTCTCTACCCATCTCTACGCTGTTGTGCTCCTAGAACCTGGCAGTGTCTGGCATACAGTGGCCTCTCAGTAAATATTTACTGAGCAAATGAATGAATGAATGGAGAGGAATGGAACAATGAGTAATCTAGGACGATGAACAAAGGAAGCAGGAGCTGGCCAGGTGGATTTGGGGGCACCTCTGGGATTCTAGACCAAGTCTGTCACTCACCATGACCTCCTTCAACCCTGGGGGTTTCAGAGTCTTGGTGTGATCGGCCTCTCCTCACTGAGGTCATCCCAGTTCTTGGGAAAGTGTAGGCATCCAGGTTGTATCTTTGCTGATGCTTCCGGAAGGTGGGGTGAGGAGGAGCCTTCCGGGCCCAGGTCAGGCTATGACACTGAATCTACAAGTTACATAATATGGTGGTGTGAATGAAGGGGAAATTGAGGGAGAAGCATCCTTTTTGAAGACTCTGAGAGGAGAAAGATCTCTCCTCAGCCTTGGTTAGGGAGCACCTCATCTTCTCTTGTTTGAACCATTCTAACAGCTTATCTCTTTGTAGCTTTCTCCTCTCTAATCCATCTCTGTCTTCCACCCTATTGCTAGAACAAAAACAAAAGTCTTATCAGGATTTCTCCCCTGCTCAAAATTCCTAATGAATCCACACTGCCTAGAGGATAATGTCCAAACTTCTTAGCAGGGCCCATGAGACCATCCACAATTTGGTCTCTCTCTCAGTTCCAAGCTCATCCTTGTCCTTGTGCCCTAAGGTGCAGTCACAGGGGACCATATTTGGTTTCCAGGGCAGGTGAATGTCATTTCACGCCTCTGTGCCTTTGCTCATAATGCTCCCTTTCTCACCCCCACCCCTCCTCCCAAATTCATTACTCTCCCCCCACCCCAGCTCACCAATCTCTTTGTTAGCACAGGGACCACATTCTTATATGTCTCGTATTTCAAGCCTCTTTCAGGGATCACAGACCTTGTAAAAGTCTGTCCTGACCCCCCTAGGGAAAACAGTCAATCTCTCCTTTGTGCAGCCGGGGCACCCTGGACACACTTACATGGACACACTCCATAACACTTGCTGACATTTATTTGTTCCCTTGTCTATATTCTTCCTACTAAACTTTGACCACTGGAGGCCTGAGGCTGCACCTTTGTCACTTTTGCATCTTAGCAACTATTATAATGCCTACTGCAAACAGGAACTGGAACACCCATTCACATTGATTGGAGAGGTCGTCTTGCATAGCTGTCAAGATGTCACTTGTCCAGCTTTACTTACCAACAGAAGCAGGCAGAGCCCCAGGAGCAGGACAATCTCCCCGAGGACTCCTGGCCAGTCAGACCTCTTCGGGGGCCTGGGGATCTTGGCGATGCCAGTTTGGATCAGATACCTGGGCGTTGTGGAGACAAAGGGCCCTTCCCCAAAGCACTGGCCCCCTGGCTGGAGGGTGCGGATGTACTGGATGGAAATAAGTCTGTTCAGTCTTTGTCCCCAGAGACTGGCCAGGGGACAGAGTGGGAACCCAGGCCTGTCAACACTAACTGAATAGTCCAGGTCTTTGTACATACCTAGGGGGAGCAGAAACTGGGTTTTCCCTGGGAAATGAATTCACATCAGATAACTGTCTGGGGAGCTATCTGCATGTTCCAGGGCTAGGTCAGTACAACCTCTTAGAAGTTATGCTGATGGACTAAGATACTAAATCCTGTGTGTGACCAAGACAGTGTCCCTGGATCAGTGGTGGCATCATGTGCAGGTCACAAGAATAAAAACCTGCGTAGATGAGCTTGGAGTGTGCCTTTGGGATGAAAGAAGGGGAGGGAGCAAAGAAGCGGAGGGCCATGAGAGCCGGCCAGACATCTGGATGTCCTTAGATACACACTGTATTGTCATCCTCACAGTCCTCCCCTCCTTACACATCACATGTTGGGCTGCTATGGAGTGAACCTTGGGCATCCCCAGAATTATCTGCTAGGATTGATACTGAAACCTTGATAGGAGCATCCAGGGCTTCTCCTTCCTTGGAGATCTGTCTGGGATGGTTAGGAGGCAATATTTTTTAAAGTGAGGGGAAATGGTGGGATAATGCCTTAAATGAGGCAAACCATGATAGACAAACCATCTTCCGATGCCGGTTGCTGCTCAGACGAAAGACATAGACCCCAGGCTGCTGAAACTGCTGCAGAAAGAGGTAGGGGCTTTGATCTTG
Organism: Tapirus indicus; assembly: GCA_031878705.1. Classification (NCBI taxonomy): domain Eukaryota; kingdom Metazoa; phylum Chordata; class Mammalia; order Perissodactyla; family Tapiridae; genus Tapirus; species Tapirus indicus. The sequence goes on along the minus strand of CM062924.1, from coordinate 59,987,711 downwards.
GAGCTGGGACTCCTCAGCCAGGGCCCGGAAGCGCCCCCAGTCGAATTCCCCCAGTGTGTTATAGAAGTGGCCCCTGGGGATAGAGAAAGGAGGGAGTGTGTTGTCTCTTGGAGGTGGCTGCAGGCACAGGAACGTTTCCTCTCCAGGGCCTTGGTGGTGGCAGGGTAGTGTTCTCTGGACACTCACAGGTCATACTCGGGGTAATGCTCATGGGTCACCAGGAAGGCCAGTGTATCATTGGTCTGGAGGCAGACTGTGGGGTTTCGGATGCCTGGCTCTGGGGGTGACAGATCTGCAAGGCGTGTGGAATTGAGGCTCAGCAGCCAAGAAGAGCTCAGATGTCCTTCCTTTAACTTTCCTGGGCAAGATTCAGAACATGAGAAAGAGCAGCCACTCTTCAGGTGGACTCGTGCTGGGATCTGGGAAGGGCGGAAGAGGGAAAAGAGAGGCAGCAGGTGTCAGCTGTGATGCTCACCTGCATCCCGGCCTGGGAGCCCGGGATCCCTGAGGGGCAGGCCGAAGGAGTGCAGTAGTTCACGACCTGGTCTGGTCAGGCCCAGGAAGCCAGTCCCTAGAACAAGACAGGGATCTCTCCAAACCTGCAGGGCCTGGGGAGAGAGTTTTTCCTAGGACACAGATGCAACAGAAGCTGTCCATCCCTGACTTGCACACAGCAGGATTCAACTTTCTAAAAAACTGAGGGGTCAGAATTCACAGGTACTTCTTGGGGAGCCCTCCCTGGGGGGCCCCAACTTCTGCTTGCGGGGGCAACTCTTATGCCAGGTAAGGGCAAGCCTTGCCCATGTGTGGTCTTGAGCTGCAGGCCTCTCTGGGACCTCCCTCTGTCCAGCTCTCTTACCGTCCATCTTGACCACATACAGAGGGACAGGCTTCTGCCCTTGGTCCAAGTTGCAGGGATGGCCCACAGCACGTGGTGAGGAAGGCCTGTCCAAAAGGTAAAATTCCTGGGAAGGGGGGGTCCAATGTCAAGTCTTCCCCTAAGACACTGTGAGTACCACTCTGGTCCGACAGGGAGGTGGGAGAGCACGGGCCTTCCTCGGTCCCCGTCTGAGTGTCCTGACAGGGTGGGAGGGGAGGTGGTGGTGGGAACAGGTCTAAGAGCTCCGTGTGGGCAGGGGCGACCTGGAGTCAAGGCTCTGGGTACTGTCGCTTGCTCGCATGGGAAGATTTCCATGACAGTTTCTCCCGCTTTAATGAACACAATGACTTCTTCAAGAAGTCTTATAGGATGAACTTTAATCAAGAACAGGGCCTTTTCCCTGGTACCAGAGGTTGTGCTAGTGATGTGGGTCAGTGAGCCAGGCCCTGGGCCCTGTGCACAAGCGTGTCACACACGCTTTCTCTCAGGACGCAGAGGCCGCAGATGCTGGGTCAGCACTCCCTGCAATCGCCCCAGCTCAGCATAGGATTGGACCTCAGGCACTGTACCTGGCTCCCAGTGCGTTCAGTGACGGAAATCTGTGGGATGCTCTCAGAGCAGCTGAGCTGCAGGACGTGTCTCTGTGTCTCTGGGCACAGGGGGCCACATGTTCCACTTGAGTGTTGTCCCCAGCACAGACAGAGCCCCAGGCCTGGGTCATAGCCATGGGCCTCTCCCGGAGTAACACACACCTGCACAAAGACTCAAGCTTCTTGGGGATGCCTCCCCAGGGGAGGTTTTCCCCAATTCTTCCCAGCTTCAGAGTGTAGAGCACAAGTCTCCATATTTTTAGAGGGGGGCTAGTGGAATGAACCCAGCAGCTAGGAGGTTAGGCATGTGAATGGTTGGGCAGAGGGCCAGGATTGCAAGGGGTGCAATATATGGCAGCCTCCTACCTCATGGGCACAGTGGTCATTCCATTGATCCTTGGTCAAACATAGCCCTTCCTGGTTCCAAGTGGCCCCATCCTTGCAGCTCTTGTGTTCCCGCTGGACACAGCCCCTTGGCTCTCCAACATCTTGGTAGCCTGGGAGGCAGGGGCACTGCCCATCACTGGGCTGGAGGTTGGGGAGGGAGGGAATGCAGTTTCCCGTTGGCTGGTTAATACTTGGTTGTGGTGAACCACACACAACCCTTCGGCTGTGACCCTGCTTGAGATGGGCCAGAAGATAAGGGGAGGGGAGGGGAAGTGAGGGATCAACAGGGCTGGAGAGGGGTCAGATCGGAGGGAAGGTTACTGGCACATGCTTGTTAGGGTCCAGCTGCTGCTACAATTTCCGTCAAAAAGATTTGGGAATGTCAGGAAAGGAAGAATTCACATGCATATTTTTTGGCTTATAGGGAAAGTTCAAGTTGGAAGGGCTTGGGCCAAGGTGTCTTTTGGGAGAGGTCATGGTGGAGAACAACAGCCGGCCCTTTCCTCCTGGTAGAGTTGCCAGAGTTAGCAAATAAAAATGCAGTGCTCAGTTACATTTGAATTTCAGATAAACAGTGAATTCTTTTTAGTATAAGTATGTCCCATTCAATATTTGAGACATACTTATACTAAAGAATTATCCATGATTTCTCTGAAATTCAAGTTTAACTGGGCACCCTGTATTTTATCTGGCAACCCTGTCCCCAAGTCACTTGGAAACCTGAGCTAACCCCGGTCAGGTTACACCAGAGCTGAACTTGACTTGAGACCAAAACAGCCCTGGAAATGCAGCCTGTCCTTGGGTCTCACTGCCAGAGGACGTACCTGGAACACTCGCCCAGGCCCTGGGCAGATGCACATGTCCTTGCCCTCTTCCGGTTGGGTGGCCGCTGAGCCACACGGGAAACAGGCATCCTGGCCAGGCCAGGGGTTGAAGAATCCCCGAGGGCAGAGGCGGCAGAAGGGGGCATTGTGGGGACCAGCTCCCGAGAGGAAAGTTCCAGGGGGACAGGGAACAGGTGGTGAGCCAGGGCAGAGCCTTCCTGTGGGGTGATTGGCGCACAGTCATTAGGGTGAAGACTTACTTTCAGGGGCTGTGGATCGCAGCTGATTCCCCCAGGGCCCTAGGTGGACCCCTGACTACTCTCCTTCCCACGCAGGGGCTTCTGACCCCCAGCCCAGCCCAGGTGTCTCATGAAGCCAGCACCTCCCCTCAGAGCTGCTTTTCTTTCCCCACTCCTCGACTTTACCCTCAACTCTTTTGGCGCAAATTCAGCCTCAGCCCCTACCCTCTGGGCACTCTGGTTGCTCTGGCTCTTCTTCTCCACAGGGCATCTTGTCTCCACAGTCCTGAAGATTCTCCCTGCTCAGGCACGTGGCGCTCTGGATGGCAAAGCAGAGGAGAGCTACCCAGGCCCATGTCCTGGGGAGGCCTCCACAGGGGAGGGTCCTCACCTGGGCAGGGGCAACAGTGGCAGGGAGAGAGGCAGACATGCAGGTGGGGGCGGGGGGGATGACACTGAGAAAGACCTTTGGGGATGCAGATGGAGAGACCGAGGAGCAAAAGGCAAGGACACAGTGACAGCAGCACTAAGAGAGGATGAGATCAGGATGAGAGAGGCAGAGAGAGATCTGGGCCCAGGGATCCATACGCAGAGAGAATGCCAGGAAGGACAGCCTCTGCCACTAACCGGAGCTCCAGGAAGCACTCGCTGAATATTTCATGAAGATGAAATCTAAGATGTGGATCCTCTGGGAGACTTTGGTCCAGACAACTTATATAGTGCCACCATCTTATTCCTCTCTCCATACTCCTTTTCCTTCCTGGAGTAGCTGGTGGGGTGTGTGTGTGTGTGTGTGTGTGTGTGTGTGTGTGTGTAGAACTGGGCTCAGTGAGAGCAAGGGACATTCCAGCTCCCTTCCTATGCAAGGCAAAGCCGGCCAACCTTGTTTAAGAACGCTGCGTGTGCAAAATCCTGCAGGCGAGGTGCAAAGGGAATGAAACATAAGGCTTCTGCCTTTGGTGCACGTTCAGCCAAGTTTCAGAGATCCATATAATTTTAGCATCAGAAAGGACCTGAGACATCACTTAGTTCTACCCTCCCAATTTACAGATGAGAAGACTGAGGCCAGAAGGATGGAAAGTTTTAAAAAATTCATACAACCAGTCAAATGCTCTTAAAGAATATGCATACATGAAATACCTGGAAACTGTAAAACAGCCTGTGAGCCCTCGAAATAACCGTGTGATGCAATGGATAAAGCATGCAGCAGGTGGTGGAGAGAAAGGGTGTAGTCTTGGCCTTGTTAATTACCTTTGGAAATTGGATAATTAGTTGATATCACTTGTAAAAAAGTGATAATAAATAATGCTACTTGGTTTTTTTAAATTGAGGTCACATTGGTCTATAACATCATGTAAATTTCAGGTGTATGTCATTATATTTTGACTTCTGTATAGACTGCATCATGCTCACCACCAATAGTCTAGTTTTTATCTGTCACTGTACATATGTGTCCTTTTACCCCTTTCGCCCTCACCCCACCCCCTTCTCCTCTGGTAACCACTAATCTGTTCTCCATATCTGTGTGTTTGTTTATCTTCCACATAGGAATAAAATTATATGGTGTTTTTCTCTGTCTGACTTATCTCATTTAGCATAATACCCTCAAGGTCCATCCATGTAGTCACAAATGGCATGATTTCATCTTTTTTATGGCTGAATAGTATTCCATTGTATGTGTGTCCGTATCTTCTTTATCCATTCATCCATTGATGGGCACTTAGGTTGTTTCCAAGTCTTGGCTATTGTGAATAATGCTGCAGTGAACATAACGGTGCGTATATCTTTTCAAATTAGCATTTTTGTGTTCTTTGGATAAATACCCAGAGATGGCATAGCTGGCTCATGTGGTAGCTCTATTTTTAATTTTTTGAGAACTCTCCATACTGTTTTCCATAATGGCTGTAACAGTTTGCATTCCCACCAGCAGTGTATGAAGGTCTGCTTTTCTCCACATCCTCTCCAACACTTGCTATTTCTTGTCTTCTCAATAATAGACATTATGATGGGAGTGAGGTGATAGCTCGTTGTAGTTTTAATTTGCATTTCCCTAATAAATAGTGATGTTGAACATCTTTTCATGTACCCATTAGCCATCTGTACATCTTCTTTGGAAAAATGTCTGTTCAGATCCTCTGCCCATTTTTTTTGATGGGGTTATTTGTTTGTTTTTGTTGTTGTTGAATTGTATGAGTTCTTTATATATTTTGGATATTAACCACTATTGGATAGATGATTTACAGATATTTTCTCCCAATTGGTAGGTTGCCTTTTAGTTTTGTTAATGGTTTTTTTTTGCCATGTAAAAGCTTTTTAGTTTGATGTAATCCCATTTGTCTAGTTTTTCTTTTGTTTCCTTTGCCTGAGGAGACATATTCAAGAAGATACTGCTAAGACCAATGTCAAAGAGCTTACTGCCTATGTTTCTTTCTAGGAGTTTTATGGTTTCAGGTCTTACATTCACTATGTGGCTTTCTTCATAGCAGTTGTGAAGATGAATCGAGCTGACAGGTGAAGAAATGCTTGGGAAGCCAGAAAGTGCTAACAGAAGTGAGTACTAATGGATGAGGTGTGGCTGCGTGGGACAGGGAACTGGAGCTCTGGATCTTTCAAGGCCACTCAGCTTGTAAGCACGACTTACAACTTGCAAATGAGACCTCTGACTCCAAGTTTGAATAGTACTGGGTTGGGAGAGCCTTAAGAAAACTTGTTTCATGACTTTGTAATCAGGCCTTGGTTTTGAAAATAATAAATGGTATATCTGATTTGATTTGTCCCATGCAATTCACCAAATTTTCCTCTGAATGACTTACAACTTGTTTGCTTCTAAAAAGAGATCTACTTATCCAGGACAATGTGTCCCTCTACTTGAGGGCACTTCACTCATTCATTTATTCATTCATTCCACAGATATTTATTGTGCACTTACTGTGTACCAGGCTCTCTTCTGGGGCTGGTGATTCCTATAAGGATGTGCTGCAAGCCCTGAAGGATTGGTGGATGCTGTTTGTGGAACTGAGGCCAGAAGGAGAATTACTGGGGTTCAGAAGTAAAGGCTCCCTGTGGAGACATATTTGAGGGGGGAGAAATTTAAGATTCCTGGCAACCTATATTCTAAAAAAACATAACTGACATCAATGCTGTCCAATAGAAAGATAATGTGAGTCCCATAATGTAATTTAAAATTTTCCAGTAGCTATATTATAAGGTAAAAAGAAACAAGTGAAATTGATTTTAATAAAACATTTTATTTAACCCAATATATCTGAAATATTACCTCAACATGTTATCAATATAAAAACTAATAATATGATATTTTACATTCTTCTTTTTGTACTACATCTTTGAGATCCGTTTTATACTTACAGCACATCTCAATTCGGACTAGCCACATTTCAAGCGCTAATAGCCCTGTGTGGCTAGTGATTACCATGTTGCACAGCACAGCGTGTCATCTTTCGGCAAAGTCACTTCTCTGCAGGGTCCTCTTGGCCTGTGAGTGCCCCTGCTTTGAACATCACATCTGTCATCTGCTTTGTTTTCCTGAGTGGCTTAATCTTCCTGCCCTTGTCTTTCCAGAAGGTGGCACTGTGAGCTTGCAGGAAATGGTGGTGATGGGGTCTAATGAAGGGAGAAGAGGAAATGCAGTTGCAAGGGAGGATGTGTGTGTGTATAAATTAGTATCATTACCTTAATTATTTTAGTGGAAATTAAGACTAACATCTGTGTAATATTTTACAATAATTCTCCTAAAACTTACTCTCCCTACCAATCCTATCAATCACCTGGGGATCTTTTAATTTATTTTAAAATTTTAATTTAATTAATTTTTTTCTCTTTTATTTATATATTTTTAAAAATAAAAATTGTATATATTTAAGGTGTACAACACGATAATTTGATACACATACATATAGTGAAATGATTACCATAGCAAGCTAATTAACGTATCATTTCCTCACATAGTTACCACTTTTTATGTGATGAGAGCACCTGAAATCTGCTCTCTTAGCATATTCCCAGTGTTCAGGACAGTACTATTAACTATAGTCATCATCCTGTGCATTAGATCTTTAGACTTAGTCATCCTACATAACTGCAACTTTGAACCCCTTTACCAACATCTTCCTGTTTCCCCCAGGCTCCCAGTCCCTGGTAACCACCGTTTTACTCTCTGCTTCTATGAGTTTGACTTTTTTTTTCAGATTCCACATGTAAGTGAGATCATACAGTATTTGTCCTCTGTCTGGCTCATTTCACTTAGCATAATTCCCTCCAGTTTCATTCATGTTGTCGCAAATGGCAGGATTTCCTTCTTTCTCATGGCTGAATAATATTCTGATATATACCACATTTTCTTTATCCATTCATTCATTGATGGACACTTGGGTTATTTCCATATTTTTGCTATTGTGAATAAAGCTGAATGAACATGGGAGTGCAGATATCTCTTCAACATACTGATTTCATTTCCTTTGGATATGTACCTAGAAGTGGGATTGATGAATCCTACGGTAGTTCTACTTTTAATTTTTTGAGGAACCTCCATACTGTTTTTCATAATGCCTGCACCAATTTACATTCCCACCAACAGTGTACAAGGGTTCTTTTCTCCACATCCTTACCAACACTTATCTTTTGCCTTTTTGACAATAGCCATTCTAACAGGTGTGAAGTGATATCTCCTTGTGGTTTTGATTTGCATTTCCCTGATGATTAGTGATGTTGAACATCTTTTCACATATCTGTTGGACATTTGTATGTCTCCTTTTGAGAAATGTCTGTTCAGGTCCTTTGCCCATTTTTAAATTGGGTTATTTGTTTTCTTGCTATTAAGTGTTTGAGTTCCTAAAAGGGAGATTGTGATTCAGTACTATAGGTAATCTGGGGTGAGGCCTGAGATTCTGCATTTCTAACAAGCTCTCAGATAAGGCTGTGGTCACCATGCTTTAAGTAGCAAAGTTTTATAAGGAACTTTGACACACACCATCCTATTTGATACTCACAACAATCTTGTGCCATAGACATTACAATAAACCCCATCTTATCATGTCAGAAATGGAGGCTCAAAGAAGTTAAATCACTTGCTTGAGATCATAGCGTTAATACAAAGTGAGGTCAGGGGAAGACCCCAGGTATCCTGGCTCCCAGTCATGTTCTTTCTACATCAATTACATGAATTTCACAGGTGGCAGAACGTGGGTTCATCTCATCAAAATTTCTTCTTCTGTGAGAAGATAGGTGAGCTTCTTCCTGCTCTGAGATCTTGTGGGAAGTTCTGTAACCTTCTAGACTCTCTTCATTCCTGTATCTGTCACAATCATGGCCAGCAACTCTCCTCACTGCCCTTCCTGCTGTGAAATCAATCCTGACAGTTACTTTCTACTCTGTGAATGGGACAGTGAAGTTGGACTTGGCTGCTAAGAGTGTCCTGGGGGCCTAAATAGAATCAGCTTACTCCAGTGGGTGGAGAGTATTCGAGCTGGAAGGGACCCTAGGGGTTATGTTCTTCAACCTCCTTATTTTGCAGATGAGGAAACTGAGACCCAGAGACGGGGAGGTGACTTATTTAGGGTTAACACAAAATTCCCAGAAGGTCAGGTAACTGGATCAGATTCCTAGGAATAATAAACTGGAAAAGAGAAAGTGAAAGTTCAGATTGCTTCTCAGATCAAAGTTGGAATAAAAGATCTGATTCTAATTGTTCTCTGCTGAGATGTCTACCCTCAGAGTCTTTAGCCATTGGAGATATTTTGGGCCTAGAACGAGCAAAGTGTTTAATGAACACCTTTCCTAGGCCCAGTCCTGTGGGAATACAGAAGAAGCACAAGATATGAATGGACTCTGCCCTCACAGGCCATATATATGACAAATGAGGGCAAAATTAAAGATGTAGAATCAGGTGCTAAGTTGTGAGAATGGCTATGCATGCTGAAAGGGCACAGAGAAAGAACATTCCCTGGACTTCATTGGCATGAGAAGCAATGGAAGCAGGACAGTAAATGAAGAAGAGCACAAACCAGCCACGGTCAGGTAATGCTACCAGTTTTCCTTGCTGCATTAACTCACAAATTGTATTAACTGGTGGAATCAGAGAAGGGAGCCTAGACATTATTTCCATCCCTTCATTTTAAAGATGAGGAAACTGAGGCTCAGAGAGGTTAAGGCATTTTCACAAGGTCACGTAATGGGTTGATGGCAGAATGAGGGCGGGTGCTGAAACCCCCATCGGTGCTCTTTTCACAACACCACGATCAAACCTTAGGTTTTCCTTTGAGCTCCCAATCTCTCCTCTTTGCCACAGCTTCTCCTTTTCCCTCCCAATATTTCTTCTTTTCTGTTCCTTAAAGCGTATACAGGAATGTCCTACTTGACAAGGAAGGTTGTGGCTTTCAAAAACAAACCTCCTTGGCTCACAGTTTGCTTTGATGTGGCCTTCCCTCCTTCCCTCCCACAGAGAAATCCCCCACTTGGCTTTAGATGCTGTGCTCTTCTGCCTGCCTCCTCTGGAATCACCATCCTCTCCCTTTCCACTGTTTCCTTCTCTTCTGCCTTTCCTCCAGTTCTAAAGAAAACCTAATTCCATTACCCCTTCTGGCTCTCCTGTTTCCCTTCCCTCTCTCTCTCTCTCACACACACACACGTGTGTGCACACGTTCCTCAGGTGTAGAGGTTTCAGTTACTCATACTCAGTTCATGGCACGTTTTCATTGCAGTTCTGGGCAGGAACCCTCTTCAATTTTATTCATTTATTTTTCCCTGTTTATTCTCATTTCTATCTCCCCATAGACAAACACTCTAATAAATTTAACATGTGTATGTTCTTGCAAAATGAGTATTGTGTATGCACATGCACTTTTTAAATGTATGTAGAGGCTGTTGTGTGGCTTCATCCTGTTTTTTACTTTCCCACCTCAGCGCTGTTTTAAAGACTCACCTGTGTTGCTAAGTGTCTATCTAGTTTGAGGCTTCTAACTGAGGCCTAGTGCTTTATCCCGTCTTTCTGTCTATCCCAAAAGACCACACTTTCTGATAGTCTGTCTACATTTGTTTCTTCCAGCACCTTGTCCCGTCTGCCCTAGCTCTCTGACTCCCATATTCACCACCTCCTAACTCTATCCTCTCCAGGGCCCCTGGCAGTGCCCCCTGCCTGGTCTAGACCTTTTAGTTCTCATTTCAAGTGACTCCTCACTGGGGCTGACAGGTTGGAGACTTCTTAACTTCCATGATTCTGAAGTCCTCTTATTCTCTTTAATTTTTTTCCTCTGTTTATAGTTCTAAGTTTTTCCTATATTATGCTGATTTTTTATTTTTGATAAACTTTTTTCTAGAACAGTTTTAGATTTAGAGAGAAATTATAAAGATAGTACAGCGACTTCCTGTATAACTCACACCCAGTTTCCCCTATTTTAACATCTTACATCAATATGGTACATTTGTTAGAATTAAAGAACCAATATGTTATTTTTGTTCAGATTTCCTTAGTTTTTACTTAATGTCTTTTCTTTGTGTGAGGAAGATTAACCCTGAGCTAACATCTGCTGCTAATCCTTCTCTTTCTGCTGAAGAAGATTGGCCTTGGGCTAACATTTGTGCCCATCTTCCTCTACTTTACATGTGGGACGCCTGCCACAGCATGGCTTGATAAGTGGTGTGTAGGTCCACGCCCGGGATCCAAACCCGTGAACCCAGGGCTGCTGAAGTGGAGTGTGTGAACTTAACCCCTATGCCACCAGGCTGGCCCCCCTAATGTCTTTTTCTGTTCCAGGATTCCACATTACATTTAGTTGTCATGCCTCCTTAGGTTCCTCTAGGTTGTGACTGTATCTCAGACTTTCCTTGTTTTTGATAATCCTGACAGTTTTGAGGAGGACTGGTGAGGGACATTGTAGGATGTCCCTCCATTGGCATCTGTCTGGTGCTTTTTTAATGATTAGACTAGAGTTACGGGTTTTGGGGAAGAAGACCACAGAGATAAAGTGCTGTTTTCATCACTTCATGTCCAGGGTACATACTATCACCATGACGTGTCACTGATGTTGTTGACCTTGACCACCTCGCTCAGGTAGTGTTTGTTAGGTTTTCTCCACTGTAAAGTTACTCCTTTATTTTTCTCCTTTTCATACTGTGCTCTTTGGGAGGAAGTCAGTATGTGGAGCCCAGACTTAAGAAGGCAAGAGCTATGCTCCACCTCCCTGAGGGCAGAGTGCCTACATAAAGTATATGGAATTCTTCTGATTGGGAGATTTGTCTCTTCTCCCCTACTTATTCATTTACTCATTTATTTATATTGGTATGGACTCATAGATTTCATATTTTGGATTGAAAGTGTTTTTTTTAGCATTTCTTTACTTTCTGGCGTTATAAGATGCCCTAAGCTCATCTTGTATAGTCCTTCCCCAGTCTTAGAATGAGCCATTTCTCCAAGGAGTCCTGGTTCCTTTTACGGGAGAATGGTGTTAGAAACCAAGATCTGGGTGCTAAGTGTGCTCTGGTCTCTTATTTTTCAACTCACTTTTCCTTTCCCTTTCTCTTAAGTTTCCTGTCCCCTGCCCATTGACCATGAGTGTTTCCCAAGAATTAATCACACGTTCAAATCAGTAACAAAGAGTCCTGACTCTGCTCAAGAACTTTGTAAGAGATTAAAAATGAATAATGCACAGTCATGGAGTTTATAGTCAAGTGTGGGAGATAGAAGGATGTAGAGACATAAAAGTCAATCCCTAAGGAACTAGTGATGAATTCAGACCATGGGATCTAGGAAGTGTCTGAACTGGCAGTTGAAGGAAGGAATGTCCTACATTTGCTATAGTCTAGTCCCAAACTCTTATAAAATCTCCCTTAACTGGGAACAGGATAAGGGGACCCTCTTTGGATGGAGCAGCAATTGCTAATGCTGAGGTTAGCTTCCTTCTTCCCCATCAACGCTTCTCCTCTTCCCGGGTGGAAATGAGCAGAACTCTTTCTCTCCCCAACTTTCCAGAGCCCTGAAAATACATGTGCCACAGGGAACTTCAACAGCATTGGTAACACTTTGTTTCTTATATTAGGGGTGGGTGCATGAGTGTTTGTTTTTGTTTTCATCCTTCCATTTGGTATGGCTTAGATATTTCATAATAAAATTTGAAACATAGTAATGAAGAAAATAAAAAAAGACTTGTGTGTGGCCCTGGCCTACATAACCTTGCACCCTTGCTCCTGAAGCAAAGACTGCCCTGCCAGATGCTTGCCACTCCCAGCCTGGAGCCAGGGACAGTGCAGCTGGTTTGGGCCAGATGGGTCTGCCAGAGCCTGTCTGCCCGGGCGTTGCTTAGTGTTGATGTGACTCAACACCTAAGTGGTGTGGCAGATAGAAACCTACCCCCCATCCTCCTTGCCCCCTCATCTTCAAGGCTCACCTCTGACTCCTAGAAAGCCTTAGAGCAGCTGACAACTCCTTCCCTTAGCAGGAACTTGCTGTTGGAGTCATTCTGCAAGGGCTGGGATGACACTTGAAGTCTGGAGCATTCACCCACCTATCTTGTGGCAGCATCTTTGCCTCTGTAAAAATGAACTCAAACTTCCTTATCTCCCATCTAAGGCCATCTGTGAACAAAAACCTGAAAAGGGCAGCTCTAGTTCTGGCAGCAGCTGAGAAAAACCAGAGGTCCTGCCAGGAGCCAAGGCAGGTAAGAGGCAGGCCAAGCAGTGGGTCACCTGGGGATGCCACACGAGGCCTGGGGTAGGATGTTTGTTTGAGTCTCTGGGGGAGAGAGTGAGAGTGATGCCAGCACGTGGTGTATGCAGGCTGGTAACTGTGATGTTCTATTTGCCCAGCTAGGCTATTCAGCCTCTGGGCCCAGGACATTGTTATAGGGGCTGGTGGCTCCTGAGAAGACTTTTTTAGCTGGTGTGGTAGTTGAAAGATGTCTGTAAATTACCTCTTCTTGAATCTGCTTGATTCAATAGAATGTGGCAGAAGTGAAATTCTGGGATTTCTGAGCCTGGGCCATATGAAGCCTTGCAGCTTCTGCCCAGTTGTTTTGGAACATTCTCTCTTGGAGCCTTGATCTGCTATGTAAGGAATGTCATTATCCTGAGACTGCCATGCTGAAGAGACCACATGTAGGCCCTTTGGTCAATAGTCCTAGCTCAGCCAAGCCTTTTAGACACACCTACGAAGGCATATGACCTGAAAGTAAAACCATCTTAGACCCCCAGATCAACCCATCCACCAGCTGAATACCACAAAGTAACCCCTGTGAATGCCACATAGAGCAGAAGGATTGCCCAGCTGAGCCCCGACCAAATTTCTGAACTACGATATTGTGAGATATAATAAAATTGTCACTTTATGCTGCTAAGTTTTGGGGTTGTTTGTTACACAGCAATAGATAACTGAGATAGCCAGGCCACCTGTCTGATTATCAACTTCCAGATCCTGCATCAATATAAGGGATGGAGGATCATGATTCATTCTCGAAAAGACCTGGCAGAGGACTGGAGCCAAGACTAAATGTAGTAAGCATCTTTTCAAAATATTGTCCTAGAGGCTCTTTGCTTGGGCAAAGCCTGAGACCTAGGGGTGAAGTGCTGAAGTAAATAGGAAAACTGATGTACGAAATAACTCCCAGATGGTGGGGCAGAGTGCATAAATGAAGGGGCTGAGTGAGTGTGGGAGGGGAAGCACGAGGGGACTGAACATTGCCTGGAGGAGGACCAGCTTGAATGACTAGTACAGAAGAGTCTGGATTTGGGGAGGAGGGCATGGGGGTGAGGGTTTTCACAGCGGAAGAGCAGGGGGCTGTGGGAGTCTGGGAAGCCTAGACCTGGTATCTGGCTGAGGGGTTCCTGCAGCCCCTGGGCTGGTGCCTTCTCCCTGTCTCTGCTTGGCTCTCTTTAAAGAGCTCTGTTGGGTGCCTGGTGATCTCACACACACAGTGCAGGTGCAGGCCTGGCCCATAAACCACAACAACCAGGGCCTGTGCGGCCACAATGCACGGGGCAAAGCCTCCAGAGGGGGATAAAGGGCGATTATTTGTTTAGCATCATTCGTAAGACTCCCAGAACCCATCCAAAGCAAAGCAGAAACTTTTGTATTAAGGAGATTAAACCTTAAACTCAGCTGAGAAGGCTCTGTTGTGTGGAGTGGCTTTGTTGTCCCGGCATTGTGTGTGATTATATGCAAATCACCGGAGGCCTCCCTGGGGTCTGACCACAGAGGCTTAGCTGCCAACCCAGGGTGGGTGTGTGGGAGAGGGGGCATCTGCACATGCCAGCCAGGCAGCATCTATTACCCCAGGCAGGAGAAGCCTGTTTTTTCTCAAATTCAGGAAATTGAGATTTTGACAAAAGTGTTGAACATGTCAACCAGAGGTTTCTGATTGATGGATAGGATTGCCACCAGGAAAGTATAACTGGAAATTCAGGGACATATCCAGTGAGGATGGGGAAGGGTCTTATATCTAGGGACTTCTGACCATATCATCTAGGGTGCTCTCTAGCATTCTCTCTTTTGAAACTTAAGAGTAATATGTGTGGTTGCCAAGGAGATGGGGACATGGTTTGGTTTTCTTGTTTTTTTTCCCCTCAACCATTAGCCAGGCTGCCGAGTGGCCAATCAGAAGGACTTGGAGCAGGGGGGATTATCCTGGATTTATTGATCCAGAGAATATTTAATGTCTGCTCTGTGTAAGGTACAGTGCTAGGTGCTGGGGGTGGGGAGTGGTGGGCAGTCAGTGAGAACAGAGATGAGTAAGATATTTCTGTTGTTCAGGAGTTTACCCAGATAACTAAAATACCTGGTGGAATTTGGTAAGTGCTGGAAGAAATGCCCTAAGAGAATGCTTGGCTTCAATTAGGAAGGGGTCAGGGAAGGCTTTGCAGAGACAAGCCTTGAAGGTCTGGAGGCCAGGGCAGGCAAGGGAGTGGGGCCTGCGTGAGCCAAGGGATTCATGTTGGAAAGCAGAGGGTGCAGACCAGCATTGTGCACTGGGTCACATTGTGTCTCTAGGATCTGGGCAAAGCAGCTTCTGGACACCAGGGTCAAGTTCTCTTTTTGTGCTAGAATTTGGCCTGCACAAATTAGAGTCAGTAGTCCAACCCACGAACTAAGGAGTCCAGTCTAGGAACCCTGGGACCCAGTGTCAGCATCTGCAGAACTGCCGTACTGCAGGGGGTGGCCATGGAGCTTGCTGATGGCTCTGTGAGTGCCCTGCATGCTCCTTCACTTTTTTCCTAAGCGGTATCTTCTGCTGCTTCTAGGTCCTTGATGACAGGGTCAGCTTGGACATCTCCAAGGCCCTACCTCCAGGTGGGCATAAAATGTTGTCCAACCGGGGTCAGAATTTATAGCCATCAGTTCCTGCTCCTGGGAGGCTCTGGGCCTGGCTGGGGTACTGATGACCTGCAGGGGTCCTGCAGCTCCTGGGGTCTGAGCTGACCATGAGGGTGAAATGAGATGGACCCTTAGCCTTTGAGACGTATTGTTGATGGAGATCACCAAAGACACGACCAGAGCTGAAAAGACAAGCTGGGAAGGTTGGGTAGCCAAGCCATCAATCTGAGAAACTGGGCAGAGTGGTAGAAGCAGGTAAGAGACCACAGGATGAAAACTGGGGAGTCTAGGCTGGTTTCCTGATCTCTGGACAGTGCTGGGGGTGCAGAGGATGGCTGCTGGCACTCGCCAGCAGAACTCTATCCTCAGGCACGGGCAGCAAGGACACTCAGAGGCTTGATAGCTCCTGTACCCCACAGTAGCCAGGTCACTGGCGTTGGCTCAGCGTATTTCTAGAGGGAAAGGCGCCAGTTGTCAAGTGGAGCACAGCTCTTGGAGTCAGATGGATGCATTGAGGTCTGGGAATGAGAAACATTTGCTTTAAAAACAGAGAAAGTCCATCCTTTTCCAGCACTCCTCCACTCTAGTCCTCTTAGGAGCACCTGGCCTCATCAAGGGGCCTCTGAGGGTCACTGGGCCCTTCTGCTGAGGGGAGTTCTGAGCATGGAGGATGACAATTATATTCTACTTTCCACAGTCAATATATTCCTCTCCTTTTGCTGGAGGTTTCTGTGAGCATGGGGTCTTTGGGCTCTGAGGGGGCATAATGAATGGAAAACAAAACAAAAAAAACCCCCAACAAACCTAATTGCTCTTTGGAACTGTGTGTCCTTTGTCCCATCCAAGGAGCAAATGTTTCTGTGAGGGTGGGGGAAGGGTTGGGGGCTCCAGTTGGAAGCGAGCCAGGCAGGAAGAGTCCCAGATGATGGGGGAGTTGAAAGGAATTTTGTAAAGATATTGTCTGGACTCCGGTTCAATAAAAGATGCCGGCAGACGGGGCTGTTCACCTGCTAGGCTTTTGTTCTGCCCTGCAGCTTCTGCTTTCCACACAGCCCGTGGGGTGGGGTGATGGTGGGGAAGGCACGCTGTCTGCCATCTGCAGGAGAAATACAACAAACACCCACACGAGAGCCAACGGAAACTCTCAGCAAAACAAACAGCTCACAGAGGGTGCTGGCCTGGAGCGTGTGGCAGGGAGGGCCAGGCGGGAGAGGTGAGGGGCACCTGCTGGGGCGGGGATCTGCTGTGCTCCGTGTCCCGGGCTGCTGCCTGGGAGTGTATGGGTCAGGCAAGATCTGCACCCATGTCCGTCTACCCCACCTCAGGCTGCCAGGTGAGAGCCTCTCATTCATTCACCTGCCACGTTTGAAAAGTCGGGGGTTACAAAGCTGGAGCTGGTCATAATCGATTCTTCTGATCTACTGATTCTACTGATCACCGTGACCGGGCTGCCGGGTTTGCAGCGATGGATGAGTGTGAGATGTAGAGTTAGGTATCGTGGGTTCAAGACCTGACTTTGCCACTCCAGGGAATACCTCTCTGAGCCTCTTGCTTCCATATCTGCAAAATGGGGAGATGATAACACCTAACTTAGAAGGTTGTTAGGAGGATGGAAATAATATCTGTAAAAAGTACTTTGTGAACTGCAGAATACTGCACGAATACTTGTTATTGTAACATTTGACTTCTGTGGCTGGCCATTTGGGTCATAGGTGCTTACTCCTGGCTTGTGACATGCAGAACACATATACGTCAGTAGAGGAGGCCCCCAGCCTGGACAAGTGGCATTTGGGAAGTCCCTCAGCTTATAGGGCTTATGGGGAAGAAACCTTGGACTTACAGCTGGGTTCTGGGGCCTGGGCCAGTGAGGAAGGTGGGAACTGAGATGGTGTGGGGCGCGGTGTTGGGTACAGAGTTACATCTGATGGCATTAAGTGTTGGGCCCTGGCCTTGCCAGGGGTTAAGGCTGGACTAAGGATCTTCCCTAATATCCCTGCTCTCTCGGGCATCAGTTTCCCTCCCCTTCCCCCACATCCACACCTCAGTGCAGTGAGTGGCAGCTGGCGGCCAGTGTCCACAAACCTGTTGGGACAGAGCAGACAGCTTGTTTGCTCTTCCCAGGGCCAAGCCTGGTGGGCTGGACCCAGAAGTATTGTGTTACTCAGCCAAAGAATTCCTTTCCTCGCCTGCCTCCATTTATAAAGGGGAAATAAAACCCTGAGCTATATGCTCTCGTGGCCCCAAGCCAGGTCCTCAAGTGTCGTTTCTGGGGAGCTGCTCTCCCTAGAGCAGGGTTCAGCCTCTAGGAAAACAAGACTGCTTCTTCCTCTTCCTATCCATGGTGGTGGCAGTAGGCCTTCTCTAGTACCACCCTCCACCCACCCAAGAGGCCCTGGGTTCTCCAAAACACCCTTGAATATTTTCCTCATCCCAGATCTGGGCCTTTGAGAGCAAAGTAGGGCTTGGAGCTTCCCTGACCCAGTGGAGACGCGGCCTGGGTTGCTGGGTTTCTGTTCCAGCCCTAGGTGGTGCTGGTGCTGGTGCATTCCGGCAAAGAGAACCACCGAAGAGGTCTTTTGCCATTGCCTGTGGCCTGGTGCCCTCATCTCTATTTGCTTTGAGAACCTGAGACCAATTTTGGATCCTCCAGGGCTTGCTACACTTCAAAGTTCTGGTGAGAACTAGGTAGCCCTGGGGAAGCCTGCACCAGCCTTTCTGAGTTGCATCTCGCTGGAGAGACCCAGGACCAGGGGAGGTCTGAACTTTAGAGACTTGCCAGGTGAGATCCTTTTATTCTGCAGCCAGAGTTGGAATGGCTGATGGAATGAGGGTCAGGTAGGGAGACTGATAAGTGAGGGCGGTGGGATAAAGATATTGTCCAGGGCTTGGGCTGGGGAGAACTTCAGAGATTCCTTGCCTCCCCATTGCCTCCTGAATGCATGGTTCTTCTATCTGGAGGAAATGGGATGCTAGGAAACTTATATTTGAGTCTGCTTATGCTACTAATTCACCATGGACACACCATTTCATGTCCCCATGTCTTAGTTTCTTCATTCATAAAATAAGGAAATCAGACTGGATGATCTCAAGGTCCCTTCTCTCTTTGATTTACAATTTATGACCAATAAATTCTGGTTTATGAATGAATTCTGAGCACCATCTCCTTCCTGCCTTTCCTCCTGGCCAGAGTCTGCCTGGCTTGGCCCAGCTGAGATGGTAAGATCTTCTAGAAATACTTCTAGGAGGGACAGATATATTACTTAAGAAGTAGTGGTAATAAGATTCAGTTTTTGAGGAATATGAATGTTTAATTTTTTAAAACAATGTAAAGCAACATATAATTAAATTTGGCTAGCACTCTTCCCTGCCTCCAAACATGTTCATATCTCCTCTACCCCACAGGACAAAACTTTGACTTGCTAGTTTCTCTCATGTTTGTTATTCTCTTTACATCTTACTTAAATATTGGATTGCCATTTAGCTCACCATGTGTTTGTTTAGTATCCATAGCCCAGCTCTGAGTGATTGGATGTAGGGACCATGAGCTACATTCTTTCACGTCGCCCCACAATGGAATGTCTTGCTCATGAGCATTCTCCGAGTGTCAGTGCCCCGAGAGCTGGGCTTGACCTGAGTGTTCAGTGCATTCTCTCCAGCTCAAGGCACAGTGCCTGGCACACAGGAATATCAATGAATATTTGTTGAATGAACAGGATGCCAGAGGCATGAAGAGTAGGTCCTTGTAAGTGCTTGCTGATTTGCCCTGAGCTGTTCTTTCTCTTGCTGCCGCCCTCTGGCTAACTTGGTTTATATCCTCCTCCTTCTTACCTCTCTGACAGGGTCTTCTTGGCTCTAGCTCTTAGTGCTCCTTGATGCTCTGTTCTCTGGCTTCTGCTGCAATCCCTCTCCGTGTCCTTGAATGGGAATCCCACCGACTCTTTGCGACGGTATCTGCCACTTTCGTCCGGATGGCTTTAAAGTATGTGTCTTCAGCTCTGAACTTTAAATTCCCACATCTCTGGTTGACTGTCAGCCAGTTAATAGAATCATGGAATATTATTGTTGGGAGGAAACTTAGAAGTCATCTAATTAGATTCCTTCCTGAAACTTCCATGCTTTCACTCAACTCCCATCACAAGGCAGCCCATTTTGTTCCCATCCAGCCCCAGTGGTTGCCCTCCATCCTGCTTCTTTCCCTTCATCTGTCCTCTTGTTTAAATTCTAAGCCTCTTGACAGCAGGAGCCATATCTTATGTGAATCAATTAACATCCATTTATAAATAGTGAATATTTGATAATAGGAAAAATTTGAATATTTGAATTTAGGTGAGAGGTGCTGTCCCTTAAATAGGTTTTGGGGGTTCCCCCCTCCCCTCTGGTTTTGGAATCAGAAAGCCCTGGGTTCAAACTCCGACTCTACCACTTAGCAGCTATGAGCCCTCAGGAAAGCTAATTTTCTGAGCTTGATTTCCTCATCTATAAAGCAGTGATAGTAGCAGTACCTACTTGTAGTCTTGTTATGTGGACTCATGAGATAATGGAAATTTACTGCTTAGGACATTGCCTGACACATATCAGGGGCTCTGAAAATGGGAGTTATTGTTATTATTATCAGGCTGACATTAATACAGGACCTGGGGTTCTAGGCCAGCCATAAAGCAATGTGTAGCTCTTGCCACTCACTTCTCCACCTCCAGTTTATCTCTCGATACAATACTGACAGCATTTTTGTTAGAGCCATCTAGTTAATTCTGACTCATAGCTGCCCTATGTACAGCAGAGCAGAACCCTGCCTGGTCTTTTTGCACCATCCTCTTACCTTCCAGCACCGTATCAGACAAAGCTCGGCTGCTATTCATAGGGTTTTCATGGCCAATTTTTTTGGAAGTGGGGGGCCAGATCCTTTTTCTAGTATCTCTAGTCTGGAAGCTCTGCTGAAACCTGTCCACCATGGGTGACCCTGCTGGTATTTGAAATCCCAGTGGCATTGCTTTTAGCATCACAGCAACAGGCAGCCACCACAGAATGACAACTGACAGATGACTGAAACTATAGTCCTCCTTTATTCTCTCAGTCAAGGTACAAGATCACTCTCCCTTCAGATAAGCCCATTAATTTCTGCTTCTGGATGTGGCCCCATCTCCTCACTGACATGGACACTATGGGGCGCAGAAGAGAAGAAGGAAACTAGTTTGTCCATGTGAGGCCCTGTGCTGAGCTGCTTTTATATCACGGTGCCTGACCTTGAAATGCTTGTAGTCTGGAAGGAAGGAAAGGCCAACATGTGGGGAATAATTAGGAAACAACATTAGCTCCATATGATGAATGGCTACATTGTGGTGTCCAAACTCACCCTTTAATATGGGTGGTTAAGAGGTTAGGTTCTAGAATCACAAAGGCCAGGAAACTAATTTTCGTTCTGCCACTTAGTGCTTGTGTGACTTTGAGTAAGTTCTTCAACCTCTCTAGGTCTCAGTTTACTCATCTGGGTTCTTTTATGAGGACTCAATGAGGTCATGTGCTGAAAAGTGTTCAGCACGGTGCACAATATACAGCGAGGGCTCCCCAAGTGTTAACTACTATTATTATCATGTGCTTTCTGTGTTCAGAAAAAGAGCTCATTAAGGCCTATGCTGATCAGAAGGGATAGGATTTAGGTAAGTGTAGAGGACGGGAGAATGGAAAACAAAACAAGAATGGCACTTAAGGAATGTTTAAGGACAGTGGGATGTATATCAGCTCTTGAGTAGAGAGCATCATCTGGGGAGAGATGAGAAATTAAGTCAGACCAGCTGAAGGAGGGTTGAAGTTGGGGAGTTGCTTCTTGGTATTCTCCGCGATGCCTCACATAGTACTTCACTCAGCAGACGCTTATTATTTGCTACTGAAATTCTTGGCCTATTTAGGTGGGCCTGTGTCTCTTATAGCTAATGAATTTCACAAATTTAACTAACCTTCTTGCATGCTTCCATTTGATTTCCTAAAACTATCTGGTTCAAAGCTCCATAAATGTTCCCTTTTCCTAATGTCTTCAGGTTTGTTTAGCATGCCAAGGGAACCTTATCTGTCCTGTTTATCATTGAAAAAATATGGAGTATCTTCCTTCTCAGCCTTTATCTTCCAGACAGAAGTGTTTGCCTCATTCTGGAGTCAGACAGCCTGACTTTACTAGTTACTGCATGACTTGGAGCAAGTTACCTAACCTCCCACACTTGTTGGACTCTAGCATTTCTCTCTCCAGTGAGCGTGATGTTAATCTCTTGTCAGTAGAGGGCACTACCTCAAAAGTAGGTTCTTGTGAGTAATGGGTACGGGTGTCTTTCGGGCGGTGATAAAATGTTCTGGAATTAGATAGGGTGATGGTTGCGCAACATTGTGAATGTACTGGAAGTCACTTAATTGTACACTTTAATGATTAAAATGGTGAACTTTATGTTATGTGACTTTTACTTCAATTAAAAAAAAAGTAGGTTGTTGTGAAGGTGGGACAAACTTATGAATGAAAAAGGTTTAGAACAGTGCTTGGAACATAATGAGTAGTCTATTACACTGGTTGTCATTTTGCTTAATTATTCAGTGGTCTATCACTGGACCTACTCTTCCTTGAGCTAACTTGACCTTCTCACTGTCTTCCTGGTTATCAGAGCCTGGCTGCCATGGAGCTCTCCCTGTCTCTCATGCTGGTGGGAATGACTCCACATAGACGAGAATGGCTGGATAGCAGAAGGAAGTAAAAGAAAGGATTTAATATTGGGCTTTGTGTTCTAGGGCTCTGGGCCTCTGGGCCAAAGTTTAACTGGATAATGAACAGCACTGATGATGCCTCACTATTCTCTCAGGTCTCCCCACTGGTCTTCTGTCCTTGGTGTGGTGACTGTAGAGCCCAAGTCCACAGTCCCCAGTTCCTTCTGGGGAGAGAAGGGGGCTCTCTGGTTGGAGGCTCTGCAAAGTTCTGATGGTCAGCAAGGCCTGCATTGGCTCCCAGAGCAGGGATGTAAGGAAAAGCAGTGAGAACCACCTGGTGATGTTTGAAGAACTCCTGGGGGCTGGTTTGAGGGAAATCTTCCTTTAGGGTGTATAATCATAGATGATGATGGAGGGAGGGAAGCTGGAGAAGGTGTAGAGGTGTAAACGAGGAACTCAATTTCTTCTTCCTCTCCTCTTCCGTCTATGTCACAGTCCTTGTCGTGTCACTTAGCCCAGAAGACTAGTATTTCCATTGTATACTCTGTCATTCATGCAAAACCCAGTTTTCAGGACAGCCCTAACTCAGCTGTTTTCTGTCCTAATATCTCCATCTTACTCATGCACTTGTTGGGCCACTTGTCCTAACTCTTGGTTAGGAAAATATGGCCATTCGTCAAATCCCTCTCCTTACAGTCTCATCTTCGGGTGGGGCTGCTTGCCAGGGGTTTGTTGAGAGCAGGAGGGGAGCAGGCTACTGCCTTGGGCTGCCTCCCTGCAGAGCTGCGTGTGTCCTCAGACTAATGCTGGGGGTGGGGGACACAAAAAGCTTGTGCCTTGAGATGTGACACCTCTGTCATGCTGTTGCCTTTTTACATTAAGCCGACTAGGAAGGCTCAGGGAGCAAATGCCTGTGCAAAAAGCTAGAGAAACCAGCTGCCTGCTTTCAAGGCCCGCACATCTGACCCTAGTCCCCACGGAGTAGCCACAGCTTCTGGCATGGGTTTTGGGGTCCCTGAGCTATCAGGGTATCTCTCTGAGGACTCCCCTTGGACCTCCCCTCAGACAGTTACCAAACATGTTTTTCACCTTTATTAATCTGCTCCTCTTCTCACGTTTCTCAGGTCACAGCTGCTTTCTTATCTGATGGGCTTGCTGCCAGCCCCATGAAGCCTGACAGTTACAAAGGGTGGATTAGCTGAAAAAGAATATTTATTAGGAAAAAAAATCCCTTTTTATTTTTCTGCCCTTTTATGTGGAGTTAGCCATATATAACCTTGATGAGATAAGAACAGCCTCTGCGAGCTGTGAGCCGAGGTCTGATATCTGGGTTATCGGCAAGGCTGGGTAAGTGGTGATGATTCACCTTGCCAGCCATGGACCAACTCTCTCTCAACCTCTCCTGAAGGATCTTGCTCAATTTCACAGCTCAGAGAGGTCCATGATGTGGCTGGCTTTCTCCAGAAAGAGGAGAATCTTTTTGTGAATGGACTTCATTTTTCCTCTAATCTCCAGAGCTGAGGATGAATAGAGAACCGATTATTTGATAATTATTTTTCAATTTAGTAGCTCTACTTTGCTGTGGTTTGTGCAATGGCATTATGAGAGAAAAGAGATGATCTGATAGAAAAACGGAAGCAGTTGTGGTTTTTCTTACCCATTTACGAAGAAACTCTGTCTCTGAGGGAATTCTAGATCTCCAAGGAAAATCAACTCCTTTGTGGGAAATTGATTTTCATTCTGCTTTTGAGACTTTGGTGGTGGGATTACAAAATTGAAGATGTTTGCATTTGGCTGCTGCAAGCCTGAGAAATGTCCTGATCGTGTCACCCAGAGTCCCTGTGAGGTCTCAGAGGACATGCTCTGTTGGGGCACATGCACTCTGAGTCAACTCTGAGACGTCAACTTTCCCACCCCAGCCTGGGAGCTGCCGTGCCACACCTGCCCGGGCCCGCCTGCCTCTGATGTAGTGTGATATGGGGGAGTAGATAAGATGCCCTGGGTGCTGGCCAAGAGGGTGACTTCTGGGCTTTCTGATGCCAGTGGTGATCATTATCTGGAACCTGGGCCAGCCTGGGCTCAGAGGGTAATGGGAAAACTGACGAGTCAGAATCTCTAGACCAGGAGTCAGGATCTCTGGAATGTGGAGGGAGACACTGTCAGAGGAGAAACCAAGATAATATTTTAGAGCTACACGGGACATTGGCGATGGAGACCCCTTGTCCACCCACCACCACTAGAATCCAAATCCCCTTCAATATCTCCACCACACTTGTCACACATATTTCTACTGTTTCCTCCATTATGTGGTCTCCTGGGGGAGAAGCTATTTCGGAAGAGAAAATGTCTTTCTAAAGAGCTTTGGAGACATCGAGAGAGAATAGTAGGTGCTAGGGTCTGGAGGAGATGTAACTGCTCCCTATCTAGCCCTCCTTTACCACTTTTTCACTTACCTTCCTTTACTACTGGCCTTCTCTGCATGGTTTCTTGGCTATTCCCGGCTCTCTTAGGAGGGAACATCCTCTGCTTCCTTGGTGGACAGCACACTGGGCATATCCCACCCTAACTCATCATCTCCTTTCCCATCCCAGTGTATTTCTCTTGACTCCCTGGTTTTGGATAATGGCACCAACCTTCTCTAAGTCACCCAGGCACCAGAGCCCAGATGAGTTTGACTCTTTCCTTGCTCTGCCTTCTACATCTGACTAGTTCCCATATTGAATATAGTCTACCTGGATAGTATCTCTTCCATTCATACCTTTATTTTCCTCCCTACCTATTGCCCTGGTTTGGGTCATATTCTCTCATTTAGGTTACTGCAATAGCTTCCTATCTGGACTTTCAATTTCCTCCTCTTTCCTCTTAAATTTGCCTTATATTCTAGGGCCAGAGTAATTTTCCAAAAAAGCTCTGATCATAAACTTTCAGTAATAAAAACTTTCACTAACTCCCTGCTGCCAACCTGAAAATCCCCAAACCACTTAGAAGGGCAGAATTGGAGTTTCTCCAGTCTTCCTTTTTGGCCTTATCCTTGGAGAGACTGTAAGCTCTGTGAGGTCAGGACCTTCTGTGTTTTGTTTACTGGTGTGTCCCCAGGATCAGCATAGAGCCTGCATACAGCACATGGTGCCTGGCGTGCAGCAGGGCCTGAGCAGTGCTTGTGAACTACTTCCCTACACACAAACACTGCTACTGTCTAACAGGAAGCCTCATTGCTTCCAAAAAATTCCCTTCATTTTTCCCGCCTCCACCATTGCACATGTTCTCCCTGGATTGCATGCCCCACCATCTCTGTCTGTTCTACTCTTACCCACGTTTCAAGGTCCAGCCCAAATCTCACCTCCTTCATGAAGGCCTCTGTGATTCCCCAGAGGGACATGGTCATCCCCTCTCTGGACTGCCGTGGCAGTTCCTACCCTCTCATGGCACTTGGCATAGTTTGCCTTTATTTGAGGACTTCTCATATCTTGCTCTACTTAGGTTTGAGCTACTTGAGAGCAGAGATCTTTTTTATTCATCTTTCCAAGCACCTAATACAGTGTCTTTCTCTGGAAGATACTAGGTAAAATTTACTGAGTTAATAAATACCCAAGTGACTGGTAAATCTTTTACTCCTATCTGCAAGCCTGGTTGATTAGTAAGCACACAGTCCTACAGTTTAATGATGATGAATGACTCTGAGACCAATTAGCATTCATTTATGCCACTGCTGCTGGGTTGATTAATCAACTCTAATAAATGTGAAAAAATTAGCATTTGTTTTCTTACAGCAAAAATTACATCAAGGTGGATCGCATGCCAAGTTATGAAGGCACAGTGTTGTACCAACCTGGACTGTGGATAGGAGAAGCCCTGAAGTTTAACCCGTAAAGACCTGCAGCATTTCCCCAGCGGACTGCTCTCCTGGATCCTTCTGAAGATGCATTTCATAGTGATTGTCAGGACAGGAGAGGCCCATCAAGTCTATGAGCCCATGCTAATTCCCTTTGTCCACTTTCCTTCTCTATTAAGCCTTTGATCCACTCATGGTGGTGGTTCTAAGGCTGTGATCTGAGGAGGGTCCCTGTGGTGAACTCAGCACCTGGAGAGGGAGAGTCTAGCTCTCTTCTTCTGGAAGAATCCTGAGAGGAGCTCAGACCTCAGAGGCTTCCTGGTTCCCAGTGTTCCTCCTCCTTAGGGTTCTCCACTCTTCACAAAAGTGACAATGTAGGAGGAGCCGAACTTTCATCCCGGCATGTTACCTCATCTCTCTATGCCTCAATTTCCTCATCTGATGGTGACATCTGTTTTATGGGGGGTTGTAGTGGTGTTGTTGAGGATTAAATGAGATGATGAATGTCATGGTTCTTTGAAAACCAAGTGTCTTATATTATTACTCATTTCATGGACATTGGCAAGTCCCTTAGAAGTTGTAGGCTTGTGTTTAGCTGCCTTTGGTGTGAGAAGCAGGCAAAGTGTCTAAGAATTCCTTTGGGGAGGGGTTGGCCAGCTCTCTGGGTGGCAGTCAGCATAGGCACTTAATTGAACTGCTTGGCACACATGTTCTTTGAGCTCGGTGCATTGGGGACCCTGGAACACATCCCATCCATCAGGCCCACTGCTGGGTTAAGGGCCTGTCCTGGGTGTTATTTCGAGCTCTGCTTGAAGTTCTCTGTTGTCTGGGGAGCCCTGGCACTGATATAAAGGCCTTTGCTTCTCAAGATCTCCTGGATGAAGCTTCCCTTACTTCTGAGCACTGGATTGAGGGGGAGCTGGAAGATATTCCTGGAACCTAATTTCACAGAACTCATCCTACCTGCCTTCCTGGGACCACCACCGCTACGAGCTGTCATAGGGGGAGCTCTGTCACTGTGGTGTGTCTTGCTGCAAATGGGGTGAGGGTCTGCCTAGGGGCCTGAAGAGGTGCTTGAGGAGTGGCCCACGGGGGCTGTCTTCTATAGGTGTGTGCTGAAGAGTAGCCAGGTGGAGAGTCACAGGCTGCAGGGGCCTCAGCTAGAAAAGAAGTGGAAATCCACTGTGCCCAGTGCCCAGGGGTAGGAAGGGTGCTCAGGATAAGCACATAAAGAAAATGCGTGAATGTCCTCACTTAGGATGTCTTAGTTATGGGCAGGGGGAAGGGATGAAGGGGTGTGGCCTCACCAAGACTGAAGCTGGCACAGCACTACCTACTAAAATTGTGCTTCCTCCCTTGCACAGGGGTGCTCTCCACGGACTGGCTACATGGGGGGCCCAAACCAGAGCCTGGAGTTCCTGAGTGTGCATGTGGGAGTGTCTCGTGTCCACGCTCATTGAGCAGCCCTCGGGGAGGTGCCCTACCCTGGCCCGGGCTGATCTGCTTCACCCAAAGGCAGAAAGTTTCTAAAGGAGGTGTTTCCAAGTGGTAACAGGTCTTTCTTGACTCAGGTTGACTGTCTTCGCATGCACCCAACTCCCAGCCTCAGACTGGGAAGAGATGAGGATAAGATAAAGGGAGACATCTTTCAATTCCAGTGCTTGCAGTGGCTCTGTGAGCATTTAAGGGGACAGATGTGTGTGTGCATGTGTGTCCCCAGGGCTCTCGTGGTGGTGGAGTGGGGTGAGCAACACAGATGTCCACCTCCTGCAGAAGGTCTTGGGCTCAGATGGGACTTGCCTTTTCCCTCCCTCAGGAGGCCAGAGAGTCACTTCTCTTCCATCTCTGTTTCACACTAGATGAGGCCCTGGGAAGCCTGAGGACGGGACATTAGGTTTGTCATCAGTCCTGCATATGTGTGACATGGGACTGTGTAGTGTGAGTCCAGGCTTTGGAGCAGGAGGGGGCCAGTGTGAGAAGCTGAGCCTGGGAGCCATTTCTCATGGGCAGGTGGGGAAGAAGTCCAGTAGAAATGGGGCTGCATGGTCTTGTCCAGAACCACTCTGCTCTTACTGGTGACTTCTGAGACAAATCTTTGTGCCTTGAACATTAAGACTGAGATTGAGATTGGGGTGCCAGAGAGGGTGGTTGGCTCAGAGATGGAGGATGGATTTGCTGGAGCTCTTTTCTGAATGTCTCTGGGAGCAGAAGGACCCTCTCTGCATCCTTCCTCTTTGGGGTCAGAGAAGAGACTGTCTGGCTTGGAGCTGCTTAGGAGAATCCTAACAGACTGAGGGATTAGAGATTCCCTTTGGATGAATGGAGAAGGGACCGAGACAGAGACAGAGAGAGGCGCCTCCCTTCAGCAGCTTCTGTGCTAAGTCCCGTGGGCTTGGTCTCAATGATACCATGAAAAATCTCCACAACTGGCCACACCTCCCACCTTTTGTAGGCCTCAGTGTGTAGCATTGCTGATGAAGCCAGCCTCACTTTCTCTTTCCTGCAACCTGGGTGGTCTAGACCCTCTGCAGTGCAGACACCATTTAACGTGTGGCCCAGGTAGGAGCCCACGGGGATGTCCTGCTCTTCTGCACACACAAGTGCAAACCTAAACTTTATCTTTGCAAATCAGTTGGCTAGCTCTGTTCACTAGAAACAAAATAACCCTCTTGAATTGTCCAGTTTGGAGTTGTCAGATCATGATGGACCCAGACACAAGATCAAGTCTCCACATCTGCATCTCAGCAACACTAGGTAAGAGGGGCACCTGAGTGCTCAGGTTGGCATACCTAATTATGTCACCTCTTCCTCCCTCAAACCCTTCTATGACTCCCCACTACTCATAGATAAAGATCAAAACCCTTAAGAAAGTACAAGGCCATACATGATATGACCTCCCTGAGAAAGATGCTCTTCAGATCCAGCTGCTCGTTTCTTAAAATTCTGTCATGCTCTTTCCAACCTCAAGGCCTTTGCATATGTTGCTCCTTTTTCCTAGCATGTTCTCCCCTCTCCCCTCCCATCCCTTTATCTAGGTAATTCCCACTCATTCATCCTTCAGAGTCCAACCTAGCTGTCACTTCCAAGGAAGACTTCCCGGACCTACCACACTAGGTCCCATCATATGCTCTCAAAGCCCTTGGTAACATTTGCCACAATTATAAATACTTTGAATTGTGTAATTGGTTGTTTTCTCTTCTTTCTGCTGGAATGTAAGCTTCATGAGGGTAGGGCCTATGAGTTTATCTTGTTCACCACCCAGCATAGTGCTTGGCACAAATTAGATAATCAACAAATATGTGCTGAATGAGTGAACGAATGGGGTCACCAGGTTGCCAGTGGAATCCCTCCCACCTTCTGGCTCACTCTGGATTGTGTGGATGCTGTTTTATGTTCTTACCCATTGAAGGGGAGAACCATGGTAGATCTATATGCAACTTCTGTGATTTTTGAGGCTTGGCTCTTGTGAGATGATCACTAATCTCCTCCTGTTTTATCTCCCCCAGGGAGTCTCTGCTAAGGTAGGGTCCATTTCCTACTATGCCCACTGCCTTCTTTCTCTCAATTCTTAGCCTTCTGATATTTGTGTGAAAAATATGACTTTCTCCAGGCAAAACCCAGAATGCTACCCAGTCCAGGGAAGATTGTTGGCTATTATCTCCTGAGTTATGGCTCCAGAGCTAGGCTTCTTAGTTTGGTCTACTCTGCCATAGACTCAATTTCAGGATGAGGTTGAGGAGCAGGTCATCTGGACCTTCCAAAACCACTGGGGTGGTTTTGGAAGAAGCTTTAATATCTCCTGGAGAAGTCAGCATCTGGTTTCTGCAAGTCCTCCAGGACGCTGCACCTTGAGACCTGGCTCAGGGGCAGATGAGAAGCCTGACTGTGAACTTTCCTTCCCCTAGAGAACTGGACTGTGGCTTGCTGGCTGAGCTCTGTGCATCTCTAGGCCATTCCAGTTGTTGGTAGTGGGCATGCTTCACCCTCAGCCACTCCCTCACCTACTTGTCCTTGGGCTCTCCTGTGCTGAGTCAGTAATCTCCCCCCCCCCCCCCCCCCGCCCACTGCTGTCTTGGCACTGCGTAGCCAAGCTAAGCCAAGTCTGGTTACAACGAGTCAGTTCATCTGGAAGCTCACATCCTGTACTTTTTTCCAATATGATGTTTAGCCAACTGGCACCCAACAGTGAGGAACAACTCTGGCAGCCAAGGCTGCTGAGGACTCATGACCCTACAAAAGCCACCAGCAAGGGCCATGTTGAGGGGAAGGCTGTGCTGTTGCCAGGCCTCACTTTCTATTCCATCTTGGTTCCTGTCTAGCAGCACATGGCTCTGGCTGGCAGTCAGCAATCCACTGCTGGTGCTTGCTGGTGGCTTGGCTCTTTTCCATCTAGCCAGGGCATTTGGACCTTTTTTCTATGGTCTGCTTTTGAGCTAGGGAAGCAAGCCAGTAGGTCTCCTTGGAAATTGCCTTCCTCGATGTTGTTTCTCATCCTAGTCCCCGGGAAAACATGTTTCTTTATTTTTTCCACATTGACATCTTCTCTTGCCCCTGGCTCAAATACAGAAACCTCAGGTAGTACCAATGCTGTGGGAAGGGGAAGGAATAAGAGGGCCTATATAGGAGATATGGGTGGCACAATAGGGTTATGTTTGGTCACCAGTGCTGGATGAAGCTTTGAATCAGCCGAGAAGGGAGGTAGTCATAGGCCTCTTTCTTGGATCCTGGATTTATTGGCTGTGGCTCTCATCTAGAACTTTCTGGCTCTTCTGTGAGCATCAGTGTTGACTTCTGTCATGGGCTGAATTGTGCCTTCTCCCCCCCACCCCGCCCCCACCCCAATTCATATGTTGAAGTATTAACCTCAGTACCTCAGAATATGACTGTATTCAGAGATAAAAATCTTAAAAAAGGCAATTAAGGTAAAATGAGGTCATATACATAGGTGCTAATCCAATCTGACTGGTGTTCTTATAAGAAGAGATGAGAGAAAAGACCAAGCGAAGACAAAGAGGAGAAGGCAGTCATCTGCAAGCTAAAGATAGAGGACCTCAGAAGACACTAACCTTACTGACACCTTGATCTTAGACATCCAGCCTCCAGAAGTGTGAGAAAATAAATTTCTGTTGTTTAAACCACCCAGTCTCTGGTACTTTGTTATGGCAGCCCTGGCAAATGAATATAACCTACTCGAGACATAGCAGAGATTATTTGCAGAAGGGCCAAGAGAGGAGTAGATTAGATGACCCCATTTTGACCAGCTTCTTCTTGGGCCCTCAAGATTCGTGGTATCCCTCTGGTTTCTCAAGTTCTTTCTTCTTCAGGCAGCCACCAACCTCATCTTGTTTTGGTTATTAGCCAAGTAACCAACATTATTGGTGGCTAATAAATAAAGCATTTCTCCTCTTATCTTATTTCCCCTTTATGAAAACCTTATGATATGAGCTGCAGAATCTCAGTGTTACCCAGCATGGCATGTCCAGACTTCCAGAAGCTCATATTCTGTGGGGAAGAAAGTCATGAAGATTATTTCACTGCAGCATGGTGGGCGCCATGATAGCAGTCAGCAGAGGGATATGGGACCACAAAGGAAGACAACCTGAGCCTGCCTGAGGAGGTCACAGAAGGCTTCTTGGAGGTGGTGGCAGAGCTGGAAGTCTGTTGTTTCTATGAAGGCAAGAACTTGGTCTTGCTCACCTTCCTTCCCCGTGGAATCTGATGCGGTGCTTTCACACAGTAAATGCTCATCTAGTTTGTTGGGTGAATGGTCCTCTTCAAGTCCTTTCCAGCTTTATGATTCTATGATTCTGTGACCTCAGAGGCCCACAGCAGTCAGATGGTGGAAGCATCTGACTAGCATATGGCAGATGAAGATGAACAGATACAGGGTTTTGTAGTATGCAAAGTCATTTATGAGCAATTAAACTGGAAGCAAGGGAGGAGAGCATAATGAGCTTCCCTTCTTAGTGTTTCTGAGAGAATCCTCAGGCATAACAACAGGAACCCAGCCAGTGCACCTGCCCCACGTGCATGATCAGAGGCGATGTCTCGCTGTCCACAAAGCAAAGGTTAGTCAAGTTCCTCACAGCTGTTTCCCGCAGAGAGGAAAGCCCCTAAGTTCCCAGGCAGAGTAAACTGACTGTGTGTTTATAAAATATACCCCACGGCCCAAGAACACAAAAATGCCTCCGATGCACAAACTGGCAGCTGGTGCATTAGGGATTCAAGATGCATGGGAGCAGGGAGGAGAGCGTGGGAGGGAGAATGATTGAATGCCAACTCAGCATGGCTCTCCTCTGGAGAACACCCAAAGGGATCTAAAACTAAAGTTCAAAAAATAACAAACATACAAGCCTTTTGAAAACAAACTGTGCCCAGACATCTTTTCAAGCCGAGTGGCCTACTCCCAGACAGTGCTATGAGGGAGTGAGTGCAGACCACCCAGCACCCAAAGAATTAGGGGAAGCTTATGCTCCCTGTCCGAGGGCTCCAAGAGCTTAGATTAAAAGCCTTTCTGCCTGGCTTCTGCAAGATGGAACCGGAAGAGACCCTTTGTGAGAGGAAAGGAGATGGAGGAGGGCAGTGCCCCTCCCTGTACAGATGGCAGGGTGCCTTCAGATGAGCTGTTTTGTTTCACGCTGAGCTGAGCTCACCTGGGTGATGACCTTGTGACAAGAATACCGAGCTGAGTCCAGATCAGCAAAGAGAGGACAGGAAGAGGAAGAGGAAGAGAAGCAGAAGCAGCCATGTGAAGCAGTGACTGGCAGAAACCTAGTCAGAATTGCTGGTTAATATCATTTTTAATCCTTCAGTCAGAGTTGATAAAACTTTCACAAGGGCAAGTCCTTGTTTAGACCCAGGGGCGTTAAGACAGAGGTGTTGGAGTCACCAAACTCTCTCCAAAATATGGGCCCATCCTCAGGCTGCACCGGGGACTGAGGCTCTCAAGGTTAAACTAGCATATGGCAAACTCTGTGTACACTGACATCCTCAAGAGTTTCCTGGGACTTGGTAAGTGCTGCGGGACCAGATTTCTCGAAAATCTACTCTGAGACAATTCACTGCAGGCCCAGTGAGGCTACTGATCTGGGGGAAAACAATGATAATAGTAATAAGAATAATGAGGATGACTATTATTTCTTGAGCATTCGATCTGCTCAGGCGCTCTGCTAGGCATACACAGTATCTCATTTAGTCCTATCAAGGATCATTATTATCCCCTTTCTACATACGAATAATGAGGTTCAGAGAAGTCAAATGGCTTTCTCAAGTTCACAAAGTCTGTGATGGAGCTAGAATATGAAGCCAGGCGTTCTGACCCAAAAGCCCATGCTCTTAATGGTCACACTGTCCTGCCCTGGGCATATACCTTCTGTACCTTCTGGGGGTTTCAGGCTATCTGGGAAGAGGCATGGATATTAAACTAGAACCAAGGCATGCTCTGGATCTACCTGAAGTACCCCAAATTATTCCATTCCATTGATGTGACTAAAGGCTTCTCAAATCTGTTCTTCTAACCTGACCTCAGGAAGCCAGAGTCCCCTGAGGTCTGGAGTGTGTGTGTATGGGGACGC
Organism: Tapirus indicus; assembly: GCA_031878705.1. NCBI lineage: Eukaryota > Metazoa > Chordata > Mammalia > Perissodactyla > Tapiridae > Tapirus > Tapirus indicus. Next base: position 59,954,385 of record CM062924.1, on the reverse strand, counting down.
CAAGTGAGAGGCACACCTTACCTAGGATTAAATGTGATAATACAACTAAGAAGAGGTCAGAGAGAGAGACTCAGGTGTTTATATCCAAGGGCTGGGAAAGGGACCAAAGAAGGCCATATAGACTCAGTCTATACAACCCCATTTCCCTGACGAGGCTATCCCCTCAGTAACACCCCAGCTTTCCCTTCCCCACACCCTCCAAGCTCTTCTCCTTTAACAGCTAGACATCCTAGGTTGCCAGGAATGAAAAATAAGCTGAAACATACCAACAAAGGAGCTGCCATATTCCATTGTATTTGTGACCTCCGGGCCTCTGACTCCTCTATATGCCCCCCCATCCCACTGCAAACCCCAGGACTGGGATCAGGTGGTCTTCCATTCTGGAGGCCAGATTCTCTCACTTGTTTAATGTGGATGTGTCTTGGGAGGCTGTTGGGCTGGCCATTTGGAGAGGGCATTCCTACGCCATACCCGTCTCCTCATCTCCTTTTACACACCAGGGGTTACATAAGGAATCCCAGTCTCTCTGTCGCTTTTTCTCCTCAGCCTGACTTCTGGGGCCAAAGGTCAGGAGGACATGACTCTTTCTAAATTAAAGGAGAAATCTCTAATTCTTTTACCCTCTATCCTTTCAAGCCCTCTACACAGAGCTATCTGTATCCTCACTCTCTCTGACTTCTCAATAAATATCAGCATCAAAGTGATTGGTATTACCAACTGCCAGCTTATAAAATAAGGAAGTCTAAAGAGGAAAGAAGGAGAAGGCTTGGAGGAAGAAGGAGTGATCAAAGTTTTATTTCCCTCTTTGTGGGCTGGCAGAACACACTGGGAATCAGCAAACCAGTCACAGGGGATTACTGAGTGGGGCTAATTCTGCACTCTGCGCTGGGCGAGGCAGGTGGTTACCTCTGTTTCAGTCTGGGTTCCAGAGGAATTCGTCCATATCTTAGGGCACCTTGCACCTAGAATCCCATTTTGGAGCCAGCTAGCAAGCAGGGTTCGTGTGCACAGCCATTTATTTTCTTTTTAGCTATTTCTCTCTCTCTCAAAGGATGCACGACTTTGTGTTCTCCGGTCTTTCCAGAGCAGTCTGCTCCCCTCTCCCCAGAACCCTCAAAGACTCCCACAGTTAGTTGTCTTCTTAAATATTCGTGTCCCCCCACCCTCTAGGGCCAGGAAGATGGCAGCATCTCCAGCAACCTCAGGCTCCCTCGGTGAGGTACTGGGTTGGCAGCATATGCAAATCAGTTTTGCCTGAAGATCTTCTGAGAAGAAAGGGAAGCTCAGAGGCATTGATCTTGCCCTGTGTTCTGGTAAGCTGCATTTTTCTGTGCTGCTGCTTTCAAGTGACCCGGATCTCATTATAGATATTGAAATGGGGCTTGATTCTGAGGAGGCACCTGAGAAATGGGAACCTGCCTTTGAGGGTCGGTGGGAGAGAACTTATCATAAGAACCAGATCTCATCTCCTCAGGAAGGGGCAGGAAGACAACACAGCAAAACAGCAGCCCGGACGAGAACACCACCTAGTGCCTTCACACCACACACCCACGTGTGGTGAAGTTGCCGTTTCCCATGAAGATGAAAGTGGAGGGTTAGGCATGGCAGGGATTCCCTGAGCCCCGGAAGAGGAGGGTCAACTGGGCAAGGAAGGGACCGTCAGGCCAGCCCATGGGGATGGACCCACTTAGCAATCAGGACTCACCACCTCTACCCCAACTGCTCTCCCTGGATGTCACCTGGGTGACAGCGGGCTGCTCTGGCTGTCTAGAAGAGGTAATCTATCACCAAAAACTTATTGAATACACACTATCTATCTTCCTTGTGCTCTGGGGAATCCAATCAAATGCAAGACAGTCCTGGTCCATGTGGAACTTAATAAAAATCAAGTGGGGAGACCAACCACAAATATGGAAAAAGTTAAATAACACAACTCACACGCCCATAAATCACACACAAGAGCGGTTACAAGTGGTACATGACTAATTGGCAAACGAAAGACACATTCACTCTCGGTTTGCTCCCACACTGACATTTCAGTGAACGACCGGAACTAAAGGATAACACAGCACAGCAGCTAGCTGAGCTGGGGGAGGCAAAAGGAGGGGGTGTGCAGAGTAGGGCAGCATGTCGTGGCTGGAGCTACCTCGACTTGTCCCCTGTTACAGTGCTGGGAGAACTTGTTTTCTGAAATGGATTAGGGCCAACTTTGCCATGCTTTCAGGAGGCCGTGGTTGTATTCCTACATCAATCACACCTGCTCACATCGGCCCTCTTTCTTTCCTTCCCTCCTGCGGGAGAGTTCCTCTGTTGTTCACTGTAACACCCTTTGATACACACCAGCAGCAGCTTCTCTGTTATTGCCTTGGCCAGGTCACTCTTTTCTCAGGCCCTTAGAATGGACTTCCATCGAGTTTTCAATAGAAATGCATTAAATTTGAAGCAAATAGGTTTGGGAACAAATCCTAGCTCTGCCACTCATCAGGTGTGTGACCGTGAGTGTGGGCCTCAATTTCCTCATCTGTGAAGTGGATACAAAGAAAATATCTTTATTATATAATGATTATGAGGATCAAAAGGGATCATGAATGTGAAGTGCCTGGTGTGTGCCCAGAGTCTATTGCTGTGTGGAAATTCACCAAAGTCTATGCTGAAACAGTACTTCTCGAACCTGCGTGTGCCTGCAAATCACCCAAGGATCCTGTTAAAAATGCAGATTCTGATTCAGTAGAACTGGATGGGGCCTGAAATTCTATATTTCTGGCAAGTTTCCAGATGATGCAGATGCTGCTGGTCCAAGCACTGCACTTTGAATAGCAAGACATTAAAGGACTTGATGATCAGAATTCTGCATTTCCAGGATTTTCTCGGGTGCCGACCCCACTGTGTGTCTACTGCTTATGCTGACTCTTGCCTTCTCTGTGTTTGAAATCTCCTGCCTCATCCTTTTAGTCTCTGTTTTGCCCCACCCTCATTGCTGATCTTTTTGGCACCTCAGTCTGCTTTCCCCTCTGGCCTCTGACTCTACACTTCTCTCTGTTTGACTCTGCTCTCTAGAGTGGCATTGCTCACACTGACTTCTCCTCTAATGTTTCTCGCTTAGTCTCATAAGGCTCTCTTACAATGTACCAGAGGTCATGTTTGGCTAAAACCCATCCCATTTTCCTTTTCCCCCCGGGACTTCTAGGAAGCTTATAGTTAAGTTTGTGGTGAGTTTTAGCAGTGGTCTCTCTACAAGTTTTCTGATAAAGTTAGTTTCTTCTTATGTGCCTTTCTTCTCTTCTTTTATGACTTTGTTCTTAAAGAATTTGTTTTTTTTTTTTTTTTTTTGGTGAGGAAGACCAGCCCTGAGCTAACATCCATTGCTAATCCTCCCCTTTTTGCTGAGGAAGACTGGCCCTGGGCTAACATCGTGCCCATCTTCCTCTACATTATGTGGGACGCCACCACGGCATGGCTGACATGCAGTACGTCGGCGGGCGCCCGGGATCGAACCGGCGAACCCCGGGCTGCCAAGCGCGGTGTTTTTTGTTTTATTGTGTATGTTGCCATTTGCTAGCTGTGTAACCTCGGACGAGTCACTTAACCTCCCTGGGATTCAGTGTTCTCTCCTATAAAGTAGGGATAAAAATGGTACCTATCGCATAAGATTGTTGGGAGGATTAAATGAGTTAATACTTGTAAAGTTCTTCGAACAGTGCTTGGTACGTGGTGAACACCACATGAGTGTTATTTATTGTTGTTATTTTATAAAATACCTCAAATTCTTTTGAAAAGTCAGATGGGTATGATCGTCATCATCATCGTCATCAAAAAAACCATGTTAACATTAAAGTGGTATACAATATACCATGAAATTGTCATATTATACTGGAATACTTGAGTTATGGGACATGTTTAAGCTAGAAAGAAATAAATTTAGAACAAATTAAGTCAAATACAGTGAATAGTAAACTTTAGAGTACGTGTTTCTGATATTCTAAAATCAGGTTGTTTATGATATTCTGAAATCAAGATGGGTTGAAATGAAATGGAATTTGTCCTTCCCCACTTGGTGCCTTTAAACCAGAGCAGTCCACTGATGGAACCACATAACCCCCACATTGTCAAGTGGGCTTTAAGCATCGCAGTCACTACTGAAGCAGTTTTCTTGAACCCGCTCACATCTCTTTTGCCCTTGTTCTAGCTTTCTGATCCATTCTAGCTCCCAGCTCTTGGACCTCGCTTCTCACAGCTGGCCCAACTCATTTATTAACCCTAATGACTAGATTCAGCTAAACTGATTTGACTCTGTTATCTCCTCTGGTTTATCACATTTCTGCCTGCTTCAGGAATTCCACTGGATTCCACTTTAGCTCCTAGGACTTTACTAAATGGCTTTGTGGGTTTCTCTCCATGCTTGTTCCATACCCTCATGATTCCCTCATTCATTCATTCATTCAATGAAATTTATTTTATGTTCTGTGCCACTGATCCAAGTGCTAGGGAATACAGAAGTAACAAAACAGACCCAGTTCTGGCCCTCATGGAGTTTACAATTCAGTTGGGGGAGACAGACAATAAACAAATTAGTGCATGCCCTATACTCTACATTCTTGGTTCTCAAAGTGTAGTTCATGGGCCAGCAGCATGTTAAGTTGGGAAATGCTTACTAGAAAATCAAGTAGATATATCAGGGAGACAGTTGCTTATAAGAGTTAAGGTTTACAGGAGACATTTAAAGTGTGATGGACTTTAATGATCAACTATTCCAACCACCTCATTTCACAGATGAACAAAATGAGTCTGTATGAGGTGAAAAGGCCATGACCAAGGGCACATAATGTAGTTGGTTGGAGAGCTTATTTTTGGTCTTTTCTACTCATTACACACCATTTTTTCTTGTGTGGATTCTAGGTCAATGAATTATTAAGTCAACTTTATTTAGGGGAATTCTCAAACGTTATGGCATTGTGGAAATGTAGGAAAATCATCTCTGATATTTCCTGTCAAAGCCTCATTTCTGGATTAGAGGGCTCTTGGGTTGGCTCCCATGTGGCAATTCTTGACTCTCTATTTATAAATCTGCCCTAAACAAGGAACACTTAGGGGTGAGGGAGAGTGATGATGCAAGTTCACTGATAGAGGGCTCTGTGCAAACTGGGATTAAGAACGGGTTTCAGAAAGACTCATGGATTCATTTGCAAACAAGGAAATTGAGGCTGAGAGAAGTTAAGTGACTAATTCAAGATCCCACTGCAGGTTAGCAGCAGACCTGAGATCAGAGCTGTGTCTCCTGATTCACAGAGCAAAATTTAAGATTTGGAGCTGAAAAATCTATGTTCGACTCTCATCATTTCCATTAGCCAAGTCCCTTAACTTCTTTAGGCCTCCATTTCTGCAGACGTGTGACACTGTGCAAGTCACTTATCCCCTGTATATCTCAGTTTCTTCATTTGTAAGATGGCGTTGATCAAATGAAATAATTTCCATACAGCTGTGTTACAAAACTGCTTTTTTCCTACCATAACTCACAGCATTTCTTATGCCAAAACCATCCAAAAGAGAGGGAATAATCAGAATTCAAACTGCGTCCTGCATTAGGAAGAGGACGGTGACGGGGAGAATTGCTCGGAGAATTGCACCTCGCTATCTAGTCAACTCCTTTTCCAGTTCCCCTCATCTCCTAAAGGGGTGATTTTTAAACCTTTCTCTCTTCCACCACCTCTTCCATCACTCTCAGAGAAAATATTGGCTGTCGAGTGGGAATTTCTTCAACTTCCTGTAACTACAATTATCTGCATGAACCCCTCTCTCCATCTTTTCCTCCTTCTGAAGTGGCATCATCCTGCTGCTTCCCTTTGTTAACTGGAATTCCCACTTACTCTTCACAACTCGACTCAGAGGTCACTGCGCCCGCTCTTACCCACCCTCCCTTGGCTGATTCGGTGCCCTGCTCTGTTCTCCCATGGCACCCGGTCTCTCCTCTATCAAGCATGAATCCCATTGTCTTCCATATTTGTTTACTCAAAAGCCTCCCTCACTAGAATATAAGGATTCTATTTATCTCTTTATCTACCTAGTGCTTGGCACATAGGATGTTCTCAATAAATGTTTTCTGATAAATGAATGCATGCATGATTCTTACTTGGGTTGCCCTGAATATGATTTTAATAGCTTCTGTTTTATCATCTCTCGTGGGCCTGAATTTCCCACGAGAGGAGTCTCCAGGTTGTCCAGGCTCTCTTTGCACCTCCCAGCCTCAGGCAGAAATGAATGCAAGCAGAGCTGCTCTGTTTTGACTGTGCCCCAGCTGTGCACCTATCCCCTGTTTGTCTGAAATCCTCTCTTGGATGCTGGAGGTGAGGATGTCAAGAACAGCTCTGGAGGAGGCAGGCCTGGCCTGGTTAATCACTAGAAGCTCCTGGTTCCAGGAGTGAGCCTGCTTCTTCACTCACTCCTACTGGGAAACTTCCCTGAGGCTCTATCGCAGCCTCTGCCCTCAAAGAGTCTTTCCCCAGGGCAGTGAGTCAGGCTCACGGGACTCTGAGTAGGTCATGGTAATTGGTATCTCACCAACCAAGAGACAAGAGGACGTGGGAGAGTGTAGGAGAGAGTGGCGAGAAGAAGGGGATGGCTTCCTGCCTCCTACTGCCCCATCAACCAAGTGTGGTTTCCAGCTCCAGTGACTCTGCACGACCGTTTCCACTTGTCCTCTGAGACTCCCATCTGGTCTACAACAAGAACTTGGAGGCCTAGGATGGGGAAGGCTAAGTATTATATGAGCCTGGTGCCACTGTAGGTGAGACTGTGCAGTGTGGAGGGGGCTTTAGCATTCTTCCACTTGCCCTGACAGAGTCCCTTCACCCCAGTGCTGTTCCCTGGCCATAGAGGCCTGCATGCCCCGCCCCGTCCTAATTCCCACACACTACACATTTCCTGCCCTTCTGATCTGCATCAAAAGTCACATGTCCTGAGGAATAAGAACTCCTACTCTGGAGGCAGTCTACCCCGGGTACATATCTTGGCCCCATCATGGACTGTTGTGCAAGTTACTTACCCTCTCTGAGGATAAGTTTTCTCATCCAAAATCTGACAGATATTATCCACTCGTGGGGTTTTGTGAGGATTATATTAGATAATGCTTATGAAGGGTTTAGCATATTTTGAGTCCTCAACAAATAGTGACTATTATGCTGTTTAAAAACTACATCTTCTCTGACCCACCTTACCAGAAATAATCACTCCTTCCTTGGTGTTATTACAGAACATTGTAATAATAATATAGTTATTTTAATGAGTATATATAATAATATGTTTTATATAGGCTATATGCTGTATAGTATATGTATATAATATACTTATATGGTATAACTATATATAGTATATATACTGTATACTATATGTAGTATATACTGTGTATGTACTATATTTTTAATAGTATTTAAAATATATAACACGATATGATAATAATAATAGTAATAATGAAAATTATCTTTTATTAAATGCTTATCATGAACAGACATTGTTCTCTGAGCTTTAGATGTATTAATTTACTGAATCCTGAAAAGGTAGGTATAATTGTTGTCCAAATTTTATAGATGAGAAACTGAGGCTCAGAAAAGAAGCAACTTGCCTAAGGATATGAAGTTAATAAGAGGAAGAGCAGGATTTGAAACAAGGCAGGCCAGCTCGGGTTTAGAGTGTGCTGTACACGGGTTTTTCACCCATCCTGGGGCTGTGGGTCTCATGGCATTGCCTGTAACCTCCCCAGCACCTTGCTCCTGGTCGGCAGTGGTTTTGAATGCCTGCACAAAGCAGATGCCATCAGCAAACATGCCATCAATAGCTAATAGCTCGGGGAGGGAGGATGCTACCTTCCTGGTGCCCAGGTGCCCGTAGCCCAGTGCCCAGTGCCCAAAGGTCTGGCCTTCTGCTCATTTCTGGCCCAACTAATTAGTCTATATCTGAGCCTGACAGCAGATAGCAGATTTTTTTCCCCTGGGGAAAGGCACTTAGAGTATAGCACAAGGCATACTATAATGGGACAAAATGACCACCTAGCTAATTAGAATAAGAAAAATACAGGTTCATTTTGCAGTTAGGGACTGTGTTTGAGGAGTGAGCAGAGGTGAGATGTTGGGCATGAGGATGGACTTCATCACGTAATGGTCAGTGCATAAAGAGAGACGGTCCTCAGTGTCAGCCCATTTGGGCCAGCAGGGCCCAGCTGAGCCATCTGCCCCTGCCCCACACCAGGCGCGGCAGGACCTTACTGTCATCTGAAGATCACTATCAGCACCGTCACCAAAAGACAAGAATGGTGCAGTGAAATGAATATGGGATGGTGAACGAGTCACTTAAGTCTTCTGATCTTAATTTTTCTCTTATCTAAAGTGAGGATAATAATAAAATCTGTCTCATGAGTTTTTTTGGAGAAAGTGAAACATATATTGTGAAGAATGGTAAAGATACCTCATATCTGCAGAATGCTTTAGTAGTAATAATACATGTAAATAAAAATAATAGCAATAATAACATCTCACCTATGTACAGCACTTGCTATGTGTCAGGAAATTTTCTAAATGCTTTATATATATTTAATCCTCACAACAGTCTTATGAGATAAATAGTATTATTATATCCATTTTACAGATGAAAAACTGAGGCACAGAGAGGTTAAGTAAATTGTCCAAAGTCACACAGCTAGTAAGTAGAACAGCTGGCATTCAAACACAGGCAATCTGGCTTCAAGTCTGTGCTCCTAACTGCCATGTGGTTAAGATGAATGTGAGCACGTGCATTTATAAAATGCCTACATCCATCATCTCAGGTAATCCTTCCTGCTCCCTGAACAGGGGAACTCTTTGGTGAGGGGAACTTGGGCCATTCATCATAGTGAGCTGAATCTATCTCTTGGAAAAGTGTCTTGAGTCTTCCCAAGATCCCAAACCTTAAGAAAGCTTGTCTGATGCTTGCAGAAAAATATCAAGGCAGTCATCGTTGTTCTTACAGGGACGCCAGATAATCTCTCTAAGATCTCTGGGTTCTCACTGTTCTGACATCTCGGGGTCCATCAGAGCCCCCAGGAGCTGACCCTGACTGCAGTGGTGGTGCCTCAATAAATCAGACCACAAATATTCATTAGGCACCTACACCGTGCCCAGCACAGTGCAGGAGCGTGGGGGCGTGATGTATAAAAGAATCAGGATTATGGTCTCCATCCACAAGCAGTTAGTAGTCTATTTGGAAAGATCAAACATGTTGAAACAATAGATTAAGATAACAAGATAATACTATTCAGTAAAAATGTGATGACACATGAAGTCGAGTATTGACAATGACACTGTGGGAGATGAATGGAACATGTCACCAATTGTGTTCCATTCGTCTCCTGGTCTTTTTCTCAAAGTTCTAAGTTTTCTTAGGGACACTGTACCCAGCATGGGTGACCTGCCTTCCCATCCCAGGGAAGAAAAGAAAATTCCATGTAAAAGAACATTATTCACCCAGCAGCTCCTGCCGTGTTCACCAAGACCTGTCTTTGTCCTTTCCTATGTATTTCTTCATCAGAGGTGGTAGAGAAGTCAATTTGAGGTCTGTTACCCCTGAGTAATAATAGTGATGTGATCAGATGCGATTTGAGGCCAGAGGATTAATTCAGAAGATGTCTTGCCTTCTACTCCTTTCATGGTGTGCTCTTACCTCACCGGGGACCTTGAAATTGCTTCCTAACCCTGGAAGCTTAGTGTGCTTCAGCTAGGGCACCATCTTAAGTCTTTGGTGGGCTTCAGTCCTTCTCTCCTAGCTTGATGACTTTGGGCAAATTGTTTAATCTCTTTCAGCTTTGGTTTTTCTCATCTCTAAAATGGACATATAAGAGTGAATGTGAGGACTGAAATAGTTAATATAGAGTGCTTATCATAGTGACTGGTACATATTACATTTTTCTAAAATGGTATTTTTCTGTTATTATTAGCTCTACTACCAATACCCTCACATCACTATCACCACCATCATCACTGTCATCATCACCACCATCATCACTGTCATCATTACCATCATCATTAGCAATATCATTACTATCATCGTCACCACCACCATCATCATCTAACCAGTACATCACATGTCCCATTTTCTTAGGACATTTTTAAGTGATTGGCTGGCTAATCTGATAAATTGCAAGCTCTCCCAGGGTGACACTTAATTTGTCACCCCACTCAGAAAATATCTTTATTCAAGTTTTCAGAGACAAGGGAGTGACTTGCTGAGAATTAATGCTGACAATTTAGTCCCTGTGGTGGGAGAGAAAGGAAGTTAGTTTTGGTTGGATGGACTCTTGGATTCTTCTCAAATCACCTCTTCTGCAGCTTTTAGGTCTGTCCCAGAGATAAATGCTTTCACTGAGTTCTCTCCATTTTCCCATGACAAGTCAAGGAGTTCTCAGCCCACTGAAATCATTTCCCTTTTCCCCATTAACAATAGTATCATGGCGAAGAGAAGATGCTTCATTTCAATTTTGGTCCCTAATAATGGGAGTGCCTGGAGGAGAACAACAGAAATGTTTGAGGTGGTGATTCTGAGGCATACAATCCACAGAGTTAATTATCTCTGGTTTTCCAGACAGATTTCTGTGTACACAATCATGTTTCATCTTTGTAACCTGCGGCTGTACTTTGAGGATTTCTGGAGTAGAGAAATTACCCATGCTGGGTCCACAGTCATGCCCAGCTAAGAGCTTATAGCAAGATGGACATAAATACCACCTGGGGACCCCACAAGAGAAGCCCTTCTCCAGAGAGATTTTCATTTGCTAATTCAGAAGGGTAAAGGGAAAACTGGACAGCCACATGCAAAAAAATGAAAGTAGACCATTATCTTACAGCATGCACAAAAATTAACTCAAAATGGATTAAAGTCTTGAATGTAAGACCTGAAACCATAAAACTTCTAGAAGAAAACATAGGTAGTACGCTCTTTGACATCAGTCTTAGCAACATATTTTCAAGTACCATGTCTGACCAGGCAAGGGAAACATAGAAAAAGTAAATAAATTGGACAACATCAAACTAAAAAGCTTCTGCACAGCGAAGGCAACCATCAACAAGACGAAAAGACTACCTAACAATTGGGAGAAGATATTTGTAAACCATATACCTGATAAGGGGTTAATCTCCAAAATATGTAAAGAACGCATACGTCTCAACAACAAAAAAACTAACAATCCAATTAACAAATGGGCAAAAGGCCTGAACAGACATTTCTTCAAAGAAGATATACAGATGGCCAACAGGCACATGAAAAGATGTTCAACAGCATTAACTATCAGGGAAATGCAAATCAAAACAACAATGAGATATCACTTCACGCCCATCAGAATGGCTATAATTAACAAGACAGGAAACAAGTGTTGGAGAGGACGTGGAGAGAAGGGAACTCTCATACACTGCTGGTGGGAATGCAAACTGGTGCAGCCAATATGGAAAACAGTATGGAGATTCCTCAAAAAATTAAGAATAGAACTACCATGCAATCCAGCTATTCCACGGCTGGGTATTTATTTAAAGAACACGAAAACACCAATGCATAAAGATACATGCACCCCTATGTTCATTGCAGTATTGTTCACAATAGCCAAGACTTGGGAGCAACCTAGGTGCCCATCAAGGGACGAATGGATAAAGAAGATGAGGTATATACACGATAGAATACTACTCAGCCATAAGAGACTATGAAATCCAGCCATTTGTGACAACATGGATGGAACTTGAGGGTATTATACTAAGTGAAATAAGTCAGGGGGAGAAAGTCAAATACCATATAATCTCACTCATAAATAGAAGATAAAAGCAACGACAATCAGATACAGACAGAGATTGGATTGGTGGTTACCAGAGGGGAAGGGGAGAGGGAGGAGGGCAAAAGGGACGATTAGGCACATGTGTGTGGTGATGGATTGTAATTAGTCTTTGGGTGGTGAACATGATGTAATCTATAGAGAAATTGATATATAATGATGTACACTTGAAACTTATATAATGTTATAAACCAATGTTACCACAATAAAAAGAAATAAAGAAAAAAAAGAAAAAGAAGGGTCAAGGGACACATCTGAAATTTTTGCTTGGGGGCTCTCCTGTAAAGCTCCACTCTGCAAAGGGATGTTCAGTTCCGGTGAATTTCTTCTCCAAATCAACACAAATTGCAACGTGGAAACGAGTGTGTGGAGACATTTCTGATGTGGTATTTCTTTCTTTGCCTTTGGATAAAAACACAGTCAGACCTTTGTGCACAATGTGGATTCTGAAAGGCTGTGGAAGGCAGAGTGGGAGGATCTCTAAGGCACCTCAGAGAAACATTTAGCACAAACACAGCACATGCCAAGTTGCCTCAAGGCTGGGAGACGAGGCAACCCCACTCTTCCTGCACACTCACCTGAAAGGAACCGGAAGGCAGCCCCTTGGCTGGTACATGAGGCTTGATCCGTTCATCCACTGAACAAATATTCATTGAGTGTCAGCTAATGCCAAACTCATCCTAGGTGCTGAGGATACAGCAGTGAACAAAAATAGGCAAAAATCCCTACTGACATAAATTGACTTTTCCTCAGATTAGTTTAATATTGTTATTGTGCTTTCTCTGCTTGTATAAATGTGTGTGTGTTTTTATATACATATTCTTAGATGTTATATATAAATCTTAGGTTTCTCAGATTTATATACAAATAATACACAATAAAAATATATTTGTATATAAACAAAAAATTTAAGTGTATCCTCTTAGATTGTATGTTTCAAGAATTCAGGAGTTGAGTTTATCTAATTATCTGTGTACAAAGCCCAGAATAGCATCATTCATTCATTCATTCATTCACTCAACACATCCTTTCTGAGTGCCTACTCTAAGTTAGATGATGGGGATACAGTGATGAACAAGACAGAAAATCTCTCATATAGATTATAGCGTAATTTAGTGAATATGGAGACAAAGATGCCATGGATATGGAGACAGTGATGCCATGTTTTTTTGTCATTTAATTCAGGTTTAATGACTTACCAATTTTAAATCTTACATTTGAAAAGATATATCTTACATCCAAAGAGTAATGCCATGTTCATTGCTAGTTGACACATTTTCAGCATTAATGACTTTGCCCACCCCATGCACAGTCTTTTTTTATTTTGAAATAATTTTAGCTTTACAGAAGAGTTGCAAAAATAAAGTACAGAGAATTCCTGGGTACCCTTCATCAGCTTCCCCTAACGTTAAGATCTTACATAACTATGGTACATTTATGAAAACTAAGAAATTAACATTGGTAAAACACTATTAACTAGATTACAGACTTTATTTAGATTTCACCACTTTTTTCCATTAATGTCTTTTTTCTGTTCCAGGATCAAATCCAGGACACTTTGTTGCATTTAGTCATCATGTCTCAGTCTCCTTTGATCTGTGACAGTTTCTCAGTCTTTCCTTGTTTTTATGACTTGGACAGTTTTGAAGAGTACAGGTCAGGTATTTTGTAGAATGTCCCTGTAGGCTATTTGATGGTGTTTTCTCACGATTAGACTGGAGTTATGGATTTTGAGGGAAGAATGTCACAGAGGTGAAGTGTCCTTCTCATAACATCATGTCAGGGCTGCACAACATCAAGATGACTTCTCACTGCTCATGGTGACATTGGTCTCTTGGTTAAGGTGGTTTCTGCAGGTTTCTCCACTGTGGTTATTTTTCCCCTTCATATACTTTGTATGTTAGAAGGTAGTCCCTAAGTCCGCACTCAAGGGAAGGGGGGATTCAACACTACCTCCTGGAGGAAGGCTTCCTTTCTTCTTGAGTTTTCCTCACTTATGAGTCCTGTCTTTGGGACTAAGGGCTTTAGGGATCATGGTATTATTTCCCCTTTAAGTGCTGTTAAAGTTATATTATGTTAAAGTTCATAAATCTAACCTGTTTGTACAGCACTTTGTTTAGAAAATCCTTCATCATTTAACATAAATTTTTATCAGAGAGAAAGAGGGAGTGTTTTCATTGAAGAGTCCTCAAGTTCTTGTCACTTGTAAATTAACTCCAGTATTACTAGATGAAATACCTTTTCTTCAGTTTAATGCAGTTTTAGCAACTGCTTATTGTATTTTAAAGTGAATGACTCAATAACAATTCAATTCGCATAACTGGAATCATAGAACATTGGGCCTGGGTAAGATCTAAGAGTCATTTGGCCCAGCCTCCTCAGTTTACAGATGAGGAAATTGAGGCCCAGAGAGGAAGCACCACTTTTTTCAAGGTTGCTCAGCCAGTCAGAGGAAGCCTAGGCCTCCTGCTTCTCAGGGCTCTTTTCCTGTAAATTCCTCTGTCTTACCTCCCCAGCCGCTGAGAGAATCTGGACCATCTCCCCTCTATCCCATCCCAGCTCTTTCCACAGTGCAGGGCCTTCCATTCCTTCCTGCAGATCAGGAATAAGGCCTGTATTCAGGACATCCTTAGGACAACATAGGATTAAGGGAAATGCATTTTCCAAACACCCTCGTGGCCCGCTCCCACACAGCTCACATCTGCTGCTCTGGGAAGGAGAGGACCTCGTATCCTGCAGCCACTGCCCCGCATCCCCAGTCCTACCAGCCTCAGCTGAGGGCTGGAAGCCTCACTCCCAGTTTAGTGAGGCTCTGCCCCTTGTTGGAGATGCTGTAGTTTGAAAGTGGAAACTCGCTATTAAATTTGGAGTTTATTCTTAAAGGCTGCGGTTCCAAGAACAATGAGAGCAATTTCCTTAGAGGACTGAGCTGGTTTAAAGCCACAAAAGCACTAAGCTAAGAGGTCTTACCTTCTCAAGAGGCAGTGAGAACTCAAAGCTTGCATTTGGAAGAAGAAACTAGAAAAACATTATCCCTTTCCACCCCACTTCAACGGGGGTGAAAGGCAATGACATAAATATCTGACTGAATATGCTCAGCTAAAGAGATATGTAATTTCACCTAGTACAGGAATAAAGCTTAACGTTCCACTCAACTCCTATGCACAAGGGGAGAAGCAGTGATCAAGTCCATATGGAAGTGCTATCCAGTATCCCCCTGGAAAATGAAGTGCACAAGAGGTTGGGGCAGGGCTGTCGGTGAGCCTGAGAAGCAGAGCCAAAGGTAATGAGAGTGTCCAAGGAAGTGGCTGCAATTGTAGCCTCAAGGGCTCCTCCTGCAAAGGGCTTTCACAGGCTGGACAGCCCTCTTGGTGACGTGAGTGAAGATGGTTTTTGGCTGCCTCAGTTTCTCTCCCCTTGGTATGCCTCATCTACATGTCCCCCCTTGGTCTAGGGTCTTCAGTACCGACTCCCTTTCCCTTAAAATCTGTTAGGAAAGCTCAGGTGCTCTTTCATACTAGCAAGTAAATCACTGATTCCACTTTAAAGTGTTAGCCCTTTAGAAGGACTGTTGCTTTTAAACAGGGATGAACACTTACACGTATTCTCAGCCTTGGCCATGTGTCAGCATCACTGGTGGTACACTGATAAATATGGAAGCCCGGGCCCCACTCAAATTCTGTAACATTAAAAAGCTCTGCAGGTGATTCTCATGTACAAGCAGAGCTGAAAACCATTCCTTGTTTAAGTGAGAGGTTCTCAGTGTGTGGTCCCTGGACCAGCAGCATCAGCATTGCCTGGGAACTTAGGAATGCAAATTTTGGGGCCTGAGTCAGACCTTCTGAATCAGAAACTCTTGGGGGGGGGGCAGCAATCTGTGTTTTATTAAGTCTCCAGGTGATTCTGATGCATGCTAAAGTTTGACAACCCTGGCTTTAAGCAAAAGGACCAAGATCTAACCGATACATTTCAGTCAGGAGTGGGGAAAATGTGGACGGAGGGCAGGGGTGCCCTCTGAAACCACACTCCATAAATGGTTGGCTAGTCTATGTACACATAAGGCCAGCTCTGGTTACTTGTTGATCCACTGAAGCTGTCTCAGATTCCCAGACCATCAGCTTGTTAGAATATTTTCTTCCAAGAGGGAGGACAGCTTTACTTAAAGTGGCAAAAACATACTGGGGAGTAGTATCAATTGCTGGCGGTTATGTTGGTGGTCACAACTACCCCCCTTTCTTCCTTTCATGGCTCACAAGCCACAGACCACAAGTGAGGCTAGTGGACAGAGCAGAGGCAGAGAATAAGATTGTAGTAGGGGAAGTAAATGATTGATTTGTTAAACTAAATTGGACTGAATTAGAGGCCATGGAACTCTTCTGCACAGTAAATATTTCCTTAATTGTAAACTTTATCCCCAAAACAGTGATCCCAAAGCACTCACCTGGAGGGTAATGTCTTCATGGCCTGAGGTATTGTACATGGGAAAGATGTTCCGAACATTTGGCTGAGATGTGGGAACATTTCAATTCTATTCAACCGGCACTATTCTGAGTACTAGGGATATATCAATGAATAAGAGGGACACTGTCCCTAACCTTAGGCACGTGGGGCTGACTGAAGAGAAGGCATAGGAAAGATGCTGTGTGAACATCTGGCAGTTTCTCTGATCTTAGTTCTGGGGCTCAGTTAAGTCCTCTCAGGAAACGTGAAGTTTAATCTGAAAATGGAAGATTAAACTTGAATCAGCCAGGTGAAGTGATGCAGAGGAGGGAAGAAAAGAGTGGGGAGAAGAATGTGTTAGAGAGAGGAAGAGCTTGGGTGAGGCCTAGAGTGGAGAGAGAGCCTGGTAGGGAAGTTTTAAGTACTGCAAGCTGAATATGCAGGATCCTAGAGAGTGCAGGGGCACGTGATAGAAGGTGAGGTTAGAAAGGCAGCAAGTCCAGATCCCCGAGGGCCTAGGAAGTTAGATGAAGGATTTGGACCAGTGCCTAAGGGCAATTGGAAGCCGATGAGGGGTTTAAAGCAGTGGGAGAAGATGACAGATTTGCATGAAAAATAAATCTTTTGGCTGCATTTTGGAAAGTGGATTGGAGTGGGGAAGAATGTGTATTGGGAGACAGTTAGGAGGTGTGTTATACAGACTAAACTTAGAAATGTTTGCTTAGGAAAAATGTAAAATGAACTAAGAAATTATGAGATTAAAATGTGTGTTTCTTCTTATGTTCTTTTTCAGCCCTAGTTTTGTTTCTTTGGATCAAGTAGATCTGTGGCAGCCATCTTCAAAGAGTGTATACGTATTCGACATATGACTACCTAGCCCAGGGGGACAAGTAAGTCAACCAAAGCTAATTGAACACTAGCCATTTACAAATCACAAAATAAAACACGGTGCTGGATACCATGAGGGAATACCAGGAAAGCATGGTCCTTGCCTACAAGAAACTAAGAATTGAGTTGCAGAAATAAACAAAAACACTTCAAAGTTCACTGAAAATTTAAGCAATATGTGATTAATTATCAAAAAGTGAGGATGGAATCATGAAGACTCTAAAAGGAGTAGTAGGGAAGTAGTTTCATGGAAGATGTAGGTCTTGGGCAAGACTGAAGGATCCTGGGACGTGGGTAGATGGACAAGCGTGGAGAGGAAAATGCAGCTGGGGGACTGGTCTGAGCAATGGGCATTGTGGTTCAATCCATATTTGTGGTTTCAATTTGTCTTGATTTTCAGGAAAAGTCCACCAAACCTCAGACATGATAGAAAAGAGCACTGGCTTTTGGCAAAGAATAAGGGAGTAGTAAATGTTCCTGTCTTAATTAATGGTCACTTTTCTGCCACTCCTGTTGGAACTACAGCAGAATCAGGCCATGTAGGTGGACTCGGCTGGAAAGGCACGTGGGGCTGACTGAGAAGGGCAGCGGGAGCCCAGGCACTGCTGCAGGGGAGTGCAGTGGGCCTTCCGTAACTCTGACTGGTCCCTCCAGAAATCAGCCTGCTCTGCTTTTCAGAACATGACCTAGTGCCAAGGCAGTTTAGAAGTTACATGCAACGGGGGGGCCATTTCTAAAGTCACATCCACCAGAAGCCCCGACTCTTTGCCCCTTAGCACTGAGACAGTGCTCTTGTGTAGGAGTTCAACTGTTCTGAAGGGCAGATTTGGCTCTGAATTGCCCTCAAGTCCCAGGTACAAGTTGCCACTTGATGGTCACCTGCCACCATCCTGGGCCAAGAGTGGGAAGGAGGTTAAAGGGCAGAGGGACTGGAACTGGATCCTGCAACAGCAGAGTCACATTTGGGCCAGGCTGGGAGAAAAGAGGCATAGTGTGGCCGGAAGACATTAGCCTGCAAGGTGAGTTCAAAGGGGAATGTCATGGGGCAGAACGTTTCCAACTGTGTGTGTTCTCTGGAGATGCTTGTGCGGCTGCCTGGACTGAGGGCTGGGGAAGCAAAAGGAGACCCGAAAGATAGCTTAGAGACACCATCCTGTTTTCACTGGAGTTGGTACTCTTCTGTCCATTTTATGTTTTGGGGACTTGCTTAATAATTCATTTGGAAAAAAAGGATTCTGATGATAGAAATCAGTTGATACTAAAATGAATCAGACATCCAATTGAATATGTTGCTTTAAAAATTGTCACCCTGGAAGGTTATAAAGTTATTTCAGAGAGGCTACCCTTGACCAGGAGAGTGTTAGAACACCCCTTTGAGCCTATGGACCATTTTCTCCTGAAATGCCTCTACAGTGGCAAATCCTCAATATTTGATTTCTGAGTTGGTCAGAGGGTATCGAGACTCATATCTCTCTCATGAATAAAGTGACTAATGGAGCTGGATGACGCTTTTGAGGAATCAGAATGTCAAAATCAAAATGAAGATGGTACTATAAATTTGAGATTGAGCCATTGAGGAGATTTCTAAAAGCAGTTCTCGCTGAGAGGCCCCCAAAGTCCTCCTTAACTCTGCTAACTTGGGGACTAGAGGGTCAGCTACTCATCCAAGCAGGAAAAATTTTCAGAATGTTCTTCTCTCATGACTCAAACCAAAAACAGAACCAAAGAACATGGTGTCACATGCCAGAGATGCTCTATGAGCTCCCAGGAATAGAAAGAGGGGAAATGTGACAACTGGACCTGGGTTCAAACCGTGGCTCTGCTACCACCAGGTGGGTCACAGGGACACATGACATAACCTCTCTGAGTCTGTTTCCTCATCTGAAACTTAGAATGATGACAAATACCTCAAAGGGTTGTTGGGAGAATTTAAATATATGAACAAGTATTCACATAGTGCTAGACACACATTAAGTTCTCAACTTATTGTCACTGCTGTCGTTATTATTACCCTTGTTAGTTATTGTTTTTCACTCTGAATCACCCTTCTCATCTCACTTCCTCACTTCATCCATTCTGCTCTGCCTAATTTTAAAATTAGTTTGCATAAAATACATTTTAATTACCCTACCAATTTCCAGCCCTCTATAATCCTCTTGAAGAGACTTTCTCTTTTACCATCCAACTACACAGACTACACAGAGTTTTCGGGACTACACAATGAACAAGCTAATGAAAATTTATGGAGAAATTTTTTTAAAGATTTGGGACAAGGTTGTTGGGTTTGCTGTGAACACAAGAGTGTGGACATTGGCGCAGACTGCCTGGGGCAAAACCCTGTTACTCTTCAAAAAATTAAAAAAGAAAAGAAAAGAAAACAGTTGAAAATCTTTGTCAATTGAAGGGCTTTTCACAACATGCTATTTTGGGCCCTGCTACCAGGATTGAAGTTATGTCTCCAAATAGGGATGGTGCTTGTTGAGCACCCTGGCTCTGTGACACCCACTGGGGTGGCAGCGCTGAGCCCAAGGACCTGCTCAGTGTGTTCAGACCAGGCGAGGCTCTGCTGGCATCATTGGGGGCAAAGATGGGGAGCAAGAGCTGGGGAGCTGCCAGTGGGAGAAAGAACAATGGGTTAGTGTTAGTGCTGCCTGAGGGGCCCAGCGGAGGTGACAGTCCACCGGGGCTGCGGGGGCGTGTTTGTCCAGGCAGGAAGCCACAGGGGACCACGAGCCAGCCTCCCCTGGCACATCTCCTGACCGCACCTGCAGCGGAGCTCATGGGCACCTTGAGGATGGCAGGAGCCGTTGCTGGGAAGCCCGCCCCAGCCCACGTGGCCAGACCAGTTTCTTCCTTATTTCCTGGTTGTGTTTGAGGACTGCCCTCCTGCTTCAGGAAGGATTCTCCACTGTGCTCAGGTTGCTCAGTCTTCTCCCTTAGTCATCTTATGGTCTCACTCTCCGAGAGACATTCCCTGAGCCGGGGTGGAGGAGGGGTGTGTGGGGAGTAGGGGGAATGACTAAAACCTTATGAAACAGCTGCTAAGGGGGAAGGGTCCAATGGGGACAGGACAGTTCATAGGCTTTCATCGATATATCTGGGATGAATGATGTTATGAGTGTGCCAGGGCTCTTCCACCGTGTTCAGACTGTTTGGCCAACACAGGTATAACCATATCTTGGTGGGTGGGAGTAATTGTAAGAGGACACCATTCCTAGTGTCGGTCACCTAGGGCCTGCCTCTCAGACTAGACATGGGGCTGAGCACAAGTGCCTGAGGAGGGGGTCAGGGTGGGCCCATGTGGAGACAAACAGTAGAAATGAGGAGGCAGTGGAGGTGGGCCACACTTCTGGCATTAATTCGAACATTGTGTATGGAAAAGGCAGGATCTATGAGCTGTTGGAATGAGCTGGTTAGGGCAAGTCCTGAAAGCTGGACTTTGTTGGTTTAACTTCTTCCCCATACCTGGTGTTCTCTGGGATCATTCTCATGTGGTCTGTCTCGCTCAGGGTTTACTAATGTAATGGCCAACATTTGTCAGGCATCTACTAGTGCTGGCATTGTGATGCTCCTTTTCATGCAGTATTTGATTTGATCCTCATAACGGTCTGGTGAGGAATTATTATCTGTATTTTACAGATGTGGAAATTGAGACACAGAGCATTAAGTGACCTGCTCAAGGTAACACAGCTTAAGTAGCAGAGCTGGGATTTGAACCTGGGTCTGTCTAAGTCCAGAGATCAAATTCTTACCTGCTTTTTGCTATGGAGTCTCTTAGAAAGCATTATCCTGTCTTGACTGTGCTGTGTTACTAAGGGGAGTGTTCAAGTTCAGGCTTGGAGGAAGCTTTTGAAGGGGTGGCAGAGCTCCATGGGAGGACAGACTTGCAGTGTGAGGTGGAACTTGGTGGATGGGTCATGTCACTTCATCAGTCATCCTTCCCTCCTAGAGAATTTCCTTCCTATGCTAGACCTTAGATACTCCGGTCTTACTTCAGTAATTTGGGAGACATCTCTCATGGCTTCTTTCTGTAACTTCTGCCCAGCTGTCCCGCAAAGATGGGGGTGGCTAATGAGCAAGTTCTCTTAGGAGTCTGATGATGCATCCAAAATTCAGGACGAACACAGATCTCCAAATGTACAGTTCTCTGGGTGGCCAGCATCCCAGGGACCCACACTCAGCTACCACCTGGTTTGAGCATGTACTGCTCAGGCATCCATGGGGACTGAGATCCACAGTAAGCTGCTGGTCTGCCCAAGGGCATTTGGAGGGCTGGACAGGAGTAGATATTCAAAAGCTCAATGTCTGCCATTTGCTCTGGTCAATCTAATCATTCCAAGCTGGCATCACAGCCTCTGACAGATGGGAGCAGATGGCTGTCTAGATTAGATTATGCGACTCTGTCATTTATAAACTGTAATTTAGTAACTTGGTTCCTCAACTCAGGGAAATAACAGGAGAGCTCCCTCATAACAGTGGACTTGGAGGAGGCTTGGAGAAGATCTGGATAGCATCAGTCCATGCTGATCTCTCTGTTCTTCTAGCAGTCTTTGTACTCAGTAGTATGTATGTTTATGAATCTAGGTGACTATATCATGTAATCTATAATCACTCTGTTACATGTTCTCACACCTCTCTGTGGTTCACGCAGTACCACAGGACTCCCCTTGGGGCCCAGGCTTGAGCCCATCCACGTATTGTAATAGTAATAGCTATTCCTTTTAGATGCTTACTATCTGCCAAGCAATGTTGTAGTGTTTTACATATAACTATAACTATAACATATAACTAACATATAATCTAATCTTTACAAAAATTTTATAATATATGTGCCCAGAGAAGATAAGTAACTTGGCCAAGGTTGGCGGAGGCAGGATCCAACTCAGGCTTGTGAGTCTGGGCTCTCAAACACTAAGCTATATTACCATTGTATGGGCTGAAATGCCCATTCTCCGGAAAGCTCAGAGCCAAGCAATGAGGGATGAAAGAGCCAGGCCAGTCCCTATTTTCTGAAAAAGACAGCACGGTGTTGTAGAGGGAGAACTGGATAAGACAGGGGTTCTCAAATGTGATCCTGGGACCAGCAGCATCACCATCACCCCTCAGAAGTTGGTAGAAATGCAAATTCTCTGGCCCTATCTTGGACCTACCAAATCAGAAATCCTGGGAGTCATGATTTGGATGCATGGTAAAGTTTGAAAATCTCTGTAATAGGCAGTCAGGAGGCTACGTTCTAGGCCTGTCTCTGCCCTTGCTTAGCTGGATGACCCTGGGCAGGTAATTTCATCTGTCTGATTCTGCTTTCCTCATCTTTAAAACAAAGGGCTCACTCCAGATTCATTCACCTTCCATTAACCCGACAAACATTTCTTGAATGCCTATGATGTGACAGATTCTGAGAATACAGAAACACTACACCTTCAGAGTGAAACACAACAGTCAGGAGGCTTGGGATCGTCTATGGTCACCACTCTAGGTTCAGTCCTAGCTAATTCTTGCTGTAACAATGACTCTTTCTCTACCTCCCCTTTCTCCTAACTCCAGTATATCTCCATGCTGTTGCCAAAAGACATTTAAAGGGAGCATGACTCTGACCCTATTGTTCCTCAGTTAAAAACCTCCAATGGCTCCCTATTCTCTATGCTTTCCAAATGGATCACGATGAAGGACCAGGCTGCTTGTGATCCTTGGAAATGGCAGAGCCTCAGACACGACTCTGCTCAGGACAGGCTTGTAGGATGGTTAGGAGGAAGGAGTCCTGGCTAGCAGAGGTCCTAAGTTCTACAGAACATGAGTCCGGTTGTTGAAAGAAGCAAAGAAAGGGTAAGAGTCTCGTGCAGCATTTGGCAAAGCTCTGCTCTTCCTTGGGGCTCACGTGACTTTTTTCTAGACAGACCTGGTTAAATTTCCTGCCTGCATTTCAAAACCTACTATACGTTCAGAGCAACAGAAGACGGATGTGTTGGCGCAAGACTCAGAACTCTCAATAGCGTGAGTTTCTGTCTATTGTGGCAACTGGAGCCATTGTACTTGTCAATCAGCATCCCAAATAAGATCCCTGGGGCTTAGAGACTGCAGTTAACCTTGATGGACTGGGGAACTTGCTTTCCAACTTCAGGAGCAGCTAATGTCTACATGGTTGTCTCACCCTCTGAAAAAGAATAAAGGATCATTTGCGTGGTGAACATGGTGTTATCTGCAGAAATAGAAGGATGATGATGCACACCTGAAATTTATACAATGTTATAAACCAATGTTACTGCTATAAAAAATAAATTAAAAAAATAAAATGAAGACTATATCTAATAACCCTAAAAAAAAAAGAATAAAGGATCAGTGATCAATGTATCCATGAGACTTTATTGAGCACATATTGTACAACTGGCATTGTGTCAAAGTTTCTGTATACAAAAGAAACTCACACTTCTTGCACCAGAAGAGGCCAAGGTTTCTGCATTTCAAGGCTTGGTATCATCGATACATTGGGCAATCCAAACTCAAGCTCAGGTGGGTCTGGGACTGCTTAGTGATCTGTCTGGAACTTTGCTCTGGAGTCTGTGCATCTGCCTGTGAAGGCCATCTCACTGATGCAAGATGATTGCCTTGTTTCAGGGAGATAAGTGGTCTGAGTTGCATCCTAGGCTGTGCATATGGGACTGGAAGGCTTTGGAGAAAGAGGGAAGGCAAGGATGTTCGGGTCCTATTACACTCTTAGCTTCTGGGCTCAGCATCCCCTGGTAAAACCTTTCTAGGCATCTGCGGCAGAGTGGAAATCTTACCAGAGCCCTGGTCCCACTTCTTGCTATCTGTCTGAGCTTGGGTCTCCCTGGGCTCACTTTCTACTTTGCCATTGTGAGGACAGTGGCTGGTGCTCAGTGAGTGTTTGTTGAATTTGCTGAATATGGAATACCTGGGTTTAATGCTGTTGATGGTTTTTATCCCTTAGCAGAGCTTTTAGAAATGCTTTTCTAAATGTGCCCTGTGGAAATATAAGGCTAGAGGCCTCAAGAGGGTTCTTTGGAGAGACACTTTCTGATCCACTGCTTTCCTTGTGCTAGTGGGAAGATATCTGTGCTGGCTGTCTCTCCTCCTCCTCCCCCCTACCACACTAGAATGTAAGCTGTTTGAAGTCAGGGACCTTGCTCTCCTTGATCACTGCTATATCCTCAGTGCCAATATAGACTAGATGACAGCAGGATGACAGTCAACAAATATTTCCTGAATGAATGGATGGATGGATGGATGGATGGAGGAGTGAATGATTGCTTGTTTGGGACTTAACTCCCTTGTGGGGAAGTAGTGCTATATGATTAATAGCTGTGGAATCAGATAGCTCAGGATGGATCCCTGGCTCTTCTTATGAGCTGTGTGTTTTAGCCAAGTTTCTTAACCTCATTCTGTCTGTGTATTTCCTCATCTGTAAAATGAGGCTGATACTTCAAAGCATTGTTATAAGGATTAAATGAAATAATATGTGCAAAGTATTTAGAACGGTTCCTGGCGTATAGTAAATGTCCAGAAATCTTGGCTATCATTGGCTTTGCAAACTGGAAGATACTTGTGGAGCTCCTGGTGTTGTTTGACCTCTCTCCCCCTCCCCCTGCTTTTTTTTTGTGGTGTGACTGTCTATTTTGGGAGATGTGGGTGTTTTAGAAAAAAGTACTCACGCCAATCAATTTATGGTTATTGTGTTCCTGTTACATTTTGTACCATTTTTGTTTTTTTGTATTTGCTTCCATAGATAATGGTAGAAACACTGGGCTCAAGTCAAAAGCTTTCATATTAATTAAAATATTTCATATTAATAAAAATAATAACAATAATGGGTACCATTTATAGAATCTTTACTATGTGCTGGGCATTGTACACTTTGGTGGCTAAGTAAGTGCCTGGACCAGGGGATCACGGATACCCAAGTATTGGCTGACTGTCAGTATCTGACTTTGTCTCTGGGTTCACTTAGGACAGGCTTAGCTCACGTCATTCACTAGTCTCTCTCTGGTGTTACTGTGGCCACACATACCTCACATGGAGTTACTGCTTGATTGAATTAACTGCTCTGTCTTTGGAGGCAGGTCCTTTTTTCCTTTGGACCCTCAAGATGTCTAAAATTCTGAGTTGTCTTTTGCTCTTTCTCACCCTTTTTCTCTTTTTCTTCTTGTTCCACTTACATTTCTATGTCTGTCTCCTTTTCATTTTCCCCGTCTCCTCATTCATTCATTCATGTTGCTCTCCCACCAAATTAGAGAAGTGGTGGTTCAAAAAAAGCAGCACAGCTGCCCGTGCTACAGCTCCACCTGTGACTGAAAGTTGCCTAGGAACACGGTACACATGCAAATAGACTTGTCCTGACGTGCTGGAGCCTTTTCCTTTTTGTAGTAAACTAAACCTTTGATTCACAAGGAAGTGGACTTTGGCTTTATTGTAACTCCTGTTTCTGTGGTGCTTGGGCACAAATCATGAACTACACCGGGTAAAAATCCTGAGTCACCAGAGGCTTGGTGTTTCAGGAAGAGGAAGAGGAGGAGATTCTTTGTTGCGTTTTCAGGAGGAAAGATGATTGACAAGCATTACCACAATCGTTGGACAAACTCCCTTCACTTTACTCCTTTGAGCCTTTAGCTCAAGGGGAACGGGGGCCAACAGCATCACTGATGTCTGTTGTTTTGCGGGCTCTGGTCACTTAGGGGCCTTTTAATGCTACACAGGGAAGCAGTGAGACTGAGTGGTCTGAGTCATAGGCATGCAGAATGGGTGTAAGGTCACAGAGTCACCTGATCACTATTCCTTGGTGGGGGAACTACAGGAAAAGGATTGTGTCTGGGTGCAGAGTGTTCATGGTCCCAAGCTGCCTCCTGTGTGTGGGAAATGATGGTTATGTGCTTAGCTAAACAAAGGATCTTCCACGCTACACTTAAGCTGGAGATTTTTGTTTTTTCTTCTTAATCAGGGCTTTCTAGGGGCATTCCAATGAATAAGAGTTGAAAAAGGATAGACAGAAAAAGAGATCTTGAGAAAAAAGGATGAGCTACGTTTTTATTGCCTAGGTTAGTGCTTCCTAAATCCCAAAATAATGTCACCTGAATTTTTTTATTTATTTTTTTTAACAAAAACAACCATCCAACAAACAGAGTCATGGATCACTCCAGACCTACTGAGTCAGGTTTTCTGAGGGCAAGGCCCAGGATATCTCTTTACAATAATTATCCCATGTAATTTGGATGGGAACCACTTTCTAGGAATTCTTGTGGGACTTTCCATTAGAAAAAATCAGGTTTTTCACTCTAGGGATAATTGCTTGAGCACAGGGATGTGTCTTCTTCACCTTGGTATCCCTGATGTCTAGCATAATTCCCAGCACAGAGTTAGCGCTCAATAAGCACTAACTAAGAAGTATCATGGAAGATATTCCTTGAAGGTGGCCATCCACTGTGCAGACTGTGGAGGGAAGTACTGTTGGTGACATGGAGACGAAACTGAAATTAAGCCTATTATTCAGCATGTGTTGCCAAATAATGGTAAAGAAAAAAACAATCCCTTTGCCTTGGAAGGATCACATGGTGGATAGAATAGCTTGGAGATGTTTTATTTTGCAAAGGCTATTTTCCAAAGCCACCTGGTCCTTGGTTGTCTCATCTGCAAAATGGGAGCATGGACACTTGCCAGCTGCCTGTGTTGGAGAGAGTTTGTCAGTATGACTAGAGGCCATCTGTCTAGCGCCAGAAGGGATTCAATAACAGCCATAAAGAGAGTTGGGTGTCCTCCAGCCTGCCATGGAGGCCAGGCTGTCACGTACAATAAAGCCCTAGCTTCTGAACCGTGGCTCCCATCCAGGCCACTTTGACTTGGGTCTATGCAATCTCTATTTGATCAGAATGAATGTGATTTCCTTTTTAATTGTTCCTAGTCATAACACCTAACTATTTAAGGCATAATAAAGCAGGAATCCCAACCATTAAGGCCATTCCTAGATAAGGACCTGCCATGCAGCTGTTAACCATATTTGTAGATGGTGGCTGGGAACTAGGGATGATAAGATGTGGTCTGAATCCCACTACTTCTCTGGCGGAGGTAGCAGGACCTGCTCTTCTCTTAGAAAAGTACAAACTGGTGAAACTTGAAGGGGTCCCTAGTGTGTATGAATTTTGAGAACAAAAACACAAGACGGAATTCAGTTATGTAGTGTCTTGATCAGAATGAACAATGATGAAAATTAGTGTAGGTAGAGGCCTCTACACTAGGTTATTGCATTTAATCATTGCAACAATTATTATTATCATTATTTTATTTGGAAGAGAAGGAAACTAAAGCTAGGAGAGTTTAAACAACTTACCCAAGGCCACACTGCTAGCAGTGCAGCCAGATTCCAAAGCAGGCTCTCTGACTAAATTAGTCTCTTTAGTATGCCCCACTGCCTTGCCCAGGGGCAAATTCTCTGGAAGAATGAAATGATATTTGTTTGCAGGAGACCTGAGAAATGGGCTTAGCCAACTCAGTGTGTAAAGGAAATGTAGAAGATTGACTATAGGCAGCAATAGAGTTTGATATTATACCCATGGATTTACCCATATCACTTGGGAGCCCATTATTGTTCTAGCTGGAGTTAGGAAATTTATCTTTTATATATTTAAAAATTTGGTATCATGGTATTTCTCTAAAATAAACAGTGGTTCTTAACATTGGAATTCTCATGAACTCTGTGAAGTGTCTCCCAAGGAAAATGTATATATGCGCATAGAACTCCCCTTTAAAAATCACCCATGTCCTCCTCTCCCCTCCCACCCCAAAAGTCAAGAAATATTTCTCTAGATATGTGAGATTACAAATTGCTTTGAATTTCTGGGCCACGGACAATCTTTATAGTCTAGGGGTTGTTCAACCTGTAGGCCACCAATTTTTCTATGCTCTAGTCTGTCTGTATCTGCTTTGATGATAAATCAGTCATTGGAGAGTCATATGAATTTTCTTCCTATCCAGCACCAAATATCTGTCTATATGATGCTAACAATTTCTCTGTTTTTCCTATTGCTGTGTCCCTAAAGCCTAGAATAGTACTTGGCACAATTACATGATGTAATCTATATATTTTATTTTTTATGTTCAATATATGTTTCTGAAAATTGTCGTGTGTAAAAATGTTTGGAAATTAATCACATAAATGGAATAAGACGACTTGTTCTTAAAGGGAGTTTATAATTTCTCCATTATATATATCACTGTAGATTTTTGGTATATAAACTTTACCAAGCTAAGGAAATTTCCTTCTAGTCCTAATTTTCTAAGAGTTATTTTTTTTAACTACAAATAGATATTGCATTTTATCAGGTGTTTAGACCTTGATTGAGGTAATTTCATTATTTTTCTCCTACAGTTTATTAATGTGGTGAATTACATTGATAAAATTTCTAAGAATAAACCATCCTTGCATTCCTAGGACAAATTCTACTTTATTATGGTGCATTATTATTATTATATCATTATCATACATTATTTCTTAATACACCATTGAATTCAGCAAACTAATATTTTATTTAGGATTTTGGAACCTATGTTCACAAATTAAATGGGCCTATAATTTTCTTTTCTTGTATTGACCTTATCTAGTTTTAATATCAAGAATTATGTCAGTCTTTTATTTGAAAACTAGCTCTAATTTTTTTTAACTGTATCTAAGAGACAACATATTGTTGGATCTTTTTTAAAATTTAAGTTTAATCCAAGAATCTGTCTTTTAATTGGTGAGTTTAATCTTTTTATATTCATTATAGTTATTGTATTATTAGAACTTATCCTGTTACCTTATTTCTATTTTCCATTCACTGTATTTTTTAAATACCCCCTTCCTGTTTTCCATAGAAAGATCCAGTTTTCTTTAGCTGGTTTAAAAATTAGGCATTCTATGGGGCCAGTCCAGTGGCCTAACGGTTAGGTTCACGTGCTCCACTTTGGTGGCCCGGGGTTCGCAGGTTCGGATCCCAGGTGCGGACAGATGCACTGCTTGTTAAGCCATGCTGTGGCGGCGTCCCATATAAAGTAGAGGAAGATGGGCACAGATGTGAGCCCAGGGACAGTCTTCCTCAGCGAAAAAGCAAAGAGGAGGATTGGCAATCTATGTTAGCTCAGGGCTAGTCTTCCTCACAAAAATAAATAAATAAAAATGAGGCATTCTATTTCTGTTCTTATAGTAAGAACAAAAGTGGCACTTGCCTCTTACCTCAGATCCATACTTATGTTTATTTTCCCCTATTGATTTCTTAAATTTATCAATAGCTATATTTTCTCCTTTATAAAACAAAAGCATGAGTACATTTTAATTTCTCTTTGATCTCCTTTAGGGCCACACATTTCATGCTTCCACAAATTACATAAAATATAATGTAATGGTGTCCCCTGGACTTGTGCAATCATGTTGATATTTTCTAGATATTTTGTTCTGGGTTCCTATGGATGTATTTTCTCTTTTTTTTCCAGCTTTACAAAAATTCCTATAATAAACTTTACCCAGATATCTGACCACCTTTTGCTCCCATATTTTTAGCAGCATCCTCCTGGGTTGCCCTTTTTATTTAAGTGCTTCCTCCAAGAGCAATTTTAATGTGAGGCCTTGTATGCTTGAGGATATTTTTGTTATGCTACAATATTCGAATGATAATTTGGCTGGATTTAAAGTTATAACTTCAATGTTCTTTTCTTCAATACTTTAAAAATATTTCTTCACTGTCTGTTTGCATCTAGTTTTGCTGTTGAGAAGTGTACTATCAATATGATTCTTGTTCCTCAGCTGCTAATTCTTGTTCCTCAGCTATTCTTTCTCTCAGCAAGCTTTTAGAGTTTCTTCTTTGTGTTAGTTGTTTTTAAATTACATTATAATGTGTCCAGGGTTAGTTTTTCCTTACCTCTATTGTTTGACTGTTCATGAGCTCTTTTAATCTTAGATATTTCATAATTTTTTTAATTTTAGGAATTTATCTTCATCATGTTTTCAAGACAAGAATAACCACTATCACCATTGCTGTTTATCATTGCACTGGCCAACACTATAAAGAAAGGAATGAAATAAGAGATATAAGGATTGGAAGGGAAAAGATAAAACTGCCATTATTTTCAGAAGAGATGATCATCTACCTAGAAAGACCACTATTAGAACTAATAAGAGAATTCAGCACATTTGCCAAAAATAAGATATACTCACAAATATTATTAGAATTTTTCTATACCAATAATAACCAACTAGAAAATCTAATAAAAAGTAAGATGCTATTCACAGTGTCAAAAGAAACTATAAAGTAATTACGAATTAACTTCTCTAAAGACACACTAGGCTCTGTGGAAAAAATTTTAGAACTCTAATAATAAAGAACGTAAAATATGACCTCAATAGATGGAGAGCTGTCCCAGGTTGAGCTGGGCCAAATTACTCTTATAACAATATCAATCCTTCTTAAAGCAATTAATAAATTAAATGAAAACCAACCAAAATTCCAGCTGGATTTTTTTGAGGGACTTGATAAACTTATTCTAAAATTTTAAGATGTAGTGTAACAAACAATAATGAAAACTGTGAAGTGTGAGTTTAAGAACAGACAAGATCAATGAAATAAAATAGAGTTCTAAGGCAGACCCACATGTATAATGTAAGTATTTCCATTCAAAAAAAGGAAACCATGAATAAAGTTAACAGATGACAGA
Source organism: Tapirus indicus (assembly GCA_031878705.1). NCBI lineage: Eukaryota > Metazoa > Chordata > Mammalia > Perissodactyla > Tapiridae > Tapirus > Tapirus indicus. The sequence goes on along the minus strand of CM062924.1, from coordinate 59,923,532 downwards.
TTAGAAGAAGAAATTTGTATTGAGTAAAACTGATAAGATCTAAAATTGTACATGAAGACTATACAAAGAACTCCTGCTAATCAACAAGAAAAAGACAGCAGCCGCAGTAGAGAAATTGGCAAAGGAACGAACAAACATTTTAGAGGAGAAGAAATCCAGAAGGTTAACAAGCATATGAAGAGATGCTCCAATTTATTAGTATTAGTAAGGTGAGATAAAACCACAATGAACTATCACTATATCTATTAGGTCAGCAAAAATTAGAAAGCTGATGATGCCAAGTTTGGTCGTGAAACAGAAATATGTAAAGCCTCATGAACTGCTGGTGGGAGCCCTGGAGAGCAATCTGGATGTATTTAGTCAACTTAAGTATATGCATTTTCTTTGACCTAGTAATTCTACCTCTGCACATATAACCCCAAGGAAATTTTCACATGCTTCTGTAAAAGGATGCATATCAGAATGTTTATTGATGCTTTGTTTATGGAAGGAGAGGTTGGAGACAATCTGGTTAAGTAAAATGCAGTGGTTGCATTCCATGGAATACTTTCAAGCCATTAGCAGTGACAGATGGAATGTATACATACCAATGTGGATGGATCTTACAATATGGTGCCAAATTAAAAAATAAGAAACTGTATGAGCTCTATAATACAAACTTATACTGTTGATAAGTTATATGAATTAAAAATCTATGTGTGCAGAACAATACACATTTTGTAAAAACAGATGCAAATGTTTAAAAATAAAAGGATTGACATCAACCAGATGAAAATAGTTGCCATGATTGGAATGGTGAGTGTCTGATGGAGCTGAGGGAAGACAGGAAAAAGAATAAGCATGGAAGATGGGGAGGGAGTTGAATGAATGAATGAATTACTGAACAAAGGAGTGAATGACTAAATAAATAAGAAAGGGACCTTTCATGGACCAGTGATAATGAAGTACCATATATGAAGAAGATGATTAAAGCCCAAATGAAAAGGGAAAAATAAGGCCTACTATAGATGGCAGCACATAAAGAACACTTAGTAAAAATTTGTTGAATGAAGAAAAAAATGAAATCTGTGGTGAATCCTTTTCACAAAGCTAAGAGTTCTTTTGCAGTATGGATCAGTGCTCTTTACTGAATTATTTTAGGAGTTTTGATTTTGGTATACCACATTTTTTAAAAATGTGAGCACACCGTATTCGGAGACATCTGGATGGTTCTAACAGAATTTTTTACTTTTCCTCCACTTCTTGAGGTATTGCATAAACATGGATACCTCATCCTCTTTTGAACCATACCATGTAGTTTGACTTTTGATTCTGAGTCACAGAAAATATCTTCCTGGCAAATCTTTGACATTTTGGTCAAGTCTTGTTTCCCAAATACCTGCCTATCTGAGGTCATTGATATTCAGGGTCTTTGCTGGAAACACTGAGCTAGAATCTGCCTCCTGGGCTGTGAGGCTGTCAGAGGCAGCAGGGGTCAGAGCTGGCCATGACGGTGGCTTTGCCTACTGACATATTTTTTTTCTCTGCTACTGTACAAGATCTGATTTGTCAGAGCATTTCCGAGCTTGTCCTCCTTCTTTCCTCTTTCCAGAGGACAGGGATTTATCCCAGGGGATATAATCTTCTATTGATCTGCTCCAGGCTTTAAACATGGCTGACATTTGTCTTTCACTGGTTTCAGCTTAACCAATATCTATCAGTGTAATTATTTAAAGCTCTGGGTCTAGTAAGATGAACTTGGGTCTGATCCCCAGCCTATCACCTAATAGCCCTGTGACACCAGACAAATTAAATTTCTTAAGCATTTGTTTGTTTCTCTGAACAATGTGAAAAGAAGCTTCCTCACAGAGTTGTGGTTAGATTAGATAATGTAGTTAAGGCTTAACATGGAGCTTGATGCATAGTAAGTAGTTGTTATTATTACTTCATGGAAATTATCATACTAGGCCTGTAAGGAGAGACAAAGGTAAGAAGAAGTTCTTAGTTTCATGGAACTTGGAGAAATAAGACGTGCCCCCAAATGAGAGCAAATGTGAGAGAGGGCCAGTGAGGTCACATCCTCCTAAGAACCATGTGAGACCTTCAGAGAACTGCTTCTTCATTTTATAAACAAGGAAACCAGGACTCAGGAGAGTTACATGACTTGGTTAAGGGGACACAGCCAGTGAGTGGCAGATCCTTAATGGGAACCCACCTCTCCTGTGAGTGAGCCAGGCCTGATGGATGTGCCTCTGTTTCCGATGGACACTTCTCAGTGTGGCCTAAGGCCTTATGACACTGTTACTTGCCAGCCCACTGACAGCATGGGGCCCTCCATGTCCTAAAGGCTTTGGGGTGAGGGCTCATAACTCAGCAAGGACAACATTTCTCCCCAAGACTTGCCTTCAAGTCAATGACCCCATAGAGACAGTAATTCATTACTTTATTAAATGAACTTTTATTGAGGGTTGGGTATGCTCCAGGTCCTGTATGAGACACTGGGGAGACAAAGGTGGCACCTCATTGAAAGTCATGCCACAATTTACCATCACATAATGAACACAGTGCTCCAGGAACAGGGAAAAGAGGGACTAATATTTTCTAGGCTAGAAGGTTTGGTGGGTCAGAACATTTTTCACAAAAAGGTGTTGTTTGAGCTGGATCTTGAAAAATGAAGAGATGATTTTCAGGAGGGGAACTGGGGAAGAGGAACCTACCAAGAGAGAACAGTAAGGTCAAAGGCAGGGAATTGCATGGATGTGCAGAGTGGTGCTTAGAAGGCATTGGGGACCAGTGAGGGGGAGACAGGGGGAAATGAGGCTGGAAAGGTAGGCAAGGACTAGATTGTGAGGGGCCTTAAGTGCTACCAGGTTTCTGGCTGAAGGGAGCAGGTGAAGGCTTTTTAAGCTGGAGAATGGATTTGATCTAGGTTGTGTAAGATGGCTCTGAGGCAGCGTGGAGGGCAGAGCAACAAGTCTCCAGACCTGCCCCAGGGAGCCCGAATCTGGTGGTCTTGATCCCAAACTGATTGGGTCACTGGGGCCTGAGCATGTGGACTTCAGACAAACAGTGGCAGAAGTCTTCCAAACTTGGAAGAAGTCAGTGGCCTAACACACCATACACAATCAGTGGTGAACCTCATTTCATTTCCTTTGAGAAGCTTCATGTTAACAGGTGGATGGGCTCTAGAAGAGAGGCCCTGTGTTTACTGTGCCTGCAAGTCTCCTTTGAGTAACCAGCTCCAGTTGAAGAGCATGGGTGTCTTCTCCTTTCTTCCCTGAGTGAGTTGGCCTCTTCCTCCACGGGCATATGGACCATCAGAACAAGTGTCCCCCATGTTTAAGCATGATTAAGCCTTGCCATTTTGGTGGTGTCTGGGGGGCAAGGGGAGGGACTATTGTGTTTTAAAATGGAATAAACAGAAAAGCAATATTAAAAGAATGAGGAGGTTGTTTAGTGAGGCTTGAAGAGACTACAGGTGTTTCCTCCTGTGTTGAGAACCAGTGACCCTTGGGAATCACATTTCCCGTTGAGCAGGGCCCATGGTGGACTGAGATCTGCTGACACCCTGGTGGTATAGAAGCCTGAATGGGTGCCATAGAGAGCCCAAAGTTTTCCAAGGGGCCTTTTAGGCTCATCACTGGTGCAGAGAGGTACAAGACTTGACACCCATGCTCACACAGTTCACACTCACACACACTTTCACACTCACACACACTTTCACACTCACCATGCATCATATCACACTCTTTGGCCACGTCCGAACGATCATGACCTTCTGTGCTGTGTTGTTCAGATGCAGCTGGCTGGCTCTGTGAGTGAAGTTGTCTGCAGCCGGTGGGCCTCTGAGGGTGCGCACAGTGGGGTGACAGGCAGCCTTGCTGAAGCAAAAGTGCATGGGTGCCTGAGGTGGGAGGATGTGATGACGCTGTGCCCCCGCGCAGCGGGAACTTGGGCCTTTAAAAAGCCGAGGAAACAGCCTCTGAGCAAGCAGTGGCTACACTGGAGGAAAGCACACCCAGGTCTCACATTAAAGAAGCCAAACTGTCTGCTTCAAAGAGAAAAGGCAACATCCTGTCACAGGCCATGCTCTGGCAAAAACGTAAGTGGTTTGGCTGTGGCTGTCAGAGCCGTGTAAGCACCGGTAGGGGCTGGGAGTTCACCGCTTAGCCTGTAACTGGAGAGGTGGCGGTGGTGACTGGAGCAACAGGGGTCTGAGTTCCCAGCCAGGGGAGCAGGGAGGGGTGAGGTGGGCGAGATGGAGCCTGGTGGAGAAACCAGCCTGTCAGAGGTGATGCTGATTTTCCAGGCTGGAGGGGAACGAACTAGTGTTCCAAGGTGGGACAGCTCATCGCATCTCCGCTGCTAAGCATGAATCACTGTGGTGAAGAAAGGGCAGTTTATGATTCACAAAACAAAAGCCAAATGTGATATTGGTTTGGGGCCGGGAGGGGAAAGGTGTGGAGTTCTTTACACGAGTGACTTTATTTTTATAAACAGCTACTCTTTAGACTGTGGTTCAATTCTGTGGGCCTCTTTCTGCCAAAGATGTGTTTTGTTTCTGTGAATGCGTTGGGACAATGTGGAAACTTGGCTTCGTCAAGCATGTCTTCACTCGCTTCACTGTCTTGCCTCTTGTCATTCTTCTTCCCATTCTGTGGCAAGCCTTGTGTGTCCCAGTGCAAGGGGGCAGTGGGTTTATCTGTAACCTTAATGTTCATCCCTGGGGTTGGATGGAAAAACTGTGAACTTTATTTTCCATTATGTGGCACCAGAGACTTGTGTTATTAATAATTGAAGTCATACAGAGATTATCTACAACATTCCTTTCTTGAAATAACAGTTAACTTAATGGTCTCAAGGGAGTTGAACCTTATTGGGGCTCAGTTCCGTACTTCCTCAAGAAAGAAGTATTACCAAAAAATTGCTCTATCTACCTTTTAAAAGGTGCTTAGTTCTTTAAAATGCCTTCTAATGAATTCCGGCACCCCCACTTCAAGCAAATTTAATATAAGAGAATCTAGATTTACAGAAAAAGACAAATTAGGGAGTGTTTGTTTATTTTACAAAAAGGTGCCCTATTGGAGCCCTTAAAGTTCTGAAAATATACCTTCATTGATTAAAACATAACTCACAGTCTCTTTATCACCAATTCATTGTTTCCTTTATTTCTTGTGTAAATTCTCTGGAATTGAGCTTGTTAATGTGTAATGTGGAGAAGTGATTTCAAAATTTCTCAGATTGTGGAGTCTCATCATTGCAGGTTATTGGCAAGATGCAATTTTTTTTTAAATAAAAAGAAATGAACCTTAATTTGGGCTTGAGAGTTGTGGGATCCTTCCAAGATAATTAAGGATCGTCTAGTACGGATGGTGTGCAAGGCTACCTGAAGGAGAATAGAGCAAGATCCTCACCCGCGGGGGGCAATGGCACCAGCCCCATGGGAGTGCTCTGTGGCCGAGGGCAGGTGGGCGTTAATGTCCTTACTGGAAGCTGCTGAGCATCCATCTGCCCTTACATTTAGAGCTGAGTCAGTGGGGTTTTATGTGAGTCTCTGGACGGATTTCTTTTTTTTTTGTGGGGAAGACCAGCCCTGAGCTAACATCCGTCGCCAATCCTCCACTTTTTGCTGAGGAAGACTGGCCCTGGGCTAACATCCGTGCCCATCTTCCTCTACTTTATATGGGACGCCGCCACAGCATGGCTGACAGGCAGTGCATTGGCGGGCGCCCAGGATCCGAACCCACGAACCCTGGACTGCCAAGCATGAACTAAACCACTGCGCCACTGGGCCAGCCCCTCTGGAGGGATTTCTGCCTTGGTTCCTACCTCTTCAGAGCAAGTCACTTTCCTTTTTTTCAAATCTTTAGGTTTCTGATATGTAAAAGGAGTAAAAATAATACCCATTCCACAGAGCTACCTTAGGAAGCTGAGACGCCACTAAAATGATGGTGATTGTTCTGGTTTTGCTCTGGTGTCTGAGATATGGGTTGCTTCCCTGCATTCATGAGCCGCCATATTTCCCCCTCTTGGTCATGCACTACATTTTTTTTCTTCTTTAATTCCTCCTAACAGATTAGCAGTTGTTTGAAAGGAGATGCTGGAGGCATGTTTCCTGTTCACACCCTGGAGGTCAGTCAGGTGCAGCAAAGCTCCATCTTTAGGGAAACCACATTGTAAGTTCGTCAGTGGAATAACTGGGGTGATCGGTTCTACATGTTCAGATGCACACAATCAAAATTCCCTGTAATTGTCCCTTAGTACCTTAAGGGAAATTAGGAAAAGCCCTGGCACTGGACCCATCCCCTTATACTGGATCCAAGTTAAGGCACTTGTCTAGGGCACCGAGGGCGCTTGAGTGACTAAACTCTGTGGGAAAACTAGTAAAAACAGGGCAGCATCGTCAGCCCACTTAGAAGCACCTGATGGAAGGGCAGGGTTTGAAATCAGACACCAAGAGTGCTGAGAAGGCACTTTCTTTTTTCAGAAAACACCCTCGAGGCATGAGCTGAAATGACTGTACTCTGGGGTTCTGGAAAGGGTTAAGAAAACATTCACTTTGTAAATGTTGCCTCCTCCCTCCCTGGTCCATGACCCCTGTTTGTGGACTAAATGTGAACGTGGGTTTTGGTTCAGATCAGCTCAGAACTGCTGGCACAAGGAAGTGGGAATCTTCAAGCCCCAACCACAGATTCCAGATTTGCCTGAATGGTCAATTGGATAAAGAAGCCACTTCATCTGCAGATTCTCCTCCTGGGTTCTGCACTTGGTCCTGCAGGTCCCACGTGGATGTAAAGAACTAACATCCACCCCAACAAGAAAAGCCCTCGTTAAGGTCAACAGTGCAGTAGAAACAGCAGGAGTGATGGAGGAAGATAGACCTGGATTTGAAAGTTGACTTTGCAACTTAATTATTTAACCTTTTCATACTCTTAAAAATCTAGAAAATAGGGGTTCTAATGCCTGTCTTACAAGGTTTCTTGTCAGAGACAAAGTAGAGAAGGTAGGTGGTGCCATCAAGTCTCCAGACAGCGGTCAGAGAGTACCTTCCCTCCAGTGACACCCCCCCATGGGCCCGTCTTGAGTGATCAGGGTTCTGCTAAATTCTTTTGTGCCTATCTTGAGTGATAGGATCTTGCAAACAGTTTACCAAGGGTCGAAATCAGGGGTCTGTAAACTATGACCTAAGTGCCAAATCAGTCCTGCCACCTGTTTTTGTAAATGAAATTTTACTGGAACATAGCCACATCTATTTGTTTACAGTTGTCTGGGGACGCTTTTGCTAGAACGGAAGAGTTGAGTAGGTGCCACAGAGACCACATGGTCTGCCAAGCCTAAAATATTTACTAACCAGCCCTTTACGGAAAAAGTTTGCCAATCTCTGGTCTAAAATGGTTTGGGTAGTACTTTAGATGTTCATTTCCTTAGGTTATTCGGCATCCTGGGGTTCTACAATACCAACACCAATGGCACATAAAGCTTGCAGTCAATTGGTTAAATGATATGCACAACACCAAAACTTGATTTGGTTGACTTCTTCCATAAAAGCAATGATACTGTGTGTTATAAACTCAACACCACTTGTTAGAAAACGAATGACTTGAACAACTTCTTTTTATTGTTGTTATTTGTGTTAGGGAAAGATCTATGTGATAACCGAAGGCAGGCTTGACTGATTTTCTTGGAATTGGCTGGTTGCCTTGATGTCCCATAGACTTGGCCTTGGTGTTTCTTTGCTGTAGTGCCCAAGGAGGCACCTCAGGAAAGGGAAATAGTTATATCAAAATATCAAATTATTGCTTTCAGACAACTTGAATGGAGCAGAGTTTCACCAAACAGATAAATTAGGGGTCTCAAAATTCTCATTAACATAGAACTCTGGTTTTACTCCAGGGTTCCACTAAATAGCCAACTTTTTTAGAGCAGTCAAAATGCAGTTAAAGATAAGGAAAACCTGTAATATATGTATAGTTTTTGGAACTGTATCTTCTGCCTAAATTCAGGCAAACTTATAATATGAAGTAATGTAGGTCTGTGGACTGCCTCTAATATTTCTATTCTGTGTTACAATCTTTGCTTACTTAAGCACCTTTACTTCTTACTAAGTTTATCTGTAGATTCAGTGGTTCTTGTTGATAAGGACAAGTAGAATCCAAAAGAAAGACACAAATTCACATGCACAGAAGGAGGTGAAATAAGTGACACACATCTACTTAGCACACAGATTTATTGGTAAAAGAGCAGATGATCTTCAAGGTGGGCACTTTACTTCCTTCTCCCTATATTTACTAAAGAAAAATGCGAACTTTGTCTCCTTCTATACCCCAAAAGCTCCTAAGTCAGAGGTTTTGAAATCCCTCTTCCAGTTCAAATCTGCAAATGTGTTCTGTTGTGAGGAACAAAAAGAACCAGGGTTGTCTACACTTGTTAGCCAAATATCTGGACATTTAATTCACTTAGAAGTTCTGTAAAGTTTTGCTTTTAAACTTTCCCATTGCAAAGTAAAGATATTAGGTATTTTTTCCTCTGACTTCTTTTTAAAGAAGTTTATTTTCCCACTAATAAAGATGTCCACCAATTTCTCACTTCGTGGAGCCAACCAAACCAAAGTTGGCTAATTGATTATGATCATTAACATAATTTTCGCCTTTATGAAACCCTTAGCAATATTCTAGTTTTCTCGTTTTTGTGGAACAACTGCTTGATAAGAGTGGGCCTGCCTGGGATGGAGAGGCCTTCTCTGAAACCTTGTCTTGGTTGTGTGATGCTATGGACAAAGTAATGTTTTTGCAGGCAAGAGATATGGATTCTACTTTTCAATCTATAGGTAATTAGGTGTGGGGCCTTAGGCAAGCTACCTAACCACACTGGGTCTCAAGTGTTCCAGCTGTAAAATGGAACTTGCCTTTTCCTGGCTAAGGGCAGGGAGACTGAACTTGACTGAAGTCCTTTTCCAGCTCTAATTGCTGAGCTTTCATGAATGCTTATAAAAAATAAATACATGTTTTCAAACACAAGTCCTTAATTTAGTAGAAGAGAGTCTTTTATCTGCATAGAGCAGTGCTTTTCAACCTTGGCCACATATTGGAATGCTCTGAGAGATTTAAGAAATATTGATGCCTGGGTTCCAACCCAGAGGTTGTCATTAAATTGCCCTGGGCATTAGACTTTCAAATGCTTCCCGGGTGATTCTAATGCACAGTCAAGGTGAAAACTTGGAGATTGAAATTGATGGCTTCTAATATACCTTTGGACGTTACACTATTATGAGCAGAACATGTTCACTCCTTTTCATAGGGGTAAATATCAGCTATGGGGTATTGAGTACATGTTTGGTGCCATGCATTGAACCAAATGTTCTGTTGAAGTAGTTCGGATTAAATTTGGTTGCTAGTGAAGAGATCTGAAACAACGTGGATTTAAATAAGACAGTTATACGTTCTCTCACATAAAAGCAGTCCATAGTAGGCTGTGCAGGACCATGTGGAGGCTCTACAGAGCCACACCATCCCAGGCTGCTTCTACCTTTCTGGTCTGCTGTCCTTGGCATGGCTTTTGTCCTCAAGGTTGCTGCATCGTTGCCACTGTAGCTCTTGCCATCACATCTGTGTTTTGAACCAGGAAGAAGAAGAAAAGGAAAAGGCAAAAAGATCATGCTTCTCTGTCATTGCCCCTCCCCCCCAACACATAACTTCTGCTGACATCTAATGGCCACTCCTACCTGCAAGGGAGAATAGTGTGATTGTTTAGTTGGGCATGTTGCCACCCCCTCATATTGTAGGGATTGTTAGTAAGGAAGGAGAGAGCAGCTCTTGGTTATGGCAACCACCAGTCTTTGCCATACTTTGAATGTATAATCTCATTTAGTCTTCATAAAAACTCCATGAGGTCGGCTCTGTTTTAAGTTCCATTTCAGAGATGAGAAAGCTGAAGCTTAAAAATTAGGTTAGTAATTCACCCACACAGTTAAAGCCATCTGAACCAGACCCTGACTATCATCTTGCTAAGCTGTCTTGTCTCCCTGCCACAGTGCCTGTCCCACTCACAGGGTTTAGGAGGATGCTCTTGGTAAAAGCCTTCCATGTTAGATGAAGGACCGATGGCAAAATGAAATGCACCAGCTGGCAGATGTCTGTTCAAACCTTGAAAACTCACTTTGATACATGAGTTTCAGCTTACTGATGGAAAATAAGGCCTTTGCTGCTATTTCTCTTCCACTGGGCTCTTTGCAGATATTTTAGCTGCAATGGAGGGCTTAAAGCGGAGAGAGGGACCAAATAACCAAAATAATAACCAAATAACCCAAAATAACCAGCCCATCTGTTTTCTGGGCAGCACTAGTGGAGAACCGCTTGTGGCAGCCTGTGCTGAGAGCCAAGGCTTCTGCCTCCTTGACACTTCCTTCATCCTGAACTATTTAGACTTTGGAAAAGTGAGACTATCCCTTTGTGTGTGTGTGTGTGTGTGTGTGTGTGTGTGTGTGTGTGTGTGTGTGTGTGTGTAGGTGGGGGTGTAGAAGGCAAGATACAGAGAGCAGGGTTTTATTTTGAATTAGAGAATGACACCTCTCTTCTTTCTTTGCTTTTAGTGGTTTAAAGCTTAGCTTCTGGGGCAGGCAGATCTGAGTTTGAATCCTAGATTTATACCTCACTGGCTGTATGATGCTAGCAAGTCCCTTTGCCTTGCTCTGCTGCCATTTCTTTATGCATACAATAGGAATGGAGTTCTTACTTTACAGGGTTGTGGGAGGTGTTTACTACTGTGCTTGGCATTAACTCAACATTCAATAAATATTAGTTACTATTATTGTTTTCCCGCTCTCTCTCACTCTACCTCTGAGAACAAAGGTTATGCAGCTAATTTTAGGTTACAACTTTTATGGTCTCTGAGTTCTGCATTTCTTGTGAAATAGCAGGACGTACATTTCCCGTCTCGTAATTCATGGTTGGGTTAGTGATTGGGGTTAATGCTGATGGTTAGGCTGCCCATTCCATGACCAAACTTGGAACCTGGGCCACAATTTCCTACCAACCTCGTAAAACGGGATGGCAGCAGGCTTGTACTGACGGGCAAGCTTGTATTTGTTTTTTTAATTCACAAATTGGACTGAGGTGTTTATAACCTAGCTGTGGGGAATGACACTTGAGTATGCAAGAAATAGCACAAATGATACCGAAAACTGAAACAGCAATGTGCTGCCTCCTTTTCTTAGTAATGGTTTCATTGGTATCACTTTCTGGGAAGAGCAGGTAGCCAAAGAATTATAAACCAGAGTCATTCTTAGACCAGGTGTGGGGGACAAAAAGGATTTGACCATACTTAAGAAAAGCTGAATTACTTTTTAATCCTATAGAAAGAACTATAAATTTAATTGGAAGAGAGGAAGAGTACAAAGATTGTTATTACTTTCCAGGACTGAGAAATGCTAGGGAGATAGAAAAGAAAGGAAAAAAGAGAGGCAAGAGAGTTGAAAATAAGAGGAAATTTTAATGCTGGATAGAAGCAACACTAATTCAGGAAAGAAAGGTGTAGAAGGAAAATCAACCATCTATTTATCGTCTCATGTATGCATCCATCCATCCAGTAATGGAATTATTTCCAGCTAGGGAAATCAACCAATGAAATAAATTATCTCCAGCAGGAGGGAGGAGAAGATGGAATCAGAGAAGGTGTCAAGGAGCATATGGTATGAGATGTAGATCCTCAAGAATAAATGACAATCAGACTGCTTGTTTAGATCCTGGGGGATGAAGATGCATCTTAGGACATAAAATATGAGTATTAGGAGGAAAATCCAAGTCTGATGTCTACAACATTTTTGTCACAAATTCCTTTATTCAAACGAAATCTACTGCAGAACTCCAATACAAAAATAAAAATGGAGCAGTTTTGGGGGGATACCCAGAACTCATTCATCCCCAGACTCTCCTGCTTTCTTCCCTTTATTGGCAACTACAGGCGCCTTCACTACATTCCAGGGTTCTTTAGATTACAGCTTGACAACTCTGACGTGGACGAATCCCCCACTCCTTTAGCGAGATCCCTGATTGCTGGTCACAGGTCTTTGGTTTAAATACTTCCAGGGTAAGGGACCTCACTCCTAGAGAAAAGTGAGTCATTGTGAAGTGTGTTATATTCGTCTCCATGAAGCTTTGAAGCTGTGAAGGTCAGGTTTTCACTCTATGTGGGTATCTTGTGATAAGGAAGGGGGTACATTCCTTGAACATCGACCTAATAGTGACTTCTTTCCTATGCTTGATATTTTAACAACTTCTCCAGTGTCCTTCACAAGGGACTCCCCCCACATCATGAGGCCATTGATTAGTAAACCAGAGACTTAGCAAAAAAAAAGCTCACCTTGACTGGCAGTTATATCTCACATCACATATCAGTTATCAGGGCTACTTTCACTCACATAGGCTGTACCACAGGCCACCACGAGCACTGGGGCTTCAGAATTTGGGTCTGATCCCAAATGCACAGCTGATGCTGGATCTGAAGAGTCCTTCCTCCAATGAAATGGTCCATACCTGAGGGTCTCAGGAAAAGTTTATTTATTTTATAAGAATCTCTTTGGTTTTCAAAATCTTAAACTAGATATTGCTTAAATCAAGGAATAAACAAATAGATTTCCTCTTCTCCAGCTGCCTAACCATAGATTTTTCCTGTTCTAGATCAGACTGGCCATTCTAGATTCAGGCTACAGGTCTTGATCTAATAGGGAAAGATGTATTCTTCTCCTCTGCTCCATTCCCTCACTCACATGATGCCTTGCTGTAGAATTTGGGTGGGCGACTTGGGTTGGCTCACCCCCTGATATGGTCTTGTGCTTTCAGCGTAGGCTCTTTCTCTCCCTTTTTGATCCCTGCTGCTCTCAATAAAGCTGAGGCAATGCCCAGTATATCAGCCAGAAGTCTGCCTTGCTCTAATAGTGATAAAACTTCCCTCTATGACCACCAAAGAGCCCTCCCTTATACATACTACATTTCCAACCCATATGTGATATGTGCTCCTAGGTTTCCAGCACTTTGACTAAGTATCCATGACTATTGCCTTAGCCATGGCTGTTTCCCTGTCCTTTTGAGGGGTCACATCTGAGTCAGGACAAGGGCATGCCATCTTACTCTGTCTGCCTCTCAAAAATCTTCCAGATGCCCCTTCCTGGGGTTGTCTTTTAAAAATTCAAATCTATCACAAACCTAATCCTCTGGTGGCTTCTGAAGAAAGAAGTCCTTCTGCTTAGCTCACAGTATCCTTACAAGAGGCCGATGCCAGGATTTTGATGTCTCTTGTCTAGGCTTGCTCTGTTTGCAAGTGATGTCATTGACCAATCTCTCTGCAGCATCATTGGCCTCCCTGTCTCTTATACAGGGCTGTCCTAACACTTGGGGACACCAGGGGATGACTTCCAGGAGCACCATGAAGGCAGGTTGAGATGGACCTTGCTGGCAGCAGAGGGCCCTGAGTGTATTGAGGAGAGAGACATTCAGTATGAGGATGCAGCAGGGCACGGGGCAAGCAGGACTAGGGATACTTCTCTGATGAGTGGTGGGCCATGGATTGTTGGCTGAGATCAAAGTGGAGACAGCCAATTGTTGAGCATCTATTATGTACTAAGTGTTTAACTGGGTTAATTTCATATATTCCTCATGATAATACCAGGAAATGGATGCTATTATTCTCATATTGCAAATGGAGAAACTAAGGTACACAGAGGTTAAGTGATTTGCCAAGGGTCACACAGTGATAAGCTATGTAGTAGGCTTTCCAAACTAGGTCTGCTTGAGTTCTAAACTATATCACATGACTTCTCAATGCCAAGGATTTTAGGATTGCATTAGATGCTCCTTCCCTTCCCAACTGAAATATGTTCCCCTTTAGATGGAGGTGGGTCCTGACTTTCATTGAGGGTAGTTGTGGCCTGACTCAAAAGCCCCTGAATCTCAGGAAGGTAGATTTGAAATTCAGTATAGAAACTCTGAAACCAGCTGATTTCCATCTTAGAATCTGAGTTCCTAGAACTAGTCTTCCCCTAATGGGCTAAAAAGCCAAGATAGGATAGGCGAAACATCTTTGGGGTTCACTAGGGTCCCTAGACTGGGGAAGGCCCCTGAACATCTGGGCTACTTTGTTTGTCTTGGGCAAGGCTTACATTCATGATGTGGGCTGAGCCTGACCCCAGAGCAGTCTCTGCCTTAGAGAAAGAACAATCATACCTCTTGCCACTCTCCGCTTTATATAGCCCCTATAGACTGGGGCCCCCAGCTTGCTGCTCATTCAAGCCCTGATGAATCAAGCAGTGGTGAAAACCAGCCAAACAAGCCAGAACACTTCAAGTAGGAGGCAGATGGAGCTTTGTCACAGTTTGTAATTCTAGGTTTGCTCATGCAATTATTTGGTTAAGTCTATATTCCCTATGAGACTAGATAGTAAGCTGCATGGTGGCAGGGACCTGGTTTACTCTGCTCAGCAAGTACTTGTTCAATGAATTCTCTGTCAGGGGTCTCTTACTCTTGTCCCCTACACTGGGACATGGTGTATCTGAGCTGGAAGCCCTTTCTGCTCGGATGACCCCAGTTTCTGTAAAAGGCGGGCAGATGCAGCTGGTTTCTCAGGTGGACCTATCCACTGTCATTTCAGCCGAAAATACCAAAAATAAAACTTTGTGGGGAATTGTTTGGGTCTCTCAGTTCTCATCACTCCTCATGTGAGCAGACTGCTGGTAAGCTTCTCATGGACTTCTCTCTCCTCTCTCGGTTAGGAAACACCATTTCTTGGGGGAATTGGCAATCGAGGGAAATGGGACCAGGGTGCTCCAAGCCCATACTCCAGCTGGAGGAAGGAGGGTTAGAACTGGGCAGTCATTTGATGACTGGCCTCCAGTGTTACCCAGAGAAATAAACAGGATTTGCCCAGGCAAGGAAGAGGCAGGCAGTGAGGCAGAAATGGACTGCACTTGGAATCAGAGGTCCTGGGTGTAGTTTAGTTTAGCTTAGTTTAGTTGATGGGTTTACTTGATGACCCTGATCTTTTCAAGCACAGTACTTGGGCAAGTCACTTCACATCTCTGAGCCTCACCTTCCTCATCAGTGAAAAGAAGGGTGAGAGGAAGACCTCCCTGCCTATTTCAGAAGTTGTGGCGAAGCCTCACGTGAAATCATTTGTGTCAAAGGCTTTGTGAGCCACAGAACATCATGCAAAGGTGAGCGTGGTTATTTCTGAGTTCCTGGGAGTCGAGGTCATGACTAGGAAACACAAGGACCTTTGGCACGCATTCATTCAACATATCTGAGTCTCCACAAAGAAGAGGCATTACACTGTCACTGTCTCTGGGAGTAGGGAGCAGAATCCAAGAACCTTCCACACTCTGCTTGTTCTGCAGGCGGTTTGGAGGGAGGGTGGACGTGTGCTAGGAAAGATGCTAAGAGCACCTGTGGGAAGGATGCCTCAGCAGCAGGGCTTGCAAGGGAAAAATCTGAAGGCTTTGGCTCCAGAGGCCTTCTAGCGGACCCTGCCCAAGGTCATGGGGTGGGCCATCCAGAACTTTTGGGACAATCCAGGTAATCCTGAGGTTGCAGAGTGGGAACACGTCAGGCAGGAGCTTGGTGGATGAGAGTGGGCTGTAGGTAAATGGGTTCTCTATTTAAGCTTAACATAATTTAAGAGGAGTGTGATTGCCCTGGGTGTGCATGCCAGGCTGGCTAGGGCTTCCTTTAAATAGGGATCATTCAGCTCTTAAACCCCTTTTGTCTGGGGCTCCGTGGTTCTAAGACTGAACAGCTCTCTGCAGTCACCCTAAATGGACATGAGGAGTTCCCCTGGCTCCTCTTGATCAGGATGTTCCCTCCTCGTCCCTTTGGCCTGCCTAGGTCTGGGGAAATTCTAAGTGACTATGGCCCTCCTTTTGTTTTTCTCTCTAGACTTGCCTATGGTTGATGAGTGAGCTCTGTGGGAACTGATGGGAATATGCCTCTTAGAATGGGGACACAGGGAGGGGAAATGCCACTGACTGTTCCCTTCTCTTCTCCAACCAGACCAGAGAACATGGGGTCAGCTGCCATCTTTGAGATCTCTTGACAGAGACATCCCAGTCTATACATCAAGACGTTATGACCTATTCCTTTTTGGCTGCCCCAGCAGCCTTACAAGCAACATCAAATTGTAACTCAGTTGAGGTTCTACTTTCCCATATCTTCTGAACAACTTCTTTAAAGCTACCTTTTTGTCCATCTGTCTTTTTCGCCTCTGCCCTGGATGTTATCCAAATTGCTTGAATATATGAGTGACGTGTTGATGTTTCCTGGCTACAGGATCCTCTCAGTTCACACATTAGTGAATAGAAAGCCCACATTTACATGCATATGAGATCTCTTTGTTGGCCTACATCAAAAAAAAAAAAAAAAAGTAAACTACAATCTAGTGTAAATTGGGCCGGGAAAACCTTTCCGTAGCGTGTCAAGTCCAATCTTTGGCCAAAGACCAAGTACTTTCTTCCTGTTTGGAAAAAAATCAGCCATTGTCCATGAATGGAGAGAACAAATTTGAAAACTTTGACTCAGACCTTCACCATGAGAAGAACACTCGCATTAGTGTTTCAGTTAAGGATGTGAATAATCCTTTAGCCAACCTGAGCTAAACTTTCCCAGGAGTCCTCAGCTGTCTTAGGCCAAGAACACAAACAAGCGTCTTTACATTAAAGTAAAAAGTGTCAGCAACTTTTGTGACTTTGTTTTCAGTTAGAAGCTAGGACGAGTTTGTTAGCCTTAGGCTTGAATTCCTATTGTTCAATTATTTATTTTTGGTTTTGCTACAAGTAAAGAGAAAATTATTTGTATTTCTTCCTTAGTGGATTCTTTGTGTTTTTTAAAAATAATACTGAAGATTCAGCAGCCAAATATTTACTGTGGTTTCTTGGAGTAATCAATAGTGTGTCACATGTCCTTCTGGGCTAGGAAGGTTTTATCTTTCAAAATGGCCTCGTGTGGCTGCAGCCTCTAGGTTCGACCAGTCAGTTGTAAGTGGAAAGTGCTTTCAGAGAGCTTAGATTGTCAAGATGGGTGGGATGGGTTCCTCTTCCTGGCTCCCTGGTGATGGAAATGTGGGCTGATCCTGGATCCCATCTGGCCCTTAGAGCAGCAATCCCAACTGTCGTCCAACTTACTGCCTGGCCCTGGTGGCTCATGGGAAATCTGTAATAGGACAATGGCTGGGAGAAGAGTCTTCATTCAAGAGCATCTTGGAGAGTGTTCCAGGGAACGCCTGTCTGAAGAGGGCTCTCTTAAAGTCGCCCAGAAGGGAAGTTACAGACCAATGCCTGGGTGTTGGTTAGGAGGGACCTACCTCCTTAGCTGAGTAGCTTTCTCACTGTGGCATGAATGTGCTTTGCATGGGGTTATTAAATAAACAAGTGCTGACAATTTTGCATATTTCCTCGGTGATACTTTTAATACCTTTTTCAAGGAATTGGAGGGCCATGTTTATTTAAATCAGTAGGATCCATGTGTTCCCTAAGCTTGGTGCAAAGCAAGCACAATGCCCACATGCAGCCAGAGAGCTGTCTGAGGTGACCAGACAGCTTGAATCTGTCATGGTCTGTGCTCTCCAGCAGAATAGCAGCTGCAGGACTCTTATTTTTGTGATGCAGAGCATGTCCGGGTGTGTGGCAGGGGGAACTGAAATATCCTCTGCTGACTTTTTATACCTTCAGATTTTTCGTTGCTCATTTTGCAAAAGGGAAGCCCTCAGTGGGGCCAAATTCATAGGTTTTTTCTGTAAATGAGTTTTGTTTTTTCCCCAACCCCATTGGTGACTGACTTCCAGTGATACGGAAAAACAATATGGCTGAATTTCTCAGTCTGAAAAAGGAGATATCCAATGAGGGCCAAGAGGCTTGTGTTTAGGTGGAAAGATTTTTCTCAGTGACGGACACTTGGATGCCCACAGGAGACTAAAAGGGCCTTCAGACCACAGGACAAATGGTGAGAAAGCCTCAGGCTTTGAGGGCAAGCTGCCTGGAGCTGCAATTTGATCAAGGGGTTATTAAAATCTCTGGCCAACTCTACTTTGGGAAACTGGGCTTTCATCTCTGCTTGTGTATTATTATTTTGATCAACTGTTTTATTTTCTTTGGTTATTCTTTTATTTATTATTATTTTCACAAATTATTTTAATAATTAAAAATTTTTTCTTTTAAATATTCTAGTTCCATCGTTTTAAATCTAGCTCAGTTTAGGGATTCAGAAGCCCCAAGGCAAAGCAGTCATGATTTCAGACAAACTTCTTTTCCTCTACCAAAGTCGTATTTGTGGGCTCATTTCTCATGCTGGTGGCAGTAGGAAGTACAGTGTTTACTGTGGAATTAGTAATGTTTATTGTTGCTTCACAAAGGTTGGTGTGAAAGGCGCCAACTGCGAGTGTTCACCTTGCAAGTACACTTGGCCATTGGGCTCCTTTGGGGATTGTCCTGAGGCTTCAGATTCTGATATTTCACGGGCACTTTGCAAAGACACTATCAGAAGCGCTCTCACTCTTGCCTACTCACCTGGAGTCAGTTACAGCATTCCTTGGCAGCTGGTTGTGGACTCATGGGTGGGCAGTCAGGAGATCCTTGGGAGATGTGGGAGTTTTGTGACTGTAATAGGAAGAGGTGGGGACTTAGAAACTGCTCTCCATATGGTTGTTGTGCCAGGGCACACCTATTGACACTGTGGGTTCCAAGGAAGTCCAGACCTCAGAGGGTGATACCCTCTGCTCACAGCACCTCCCCCAAGCCCTCTTTGTTCATTGATTCGAAAACAACAGGAGGCAGGAAGCCCTCACTTGACGAGATCCTGGAAATGCCCAGCTGACTTCTTTCCAGCCAAGTGTCCCATGTGTCCACTTCCTGGGAGGCAGTGGGATGGGGAGTCCTCTGGGCCCTTCCCCAGAAATGCACATGCACATCAGAGGGGGACTAGTTATATACCTCTCTTTGATCTGATCTGAGATGTGTGCATGTGGGGTTAAGACTTTCTTGTCCACAACTTATTTAAGAGTGTGACCACAGTGCTCCGACCCCCAAATAACTCTGTCCTCCAAGTTTCTCCCAAGTGCACAATGCCTCAGGCTGCACTTGTGCCTAAAAATAGCTAGAAACCCAACTGAAGATAAGTGTAGGTTGAGTGGTATGGGTGTGAACAAGGCTGATGTGGCCATGGGTGACCTTGAGAATGAGTGAGCAGAGTGTGAGAGGGCTGGTGCCCTTGTTTCTCTGCTATGTCAGACCACACCTGGGGTCTGTGGTCAGCACCGGGCATCATCCATCATAAGGGTAAGTGGCAAATGGAACTTGTGCGGCAGTGATGCACCTAGAAGGAAGATTAGAGGGATTCAAAACATGTCTAAGGAATGGCTGAATGTTCATTCCCTCTACAGGAGACCTGGTATCTGTCTTCAGATGCTAGAAAGGGATGCTACTAATACTAATACTAATATTTGTTCACATTTATTCAATGCTTACTCAGTACAAGCTCTATTTTAAGCATTTACATGTAATTCTCAAATTACTCTACCAGGTACATACCATTATGATAGTCATTTTATAGATGAGAAAGATGTAAATGGACTGTGAATTGTGAGTTTCATTAGAAGGTAATGTGAGGAAAAATGGCGCTTGTTACCATGAAGCAGGTCTAGTAGGAGGAAGAGCTTTCTGACATTATAGCTTTCTAGAAAAAGGTAGAAGTGGGTGTAAAATGACATGTATTGAACATCTACCATATGCTGGACATGGCTTTGGGAGCTTCCCATTTACTGTTTCAGTTTATCCTCACAACAATTGTGTGAGACAGGAATTATTATCCCCATTTTAAAGATGAGGAAATTGAGGCCCAGGGCTGTTAAATAAATCATCTAAGAGCTTTCCATCAGTAAGTGACAGCTCAGACTTGAATACAGGTATTTTGGCTCTCAAGTCCATTGTCATTGTCGCTTAAGCAAACGTGATGGTGCACAGGTGGTCCTGGGGCACAGGTACCAGGCTGAATTTCTGTTATGCACTTCTGTTTCAGCCTGAATTTCACAAGTTGTAACTGTTTTATTGCTTGTCTCTCCCACGAGACTGCAAGATGCATGTGGGCAGGGGCCACATTTATCTGGTTCAGTGCTGTATTCCTAGTGCCCAGGGATATTTGAAAGAACGAATGAATGCCAGTAGAGATCCCTTGTTATGACAGCAGGAGTTAAAAAGAGGATAATGAACCTCCTACTGGGATGTTAGAGGGAGATTCTTGTATTAGATCAGGGATGAATTATCCGTGATTCTAATTCCAACAGAGCTTTAGAATCTCCTGAGGGATTTTTATAAACATAGATTCCTAGGCCCGCATCAGGCCCCCAGAATCAGACTCTGGGAGCAGGGCCTGGATATCTGTATTTGCATCACTCCCTGGTCCATTCTGCTACTTGGCCAGGTCAGGAAGCCCCTGCAGATGCACCTGAGTCTGGCTTCTCTGACTTTGCATCACGTTGCTCCTGGGGCCCTTGGACACCCTCTCCCTCTTCCTGCTGCCTCTCTCTGCCTGATGGTCTTCTAGGCCAGGCTGTGTGTGTGCCAGGAACATGGATGAGGGTCTGGTGCTGAGTGAGGTATGGGATCTTATCAGCTGGGTATTTGCTGAGCAAAGTTCAGCCAGGGCAGCACAGCAGATCCGGGTTTAATAGATACCCAGGCTTCCGGGCTTTTGATTCAGAGCCCAGGTCCCTGGGGCCCATATCGGTGGATGATAATGGACTCCCCGTGTGAGTTCTAAGGGCCAGTGCTACTCGCCACTCTTGGCAGACCCTGGCCTGCCCTTCAAGGGCCCAGGGCCCTGGGCTGTGGGCCGTCTGGGTGGGCAGATTGTCACTGCCCAGCCATGGCTGCTTTTGGCTTGCTCTCCCTGGCCAGGAAAAGTCCTAAGTTCCAGCTCAGTGCTTTGGTTTCCTGGCTTTGATGACAAAAGGCAGGGGGAGACTTCTCTCAACAGTGAGGCTGGACACCCTCTGGCCCTGGGGCACAGGGATCACCATTAGGTATTTGTCCTATATCCTGGGAGCCACAGAGAACCAGGAACCATTCACTGCAGCCCATTCTACAGGTCCAGGAGAGGTAAAGGGAAGATGAATGGCAGTGCATTTTAAATAATCACCTAACCAATTAATCAACATGTAACATATGAGCTTAGTATGGACATTGTATAGGGGAAGATATAGAGAAATAAGGTACAATAGCTCACCTTGAGAAGTTTATAATCCACTTGTGGGGGGGGGGGCGTAAGAAATTTACATCAAAAAGGATTGCTAATTATTATATAGCAGACTACACATTTATTGAATGCTTACTTTGTACCTGATTTTATACTAAGCATATACTATGCTTCCTATTTACTATGTCAGTGACTCCTTGTGACATTCCTTTAATAAGAAATTGCAGGTTAAGAGGCACAGAGAGGTTTAGTAACTTGCCTAGGATCACACAGCTAGAATGTGGCAGGGGCAGGTTTTGAGGGCTGTGCCATCTGACTCAGAGTCCCTGCTCTTATGCCGTCCTCTACTGCCCCCTGTGATGAATACTAACCAGGTCTGGAAGTGTTTGAGAGGTTGTAGGATGAAGCAAATTCTGTGGGCTGCAGTGGTCAGCCAGGAGGGTTGTAGTAGTCTTGGGTCAGGAGGAATCAAGTGGATGAGACCAGTGAGAGGGAATTCTGACCATGGGAAATCTCAGGTAAAGATGAGAAGGTCGGACATGCAAGGAACTTGTAAAGAAGTCAAGATAGACCTTCTGGCTGAAGTCAGGATTTATGTAGCGGTTAGTGAGCAAAGTGGTTGGAAAAATGGGTTGAGATCACACTGTGGAGGACTTTCAATTCTAGACTAGATGTGGTTATTAATCATCTGGGTGAAGGGGAGCCATAGAAGGTTTGGGGCAGGAGGAATGACAGTACTGAGAGAAATATTCTAGGAAGTCTCATGTGGTGCTTCACCTTCAGGCACAACTTAGGTGAGCAGGCAGACTCCTGAGGAGAGTGGGCACATCGGGGTGGGGGCTTGTCTGAGAAGGGAGATGAGCACCAATGACATTGCTCTTCACAGCTCCAGCCCCAGAACAAGCCCCGGCCCCACCCCGGCCATACCAGGGCGTCCGTGTGAAGGAGCCAGTGAAGGAACTGCTGAGGAGGAAGCGTGGTCATGCCAGCAGTGGGACGGCAGTTGCACCTACCGCGGTGAGGGGGGCCACTGTGGCCAGTGTGTGTGTACGACGGGGGAAGGGTGGTCAAAGTGGTCAGGTGGGATGGACTTGCTTGCTCCATGGGTTACTCACTGAGGGCATGAAGATAACATGTTGCCATGGTAGGGCTGCTGGAGAATGGATGTAGGGTAGAGCGAGTCAGTGGTCCCTTGAAGTGGGATGAGGGATATGGGCTGGCTGGCTTGGCCCACTGAACAAAGTCATTGCCAGGGCCTGGGTGAGCAAATGACTCACATATCCTGGTGTGAGCTGGGGGCTCCCCATGGGAAGAGGACAATGCCCGTTCCCTAAGTGCACAGCCTTCTTGCTAAATGGAAAGATGAATCCCTCAAAAGTGTAGGTGGCGATGGTTGGGACCTGGGGTGGGGGTTTTGTTCTGACAAGAGAGATTTCCCCCATACTATTCTGCCCTGGGACCCTCTGGGCAAGTTTCCTCCAAGGGCTAGTTGGAGATGGCTGAACACTGATCCTGGTTTTCTCCCCTCTAGGTGGTGCTGCCCCATCAGCCCCTGGCAACCTACACCACAGTGGGTAAGAGCTCCCCACAGCCCTGGCCTCCTGCAGGCCCCTCGTCAGGGAGACACCGGCAGCTCTGTGATTTCCTTCTTCCCACAGGTCCTTCCTGCCTTGACATGGAGGTCTCTGCTTCCACAGTGACGGAGGAGGGGGCCCTGTGTGCCGGCTGGCTCTCCCAGCCTGCCCCGGCCACCCTGCAGCCCCTGGCCCCATGGACACCTTACACTGAGTATGTGTCACATGAAGCTGTCAGCTGCCCCTACTCAGCTGACATGTATGTGCAGCCCGTGTGCCCCAGCTACACGGTTGTGGGGCCCTCCTCCGTGCTGACCTATGCCTCCCAGCCGCTCATCACTAATGTCACGGTATGTCACATAAAGGCATTGCTGCACCATCCCATGCTGAGGGCATGCATTAGAAGCTGGGCTGACTTCCTGACCCCTGATCCTCCTTGCTATTGCTATTCCCAGGATAATTGGGTCATCTAAACCCACCGTGTCCTCCAGGGAGGCCTGCTTTTATTTCCATTGACCTAAAATATCTTCCACAAAGAAGGCTTATGGTCTTCTTTGTCATGCCTTATCCTCCTGGGGGTTGGGACGATCTCCTGCCTCTCTGCCCCAAATCTCCCCTGATGCCCCAAAAGCAGTGAGTCCTGGTTACAGGTCTGAGTTTTTAATGAGTGGAGTACCAGGTGAGATGTACATGGGGTCTTGGGCCAGAGCCAGCATTTCCTTTCTATTCAGATAACTTAGGGTGTTGATCGTTTACTAAACAATGGGATTTTCCAGAAGATTTTTAGGCTGAGCAACAGGTGACATAACTTTTCAGAAAACTACTTTTGGTGGAGTCACTCCCACCTGCAGGGCAATTTTTTGAATTCTGCCTCTAACGTCAGATTGTCTGGGTTCAAATCCCTGCCCCTTTATTTACCAGCTGTGTGACCCTGGGATGATTGACATAATTTCTCTGAGCCTCAGTGTCCTCATCTGTAAAATGGGAATATTAACAAGAGGGCTGATGTCAGGATCAAATTGGATCATGCATGTAGAGGGCTTAGTATATTTCCTGGCCTATAGAAAGCCTCAATAAACATTAGTTATTATATTATCTCAAAGCCAGCCAAAAACATTAACCAAGGGCTGCCTTCAAGTATTAGATGGGAAAGGAAGGGCCTGCTCCCTCAGGAATGGAGGGAGGAGGAGAAATAGTTTTATGTGAATGGTACTTGTTTGACCAAAGGAATCAGAATCCCTGAAGCATTCAGAGGAGAAAAGGCCTATGGTTACAGCTGATCCAGCTCTGTCCAAGGAAAACTGTGGAAGGTAGAGCTGGGGTCTCGTGTAGCTGCACAGCCCACCCTTGATGGTGGCTTGCTTTGGTTCCCCATGTCCCCTCTGTTTCCCTCAAGGGTCCAGTGTCATCCTGATGCACCTGCCCTTCAACCACCATCCAGTCATGGCCTGCAGGAGCCCTCCAACCCCACGCCCACCTGGCTACCCAGCAAACCAGTTGTGGGGCCTGGATGATGGTAGATAAGAAGGAGTTAATTCAACACCTCTCCCAGGCAAATCATTTCCATATCAGGGGGCCCGGGATGGGGGTGGGGGGTGGTGGACATAGTGGTTCCCAATTATTTCAAGCCCAAGAATTCCTTTTATTATTTATCCTTTCATCATCCCCCACTTCTGTTTTGCAATGTTCTGCGTATCAAACAAATTGTATTTATTAAGAAATAATTTATTTGTTTTGCCATATTGTAAATGAACTCATCAAAGCTGGCTAGAGCTACCAAATCAGCACTCCTGATCAGCAGGAGATAAGGCCTGTTATGGCACTGGGCTGATAAAATTCTATCCCTGAGCAAAGAAACCTGCAGTTGCACTTGACCTGCACAGGTGTATGACTTGAAAAACTAAGATTTCCATTTGGATCTTTGAAATACTGGAAATAATAAGGTTTTGATGGGAGCCTGAAAGGCCTCTGAGACCCCTTCCAGCTCCGTCATTCTATAGAAAATCACTCTGAAATCTTGCTGCTCAAACTGTGGTCCTTGGACCAGCCACACTGGCATCACCTGGGATCTGATTAGACGTGCAGAATCTCAGGCTCCATCCCAGACCTCCTGTACCAGAATCTGCATTTTAACAAGATCCCCAGGAGATTGAAATAAGCTCTTACCTAAATGATTCTAATGGTTTACTCTCAAGACACAGTGGCAACCGGAGAGAGATATGATGGGGGATGGACGGGGAGTAGGGGGAGATTTTGGCCTCTCTCACACCATTCCATGCAGGCACCTTCCTCTTCCACCTGCTTCCTCAGTTGTGGAAGATATAGTAAGAATCCAGGCCCTGCCTCTCTTCAGGCTTGACCTCAGGTGTGTAGGGTGGTCGCTGTGCAGGTGAGTGTTTGTAACGCACCTGAGAGAACAGCCCTGACCTTTGAAGGTCCCTGGGATGGCCACGGGGGGGGCCCAGCTCAGAGACAGGAGGATGAGGACGTGGAAGACTCTGGGCAGCTGTAGGAAAAGCCAAGTTCACTAACAAGGCCTCTGGGTTCACTGCCCCAGCCTCCAGGTCTTGCCCAGCCTCCCTGTGCTGATCACCACCAGAGGGGGTGGGAGGTGAGGGGAGCTATGTTGGCCCAAGCGGACCTCAGGATGTCCCTCAGGATGTTGAAGCTGCTGTTTGGAGCCAGGACTGTCTTTGTGTCCCGGCCAGCTGTGTGATACAGCTGCTGTGCTATGAGACAGGCTTGCTGTTTCACATGCTATATTTTCACTGATTTTTAAGATGTACATTTTTCTCCATATTTTAATGTCTCTGAAATCGAGATGCATTTTATATTCAATGAAGTCTGGAAAAGCATCTCTAATTTGCTCAGCCCTATGATGTCAGTCCTAGTTGGAACCTATTTTACAGATGAGAAAATGGAGGCTTGGGGAAGTAGCATGAGCGAGGACATATAGCTAGAGAGTGACAGAGCCAGGGATGCAGTTGAAGTTTGTCGGCTTCTCCCTTGGGGAAGGCTTTGAGCAGGTGGAGGTGGAGCCCCCTGGAGTGAGATGGCAGGAAAGGGCCGAGGGGGAAATAGAAGTCCCCATGAGGACATGGGTGGACAGTGGATACCCTAGGGATGCTAACCCTTGGTCCTGTGTCTCCCTCATCACAGACAAGAAGCGCCGCCACGCCCACAGTGGGGCCCCAGCTGGAGGGCCCAGAGCACCAGGCACCCCTCACCTATTTCCCGTGGCCTCAGCCCCTGTCCACGCTGCCCACATCCACCCTGCAGTACCAGCCTCCGGCCCCAGCGCTGCCCGGGCCCCAGTTTGTCCAGCTCCCCATCTCTATCCCTGAGCCAGTCCTTCAGGACATGGAAGACCCCAGGAGAGCCATCAATTCCCTGACCATCGACAAGCTGCTTTTGGAAGAAGAGGATAGCGATGCCTACGCGCTCAACCACACACTCTCTGTGGAAGGTTTTTAGGGCTGGCTCCCGCCTGAGAATCCTGTTCCCTGAAACTGGGATTTAAAAATGAGCCTGGAAGTGAGCCTCTCATTCATATCTGTTTGGAGTAGCCATTTCATAACTACACTTTCTACCCCAAACTAGAGTTGTAGACTTTCCTTCCTTCCTCCCTCCCACCCTTCATCCATTCTTTCTCCCCTCCTTCTCTTCCTCTCCCTTTCTCATTTCTTTTTTTATTTCTGGTCCTTTTTTGGAGGGAATTATAGGGATATTAGAAATAATATTGTTGCCAAGTGTTGACAAATCTGTGGCCCAGGTGCTTTCATTTCTGCCACGTTTCGTTCCTGGAGAAGGCCCCTTATTTCCAGAGCCCACTGCTTTGTTGGAGTTGCGGCCCTGCTGAGCTGTCTTCTGGCCAGTGATGCCCTGCCCTCTCTCATTATGAGACATGTGGGGTGCCCTGAGGGAAGAGCGGCCCTGCCAGTACTTCCAAGGGCAGACCTGATGCCAGAGTCCTTGAGCTGTCTGTTCCCACAGTTGCTCCTTTGTTTGCTGTTCTCATTGCCAGCCAGATTTACAGTCTAGCAGCAGAGTCTCAAGGCCTGGGGCTCAGCAAGGTGGTGGGTAGGGGGTGGGGGAGGAAAAGTTACATCAGAGTGGGTGGTGGTGGGGTCAGAGGGACAGAGGAGGAATGGGAACACGGTGTGTGTATATATGGTGGGGGGGGCGTGAGGGGAGGGGAAGTTTGGGTTTTACGGCGGGAGCAGGAGGGCCAAGGAATGGTTTCGCTCCTGATCACTTGGTTATTAAAAAGGAGAATAAACTTAAGAAAAATATGGCTTTAATCGGTGGTTTTGTAACCAAACACAATGGGTCTGTCTCTTGGTGAGTGAGGAGCTGAAAAGCACAACCAAGGCTGAAGTGGGTAAAGAAAAAAGGTTTATTGCTTGCACAAGCAATGGAGAACACCAGGGATAGCTCCCAAGGAAGGGCCCCCTTCCCCTCCCCTCCCCCCAGCTTAGTGCAGGTGGAGGTTTTACACACCAGAGTGCAGAGGATATGTTGCAACTGTGTAACAATTGGGCCCAATCAGGGTGCATGTGCAGGCCATTACATAACAAGTTCAAGGCCATTGCATAACACGTTCAATGCAACATGCCATTTAGAGCTGGAGCAATTTGCAGGGGTCCTGCTGCGACCGTGTCAGTTTCACCGTAGGATGGCAACATCTGCAAAAACGAGGACCTGGTCTTCTGGAAGACAGCACATTTAGTTTCTTCCTTGTCTGGAAAACATTTGACAGACTATGTTTAGTTATGAATCCGATTTTCAGTAACCCTTTCCTTGCCTGGTTTCTGGTCACAGTTTTGCTGCTTTCCTTGAGGATACTTGCAAGGAAAGCTGAACTCGTATAAACAGGATGATTGATGTGTCTGCTTCTTCCCCTGTCTGGATCCTCTGTGATGCTGTGTGTAGGCCGCGATCCTCAGAAGCCCAATGGTGACTGGGTCCTTGCTTAGTGCTGTCACATGTGCTTCTTTAGTGTCTTGAAAACCTCCATCAGCCATCATTATGTGGAGCCAAGGCCTCTTCCTCAAGCACCATCCTTGCTGGAGGCTTCTAGAGCCTCAGACAAAAGTATCATTAGGTTTCATTTCGATGTTTATTTTTTTGCTGGAGAAACTTCAGATTTGCAGGGGCCTGTCACCAAGGGTGCTTAGCTCCTGACAGTGGTATGTGCTTTGAAAACTGGCACGTCTGTCTGCTAATGACACCACTGTCACTATTAGGCAGAAACATTCGTTGATAGAATCCATGTAGACGTCATGGACTTTTCTGGGAAGTGATGGTTTCTTTGACACATTTTCTTTGCCATTTTAAATAAAAACTAGACTAAGTTGCCTTTTTTTGGATTTTTTTTCTGCTTTGGGTTTATTTTGACTCAAATTTCTCAGTATCTGCCTAAAATCCCAATACAAATATCTTAAATTATCTTTATTGACTTAATATTTGGATGTAAAATCTTAAGAAAAAATTTTATATATAAATTTACATCTTTATTGGTGGTGATGGTGAGTAGGGGAGGGAGAGGAAGTCTCAGGCTTGTTTGATTAAAAGCCCTGGTTTCCAATAAAAAACACTATGCAAGACTTTTCAGCTTACTATATGAGGATATGAGAGGATGCAAAAGCAATCTCCATAAGGGAATTTAAGTTGGCAAAAACCAGCAAAGAAATAAAGTACTTTAAGTATTTGCTAAAATTTAAATGGTGTCTTTTTTTCTTCTTACTCTGAGGTAACATGTCGTGGTTGCAGTAGTCCCTCTAGGTTTCTTCCTGTTTTTTTTTTTTTTCCTGTTAAGATGGCAACATTTTCAATAAAGATTTGCTCAGACTCTTCTGTGCCAAAGTGTTTTACTTCTTATCAAATTAATCCCCCTTAACTTGGAGTCCCATGCCAGGCAGTGTCCTTATAGGAAGGGGGTTACATAGTCTTGATTTTGCAACTTGATCTGCTGCAGGGGGAGATAAAACCAGCCCCACGATGCCTGCATCCAGTTCCTTCAAGTAGAACATGCGAGATCAGTTGGTTCGGTCTCCAGGGGAGTAGGGATCTGAGGAGAGGAAGGAGATCTTTTTAACACTATTGATTATCCTGTTATTCATGTTACATGAGTAAATTTCACGATGCTGGGTGTCCGGGGATAAGTTCAGCCATTGGCATTTCCATCAGTCAGAACCCATGGGTATGTGACATGACGCAGAGCACTATGCCCAAAGGAAGCCATCTCTTAGGGTCAGACATCACAATGAAATAGAAATTCAAGAAGCCAGCTAGTCCTCTCAAACACCAGTCCTTGGAGTGAGTAACAGTTTGGAGGGGTCTCGTCTTCCTGGTGATTTTCTGACTTACTAAGAGCCTCCGAGTCCACTGCCTTCATTGTTAATCTTTACTGGGGTAACTTTTGTTAATGGTCTACCTTATTCTGCCATATGTCTTATTCCCAGATTTGGGGGGACAAAGTACAACCAGTTATTTAGTTCACTTTAGATTGTCACCACCATTTTTTTTTAAATTCTGTATGTAGGTCATAATCCAGAATAAAAGACATAGAAAGAAAAGGATTTGAGGTTTTTTTCCTCCAGCTTTACTGAGGCTCAACTGTAGGGGAAGATATTTAAAAAATAATGCATCTTGCATGACTCACCCTCTTGTGATAGAAATATGAACCACTTGATCTGCAGCGTGAAGCGTGAGGCCAACTCGGTGTAGATTGATGCTTAACAAGACTCTGATCCACGAAGCTGTCCATTTCCAGCATGAAAGAAGGGAGGAAGGAGAAGATGAGTTACGTGGCAGGATGAAGAAGGTGGACATCTATAAAATAATGAAACCACAGTGGTTCAAATTCTTCGAACATTAGTCTGCACCCATCTCTAAGTGGAAGTTTGAAGACATGTTCTAAAGCTAAACATGAATTTCTTTAAATCAGAAATCATGGATAACTTACTTTTTAGTAACTTCATTTGGGAGTCAAATATGAGGCACTCAATAATTCCTCATCGAATTGAATTAATTTGGGAGATTCTCTATTACATTCCATTCAGGAAATACTGATAGGGATAATTGCCACTGATTATAGTGAAATCTCCTTTATTAGACATGTAGACACATCATGTTTCTCAGATGTTTTTTTCTGAATGCTTGGGTACAAACTTCCATGAGCCGGTGTTCTTAATCTATTTGTCAGTTTTTCCATGTACAGCTGTGGCTGCTGTGGAAGGGCTTAAAAAATTTTTTTTTTAAAGTTTTAAATTAGGATTTCAAAAAATTTTTGGTAAGAACTCTTAACATGACATCTTCCTTCTTAAAATATTTTTAAGTATATAATACAATACTGTTATCTATAGGCACAATGTTGTACATCAGATCTCTAGAACTTATTCAACTTGCATAACTTAAATGTTATACCCATCGATTAGCAACTCCCCTCAGCCCCTGGCAACCACCATTCTATTCTTTGCTTCTATGAGCTTGACTATTTTAGATAGCTCACATAAGTGGAATCATGCAGTATTTGTCCTTCTGTGATTGGCTTATTTCACTTAGCATAACGTCCTTAATGGATGAAGAAAATATGGTATATACATACAATGGAATATTATTCAGCGTTTAAAAAGGAAATCCTGCAATATGTAACAAACTGATGAACACTGAGAAGGCGTTCATTCATTCATTGAATATATATTATTGAGTGCCAACTCTGGGCTTGGCAGGCGTCATAAATTATTATAGATTTCTGCTTTGAAACAATTTTCCAGCTCAGTGATCTCCTTTCAGTGTAAGTATCCATTCTTACATATGTATATTTAGTTATTTATAAAATGTATCCCTAAACTACTCTATGAATATAATATCCATTATAAAACAGTCACAATAACAGAAATTTAAAAGATGAAGTAAATATGAAATAGATAATATTTTAGCTAATTATTTAATATATTAATGATATAAAAGTCCTTTTGGCCTCATTAACTATAAATAATATTTAGAAGGAGAAATGTTATTGAATATGTCTAATTGCTTTTTAAAATCTTTGTGACATACTAATTTGAGGATCTGGGTCTGAGTTCAGTTGATTTCAGTACTTTGTTTGAATTAATACCATAGCTAAAAAAGATACCATAGAAAGATATTTAGATCCAAATAAAAATAGTATATCATTGGATGTGCCAAATAAATTGCAAAAATCCTCTCAGAATTCCTTCCATCAATTATGCAAAGGTTTTATTTTAAATTTGGCTAGTAAATTTCCATCTTAGCTGATGTCAACTAGTCTTGCAACTCATTGAAGGTGTTGCCTTTTTATATTTTTAACACACTGAGTTAAAACCACTCAAACTCTTTATATGGAAAATTGCGAAACAAGCTAAAAAATTCTGCTTCTACTTTAAAAAAAAATGTGTGAAGGTAAGAGAGTTTTTATAGGTGACACACACCTACATTATTGTTAGCAACAATATCACACAACAGAAACATTCCTAAACATTCATTAAACTTCCACTTTCTAAATTTTTTCCCCATTGCATGAGTTTCTAAAAGCATCATTAAAATGTGATCTTGGGGGACAGCCCTGTGGCATAGTGGTTAAGTTTGCATGCTCCACGTCTGGTAGCCCGGGGTTCGAAGGGTCAGATCCTGGGCACGGACCATCACACTGCTCATCAAGCCACGCTGTGGCGGCGTCCCATATAAAGTAGAGGAAGATGGGCACGGATGTTAGCCCAGGGCCCGTCTTCCTCAGCAAAAAGAGGAGGATTGGCAACGGATGTTAGCTCAGGGCTGGTCTTCCTCACACAAAAAATAAACTAATTAAAAAATGTCATCTTTACCTTGATGGACCAGATTAAATGCAAATTGTGTTTGTTATTAAAAAAAATCCACAGGTAGCATATTTTGGACAGTGAACTTATCAACTAAAAAAGATCAGGAAATTTAGTATGATTATACTTATATTTTTAAAATATATATATAATTCATTTTAAGTTTGACAGTTCTATCTTTGAGATAATCAGTGATTCTCTTTGTGGTGCAAAAGAGTTTCATATTGTTATGAAGATTGTGTCATTGAAGGGTGCTGTGTCCATAAAGTTAATCACACTGGTAATCATCCTGTAAACCTCAATATGTTACAATATTATGGAAGTGAATGAACTGAGCGAAGGCACCATCACCTCTCCTCCCACGCATAACTTCCTCCTGTCCCTGGAGACACTCTCAGAACCATGGGTCACACATAACCAAGTGGAGGCCCCAGCATTAGTCCACGCGGGGGTGACAATTCATCCTGGTTGACCTGGGACCTTCCTGGATTTAGCATTGAAAGTCCTGAGTTCCAGGAAATCCTCCAGTCTGGGGCAAACTGAGACATTTGGTCACCCCAGTCCACATATTAAATATAAGTAGATCTTAATTTCTTTGTTTTTTTCCTTGTAAATTAATGGTTTCTTTCTGCACCCCAAAGGATTGTCTCATGTGATCCCTAGGATACATGCAACCCACTTTGGAGCTCGTCTTAGAGATTCTCGTTTGCTGGAGTTCTCACCAAAAGCTCCTCTGGGGACCACTAGAGGGAAGCTGGCTCTGGCCTGAAGAACCTTGCCACGACGTGTTCTACGTCAGTGCTAGGTCTAGGAACATCAGTGGTCCTAACAGGGAATAATCCTGGTCTTTCCCACTTGAGGTAAGGAGTGGTAGCAGCATGGGATACGCAGTCATTACATGCTACCTTGAAACTGAAATCAAATTCTCACAAGTGGTTTTCTTTATCCAGCTTAGTCCTAAAGTGACACCTGTATTAATATGACAGTGCCAACTCATCTGGGGAAATCCTGAGAGGAAGCACGTTTTTCATAAGGTCAGGGTGTCAGCTTCCTCTACTCAATTCCACTAGGTGGGAAACCGTAAAAGCAGTTCTCAACCTGGACTGCACCTTAGAATCACTTGGGGAGTTTAAAAAATCCCTGTGTCTGAACTGAGACTTAGACAAACTAAGTAGAATTGCTGGTAGTGGAAACCAGGCATCAGGAGTTTTTAAAACTCCCCAGGTGATGCCAATGTGCAGCCAACGCTGAGAACCAGTGCTCATCTACCCTTCCGCTTCCAGTGGCTTTGGGATTATTGTCATGTCTGAATGCTGAAAAAGAGATCTCAGATGTAACTTGTGTCTGGCACATAGAACTGATGCTGTTCTATTTAATTAGAGTTGTTTTCCTACCAACCAGGCAGGGTTATAGTATTGCCTCATCTCTGCATTAGAGAGTGAAAGCGCAATGGTCTTAGCAATCACTGTAGGAGGCCTCTAGAGTGGATAGATTCAGTTGAGAGGTAGCAGCTACAGTCAGTTTAAATGTCTATTATCTGACACCCAAGAATTTTCTTTTAAGGTGTGTAGACCCATAAGCAAATGCAAGAATGAAACACAAAGGAAATAGTAGGACGTTTGGAACTTTCTCTTCCTTGTCTCACCTGTGGACTTTTAAACTTCAGGATGGATTGACGTATTCAAATACGGAGCAGGTTGGGCCAGCTGAAAAGATAATGGAGCCAGCAACGGTGGTAGAATCCCACGTTTAAGCCTTTGCTTCTGGTCAGTTCAGGGGCCTCCCTGAGCAGAGGGCTTTACGACATTCAAGCCAAACCAAACTGTAAAGAATGAACCATGTTGGACTGAAAAATTACTTATCCCAATGACAGGGTATAACTAAGCCATGACTAGTGTCCTTATGTGATGTCTTAGAATTCTGCCTATTTCAGTGGAGAAAGATCTTGGCATTTGCAGCGACTCAGGAGGCCTGAGAAAGCAGAAGACTTGGAACCCAGGAGCCTAACGAAGGTTGTCACTAACTTCGGGTAAGTGAGACTGGAGACTTTGCTTCATTTACCACATGCAATAAATAGCATTTATGTGCTGGGCACTGTGCTATCTGTCAAGCAATTCAAAGAAAAGTCAAGCACAGCCCTTATCACAAGAAACTCAGCTAGTGGAGCAAATGAAGTTTATAATATAGTGAAATAAGCCGAGTGGCAAATATAAACACAGGTACTTTACATATCTCACATTGACTAATGAACGTGTTACCAGTATCTCATTTAATCCTCGAAAAAAGCAAACAAGGAATGCGCTATTTTAATTCCCATTTATAGGGAGAAGCAACAGACTTAAAAAGGTTGAGTTACTTGTCCAAGTTCACATAGTCAGTAAATGGCCATGCTGGTGTTCAAATCCAACATGGTCAATGTTCATTCTTGTAATCATTTTGTCATACAGCCAACAATGCTATTGGTGACATCTGGATGACTTCTACTTTTATTTTTAAAAGCCTTAACCCCAGTTCACATCAGTTCATCAAGCAAGTATTTATTGTCTATCCTGTGCCAGACACGATGGATGAAGATAACTGGATGGCTGGAAGGTCCCCATCTGGAGTACATTAGATTGCAGTCACTCAGGGGTCTACTTACTGAGAGAATCCATTCCGAAGGGATGGGAGAGGGAGAGATGGACTCGAAGCTTTCATGGATGTCCTCCAGGACACCCAGTCCGCACTGCATCCAGAGTGGATGTGCAGAGAGAAGGGTGACATTTTAGGCCAGCTCTAGTTGCTCTGTGACCCTGAGATCTGGAATCTAGATGGTTAGTGGTGTTTCCCCTCAAAGTCATATATGCTCCCCAGTAGTACCATGGTGTCTTCAACTTTCATCTTACAGTGCTGATTATCTATGTGCTAATGTCGAACACTGTGTTTTTTTGCTACTAAATGAGGTAATATCATTTTGGACCCATAGTATACGCACAGTATAGATAGATGAATGGATGTAGATATACGTAACTAGATATATTTCATGGATTTCACAGATTGTAGCTGGAATTCTAACCTTTTTGTACTTTTGTGGTCTCTATGAAACTTTGTCCTTCAATTGATCTATATCCAATGGGTGGGTCCACAGAGGCAGAAATGTGGCTGTGTGCAGAGGCTGTTTTTCAGTTGTCTGGAACCTGAAAGTTGCCATTGAGGTTCTGAGGCTGCCATGCCACCCGTGGGCCCAGATGTTTTTTCTCTGTCAGTTAAAGGGAGTATCATTTGCCCATTTCTTTTTTTTTGGCAAGGAAGATTGGCCCTGAGCTAACAGTTGTGCTAATCTTCCTCTATTTTTTGTATGTAGGTCATCGCCACAGCATGGCTTGATCAGTGGTATAGGTTCTCTGAACTCGTGAACCCTGAGCTGCCAAAGCAGAGCGCGTGAATTTAACCACTAAGCCACTTGGCTGGCTCCTGCCCATTTCTTAAGGGTGAGAAATTTTGGGGATTAGTAGATTGTGGTTGCAAAGCATTCCATGCAAACTGACACTTGGATGTTTTCCAAAATCTAAGGACATGATGGTGGTAGCTTTATGTCCACTGTGCTCCTTTTGATATATTATTCACCCATTCAACAAACGCTTTAGTGAGGCCAGTTCTGCAACTCAGTTCTGACACTACCTACCTGGATAATGTCAGATCCCACAGGATAAGGGCTTAATCCCACTAGACTGCCTCGCCTACTTCAGATGCCAATCACGAATCCAGGTTGTCGCCTGTGCTTCCTACAGATTGGAGGTTCCAATGACCTCCTCCTCAGGTTCAATTTATTTGCTAGAGCAGCTCTCAGAACTCAGAGAAATATTTTACTTAACAGCCAAATGGAAGAGATTCACAGGACAAAGTACAGAGAAAGGGCACAGAGCTTCCATGCCCTCTCCCCGTGCACCACTCTCCCCAAATCTCCATGTGTTCACTACTAATCCAGAAGCTCTCTGAACCCCATCCTTTTGGGTTTTTATGGAGGCTTTTGTACATAGGCATGATTGGTCAAATCCTTGGCCATTAAACCTCCAGCCTATCTCCCCTCCCAGAAGCGGGGGTACTCGGGTGAGGGGGACTGAAAGTTCCAACCCTCCAATCACACAGTTGGTTCCTCTGGCAACCAGCCCCCATCCTTTAGTTACCTAGGGGCTTTCCTAAATTGCCTCATTAACATAACAAAAGACGTCTTTATCACTTGCATCATTAAGGAAATTCCAAGGGTTTTAGGAGCTCTTTGCCAGGAACTGGATGAAGACCAAATATATATTTCTTATAAATCACAGTATCACATTGAGCAATTACCATGTCCAGCCCTCGTGCTGGGACACCTTACAAATAAAAAATTGTTGCCTTACTTCTTTGTTTCCTGACACATTTAACATAAATCTGAATATTTAAGGGGCTGAAATTAAATGCATTAAACATTTTTGTCAATTTCAACACAAAATTCAGTTCTGGCAAATTATTCATTAGAGTCTCCTAATCTGTAGATTTGGTTAAAAATGCCTTTCAGAGGAAGGGAAGATGTGATCCATATGAAGTTTTTACTGAGATAATTCAAAATAGGTACTTCTCTTTATTCTGAAAGAGATTCTCTTTTGTTTTTCCAAATGACTTAGACTTTCATATCCGTGTTCTCCCTTTTCCACAGAAATCTGCAAGCCATTTTACTAACCAGAAATAGCATAATCCTTTCTGCCCAAGCTGATAAAGCGTCCAAGGGTTCTGGGTTAAAGATGCACTGAAAATGCCTAAATGCCGTGGCAGACCTGGATTTCTAGAGGCGTGCTTTCTTTTTGCCTAGGGAAGTAAGTCAGGATAAAGATTTTTCGGGGTTGCAGCATTTGGCCCCGTTGACCTCTGAGAGCAGTGACTTTGATCTATGTACTTGAGACCAAGGAAGCAGACAGATCCTCGTGATGCTAAAGGGGCTTTTGAGCTGACCTGCCAGCTCACCGCAGTGACTCAGTACCAGCTCACAGGGACGAGTCCAGACCACTGTGCATTCACTGCTGTGTTCTATGTCCAAGTCTTGATTAGATGCACTTTTGAAATGGAGTAACAGGCTCGTTCACACATCAAAAGCCATTGTTACCTCATCTGAGGCAATGGAGCATAGCAGAAAGAACAATCTGGAGCTGACAAAACTAGGCTTGAATGGGGATAATATCTATGATGATATTATTAAAGTGCCCGCTGTAATGTCTGGCATATCATAAGCCTTCTATAAATGTTAGTTCCTCTTAAGTAGGTTAGGTCTTCTTGCATCTTAAACTTTTAAAATTTAAAAACAGCTCACAAGTATGCTAGAAACACTTTATAAACAAAATTTAAAGGCATATTAGTTTTTTAGAGTTGATATTAAAATAGAATCTCCTGGCTGCAAAATAATTTACCTTCCTGTTTACCGCAGTCTTTTTTTTTTTTTAAACCAATTTTAGGTCTAAACTAAGAGTACCCTTTATGTACTTAAATAATGTAGTTGTTATAAACCTTATCATACTAGTAACCACAGTTATTAAAATTAGAATGTACACACAGACTTATTGAAAACCCTATATATTGTTCTTCCGGGAAAGTTCAATGCAGTGATGTGGGTTTATCAAAAGCCTGTGTGTTGGATAACCCATCCATGGCACAGGTGGGCTGGTGGCAGCTGTAAGTAAGAGGCACATCTACCAGGGGCTGAATTCCTCAGCCCCAAGGATGTTACCAGGGAGAGTTTTGATATTTCATATCAGAGTTACCTTTTTTTCTACCCATCATTTTATTACGAAAATTTTCAAACACACAAATTTCAAATTTAAAAAAACTTAAAAATGTAAAACATTTAAAAAATTTAAAATTGCACAAAAATGTAAAGAATTGGACATCAAATTGTAGCATATACTCACCACCTAGATTCTACAATTAACGTTTTCTGTAGTTTATCATAAATTTATTTACTCTATTTCTCCCTTAATCTGTCTTATATTTAGATATATTTCAAAGTGAGTTGCAGACATCAGTACACTCACCTCTAAATACTTTAGGATGAATATATTAAATTAGGTTTCTTGTTTTTATTGTGAAGTCAAATTTACATATAGTGAAACAAATTCAGTGAGTACACCTGTGTAACTCAAATGTCTATCAAGATACAAAATATTACTATCAACCCCCAAATTCCCTCATGCCCCTTCTCAGTCAATCTCCACCTCCACCTCCTTAGAGGCAACCACCCATTTTTTTTGAGGAAGAGTAGCCCTGAGCTCACATCTGTTGCCAATCCTCCTCTTTTTTCACTGAGGAAGATTGGCCCTGGGCTAACATCAGTGCCTATCTTCCTCTACTTTATATGTGGGATGGCTGCCACAGCATGGCTTGATAAGTGGTGCATAGGTCCACACCCAGGATCTGAACCTGTGGACCCAGGGCCGCCAAAGTGGAGCTCATGAACTTAACCACTACACCATCTGGCTTGCCCCCACCCATTTTTTTTTCACCATAGATGCGGGTTGTCTGTTGTAGTATTAACATGAATGGAATCATACAGTATGTTCTCTCTTGTGTAACTCTTCTTTCACTCAGCATAATGTTTTTTATATTCATCCATATTGTTGCATAGGTAGGGAGTTTGTTCCTTTTGATTGCTTAGTAGTATTCCACTGTGTGAATATACCACAGTTTGTTTGTCCATTTTCTTATTGATTGACAACTGGGCTATTTCCAGTTTTTGGCTATTATGAATACAGTTGCTAAGAACATTCTTGTACAAGTTGGTTTACTTTGTGTGTGTGTACATATGTTTTTATTTGTCTTGGGTAAATACCTAAGAATGAAATTACTCAGTCATACAGTAGGTGTATGTTTAGTTTCATAAGAAAACTGCCAGATCTTTTTCCAAAGTGGTTGTGCCATTTTATACTCCCACCAACAACATATGAGAGTTCCTGTTCTTCCACATCCTTGCCAACATTTGGTATATCTCACTCTGATTTTAATTGCATTTCTTTGATGACTAATGATGTTGGGCACTTTGTCTTACACTTATTTATTGTTCATTTATCTTCCTTTCTGAAATGTCTGTTCCAATCTTTTGCCCATTTTTTAATAGGGTAATTTG
The DNA here is from genome assembly GCA_031878705.1 of Tapirus indicus. Taxonomy (NCBI): domain Eukaryota; kingdom Metazoa; phylum Chordata; class Mammalia; order Perissodactyla; family Tapiridae; genus Tapirus; species Tapirus indicus. Next base: position 59,884,786 of record CM062924.1, on the reverse strand, counting down.
TCTTCGTTTTATTGAGTTATAGGAGTTCTTTATATATTCTGAATACAATTCTTTTGTCAGATATGTTTTGTGAATATTTTTCCCCAAGCTGCAGCTTGCCTATTCATTTTCTAATGTCTTTTGATGAGGATTAGCTTTTAAATTTGATGCAGAACAACTGAACTTTTTTTTTCTTTTATGGGTGTTTGTATCTGTGTCCTATCTAAGAAATCTTTGCCTACCACCCAAGTTGTGAAGATATTACACTATTTTATTCTAGAAGCTTGGTAATTTTATATTTTACTTTGAAATCTAAGATCCTTTTTTTGTGTGGTATGAGATAGGAGTCAAGGTTCTTTTTTCCTACATGGACATTCAGTCTTTCTAATATCATTTGTTGAAAAGGCTTTTCTTTCTCCATTGGATTGGATTTCTCTGATGTTTTTGTTGAAATTAAATGATTATATAAGTATGATTTGATTTCTGGAATTCCTTTTCTGATTTATTGATACTTTTATCTATTCTTATGCCAGTACCATACTGTCTTAATTAATGCAGCTTTATAGTAAATCTTGAAATCAAATATGTAAATCTTCCAAATTTGTTCTCCTTTGTTCAGAATTGATTTGAACATTTAGGTCCTTTTCATTTCCATGTAAATTTTAGAATCAGCTTGTCAATTCCTACAAAAAAAGCCAGGTGAGATTATGATTGGGGTTGCACTAAATTTGTAGATCAATTTGTAGATAATTGGCATCTTAAAACATTGCATCTTTGGGCCGGCTCCACAACCTAGTGGTTAAGTTCAGCTTGCTCTGCTTTGGTGGCCTGGGTTTGGTTCCTGGGCATGGGCCTACACCACTCGTCAGTGGCCATGCTGCGGCAGTGACCCACATACAAATAGAGGAATTTGGCACAGATGTTAGCTCAGGGCAAATCTTCCTCAGAAAACAAACAAACAAACAAAAACATCGCATTTTCCAATCCATGAACACAGTATATTTCTTCATATATTTAGATCTTTTAAAATTTTTCTTAGTAAGGTTTTGTAGTTTTTAGTGTACAAGTCCAACACATTTTAAAAATTTACTCCTAAGTGTTTTTGATGTTATTATAAAAGAAATTTTATTTTTAAATTTCATTTTCTAATTGCTGCTAGTATATAGAAATGCAACTAATATTTGTGGATTGACTTTGTATCCCACAATGTTGCTAAACTCATTTATTGCTTCTAGTAGCTATTTTTTTTGTAGATTCCTTAGGATTTTATATGTAGACATTCATGTGTGAACAGAGGTTTTACTTCTTTCCTTCCATAGAAAGAAAGATTGCTTGTTTGGATTATTTCTTTCTCTTGTTTTTTTTCTTGCATTGGTTAGGACCTCCAGTAAAATGTTGAATAAAATTGGTGAGAGGCAACATCCTTGCCTCGTACCCAATCTTAGAGAGAAACCATTCAATATTCCACCATTATGTATGGGTTCAGTGCAGGTTTTTTTATGGACACCCTTTATCAGATTGAGGAAATACCCTTTTATTTCTAATTTGCTGAGTTAAAAAAAAATCACAATGGTGCTTAGTTTGCCATATGATATTTTTTTGATCCATTGAGATAATCATGCAGTTTTTCTCCTTCATTCTGTCAGTATGGTGAATTGCAATAGTAGGTTTTTTTTTGAAAGTTACATTAACCTTGTATTCCAGGGATAAATCTCATTTGGCTATGACATCAATTTTTTTTTTTTTTGTGAGGAAGACCAGCCCTGAGCTAACATCCGTTGCCAATCCTCCTCTTTTTGCTGAGGAAGACTGGCCCTGGGCTAACATCTGTGCCCGTCTTCCTCTACTTTATATGGGACGCCACCACAGCATGGCTGACAAGCAGTGCGACGGCAGGTGTCGGGATCCGAACCGGCAAACCCGGGGCTGCCAAGCGCGGACTAAACCACTGCACCACCGGGCCGGCCCCTGACATAAATTTTTTTGATAAAAATGTTTCCTCTGTATTCATGAGGCCTATTGGTCTGTAAATTTCTTTTCATGTAATGCATTTATTGACTTTTGGTATCAGGTTATATTAGCCTCACAAAATGAATTGGAAAATGTTCTCCCTCCATTTTCTCTAACGGTTTATGTAAGCTTTGTATTATTTTTTTCCCTGAAATGTTTGATATAATTTACCAATGAAATTTTCTGGGCCTATGACTTTCTTTGTGCAAATGTTTTTGATGACATATTTAATTAGGGTTTCTCAACTTTAACACTATTGACATTTTTAACTGGATAATTCTTTGTTGTAGGAGGTTGTCCTGTGCATTGTAGGATGTTTAGGACCCACCCTGGCTTCTACCCACTAGATGCCAGTAGCTCTCCCTCACCTAGTTGTGACATCAGAAATTGCCAAATGTCCCCTGGAAAACAAAATCACTCCCAGTCGAGAATTGTATTTGATCTATATTTTAAAGATATATTCTAAGGTCACTGATTTTTCTTTTAATACCTTTTCTAATATACATATTTAAATCTATAAATTTCCTTTTAACACTACCTTAGTGGCATTCCACAAATTTTGATAGATTATATTTTCATTATCATTTAGTTAGGAATATTTTCTAATTTCCCTTGTGATTTCTTCTTTGGCTCATGGGTTATTTTTAATGTATTTTTTTAAATTTCCAAATATTTTGGCATTTTCTAGATGTCATAGTATTACTGGTTTGCAATTTAATTCCATTGTGAGCGAATAGAATCTGTAAGATTACAATCTTTTGAAATGTATTGAAATTTGTTTTATGGACCAACATTTGACCTTTCTTGGTGAACATACCATGTTCTCTTGAAAGAAAAAAGCAAATTCTGTAACTACTAGATGTAGTGTTCTATAAATGTTAATTTGATTAAGGTGGTTAATAGTGTTGTTAAGGTCTTCTATGTATTTACTGATTATTTTTGTCTAGTTATTCCATCAATTGCTGAAAGAGGGGTGTTAAAATTTAACAATGATTGTGAGTTTATTTATATCTCCATTTATTCCTGTTAACTTTTGATTCTTGTATTTTGAATCTCTATTATTAGGTATATTTATAATTGTTATGCTTTCCTAATAAGTAGATCCTTTTATCATTATGAAATGTCCCTCTTTATCTCTGATCATACTGTTTGTTTTGAAGTCTTCTTCATTTGATGTTAATATAGCCACTTCAGCCTCCTTTTGCTTAATGTTTACTCAGTGGTATTGGTGTTCCTTTGTAAGTAGAAATAATACTATAATATTTTATATTTATAATGTATTATTTATGACGTGATTTAGCTTCTATACTCTCCCCTGATCTTCACACAATCTTACAGGAAAATGATGTGATTATCTCCATTTTACAGAGATGAAACTGAGTCCCAGGAATTAAGTGACATTCCCAAGAGCACAGTGGTTAGTGAGTACCAGAGCCTGGTTTCTGTCTTACTCTAGTGCTTGGCTCTTGGCCTCATGATACACCATTCTTCACGGATTAGGTGGAAGGAGAATAGGAGGGATTCAATATGGCATGTCAAGTGATAAGTGAGGACAAATGTAGGAAGCACATTTGGAGAAGGTGGTTCATTTTTTATCATCTAAAAACATGGATCCTCACATTTCCTCTCCAGGGCTCAAGACTGACTCTAAAGAAAAAGCTTTTGATTATAAGGCGTGATTATATAGGGTGAATGGAATCATCAAGAACTCTGAGTATCAGAGGAGGGGCTGGGCTGTGAACATCATGGTCACAACACACATTTGATGAGCATCAGCAATTTGTCTTCATTATGTTGTATGTAGTACAATTCAGCCTGGAGGCATAGGGATGGATAAGATGATCTCTGGTTGGCTGCCTGCCCTAAGATTCCATGACTCCTTCATATAGAAGCCATAAGAGAAGCTGATGTCTTGAGCTGCCACTCCACTGGGGAAACTGATCTTCCCTGAAGAGCCCTTCTTTGCTTCTCACCTGGCAGTCTAAGCCTCAGATGGCCAACCTGTTGGTCCTCCTGGGGCTTGGCTGCTCCAGCTGGATACAGGAGCTCAGCTGTGCAAATACCAATTATGAGTTTATATTTGTGCTGATCTCACCTTTTACTTTCAAACCTCCGGTGCCCACCAGAAGGGAATCTGTCTAGGGAATTTGGATAATAGTTTTTTGGGTTTTTTTTTCTTGCTTGTTGTTTGTTTTTTTTGTTCAAGTGGTGAATTTTATAACTCATAGACATGAACTTGTGATTGTATTAAATATTGCTAGCTTTGTTACAGTGATTTTTCTAACAAAAATACACTTTGCCTTTGTTTGCCACCTAGTCCACTTTGCTTCAATCACTTGCTGTTATTAAAATAAGCTGTGAACCTTTCTGCTTCTGTGTCCTTGACATGCCATTTCTCTCCTGTTGACTCACCTCCAATGCCCAGTTCAAATACCACCTCTGAGAAACCCTCATCATCTGACTCTGAGCTCCCAAGGCCCATTGAAGGAATCTTCCCATCTCCAGCAAGCCCCAAGGATCCCCTGGAGGAAATGCATTCCCCTTCAGGAGGTATGGGGAGGCTGGGATTGGGCTTCAAACTCGATGCAAGGACAAACCCCCTGGATGAGTTGTGTGCCTGTCACACCAGCCCTGAGCTGGTGTCTGCTCATCAAGTGGTCATGTCCTGGGAAACCTCTCTGTACTTATCAGTGGTGTCTGTTTTCACTCTATAGCTGGATGGAAAGGGTTAAGCAGTTAGGCATTTCCCCTGTGGCTCGGTAATTTCTGGAGATCCCTGGCACAAGTAATTTGCATAATGCAGACTTATCTCCTGGACGATGCAGTGCCCTGCAATCCCAATGCAAACGAACTGTAGCTGTATGAACCTCCAAGGCTTAGGGGGCTGTTTGGACCAACCCTGGGAGCCCTTGTAGGAGATCACCCTTGCCCTCTCCAACCCGAAGGAAAGCAAAAGTGCAGACGGCACTTCCTATGTCTGGGGTGAGAATCATCCTGGAGGTCACTCTCACCACGTGGGGTTGGGAGCAAGGTCAGGAGTTTGAAAGGGGCAGAGAGGGCTGAGGGCTCTTCAGCATAGCCTCATTCCATTCCTTCATTTGCAGGCTTCATCCTGGCCACATAGATTTTCAAGGTCACCTTCTTCTGTGGTCCCACAAGGCTTTTTATTATTTAATAAACACTTGTATAGTGCTTACTATGTGCTAGGCACTGCCCTAAGTACTTCACAGGTATTCTCATTTCATCCTACAGTAACCTCAGAAGTCCGACTCTGGAGTCTGGGACTCACTGAGAGCACAACCTGTGAGGTCAGAGAGATCTACTTTCAAATTCTGGTTCTATCACTTAGTAGCCGTGTGACTAAGGGCAAGTTTCTTGGTACGCCTCTGCCTTAGTTTCTCCATTTATAAAATGGGTCCCCAAGGCTTGCCATGAAGATTAGATGAGATAATACAATACACGCAAAGCACTTAGCCTAGGGCCTGGCATCTTGAGTGATTGGTGGCTGTGATGACAATGAAGAAGAAAACCTGATCTCTCAGAGATTCCTCTCCGAAGCCTATGGGATCCAATGCCAAAACATTCTCCCTTGAACAGAAGACCATCTGCAGTGTTCTAGAGACACGTGGTCCCCTCTCACTGAACTCTGGAACTCCATCAAAGGGAACAGCGGTCCCTCCCGCATGGGAATCCCCATCCCCTTGGGTGATCTGCCACTTGTTGAGGGCTGGAAGGGAGTAAATGATGACCTTGAATCAGACGTCCTACCAGAAGAGTCTTAGGACACTGTGCACACAGAAAACTCAGTCCTGTGCATTTGTGTTCTAATCAGATTCACTTCTCTGCTGGGGGAGCAGAAACCTCTGGCTCACACCTGCAGAACAGGGCCCCTGCCTGAGGGAGTTACAAGAGCTGACCCTTCTGAATATCTACCCGTCCGTATCTGTAGTGATCCCTACCATCAGAAACCCTCCTTGTGAGGAAGACCCTGATGGCCTCTGTCAACAAGGAGACCAAGAGCGTGGGATCACCCTCTCTTCATCTGCAGGACATAATTGTGTTCTAATCCTGTCCGTTTAGCAGGGGGAGGGGGGAGGACAGGAGTCGTGAGCCCCTAGGGACCTGGGATGTTCCCAGGAAAGACACAGTGAAGAGGCCAGGGTCCTGGATAGTGCAGAACAGTCTGTAGGCCCTGTGTGACAAGGAGAACAGAGCAAGCTGGGACTGAAGATAACCTTGGCCCCTTCAAAATTTCACTTCAGGCTGGTCTTCCCTTTAGTTCAGGGACTCTTACATGCCCTCAGACCAGCGGGCCCCACTGGCCCCTGGGTTCGAAGGGCCTGGATTTGATCAGCAGCCTCAGGCATAGGGATTAGCTCCTAGCCTTCCACCCTTCCCAATCCCCGCCCCCCCCGCCCCTGCAAGGTAACCTGCCAGTGGAAAGTTAATGAGTGATTCATTAAATCCCACAGGTGCCATGCCTGCTCTTTACTCCCCAAACCCAGGTGGCTGAAGGAGACTTATTTTAGGGTTTACCTATTTGAAAAACTTATTTTGCCGAGGAGTATGGGTTTGGATTTTACGTATCTTAGAGCAGTTTCTTTGCAGAGATGGCTCGTGAGAGACTCTAGGGCGTGCGGTGCCCAGCTCCTCAGGGACCGGGTTTCCATGGAATCAAGATAAGGCAGGTAGAGCTCTTGTCAATATTTAATCAGGATACACAGGAATCGGCTCTGTAAAGGCAACACTTAGGACCCGTGTTTGTAGACTCTGGCTAGGTGCGAAGGGAAGTATTAGTCCCTCCCATGTTTGAAGGGCAAGATTACAGAGTTATTTTTTTCCAGTCAGTCACAGGAATTTAGATGAATATGCCATGCTGGATAGCATCCCCAGACTCCTACATCTTTAGCAGCACTGCTGGGGTTCTGTGTCTGTGCCGGGCTGGGAGGGACAGAGTCTGGGGTTCTAGCCCTCACTTTTTGTGAAAAGGCCCCCTGTCCTCCTAACTGGACCTTCCCAGGCTGCCCTTATTGCCCCGACCTGCTCTGTCCACCTTCCCAGCTCAGCAAGCGTTAAGCGGGGTAAACTGTGCGGTCGACTTATAGGAAGGAAGAAATTCTGTCTTTAAGTTTTTATATTTGCCCCCCCCCCCTTTTTCCAGATGACTGATCCTAGGGATTTGGTCTCCCTGGGGTGAACTCCTGCCCTCAGAGCTAAGGGCTCAGCCATGTTGGGGATGTTGAGGATGTTGGCGATAGGACCTTAGAGGCTCTGAGGCCGAGTTGTGGGTCCTGGTGGGCTTCCATAAACATCCTCTGATCTCAACAGACAAGTCCTATCACCCTTCTTTTCCACCCAGCTCTCCTTTGTATATCACTTGCCCTTCCATTTCTTCTCTCATGGTGTGTGAGTGTGTGTGTGTGTGTATGTGTGTGTGTGTGTGTGTGTGTAGGGTGGGGGGGGAGTGCACAAGCTCTCGATATTTCACTGATAGACACCCTGGAGTTGTGATGTGATGTTTAGTACTCCCCAACAGATCTCTGCCAACTCCATGGCATAAATCACAGCTCCTCACAGGTTTTTAGGAGCAGTAAAAGTTGCTGACAATTATTGCTCACTATTCATGCTCTACAGGGTTAAGCATTTTATCCATTAGCTCATTTAATTCCTCACTACACTTTCTGAGCTAAGTGTTATTATCAACATCATTTTATAGATGAGGCTAAAGAGACACAGAGAGGCTAAGTAATGTATTTAAGGCCACACAGTTATTGAGTGATCAAGCCAAGATGGAAGCCAAGATCTGTCTGAATCTACACTGCAACCTTTACCACCACATGCTACCATTTCTCTAATGCAAGTAATTAATACAGTCTTATTTTAAATTTACTATAATGGCACAAGTAACACAGAATACATTATTCTTGTGAAAAAATTAAAACTGCTCAGATAAGGCTGGAATCCCCTTTGATCAATATCCTCTTTTTTGTCACTTTTCCCTGTTCAATGGGTAATTATTCTCGGTTTGGCTAATATAATTTCAGACCTTTTCCTATGTATTTACATAGGCATAGAAAACATTAGCATCACTTGCTGTTCATTAATACATGGAATCATGCTGGTAAGCATCATTCTGTAGCTTCTTCTTTCATTTCACAATATGTCTTGACCCTCTTTTCATGTAAGCATAACCAGATTCATTCATTCCTTTCTACCACTGCCTAGAATTTCATATTATGGGTATATATCAAAGTTTTCTGGTTTTTTTGTCATTCTCCAATTGGTGAACATTTGAGTTGTTATCACATTTCCATTATCACAATGTTTCCATGAAGATCCTTAAACATAGCTCCTTGTGCACTTTTGAGAGTATTTTTCTAGGGCAGAGGAAGTTGAATTGCTGTGTGATAGAGTATGCAAATTTTAATAGACACGGACAAATGATCCTCCAAAGTGGCTGTGCCAGTAAATAACTTTTTCACAATAGTTGCACACATGTTGGGGAAAAGTGCCGTCTCTCCAGGGGTGACAGCACAAGTGAGAATGGGCTTAAACAGCAATAGAACACACATAGGCAGCAGGCAGTGAGTGATGGTAGCTGTGGCTTCACAGCCTTCTGGTGCGGCAGGTGCCAACCTCTCCAGGCTCAGTGTTCACGTCTGTAAATGGACAACAATCTCACTAACTCAGAGGGCTGTCGTGAAGATTAACTGAGAGGATACATGGACAGCTCATAGCATATGACCATGTACATATGAAGCACCTGATGACAGTTATCATTAGCTACATGGGAAGGAAATGAGGACAGGGAAGGTTCAGGGCTGTCTTTCTTGGAAAATATTTAGGGACAGCAAGTCCACACCTGGACTGGACCCAGGTGCCATCCCCCAGAGGCAGAAGACTGGAAGACAGGGCATTGATGTCCAGCCAATATCACAGCAGAGCTATCAGCCACAAGCCATGACCTTGAGCTTGTCAGGCCAGCCTAGCAGAGGCAGAAGACCTACATCATGGACATTCATTACTTTTCCATGAAAATTACAAATTCACAAGAAATGCTCTTGATGCTTTTCCTTTGAAATATCCTAACTTTTTAACCCTAACTTCTTTAATATTCCGTGTGGCTAACACGCGGGATTTTAGGCCATCAAGGCAATGCCAGTGAAGCTCTCATTTGGTGGGTTTTATTTTCCTATCAGCATAGCATAGTCATCTTGGCTTTGACTTTCACTTGGTGTGAGTAACCTTGAAAAAATTGTGGAACCGGTTCAAGTCCCAAAGCTTTGTAAAAATTGCAACAAAGCTATCTTTTGTTAGCTAATAATATCTACAAGCAAAGCTAATGCTTATGGAACACTTAAAATGTACCAGACATTGTGCTAATTAATCACTTTACGTGTGTTATTGGATTATTGTCTAATTTAATACTCACAATAAGTAGAAGTAGGTGGTAGTCCCAGGAGGCAAATTTGAGTTCAGATCCACTAGTAGTGTGGTCTTGGGCAAGTGACCTAGTGTCTCTGTGGCTCAGGAAGATTTGTTGAGAAGGGTGAGGGACTGATATACAAGACTCCAGAAACAGCCCATGGGCTCTTTGTGCGAGAGGGCCCCTCCCTGACTATGATGGGAGGATGGAGGGGAGCAGGTACTGGACTCAGTGTAGAATGCACCCCCATCAGGTACCACTCTACTTGTAGGACTGAGGTGGGCCTGGAAGCCAGGCAGGCAAAGCCCTTGTGCCAACCTAGGTAAGTATAACCATGAGAGCAATAACTGACCCCAAGTGGCAGGCTGGGCCCAGGTCTCCTGAGGAGCGGCCTTCTCTTGGGCCTGGTAGATGAGGCCAGTGTTGGCAGTCTTTGGCTTGAGAGGAAGCAAAGGGGGGTCACACATTCCTGACCTGCTGCTTGGAAGCCCTCATGGTGATCTGATACCTGCATGGCAGATTGGGACTGAAATCAGAGCTTTCCAATCCTTAGGAGCTTCTTAAAACCACCGTCAACCATCTCCATCCTTCCCTACGCCCAACTCCATTGTGCCAAAAGATTGCCCAAGGCCTTGTCCCTCTATCTCCAGCTTCTAAACCCTGATGAAACCCAAGGTGGAAATTCCACAGGAGGGGCAGCAAATTAGCATCTTGGCATCTTGGAGCTCATCAGAGCTGGTTTTTTGTCAGCTGGGAATGCTGAGAACAGGGCAGCGAGAGAGCAGGACCCCAGAAAGGTAAGTTTTGATGGTAGAGAGGTTTGGAGACTTGCTCTGGGAGGGCAGGCCTAAGTGTGGTGCAAAAGAGAGACAGAGACAGAGGAGAAGAAAGGAGCTTCTGAATAAAATCTTCATGCTTGTGACCATCTCTGTCTTGGTGACTCAGTTGTCTCCCCCTTCATCCCGGGACTGTGAAGTTAGTTCTCCCTTCTCGGGATGTGACAGCAGTCATTCTGTGCTCACTGGGCAGCCTGGGAAGTCAGATGGGAGCACTGCCCTCTCAAATGCCTCTTGGAAACTCCTGTTTCCTGAGGGAGGGGCATGGGGGAGCCGGTCACAGGAAGGCAGGTCTGTCTGGGCATCAGAGCCTCTTTATCTGGAGGATCATGCCGCCCCCAGTGTCCTTTGACAGTCATACCCAGCAGCACTTGGCACATCACTGTCTTTAAAGGAAAACCATTTCTTGTGGGGTTTGCTTGTGTCTGAGCTGCCCTCTCCAAAATCAACATGGACTGTGTTCTAGCTGGCGTGTGGCTGACGGAGCACAGGACTGGGAGCCCCGAGACTGGGATTAGGTAGTTGGGTAACCTTGGGCAAGTCTCTTTGCCTGCGGAGTGAGAGGCTTGCCGGCTGTAAGTGTGGGAGATGAGAGAGCCAAGTAGTTTTGGCAGAGGAGGTTTGTCGCTTCCTTCGTGAAGCTAACAAATATTCTCTTTACACAAAATTGAGTCCCTAACAAGTCCTAAGCAAAGCTAGTGAGTCCGAGGGTCTCACGGAGTGTGAAGAGCTTCTGAGTTTCCAGGTCTTCATTTCTTCAGGAGCACTGTTCCTAGGGTGACCAGCTGTCCCAGTTTGCCCAGGACTAAGGGAGGCTCCAGGAGAATGGGGCTTTGAGTGCTAAAACTGGGAAAGTCTTGGGCAAACCAGGACAAAAGAGTTATGTTAACTATTTCCCAAACTCTTTTTCCTGAGGCCTAGGGCAAAAGCCTTCTGCCGCTTGGTCTTGGGCTGAGTACAAACCCGGATGCCCTTGGCTTTGACCCACTGGAGTCCAGCATTGGGCCTGAGCAACTTGCTTTTTTTACCCTTGGACTTGGTGTCATTCTCTCCTCTGTGCCTCAGCAACGCCCTCCCCCTTACCCTCTCTGAGAGTCAGACAACCCTGGATTTCAACCCCTGGGGGGGTTATTCTACCAATTGTTCTCATTTGTACAGCACAAAATGACACGTATTGCATTCTTCTCAGGTGCCAGGCAATGTGCTAAGAACTTTACATATCTTTTTTTTTTTTGGTGAGGAAGATCGGCCCTGAGCTAACATCTATTGCCAGTCTTCCTCTTTTTGCTTGAGGAAGATGGTCACTGATCTAACATCTGTGGCTCTCCTCCTCCATTTTGCATGTGAGATACTGCCACAGCATGGCTTGATGAGCAGTGCATAGGTCCGTGCCCAGGATCTGAACCGGTGGACCCTGGGACCCTGAGGTGGAGTGCACGAACTTAATCACTATGCCACTGGGCCGGTCCCAGAACTTCACATATCTTAACTCATTATTCCTCACAGCAACCCCATGAGGTATCATTGTCATCTGTATTATCAGGTATTATTATCTGTATTAGAGTTCTCCAGAGAAACAGAACCAATAGGATTTACATATATATATATACACACACACACACATATATATATGTATATACACATAGAGAGAGAGAGAGAGAAATTAAGAAATTGGCTCATATGATTAAGGAGGCTGGCAAACCCCAAATCTGCAGGGTGGGCTAGTAGGCTGGACACAGGGAAGGGCCAATGTTGCAGTTCAAGTCTGACTCTCAGGCTGGAGACCAGGGCAGAACTGATGAGTATGGAAACAGAGGCACAGAGAGGTGAAGTAACTTGCCCAAGGGCACATAGCAGGAAGAAGAGGAGCCAAAATTTGAACCTGGGCAATCTTTTTTTCAGACCCTACGCCCCGAACTACGAGAGTAAATGGCCTTTGTCATATGGGGATATTACCGTAACTTGCTGACTTCTTGGGAGGATAAGAAAAGAGATGTGTTCTGTGCACAGTGACTGGTGAAGAGGAGACACTCAGCATTTGCTAATTCCCTTCTCCCTGTTCTCTTGTTGTTGAAAGTGAGGCACGTGGCACAGACAGTCTGGTTACTATTACTATTAGACTCAGAACCCTCAGCACCCCCGAGGAAAGGATTTTTAGCCAGAGGAGCATGTGTCATAGGTATGTTTGCGATGTTGAATGGCTGGCGGCAGTGGGGATGCTGGGCCGGCCACCTGCATTCCTCTGTGTGTCTTCAAGCCAGACTGGGGCCAAGCCCTCAACAGGCCAGGATCCTGGAGAGAGATAACAGGGCCTGGAGGTGGCCTGTAAAGCCCAGAGCCCTGCAGCCAGCAGGGAGATGGGGGCCAGCTGGCTTCAGGGACCTTTATGAGCCTGCCCTTTGTCCCAGACTGTGGTCGTGGCATGCACCCAGCCCCTGTCTCTGCTGCTAGACGCCAAGCATGGTCGCGAGGACATGGAACCAGTCCGATGGTGATCCCTGAGGCCACTTCACCTGACCCTCCACCCAGTTATCATTCCATCTGACCTGAGACCCAGGATGAAGTGATTGAGCAGTCTGGCTGTGGTATGTGCAGGAGATCTTCCACTCATGTCTGCAGGCCACTCGTGCTGGCCCCTGTTGGCTTTTGAGGGGAAGGCACCAAGAGCAATGAGGTGAGCTCTGGGGCCAGCAGGCCTGGGCTCAAATCCTGACTCCATTGACTAACACTCTGTGGCACTGGTCAAGTCACTTTACCTCTCTAAGCCTCAGTTTCTTCGTCTATAAAGTGGGGTGATAGGACCGATCTCTGAGCTGGTGGTTCAGTTAGCGGTACTCACACATGTCAAAGGGCTTGCACAGAACCGGAGCCCCCTTCTTGTTTCTCCTTGGAGTCACTCTTTGTCTGATTAAGATGTTGGTCCTGAGGCCACCTTCTCTGACAACCTGCTCCGTCTTCCTTGAGTCTAGAAGCGTCAAGGAGAACCCAAAGCACCTTGGGCTGGCCCCGTGCTTGGAGCCTGGCCTTAGAGTGACTGACAAAGCCAGGCCAAGTTCCCCGTCCAGCAGTCCTGAATGGGGAGGCCAGACTTGGCTGAGACCCAGATGGCGGCGACAGTCTCCCTGCAGGAAAAGTACCCCAAACCGCTGGCGTGGATTTCTTGTACGGTTATATCTCCCGGGAACGAGTCCTGGCTGGCTTCGATTGATTTGTTTGGCCTTCAAGTTATAGCACATGGATTTCTGAATCTCAAAGCCCTCTAGCCAATATGCAAATGATTTTAATTTGAGGTGTAACAGACAGGTGGAATTAACACTCAAAAGTCAGCAGTTTCTTGATAATTTCTGCCATAAAGCTCATCACTAAAAAGCACGATTATTTTTTTCTGTAGAAATAGTTTGGGTTCCTCCCTCCTGTGGTCCTTTTAGGTGGTGGTGTTGAAGAGGAAAACATTTAAGGAGAAAATTCTAAGAAGAAGGAATTTTTTTCCCTGCTTTTGATATGACACCTTATTTTCTTTGTGTAGGTTTAGCAGGAGCGGGTTGGGGTCAGTAGTTTCAATGACAGTTGGGTCAATCTGGGAATCAGAGAGGCAGATGCCAGGTATCTCTGGGCCTCCCCTCAGAACTTATTTTGGTCCTTCCTTGTCTATTGGTTCTCTTTTATTTAATTCCTTTTTTTTTTTTAATGGGACACTCTGGTCCAACAGAAGAGACCCTGGCTGAGTAACTGGGATTAAGATAATGACTCTTAAAGCATGAGCTTTAGAGTTGGACAGATGTGGATTCAAATCCTGATTTTTTTCCACTTCCTACCACCCTAAGACTTGGTTACCTGTAAAATGGAAATGAAAATAGCACCTGCCTCATTTTGCCAGGATGAAATACATAATTAGGTAAATCACACGGTATAGCACAAAGTACTTAAAAAGTCTCTCACAGAATGTTTAATTCTTTGTTTAATGTATCATTAACATCTTAGGACCTCCCACCCACCAGCAACTAGTGGGTCACGTTGTGGTCCCAAACTGTGCCAAATGCTCCGTGGGGAGACAAGAGAAAGACTGGCCTTATATCTTGGCTCTAAGGAGCTCTGGGAGAGACAAGGCTTACACATGACTAGAAAAAGATGAGTTAAACAGACCCAAGGCAGTGTTTCATAAAATGCTGAGTTGAATGAGGCAAGTGATAAGAGGAATTGAAATGTAGGGAAGAGAGGCCACTATGAGAAGAGAGGGGGTTCCCAGCCTTTACTGAGCACTTATGATGTACTGACTTCACAACTGGACCCTCAATCCCTACCATGGGAGGTGGACATTTTTACCCCTGTTCTATTCACAAAAGGACACTGAAGCTCAGACGTGAAATAACATGTCCAAGGTCATATAGCTAGAATTGGCTCGAGTTGGCATTGGAGTCTGTATGATGGAGGGCAGGCTTGAGTTGACCTTGAAAGTGTACAGAGAGGCAGGAGTTCCTTGGTTTGCTGCCTTATGGGGCTGTGGAACTGTGCCCCACTAGGAAGACATTAGGAGTGCTGCTGGGACAGGAGGAGGCCCCCTTGGGCACACCACTGGGCTCGTCATGCCTGGCAGGCTGTGGGCATCAGTGTCAGCCAGTCCTGGCAGGTGGAGACCACATGTGGCTTCTGCCTTGCCACAGCCCAGCAATGAAACCTGACACGCGTCTTGGCCACACAAGGTGCTGGGCATTTGCCTTCTTATCAGGCCGGGCACATTCCACAGCCAAGTGGCCACCTGGGTTGCCTCTGTCAGGGTAGATCCACTTCGGGCTGTGTGTGCATTTGCATTGCTGCCTGTCTTGCGAGTTTTGCATTTTTTAGAGTCTGGCCTGGCTATAGGGGGGGCGGGCGTGCTGGGTGTGCTGCCCTGGCTGCTGTCCTTAGCAATGAGATGTATGGCACCCTGGGACAAGCATGGTTCTGGTGTAAAAGGACCTGGATTTGAATCCTGTCCACCTTTCTTGGTTGTATGACCTTGGGCAGGTCCCCTCGCCTCTCTAGGCCTCAGCTTCCTTTACCGTAAAATGGGAATGGTAAAAAATATTTACCTTCAGTTTCGTTTTGAATATCAGCCTAACCTACCTTGCTAGGTGCTCCATAAAATTAATAATCATTATTTTTAATGATAGCTGCTTCTGGAATAGCGAGAGTTCTGAGCTCTAGAACAGTGCTCAGAGGAGAGTGGGCAGGGATGAGTACAAGAGTGGGTCTGAGGCTGCCATGAGATCTTGCCTGTTCAGATTTGGAGAAGCCCCAGCTTCCAGTCCTAAGTTGCAAGAAGGAATTTGAGCCGAGTTGGAGCTTGTGGAAATCCTGTGCTTCGTCAGAGTGCTCAGAAAGGGCTGTGTGGTTGTGATAAAACTTTGCCCCTAAAAAGTCTCTGCTGGGCTGAAACTGGGCTTGAAGAGAGTTGAGCTCAAATGTGTTATCCAGTCGCGAACTATAGCAATTGTAAAGTGCAAATGCATGTATATGTTTCTTGTCCATCATACCCAGGGCTTAGTGGAAAGAGAACAGGATGTGTCAGACACAGCTTGGTTTAAACAGCAGCTTCCACCATGTGACCTTGGCCAAGTTCCTTCACTTCTCTCTGCCCCTTTCTCATGTCAGGAGGGCTGCGTTCCTTTACTCCTTTCTTTCCCTTGGCATTCGCAAGAGCCCTGTGACATTGGCATTTTATGATTATTATTACGGTGAGCAAACAAGCCCAGGTCACTAAATGATTTGCCCAAGATCACTTGTCTAAGAAACCTAGAGTGAGAAGGGGGTGTTGCACCAGGATCCAGCCTCATGTGTTGAAAACCTGTTCCAGATCCCCCTGGACCCCCCTCAGAGAAGTTCTGGGCCAGGGGTCCAGTTTGAGACCTTGAACTCTTCCTCTGGCTTCCTAACCACTGTGCTTTTCCAAACTAAATTTCTGTTCTCTGGTGATACCAACTGGATATTTGCATAGTGTATCTCTGAGAACAATCTTAGGCCAGAACTCTGACATTTTATGAGAAGTCGGCTGATTATGTGAGGCACCATTAGTCTGCAGCCATGGAGCAGATAGGGGTAGATTGACTCTTTCAGGGCGTTGTAAAAATTCTCTGGATAGTTATGGCCAAAAGAGGTCTAAAATGGACTGCAAAGTGTTTCTAGAGACATTTTTTGGGAGGGTAGGTTCAGCTTTATGGGGAGTCACTAAAGAATGGTCTAGACCGGCCTGGGGTTTTGATTTTGATTTAGTCTGAAATCAATTTTATTCTCAAAAACGTTGTCGACCAGCCTACAGCTCCAGAGCCCCAGTCAGGTGAACACAACGCAGACTCAGATGAAAGGGTGGAGAGTAGTTCTGGTTAATTCAGGGTTCTCTTCTGAGTTTCAAAAAGTGGAATGACCCCTTAGAGGTGGCAGACCTGTGGACTAAACAAGAATTTTATTTTCCTCCAGCAAACAGAAGAAAAATTCACAGTGGTTGGAGGAGAACCTGTGGCCCTTGCAGATGCAACGTTACCACTGTTTTCTCCACTTGGCCTTAGACTTGTTAGCAGGAGCACGTGGAAGCTGATTGCTATGAGGTGCCGCGGAGGAAGAGGGGCTGCACGATGAAGTGCACTAGGCCAGGAGGTGCAGATTTCTGCAAATCAGATTGCGGGTGAGTCTGAGACCTCCGCTTAATCTCAGCCTGCCCAGCTCCCAGCTCGGAGAGTCAGGTACAATCCCCAATCCACCTGGGGAGGTGAGGTTGGAGGAGAGGCAGGTAATGGTTGCATGAGTCAGGCCCAAGCTGGAGACACAGTGGTTTGATTGGCAGTTCTGGAGACATCTGACTGGGGGTTCCGGGAGCTGACTGACCCCTTAGTGTTAGCCCTGAGCCCCCTAGGTGGGTACCATTTCCCCAGCTTCAGAGCTATATGTGAAAGGACTAGAGGACAAAGAGAACTTCTCTGCCCTTCCCAGAATGACAAGCTGCCAAAACACATCAGATTTCTCTTTGAGTGTTTCTCTCTTCATCCTAGCTTATGTGGATATTCTAGCATCCTCAAGTTTGTTCTCATTCTTTTAGATCAGCATTTGTGACATACTCTTGGAATAGAATACTTTGTTCCTTCTTTCCATTTCCTCCCCTCATTTTTCTCTTGCTCTCTCCTCCTTCCTTTCCCTAACCTCCTCTGCATCTTCATTTTCCTCTTCTTTCATCTTTTTCTCCTTCCTTTCTTTACATACATTAATTTTGGTCTCTACTCCTGACAACCCTACCCTCCTTAACAGAACTGTGGGCTCCCTGAGGCCAGGGACAACGGCCTAAACTTGCACCTCACCTGGCATATGCAGGGACTTTCTTGAAACATTTGTCAGCGTGGTTCTCAGTGAGGCTGTGTCCCTCCTGGCCTGTGACTGTGCTATAGAGACCACAGCTGGAGCACTGCCTTTCCTCCCCAAGAGGTCCTGGACCACTGTCTTGGCTGTGGCTCTAGCTGCTGCTAAGGCAGCTTTGGTAGCTGATGGTTGCCTGTCTCTGCCCTGGATGGCTTGTCCTGTCCTCAGCCCAGTGTTATTTCCTCAGCTCCTTGTTTCCGCTGCACAGACAGTTTTTCAGCAGAAGACGAGGTCTTGGATGGCAACTAGGAAAGTCTAGAGCGCCCCCTTCTCTGCATTTCTTTATTCCTCTGCTGGTAACAGGAATGCTTAGTGGCTGGAAAAACTAGAAAAAAATGTGAGCCTTATGTTTCTGACTCAGCGCATCTGAAAAAATAACACGAACAAAAAATGAATTTGCTGAACTCTATTCATGCGATTTTATTGCAGATAAGCATATATAATTATTCAGATGTGAAGGGTGAAATCTTAGCTTTTCATTACCATGGACTGTGACCACCATCAGAGATGCATGAGAGTGGGGGTCAAGGTGTCTGCACAGACGTGTTTAGTTGAAACCTTAAGGTTCAACAGTTAATGCCGACGGTGCCCTCGCTACGGGCCAGGCACCAGGTTAGCTGCTTCATGTACATTCTCACTGAGTCCTCAAACAACCATAGAAGGCTGGCAAGTGTTATTTTTACGCCCGTTTTACACACAAGAAAACCGAGGCTTAGGAAAGGTTAAGTAGTTTAGCCAAGCTAACATGCCTTCGGATTCAAACCTGGGATGACTCTGGGGTATTATATTACCTCCCAAAGCAAAAGTGGCGTGGCAAAGATTAGAAAGTTCTCAGGAATCAGGTCCTGGAGAGAGGCAGTCCAATTTAGAATGAACTCTCAGATTAAGAAATCATAAGAGGATTATGATGTTTGTTTTGTACATTTGGGCCCATTAGACTAGCCCTATAAAAGTGTACTGTTTACTTCTGGATACCATTACTACAGTTTGTGTAGCTGCCACCAGGTGAACAAGCATCTTAGTCCCTTACTACTCAGAGTGTGGTCAAGAGACCTGCAGTGTCCGCATCAACTGGGAACTGGTTAGAAATGCAGGCTCTCAGGCCCCACCTCAGAGCCGCCCAATCAGGATCGCCACTCTGAGGAGAGCCCGGGTGACTCGCGTGCTCGGGAAAGAGTGAGACGTGCTCACAGTGTTGGCCTGCGGCTGTGTGGCCTCCACAGCTGGATTTTTCTCGGGAGTGGAAAGGAGAGATAACTGATTCACAATTCAGTCCATCCTTTTTTCTATAGGAGCAAAACTTTTTATTACTTAAAAAATACTTAACCACTCACGACATAACTGATAACAATGACCAGCTCATGAGAACGAATCATTTAAAAACTCTTCTGTTAAACAGTGAAGTTGACCTGAAACCAAATACCTGGGCACACTACAAGGACCGTGTCCACTGAACATCACCGGTTTTCATTCTAACACCTCTAGACTTTCCGAGCCACTCCACAGGGTGGGGTCCTTGAAAACAGCTCAACAAAAGCATTTAGCCACCTGTGTGCACTTGTTACAGAGAAGAACAGATAGCAACCACTTATGAAGTAGTTCCATTTAGAGTCAACAGCACTTGTATTTCTATTACTTTTTTGTTTGGTACTTCAAATTTTGCATCTCTTTTGGTCTATTTTATAGAAGAGAATTTCACAAAGGATTGTCAGGTTTTTGTCAACAGAGAACATGTCTTAATCCCCTTTCCACCTCCGGAGTGCCTGGTGCAGTGTTTTACATAGAATAGCTTTCTCGTATGTAATGTCTTTTGAATGTGGAACAGCCTAGCAACTCCAAGCTCTTCCTAAGAATGCTTCTTAAAGGGGCCTTTTGATTTTTCTTTAGGACATTTAAAATGATAGTTCCATGGCATCATTTGGAGCAGAGCTATCCTGGAGCAGTCTCCTCGGAGAGGCCATGATGATATCTGATGGAAGTCTCTTAGTCCCTTCTCCGTTCTGTGCCACGTGATACTGCACAGCTTTTCAATTCAGCATTTTGTCGTCAAAGATGCCCTCATTCTGCTGATGGACAATACTGAGCAAGGATGAAGAGTGGGTCAGTAGTGGGAACTACCCACCTCAGGAGAATTTTGTTCTAGAAGCATCTAGGACCTTTCCTAGGAGAAGAAGGACATAGGCTAGGGGATTAGACAGATTAAGGTTTGAATTATGGTCCTGTAATTTATTGGCTTGGGCATTTGACTCAATCTTTCTGAATTTCATTTTTCTCGTCTATAAAATGGGATAATAATACCTACCCCACTGGTTGGTTATGGGGACCAAATGAGATAGGTGGGTGGTCCAGCAGATACAACATAGCTGGGGACTCCATCTGCAGAGGTGACCAGCTGAAGTTGCCAAAACCATGATTTTCTCCTAAAGTGCAGAAACAGCATAAAAACCAGATAGGAAGGGAAGTCTTTTCCACAGGAATGAATTGATTCTTCTCAGATGTCTGTGGCATTGCTGATGCTCTCACAATCCCCAGTCTTTCCAAGACAGGGCGGCCTCTTGTCTTAGAGAGTTTGGAAAGGTCTGGATGATCTGGCCATGTGATGTGACCTGATTTCCTGGGATGGCACCTGATATAAACTCTTTTTGATCAATAAAGAAAAAAAAATAGCATCTCACAAGTCATTCCCAGGACAAATCCAATTTTGAAGAGCTTTTCTGAATGAGTAGGTTTTACTCCATTGATTTGAGTGTTTGGTTACTAAACTGAAGCCCAGAAAGGTTAAGTTACGTGTTCAATATCACAGAGCAAATAAATGGAAGAACCAGGAATCAAACCCAGCTCTGTCTGGCTCCAGAGCTCTTAAATCTGGGCTGTACTGCTTTGTGTGGAAACGATGAGACAATGTCTGGGAAGCTGGATTCCCACTCCCCTCTTTCTGCTGCAGGAAGAAGTTCATAAGTGAATGCACCTTTCTCCCGTAGCCGGAGGAGGAGGGAACACCGAGGCTCAGGCTCCGCTTGGCTGACCAGATCACAAGGCTCAGTTCTGTCCTCCACAGATGGCCTCCTCCAGTTAATTATCAAGTTCTTGCTCCCCAGCCAAGGAGAGGCAATATGCCAGCATGGCCACAAATGGTTGTTCACCAAACAAGGTGTCCTCCTCCAGCCATTCCCACAGGAGAGGAGACGAAGCCTTAGGAGAAGGCAGCCAAGCCCACTGTGGCTTTGATCCTTCCTTTACCCCCTGCAAAATGTTGGAGAAGACAGAAAACTTCAGCCTTTGCATTTTCTTATTCACAAAGCTTGGCTGGGAATGAGTGGTTAAAATTCTTGAAAGGGAAATTTAAAGAAGGTGCAGGGAAATTCTCCAGCACTCTGTGTCTAGTTCTGCTCACTAAGCCCATGGCAGAGAGACAAGCTGCTCAGGAATAGTCTGGGCCCTCAAACCCAACTCAAACTGGCTGCAGCTGGTGGAGTGATGAGCAGGTGCCAGGAGAGCAGTCAGAGGAGGAGAGCCAGGGTCAGGAGCTCCAGAGTTCTAATCGGCCACATCCATCTTTGGAAACCCTCAATCTACTGTAGCCGCCCTGAGCCCAGACTCCGGTTCAAATTTAGATGGATGTCCTTGCTGTATTTTTCTGTTTTGGGTAAAGACTGTGCAAAAAGATTTACTAAGGTGAGGTGCTCAGGCTGAGAAGGGCTTGGGCAGGAGCTGTCCCTCCCACCCAGGGGCCATCTTCCATGCCCTCCCCTGGGTATGCCGTGTTCCACACAGACAGCAGTTTGAGCCTGTGTAGGAGCAGGCTACTGTAGAAGGAAGAAACATTTCTGTGGCTTACTCAGGCCCCAAAGCACATAAAATGAAGACATGCAACCCCACAGAAAGTAAGTGAGCTCTCCCACCTGCCCACTTCAATGTCTGAAGCAGAGATGGGAAGAATGTTGCCCAGGTAGAGCATGGCAGGAAGTCATATGAACAAGTCTGACTATGTGTTTCCAGCCACTGAAAGTCCCTTTGCAACATGAAGCAAGCAAAAGGAGCCACACAGAGAGAAAGCCAGAGAATATGAGAATTTCCACATGATGCAAGACCTGTGATCCCTCCAGGCCAGAGTTCTCTGATAATAGTAATGAACATGGGGGATGTTTACTATTGGCCAGGGTCCATGTTTTTTATGAGTCTTTAAAAAAGATGTCTTTCTATAACCTTATGAAGTTGGAAGGGCTACCAAAGTTTGCATTTTGTGTTTGTCCCCTAAGATGACCTTAAAAATTAGGCACATGCCCCTTCTACCTCTTGTTCCAACCCTCAAATAATCAGTTCTTTTTCAGTAGTGCATTGTTGACCTGTCACAACATTTTGGACAGTAAAGAACACTGGACTAAAAGAGTCCACTGCTTCTCTACTGAAAGATGGTGGTGTCCTTGGACAAGTCACTTTGCCACTCTGGACTCAATTTCCTCACCTGTGGAATGCAGGTAGGTTGGACAAAACCACTAGTTCTCATCTCTGAGATGAGAATATTAGGATCTTCAAAGGAGTTTTAAAAAATACTAATGCTTGGGCCGGCCCCATGGTGCAGCGGTTTAGTTCGCGCTTGGCAGCCCAGGGTTCTTGGGTTCGGATCCTGGGAGCCCGCCGACACACTGCTTGTCAGCCATGACGTGGTGGCATCCCATATAAAGTGGAGGAAGAGGGGCATGGATGTTAGCCCAGGGCCAGTCTTCCTCAGCAAAAAGAGGAGGATTGGCAATGGATGTTAGCTCAGGGCTGGTCTTCCTCACCAAAAAAAAAAAAATACTAATGCTTGCTTCATAACCGCCCCCCACACCTACAGCACATAAATGCATGCATGTAAAAAATGGTGAAAATTGAGTAAGATCTATAGTCTAGTTAACAGCATAGTACCAATGTCACTGTACTATTTGATATTGTACTATGTGTACAATTGTACTATACAGTTAATTAAGATGTCAGTCACCATCAAGGAAAGCTGGGTTAAAGGTACACAGGGCTCTCTGTGTTATTTCTGTAACTTTCTGTGATTTCAAAAGAGTTAAAAAAATCCTAATGCCCAAATCCCACCCTAGAGATTGTGATTCACTGGTCTGGGGCGTGATGTCAGTATTTTTTAAAACCTCCTCAGGTGGTTATAATGTGCAGCCAGAGTTGAGAACTACTGAACTAAATGATGTCTGGGTCCCTTTCCAGCCCTCAAATATTATCAGCCAAATTAATCTCAACCCTTTTTGAAACTGTTTAAATGTTCAGCTTGTACAGTGTTTTACGTTTATTACCTGCTGTGTGAAAACTTTCTTTTATTTGTCCTGAAGTTACCCCTTACTTGAGTAACCCAAGCTCCAGCCTCTTTCACTTTCAAGCATTGTGATCCTCTGGCTGTATCTTGGTGTTACTGCTGCTTCTCAATTGATGCCCTTTCCCCTGATCTTGCCTCCACCGTGGCCACCACTCACTGGCTGCAGACCACTTCCTGTGTGCCCTGGACCACAAGCCCCTGCAATACATGCTACCAGTTCTGCACAGGTCTCAGCAGGGAGGGGTGAATCAGGCAGCCTTCCCTTTAAAGTCTCTTCACTTGATGCTCTGTACTTCCACCCAAAGCTCTCTGGGGAACCACACTTTCCTGAACGGTTGGGATTAACCAATAGGAATTATAATGTGGGAGGAAGAAAATTCAAACATAATGCTGAATGGGACTGTGTTCTCAGTCTGAAAGAAAAGCACCTTAAAATTAAACTTCTCACAGGGAGCCCACTTGAGGATGTACCCTAATTCTCATTCTGAATCCTATGTCCTCTGATGAGTCCTCTTTTCAGAGAACTCCTCTTTCTTTGCGCAACCACAGTGAAATTCTTACCCTAGCCCCCTTTAGGGAAACTGTCGCCTACCCACAAATGGATCTCTCCCTGGGATTCACCCCTTCGCCTCATCAGGGCAATCCTAGGACTTGGGTAACCCACAGCAGAGCTCTTCTTGAAATCTGGCTTATTCACCAAGAATTACACAATGTAGGAGGGAGGTAGCGGCTTTCATAGGACAGTCCCAGGTGAGTTTTGGCATTCTAGGGCCAATCCGGACAGGTTAAAGGGCACTTGTCTCCTCTTTCGTCTGGGTTATCCAGGTGGCAACAAATGGATTACACACACACACACACACACACACACACACACACACACACTGTTCCACATTTCCCAAGAACCAACAGCATGTTCTCTATCCACATTAAGCAAGAGAAGCTGTTTTCTAAACAGACACAGATTCCTGCCCTCAATGAGGTTGGTGCTTTATTATTATGCAGAGCTATGTCCTCTCTGATTTGTTCATCCTCCAGCCCCTACTCCTTGCCCAGAGGCCTATTGAAGCATAAGAAATTGGGTCACTCACTCTGCCTTTTAAAGCACAGAGCCATTGAGCCCTGAGTGGTCCCCTCTGGCCACAGTAAAATCTAGCCCCCAGGGCTTTGAGATATTGGCCCAACACCCTACCCTGCCACCCACTGCAGACCAATCTTTTTTTTAGGCAGAACATCTCTGTTCCTTTCTCTGTAGGAGGAAGGGAGGCAGTGTGAGGGTTGATGACTTTCCTGAGCAGCGCTGCCGGGGATTGTGCTGGCAGTTACACAGGGTTTGAGGATTTAGAAATGATGATAAGTCCATGTCTATTTTAGTCTCTATTATTCACAATTTCCGTTGGCTTTGATTCTAACTCTTTTTAGCCTTCATCTTTCTAGACTGAATGATGATTTTAAAAAACATCTTCTATCAAAAGGTAGCACCACCCCCCAATCCCCTCCTCATCCTCCGCCCCTGGCTCCATCATTTCATTTACCCTTATCTACTCCTTGCTTTCTGATGTCCACCTGCAGGCCTAGGCCGGCTGCCAAGATGTCACCACTCCGGGCCATTCCTTGGGGTAACAGTTTCTAAATGTTTACTACTCTCAACATGGTCTCATCTTATCTCTCTCAGGCTTCAAGGGTTGACTCCTAACTTAAATTTCCCAAGAATTTGAAAATCAGTCCATGTCCATCCTAACTGAAATTCTCCAGTTTTAAGTTTTTAAAATCACCTCCTCTTTAACCTTTGACTGCATTTTGAAGGCACGTAATCAGTCTTGCACATGCTAAGCACTTAATTCATATTTTGTTTTATTAATCTCTAATGGTTCTGAATAACAAAATTATTCATTCATTGGAACTTCCATTTATAATCTTATTAAATGCCTCTGTGATATGAAGAACTGGCTACAGATACACATGTGACTTTTAAGGCAAAAGATCAAATTCCAAACAGATTATTCCTCCAGATATAACGTGTGGAAAGTATACTGAGGCTATTGGAAGTTTAGACTGTGGCATCAGACAACTGGAGCTGGAGAATTCTTACCCTGATTTATAGGTTGTGTGACCTTTGGCAAGTTACTTCATTTTTCCAAGCTGCAGTTTCATCATTGATAAAAATGAGGACAATAATAGTATCTATATTGTGTGGTTGTTTGAGGATTAAATGAGATAATGCCCGCTGCACTGGCCCATAGAAGGAGCTTAGTCTGTGTAAGCTATTAGTATTGTCCTTCTAGATCCTACGAGTGAACAGTTCAGACATTGGATATGTCAGTGTTTTTCAGATGTAGACAGAAGACCATCTGTATCAGAATCAACTTAGGTACATTTAAAAAATGCAGATGCCTGGGCCCTACCACAGACTTATTGCTCACGCTTTCTCACACTCAGGGGTAGGCATCTGTATTTTATCCAGCTTCCCAGGTATACGTTGATGAGAGACATGCTAGATTGTTCCAGTGCTGTGTAAGGGTCCTGAGCTGTTCTGTGTGAGCTGTAGTGGTTAAGAGACTGGTGGGTGGCATCCATCCACTTCGTACTGTGCCAGGTGACCTGTTGGCCCAAATTTCTGGAAAGATCTTAAAGGCCATTTTCAGGTGGAATTATTCATTATGATGCACAGTAGCTATATGAGCCCTTGTCTCACTTCCCTTTATGAATCTTTTTCTACACTAGATTTAGGCAAAAGCTAAGGCAGTGTGAAGAAAGAAGAAGAAACAAGGAGGTGGGAAAATGTTCTCTGTTAGAGCTGCAAGATAGCTGATTCAGAAGGCAAAGGATAGAAGTAGGGAATCAAAAAAAAAAGAACGGCATCCAGTCCAGGAAAGGGATATTTTGGTGCCAACCACTGGGCATCTTTGGGTTCTCTGCTCTTTGTCCTTTTGAGACAGCTGCTGGGGATAGAGTGGAGGGTAAGCAGGCACTTTGGTCTGTGTGAACAGATATTTGTTGACAACAGGCCAATTTCAATTTAGTTTGAAACTATTCAAAATGTAGTTTTATTGGCATCTCAGAAAGGTAGTAATTGTTCTGTTTCCCTGGCACATCTATTCCATGAGGCAGGTTGCCACTTGTCCTGTTTGCCCAAGCTTTAGTGGAGTCCCCAGGGAGGGGACAATCAGAGGGTGTCATTTTGAAAGCATATCTGTCTCCTGATAGAAAGAGACCCATTGAGGTGGCAGTTGGTCAGCATCTTCCCCCTCAGTCCTCTGGCAGCTCTTGTGCTTGGTATCTTTATATCCTGTGAATAGTTCAGCCCTTCTGGTGAGCTCTATTTGTGATGGGGACACACCTTTGTGTGTAAGAGGAAGTTGGGGTTTAATGGGAGATGATTCCACAGGTTCCTGAACAGTCTTTCACAAATGGTGGCTCAGACTTTTCACCACCAGAGAGTGAGTAAAAAGCATGGCTTTGGTGTCCTTCAGACCCAAGCTGTGGTGCTTATTGGCTGTGTGACATTGGGCAGGTGACTTAGCTTCTCTGAGCCTCAGACTCCACATTTTATTATTAATGTTGTGAAGGTTAAATGAGATGATGTGTGAGAAACGCTTAGATAATTCTGGCACACAGGAAGCCTGGGAAAATGGTAACTGTGGCCAGTGCCAAGGGTACCAGTATTGCTGCCGGTGTGCTGAAGCTTGGGACATGGGAAATGCCCCCCCAGACTTCACTGCAGGGTTTAAGTCTTGTGCCTTCATGGCCTCTGCCAATAGGATTTGACAGTGTAGTCTAGCACAGGTAGCTTAGGTAACTCCTTTACATCTGGAAGATGGTTGGCCTTGTTTAAATAGATTAATCAGAGGAAGTAAATCCTGAAATTCAGTTGTAAACAACACGGTCAATCCTATAAATTAATCTGTAAACACGAGTGGTGCATATTTAAGGACCTAAGCAGACATTCATATATAAGGCAACAACAAATTCCAAACTTGGTGATGCACCAACAGCATGGCAGCTCTCTCCAGAAAGAAGATCAAGTGTTTGCCCAGAAAGTTTACAAAACAATACTTTGGAAATGAAAAAGAATTATCTACAGATTAACATCGCTGTAGGTAAGATGTGTTTTTGGGTCGTATTAACATTTCATTGACTAATGTTAGATGTGAGAAACTAATGATTCATAAATGTCTTTCTCTGATGTTACTCCAAGATGTACACCCTTATCTAGAGGTGAAGCCGACTTTCCTTTTCAGCCATCACAGCTGTCTCTACCCTCCATCACATGGGACCTAAGGCATCCCATCAAATAAAAATAATTTTAAATTCATGAATAAGGGAGATTAAACTACTGAAGCGTAATTAGTGATTTCCAGAATTAATTGATATCCAAACTAATTGGAAGCTACTATTGGAAAATTAAATAAATCAATCAACATTTGATAATACAAAATTATTTATTAGTAAAAAAATTAGAATTTGTTCGTTACACAGAAAAGTGAAACAATTGAACAGTCCCTACAAAAATTTTAACTATAAGCATACAAAGTAGGAGTGGAACCGTGACCCGGTCTGAGGACTTCATGTTAATGCCTAAGTTAGTATCAGAAAATTGAAACTGGTGACATGTAAACTGTGCTTGTGATATTTTGTTAATGAGTTGCATATTTTGAGTTGTCACTTGGCCTGGTAGAAAAATAGATATACACATGACATGTTCCATATGAATGTAATTCCTATTAACTATAGCAGATGTCACAGTTTGTTTCCCTCTTATAGAAATCGCTGGTTCCTGCTGCTGAGGGAGCAAAGTTCACATAGTCTGTGCTAGGATAGGAAAAATACTCTGATGCTCTGATGGTGTCCAAGTGTTCTGCCTCACAGGACGCACAGTAGCACACTGAGGTGGTGGCCGAGGAGAAGCAGTCATACTGGGCATGTGAGGGCAAGAGAGGGTAGGAGGAATCTTCTGAGGGATAGCCACAGTTTCTGGTGTCCAAAGAAGGGGCAGAATTGTAATTCTCTGGAGCATATGAAGGTAGCTGAGCCGGCGAGTAACTGTAGTCTAAGGAACCAGAGAGAGTGGAGGAATCCGAAGGCGATCCTGGGGTCTAGAGAAATAAAAACCAAGGAACAAAGAGCTTGATAACTTAGACAGGATTAAAAGAACTGAATAGAGTGGATGTATTAACTCAGGGTAAAAACATTAGGGATAAAAAAAAAAAAAACACAACAAAACACCCAACCCAACCCAAGTCTGCAGAAGTAATTTTATTTGCTGATTGCGTGATTTCATGACACCACATTCTATAATTACCTATTTCTTTCCCAACAATAAATTGCCTTGCTCCACTGGCTTTCTTTGTTATAACCATACTTAAGAGGATGCTTTGTTCTTAAACCACAAAATCCCACTGTGCTCCCAGTCACCTGCACATCAAATCCTGCTGTGTGTCACAATATAAGCTGCAGGTGGCACCGTGGATGTTTCTTCACACCCTTGACTGTGGAGAACAAGGTGAACACACAGGCAGAACTGGGATCCTCAGTGATCCAGTGTCTGGGAAACTCTAAGACGCAAAACTCCTCTTACTGTCACTAAAGTCCCCTGAGGAGAAAGGTGCCTTCTGCTTTCTCTTAAGCAGGTCCACAATTATTACCGAGAAAGCCTAACTTGGAAGCTAGACAGGAACTGGGTGATTGGGGCCCTGGATGCATATTCTGTGCAGTTAATTTCCCATCCCATTAAAATTTTGTCTGACACCTACACAGACTTTTGACAAACCAAAAGAAAAAAGTACATCTTTTTAAAATTACTTTTAAGGTTAAAAAACTTTAAGAGTATCTAAATGACATCTAAAACAACTGGTATGTACTAACGGAAACCTCACTCCATTTTAAACGATAGCAAGTTTTCAAACATTTGAGGTCCATCAAGAGCGGACAAGTCAAATTCTTTCAAGTACTCGGGCTTCATTTTTTGCTAACCATCTCAGACCCCAAACAGTTCTTGTGCCTGTAGCAGACAAAACAACCAGTTAGTAGAACCAGTTCAGTGTCAAAATAAAACAAAAAACGCTTATCAGAATGACAGTTTGGTACTGGGAAGAAAGAGCCTTAATTCCATTTTCAAGAACTCAAAAATCCAAGGGCCATTGTTGAAATTAGTGATTTCCAAAAGAGAGATGTCTTAACTTTACAATTTTATAAACATTAAATGAATATTTCCAGGAAAACTTTTTATTGCCACACACCAACTTACCTGAGCGTAGCCCACTTAGCAAATCACAATTACTGCACGTGTGTACCCAAAAGTTTGTGCCCTGCAATGTGTGGCTATTTCTACCTCCGTTGAGTATTAAATGGTTGTCTGCTTGTTTCCTGGATAATTTCCTTGTTGATAGTTTTTGAGTGATTTCTCACGAGTTGATGCAAACTCTCTTACAAAGCATTACTACCCCATAGTAAGCAATAATCAGGTTTTGTAAAGAACTGAGATAAATTACCAGGCTCTGGTTAAAGCAGAAAGGGGCAGCCTGGAAGCTGTCCGGGAAACAGTGTGGAGTACTTTGCATGGAATTGAGTGAAGGGTCTGGGTATGTCTCTGTCTGAAGGTAGGAATCAAAGATCTGGTCAAGACAGCTTGGGTTTTCTTCACAAGAAACACAACTGGAAAATTCTCGGGGTTGAAAATAATTAGGCGTGGAAGAAATCGGTTCAGGCTCACAATACAGTCCTGGAAGAGAAAGGAAAATGACCGATTTTTTGTTTAAAAATTGCACTTATGGATTTGAATGGAGTTCTAATCTATATTCTGAATATTTACTAAATCTAGGGGGAAAGGGGCTTAAGAAGTTCATGAAAAGTAAACAGGCAGGCAATTTGGAGTTTTTAGTTGCCTTAGCTAATTCAAGCCCCAAGGAAATGAATCTGGATAATAATGTGGAAATTGGCTGTACATGTGCCTAGGGCAAGAATAAAAGAACGGTGATCCAACCTGTGTCCAGCTGTCACAGTCAAATAATGGCTCAAGCTTCCACTTTCTTGGACTATAAAGCATCTACATCCTAGCTTGCAGTTCAAGTAAACCTCTCAGAAGTAGCTTACAGAGTTGTTTGAGGCTTTAGGAAAAGTTCTGATGCCATGGGAAATAATTCTCTTGATTTAGGGTTATTGCTTTCCTAAACTTTTCACACTGACTCAGTAACTTAAATTTTGAGGATTGATATAAATGGCAACAGAAATTATAAAAATTGAAACCAGGAATGTAGAGTACAAATTAGTATTACTTGTTTTAAGTTACAAAAAGCAAAAAGGTTTTCTTAGTGAACATCTTAACACGATAATGAAATTAATATAGGTTAATACTAAACAAGAATAATTCTGAAAACATGATTGCTTTTCCATTTTGGTATTAATAGGCCCGATTTCTGATTATTATCTTTAAATGCTCAAAGAAGATAGGTTTAGAGTGTGTCCATCAGAGGGATGACAGAACACTGGATTTTTTGAAGTCTCAAGGTTCCTTTAAGGTTAAGTTAAAGTGGCACATTCAGTGGTGAGCTACCATGAGCACAGGTTTCCTTATATATGACCTCCTTAAACTCTTAGCTGTTGAGTGCCATTGGTAGGAGTGTTTATGTAATAGAGTTATTTGTATTGGGCTGAGAAAACTTACACTTGTTTGAACTGCTTTCTGGGAAGAGAGAAAAGGAGAGGGAAGCCCCTGTCGGCTAGAAACTAAATGAACAAGAGCAAAGGCATTATTCTAGGTTCTCAGAATGTTCTGTATTCCATCTAATAATACACTAAAAAAGATAAGTTTCTGAAAACAATTCTGATCTTTTAATCAAGCTTAGGTACTTGGAGAGGAGGACCTGGAATAAACGTGAAGAACAAACTCTTGGGACATAGTAGACAGCAGAGAATAGACAGTTTAGAAAGGAGGACAAAATTTTGCACTTGTTTCCTTGCTGGGCTTGCATCTGGAGTGACTATGCGTTTTTCACCTTCTGATTGGTTGGATTCCAATTAAATGGTGGTGCCTCTCTTAACCCCTAAATCAAGCACTGAGAGACTTTCGAGATGGACCTCTGAAAGAGTTTTTGAGGGAATTGTAATGCTGGCTGTACTGACCTGCCGAAGATGGTGTGACTGGGTCTGAAAGGTGGACACTGTTGCCTCCAGACAGCTGCCAAAGCAAGAATATGACCATAAAGCACAGTGAAATAAAAGTTCCACAAAGGAAAAGTTAAGACATTTTGACGTGAACTATGTTGCCTTCTGCTCTAAGGTAAGCCAGACTCTTTCTTCTAAAAAGACTTGCTGTTGTTAGATACAACCAATGTTATATTTTATTTAGATTCAATTTTTATGTTTGCTTGGGATTTTTTTCCTAATATCCGATTTTCCCACTTTAATTTTAAAGGTTATTAATTTTGGCAAAAATTAATTTAAATGATTTTTATATTACAGAAGTGTAACAGTTTGAGAAAACTCAGTAAAGAGTCTTTCTATTAAACTATTTAAAATTAATGAGGACCAACATTTATTTAATCCCAACTATCTATTACTTAGTCAATCATTTTCCTCAAAATTTTCATAAACTATCTGGCTGCTTAGTCTTAGGAATTTGTTTTCCCAAAAGGACACAATTCTGAACTTTGTTAATTCTGGATAGCTCAAAATATTCACATGTTCTTACTAGCTATGAAATATTAAAATAGAAAATGTTTTCTTAAAGCTGTAATCAGTAAGCTGGAGCCTATCCACATTCTCGTTAATGGTCAGGAAATATTTAACTCTGTATTTTTTTTTTTTTACTATTTTCTATAAAAGTTGCTTTTTTTCACTATAACATTTAAATACTTGAAATTTATGAGACTGTTCCTTTTAACTATTTAAAGTCAACCAGCCTTTATCTTCCAGCTGAATTGATAATTGTACTAACCTAGTTATTTAGGATTTTTTTTTTTCCCTTAGGTTGCAGGTGCTGGCTTTAAAGTTTAAAGGGACCAGCATTGCTCTGTGATTCTGTGTTGGGAAGCCGAGCTCACCACACCTCTCTCTTGGGTTACAGGGTATACTTATTCCCGTACACCTAGCCACTGGGAGACTGCACAGTCAGCCAATGCTGAAACAGGAGGTGGTGTTAATTTTGAAAACGATCCATGCCGTAATGTCATGAACCAGGAAGCTGGAATCCTTCACCAGCTCTTTATGCAAATATTTGGCTGCAGCTTGAGCTAAAGGACTTGGAAGGAGTGGGTTTTAAAAGATCTGCTTCATTGTAGAGCTCTCATTAACCCCCTTCCTCCCCCGAATGGTCTGTTTGTCTGCCTCCCCACGTTATCTCCCTCAAGTATGTTTACAATATCTTACTTGATATGATCTTTCTAGTCATGGGTTCACTTTCTACTTTGCTCCAAGAATACAAAGAAAGGCACCTCTTTCTTAGATTTCAAACAGCAGAAAAATCCACAATCTATAATTTATAAAAACACATCAAGCTTGTTTAAAAAAATTAATGGAACAAAAAGGGTAAATTATATCTTTTGATAAGTACTAACTCAAGTTTCCTTCTATCCTATCCTAAAGGTAAAAGAATTGTGTGTGTGTGTGTGTGTGTGTGTGTGTGTGTGTGTGTGTTTATGTAGGACTGTTTGCAAATTGATGTGACCAAAATAAGTTTCTAAATGAAACTTACAAATCTGCCTTGCACGTGTTTCTCCTGGCATATTTAAGACCCTGATATTTGTCTCAGTCTATAACTTCCATTCACGATTGCCATTTTAAGAATAAAATGTCAAATTGTGGATACTTCTCTGACTTTATAACAGATTAAGATAAATTTCTTCCCGCTTTGTATATTTGATAAAATTAACTCTCTCCTTGGCTTAAAGCTTCCCAGAGGGGTCTGTCAACCATTGAACAAATTGGACATCATCTCTGTTAAACCAGAAAGATCTACACCAAGACGCAGGCATACATCATCCCCTGGGATCTGCCATCCTTGCCTACTGACTATATCCTCACTGCTTTCCTAGAATCCCAGAGCCTTCTGATGGTTCCAGTGAGGGATTTTACATATGGTTCTTGTAATTAAATCATCTCTGTGTTACTCCTACGTGCCTGTGAGGGCATGGGCAGATAGAATCTTCCAGGAAGCAAAGTAGAACAGGCTTTGCCCTGCATGTTCCTGCAAGGCACTGGTTCAGAAGTACTGCTTTATTATTTCTCAGGGGGAAATTCAGAAAAACTTAGATAAGTCACACTGCTCTAGGGAACAGATACTGGTCAGATACACGATGAACTGTTTTACCCGTGCTCTTCATTCCTGCAGCTAGCTAACAAAGGAACAGTAGCCAAACCAACCTGGAAGAGGCCAACAGCAATAAAATCGCCATGCCCATATGAGACTTCTCCAGGTGCAGCTGAAGCAGAATTCTACCATGTACCAAAGTTCCTTAACGAAAGATTACATTTTGCTATGAACATCTTGATGCTTTTTTTTTTTTTTTTTTTGCTCCAGAAGCATTTCCCAGTTCCCTTGTTCCTGGTTTTATTAATTTTATAACCATCTCCGAATTGAAGAGGTTGATGGCTGAGGCTACCAGACTCCTGCTCAGCACAGCTGGATCTGCAGAAAGATGAATTTAGGGAGCCAATAGGTGGGAAGGTTTTTTTTTATATTAAGAATAAGAAGACCTGGTCCTACTTTTAGCTCTACCACGAGGACCTGCGAGACTTTGAACTTTAGCTGTAATAGAGGCATACAGATCCCTGATCTACTTATCTCCCCTGGTTGTTATAAGACCTAAAAGAAATAATGAGTGTGCGAAAGTGCTTTAAAAGAACCACTGTAAAACCGTCTACAAATGGAAGGAAGTTTTACTGTGTTAGCTGAAATTCTGCATACAAAAGTATTAACTTCTCCAGCAAATGTAAAATTTGTGCCATACGTACCATATCACAGAAAACTCACAGCTGAACTCAACTCTAAACTCTGAGCAAAGGCTGTGAATGAACATTACCAAATAGCTGGCTTTCAATTCTTGGTTGTAATTTTATTTTAGTCACTTCTCACAAATAATAATAATGATGGCTAACATATTTGGGGCACTTACTAAGCAGAAATCTTTTACGTGTTTTCTATGCAATAACTCTTTAACCCTCACAAAATACTATTATCTCCAGTTTAAAGATGAAGAAACTGAGACAGGTGAGACTGAGTAATTTGCTAGAGGATACACACCACGGAATAGCTGAGAACCGGTCCACTGGTTCTAGAACTTGTGCTCACTGCCCCTACATCATTAGCCTCTTCCTACAAAGGTCCATTTCATGAAGTCATGCATTGCACATAAACAGCATCAGGTGCAAAACCATTGTGGGGTAGATGCCAATAAGCTGGAGACAACACCAGTCCTAACACTGGCAATATGGGCCCCACCTGTCATTTCCTAAATCCACATCCAAACCAAGCCACAAGTAATTGTATGATGAATTGCCCTCTCTTGGAGGATAACCTTACCTAGTTTGTTTGGTTCTGCTGCTGCCCTGAGCGATTTTGGCAGTACTATCTGCTTTAGGACATATATAAAGTGGCAGGTACCCTTATGACTGCCCAGATCAATCTCGTCATAACCGAGATTGCTTAATGCTTCATTACATCATAAGGAGGTGGTTCTATATTCTAAGCTGTCTCCTCTGCAGATACATGGCCCTTTTCTGCTGGGAACTTTCAGTGCTTGGTGATTTACAGATAAAGAACCTCAGAGGCTGGGTTCCCAAAGAATGGGGGGTGGGGGGGAGGAAGGCAGATGTTCCACAGAGATTCCCTCCTTGAAGGGCTCTCTAAAATGAAATGAGTTTCTGGGAGAGATTTTCTTTGGATATGTGAGGGCACATACACTGTCTTCCTAACAGAATAACAACCTACTTATCTGCTGGCTGCTCCTCTCCTTGCACAGGACCAATGAGCCCTTGATACTCAACTATGATCAGTGAGGAGTGGGCTCCCCCAAATCCTGAGCCCCACAACAGGCCCCAGCTGTTCTTTGTGGCTTCCTGTGATGAACTTGGATGAAGCTGGGCACAGAAGTCATAAGAACAGCTGAGGAAGGCCAGGTCTAGAGATGATGACTGGGTCCTAGGGTTGATGGGTAATAGCCTCCTATACCTTCCCAAACACAGGGCTGAATGAGGCTGAATGAGTTGGGGAGTAAGTGAAGGGTTTATGCTTACGGTTCCCCCTGAGGCTGCCTGGTGTGCCCTCCTCTGCTGCAGCAGCTCCTTCACCGTGATCTTCACCCGGACACCTTGATACACTTTCGGTTTTTCTGGGGAAAGGCAACTGAGTCAGTGGTCAAGTGCAAAGTTGGGGTGTGGGGGTCCTCTTTATAGACTATAGCACCTGAGACCAGGTTTCGAGAATGCAAAGAGAATGCTAAAAGACAGGTGGGAAAGAAATTCAAATTTCTCAAACTTGCAAGGATGAAGCATAGAGGCTGGGCAGGTTTCAGGGCCCCAGTGGAAACAGTACCAACGGAAATCTGTGGGGCCACCCACCCCACGCTGGGCCCTCTCCTTAGACCAATAGCACACAGGTTTTTTGCTCAGGAATGTGGAGACCAGTCTAGGAGAGCTCCCCATCTTAGTTAGTTGGCTAACTAAGTTAGGGGAACCTTGTGTTCTGGCCCAGCCTGCTGGCCGGGGAGAGGGTATTATGGGCCTGAGGAGGGGCCTGGCACTGGAGCAGGGGCACACTCTCTGATCTGAAGCAGCTGACCTAGCCCACCCCACCGTGATGCTCCCACTCGTGTGCAAACTCTGAGCCCCTTCCTTTTCCACCAGACCAGGCGTGGCTTCCGGGGAGGCTCCGACCTCTAAGTGCCCTTGGTCGGAAAGCCAGCCCTGGGGCAGGCAGCAGATAGGTGCGATTTGGCGAGACTTGACCTTGGGCCGGTGAGGGACCTGCTAGACTGACCCCAGTAAAGGGACCAGGCCCAGGGACATCCCTCCCTCCATGCCATCTGTCTTTTCCTTCTGCCTTCTCCCTCGCCCCTTTTCTCCGCCTTTCCCGCTCTCCATCTTTTTTCCTCCTCCCTCCTTCGGCCTCCGCTCCTGCTCTCTTCTCTTCTCCCCACCCCCTCCCCTTCTGGTGCAGGCGTTTCTCCGCGGCGCACGGAGGCTCCGAGTCGAGTCCGCGCAGCAGGAGCTCCGGGAAGGCCGGGCCGGGCTCCCGAGGATCGCGCACTCGGTCGGGAGGCCGCCCTCCGGAAGGGGCCGCCCTCGGGGCTGGTGGGGCCGGGCGGGACTGCCCCGGCTCGCGGGAGAGGCCGAGCGCAGGCCGGAGGGGTCGGCGGGGAGGGAGTCCCTGCGCGCTGGGAGCGGCGGCGGCCGCGGCCCCGGGCGGGCCCTGTTGAGCCGCAGTGAGTAGGTTGGGCCGGGCTGCTAGGCCACGCCGGGAAGGGCCGGGCGAGCTTTCGAGGTCGGGGGTGGCCGCAGGAGCTCAGTGCGACTCTAGCCCTGACGTCGACCCTGGAGTGAGCGCTGGGGGAATCGCGCGGGGAGGGGCAGGGCCCCGCGCCTTGGGGCGGCCGCGCGATCAGCCTGGGCGCTTGTGGACAGTGCCAGGCCTCCAGCGCCTCGCCTGGTTACTGCGGAGACCGCAGCTGGACAGCAGGGACCCCCCCCCCCCCCGGCCAGGTCCCGGGAGCTAGGGGTCTCCGCAGAAATGGAGGTTGCGCTAGTCGTCGCCCGGACACAGGGAATCCCGTGCCCGGCCCTCAGGGCCTGGGCGCCGCGCCCTCTCCGCGGTCCAGTCTCTCCCCTCAACTTGCTCGCCTCGTTCGCGGCTCTGCAGGCAGCGGGCGCGTCTCGGGGTCGCACAAGGACCGCCACAGCTCAGCCGCGTGCAGCCGGCGCGCCCTGCTCGCGTCCCGGGCTCACCGTGAGCCTCTAGCTCCCCCCGCCGCCGCTTCTGGGCGCGCAGAGTCCGCGCCGCGAAGTCCCAGGGTCACAACTGTGGCAAAGTGGGAGGACGGCTGGGGGATCGGGGTACACGGACGTCCGAAGCGGCCAGCTCGGCTTCTGGACCTCTGCCCTTGGGAGCAGGTGCCGAATGGGAGCGGCCACAGCGTGGCCCGGGCCCTCTCAGGATCCCCGGCTCATACTTGCATGCCCTGACTTTGTGCCTCTCTGTTCTGTGCAGGAGAAGCAGTGGAAATACACCGGGATCGAAACGCCCCTGGCCCGCATGACCCAACCCCAGGAGAAGCAGCCCAGAGTTACCGGACATCGTGGTCAGCAGAAGCTGGGCTGGTGGCTGGATGCTGCAGCTGCAGGGACTCAGCGCCTAGGAGGGCTCCTGGGCAAGGAGAGAAGCAGAGATGCAACATTTTTAAAGTTTCACAAAGCATCCAGTTGCACCCAGGTTCCTGGAGCAGGAGACAAACAGAATTAATGTTTTATACCTTCGGGTATAGGTTTGAGTTTTTTCCCCCTCATGCCAAGTATTTAAAACCTCTAGAAACCCATGATTTGACAATCAATGATTGCGCGATACTTTCAATTTGAATATTCAAAGGCTTAACAAAATGGACTATCTTCTGCAGAAATCCTGCACACAGGCACCCCACAGAGAGTCCAGAGAAACAGGGAGTGAGACCCCTTTGGGTCCAGGCCCTTGCTTTTATTGTATTTTGAGCATTTTGCCCACCTTCCCACAGACAGAGCAGGAGTCCTCAAAGATGCTCTGAATTTCTGCCTCAAAAGCAGCTCCAGGGACCCTGAGGGACTTAGGCTGCCCTTCATGGCCACCTGAGCCAGGCTGGCTGGTCACGCTGATTCCCACATCCCCAACCTCCATTTTAAGGGAAAATCTCAGGTTTTGGGGAGTGAACATGGCAGCCATTAGGTATGGCATGGCAGGGAGTCACTGTGGGCCCAGGTTGTAGGCCAGAGGCCGGGCAGAGAGGCCTTAGCTCTGCACCTCATCTCCTTCTGGCCCCACCTGGCCACGAGCCGGCTTCCCTCCCCTTTGTGCCATTTTCTGTCTGGGCCCCAGACACTGGGGTTTCCATGGAGTATACCTGCCTGTCAAGACCCTTTGCTCCTCCCCAAGGAGCTGGGGATGCCGGTGGGGCCTTGCCCTTCAGAGATTTTCTGAGGCCGCTGTTTCTTCACTGTAAGGTTCCCTCTTCTCTCCTCCTTCTCCCTCTAGAGCCATTCCTGCCTTTTAGCTGCAGGAGCATGTGTTGAGAAACAATGATAAGCTTGGCTCCTACTCATTTTAGCTGAAAGGACACGGATTTGTGTTCAAGCCTTCATACTTTGGGGTGAGAGGGCTTTGAGGTCAGGCTGCCCCCTCTGTGCAGGCCTGAGCCTCTCACAAGTGACTGGGACTGTGCTGGGTTATGCTCTCCAAGCACTTGCTCTGTGTCTTTCACGTCATTTGGAAGCCTGAGAAGTCAGGAGTGGTCCAGAGTGTGAGCGAGTGCCAGGCCAAATCCTCTCCTAGCCCCCGAGGGGAGGGGGCCGCCCTAGAAGACAGAGAGACAGGGTGGGGTTCCCTTTGCAAATGAGCCAAGACGTTCCCGTGATGCCAGGCCAGGCGAAGGGTAGAGGCCTCTGCTCTAGGTTCCCTGAGTTCTCTGAAATGCAATAAGTGGAACTGAGCCCCATGGGCCATCAGAAAAATACCTGAATGCCCTCGAAAGTGTCCGATACAGGGTGGAGCATTCGGAGATGGAGGAACAGGACTCTAAGAGTGACAAGACACCAGAGTCTGATGGATAGGACTTGCTTGGCAGCTGAAGCCATGTCCCTGGGGTAGGGAATGAGGGCTGGGAACACCTGGGGTGGCACCTGACATTGGAGGGCAGGATGGGGTGTGTTTGTCTCCAGCTCAACTGGAATCTGTCAGCCTTGGGAGCCTCTTTCTCCAAAGGGCTCTGAGCCTGTGTCCTGAGTTTTCCTGATGGAAGTCAGGCCTGAGGCAGACTTGGGAGGAGGGGAAGGACACTGGGAGTTCAGAGAGCCCCTAGATCCTTTCTCCCTGCCCTGCCTGGGCACTGCTCCTCCTGAAGGAACAGGGAGCAAAGCAGCGTGGAATTAGGGACGTCTCTTGTCCTCCTAGCTTCTGCCATTGCTTCTTTTCTCTTTTGTCCTCTTCCTTTTGGTTTTATACTTATTTTGGGGTTTGCATTTTAAAATCTCCTTCTTTGTCCTTTCTGTTTATTTTTTTCCGAGTTTCTTTTTCTTTGTTTCTGTCAGTGCTTTGCTCCATCTCCTGTCTGCATTGCTGTTTTTTCTCCCTGGCCCCTTCTGCGTCTCTGTTTTCCCCTGTTTGGGGGTGCTGTCTCATTTTTTTAGTCTTAATCTCCTCTGAACCTCTCCTTTTGCGCAGAGATGGACAGGGATGCCAGGAAGCTGTTGAGTTCCCTCGGCAACATCACCGAGGTTGATGCTATGATTGGCTGCCCTGTGGAGACGGCAGGCGGGGCTGGGCGAGCTCCCTGGAAGTCTGTAGGGACAGCAGAGAACTCTGTCTCTTCGTCCAGGAGTCTCTGCCTGAACCATGCAGCAGTTCTGGGGGCTTCTGTGTTGGCCCCTGCTGCTGGGATGGATGTTCTAGTGTGGTTGCTGGCCAGCAACTTCAGAAAACTGGATTTCCTCTGGCCTGAGCCCTGTTTTGAGAAAGAAGCCTCCTGGATTTTAGCCTGACATTAAGGAGTTTTTTTTTTTTAATTTATTTTTTATTGAAATAACATTGGTTTATAACATTGTATAGATTTTAGGTGTACATCATTATTCTTCTATTTCTGCATAGATAACATCATGTTCACCACCCAAATACTAATTATAATCCATCATGATTCCTGCTGTTTCTATAATTGCAAAACCCCAGCACAGGTATAAGAGCCAAACGCCACGCTTGTGGGGGTAAGGGAGAATCCTTTCTAAATGCGTCCTATGAATCCTCC
The DNA here is from genome assembly GCA_031878705.1 of Tapirus indicus. Taxonomy (NCBI): domain Eukaryota; kingdom Metazoa; phylum Chordata; class Mammalia; order Perissodactyla; family Tapiridae; genus Tapirus; species Tapirus indicus. Next base: position 59,844,865 of record CM062924.1, on the reverse strand, counting down.
TTACAGATCTGCTTGTGTCATGAGGCCTGGAGCAACCAGGGCTATGCTGAGACCCCATAGAGTTGGATGTTCCTCTTAGGAGATTGTTAAAAGTTGTCATTTATTGAGTGTTTATTGGCTGTCAGGCACTGTATAATGCTATTGTATAGCTTCCCCATTTTGCAGATGAGAAAACAGGCCCAGAGGGGTAAGCAGCATGCCCAAGATTGTTGAACACAGAAACGGCAGGATTGGGAATCAAACTTTCATAAGTCTGACGCTAAAACCCTCGCTCTTCACTAAAGTTGTCTTCCTGATTCTTATAGCAGAGGCTTTCAAACTCATTTGACTTCAACCCACAGTAGGAAATTCATTTTACATGTTCACGTACTGTATCTGTAACAATATTTTATGTTTATAAAACAAACTTTCCATGAAACAATGTACACCTATGTATATGAGGCACTGTGATATTTTCTGTTCTATTCCATCTTTTCCATTTCGTTCTATTTATGAAAAATATATGTTTGTTGGGAGTCACTAAGATAATTTGATGACCCACTAATGAGTTGTGACTACCACTGGAAATATACTGCCTGTAAGATGTGCAAACGTGCTTGTCCACGTTGTGCGTGTGAAAGTATTTTGGTGAGCTGTCTGTTTTACTATCAGGATGTATGAGGAGACTAAGGCAGTGCAGCCTACTGACTTGAGAGTATTCTGTAAAGACTGGGGACGCCAGAACCCCGAGGAAGAGGCTGGCTAGAGGTGAGGGTAAGCTGTTAATTTATGATACTAATTACAGTTTGTGCTTTACGGACTGGGAACTGTTTCCTCTTGCTGGGGGCATTGTCACCTCCAGGGTGTCTGCCTTGAAGTCCTGATAATCATTTTGGGGTTTTAATAAAAGACTGAAGAAAATGTTGTGGGCTTTCCACAGGCTTTAACAGGCTCACTTCCTTAAAAATATAACACAGGGTCCTGGTGTTTGGATATTGGAAAGGATCTTTGAGGTGCTCAGAGAGACTTAGCGTCTTTTTCCTACATCCCTTTTGGTGGCTGTCCAGGCTCTGGCTCCCTCCACCGCTTAGCTGAGCTCCTGGTCCGTAGATTTGTGCTGAGGAAATGGGAGCTCACTATTTGTAAGGCAGCCTGTTCTACTGTTGGACTGCTTTAAATGTAATGATCACTGATTGAGCCCAAATCCAATTATGTATTAATTGAGCACCAACTATGTACCAGTCATGGTATCTAGCACTAGGAATACAAAGATAAATAAGTCTTGGTTTGTGCCATCAGCTTCTCTGTGATTAACACAGAATAGCTGTTTTCCCACTTCCACACTACTGTTTCTCCATTATGGGTTTGTTTGGTTCATTCATTCATTCATTCAACAAGCCTGTATACTGATTATCTACTCTGACCAGGCCCAGTGCTAAGCCTGAAGAAGTTATGCCCATCCCCGCCCTCCACTCCAAGCCTTCTCTTGTTAAGGCTCACCATCCGTAGTTTCTCTAGTTCTTCGTATATTATAGTTTTTCAGATCTCTGAACCACTGAGCTCAGAAACCCTTTAGTTTGTCTTTGATCTTCTTAGAGTCACTTAGCACCCAAAATAATGGGAATAGAATACATTTCTTTTTAGAGTTTTCAACCAAATATTTAACTGAAATTTCTTGGCAGGCTTTTGTATGCAAATGACATTGCAGAGCATTATAATTTTCCCCCAAAGTAGGAGATTTTAGATACATGAATATGAAAAGACTTTCAGTATAAGGAAAAGGGAGAGTTTATTCCCTCCAAATTTGACTATAGCTCTAAATTCTCTTTATTAATGCAAAGTTCTTTTGTCATTTTGGCTTTGGGACACTGTTACCAAACCTTGTGGGAAATATCAAGTTCCAAAAACATGGAGGAAACATGTACTTACTGGGCCCTAGAGTGAATGTTTGGTCCATATGAAAATGACCAGGAAGACTATTAGATGAAGGTTATTTGATGATTTGTGCTAAGTCAGTCTCTTCCCATAAAACATATTCAAAGTTTTGACTTTTCTTTAAGAGGCTTCCATGGGGGAATGGGCATTTGATAATTTATCATTTAAATAGGAAAATACCATCAGACACTGCATGAAAAGTTCATCTTTTACTTAAAACATTTTTATTATGCAATATTAGGACATGCAAAAACATATAAAGAATACCATGATAAAAATCTATGACTATATTACCAAGGTTAGGAAATAAAACAGTTGAGTGATCTTTCATTTATGACTAAATTAATTTATTACCCATAATAATTATTCTTTGGATTATTCTTTGGTTAGGGAGAAGGTTAGCAGGGACGTCTATCAATTTTCCAAATGCAAAGGAGCTAATTCTTAGACATTATTTGCTTTGTCCACATTTTTTTCCTTTTTGGAACTTGTAAAAATTTTTTTCTCTTCCCTCCTTTTAGCTTGTAATGTACTGACAATGACATTGCATATTGCAAACCCACACATTTGTCAGAGGTTATTATTACAGGACACTTCTATATCAAAGATTAAAGATAACAGTGTCATCATTTACAAATAATTATAGAACATTTCAATTATGATTTATTTAGCCTGATCTGGGGGGATTTAGTTCCTGATCTATTTATCGTCTTTGTTTTAATCACGCCAGAGATACCACCAAACACTGAATAACTTTTATTTATAAGACTTAGCAATATATTATAGTACAAGTAGATACTAAATGAAACATTTTTCTGTGCTACTTCAAAGGTTCAGTAATTTTCTTAAAGACATTTAAAAATACTAAATCAATCATCTTAAATATATTATCACTAAAGCTCAATATCTACTACTGTCAAAATTTGCAGATGGCTATAGTTAAATACTAAACATGGTGAGGATTTTCTCATTCATTAGTTTCCAAGAGTGGTCACCCACAGAGTCAGGGTCTAAATAGTTATTTATCTTTGTGGTATAATTTTGATTTGATTTAATAAAGATTTTACTGAGCACCTACAACATCCTGGGCACTAAGCCAGGTGCTGGGGATATATTGCTGAGCCATTCATGAGTCCTCCCCTTGATGAGTCTAGTTAGAGACTCACTCATTAGCTAGAGTGTATGATTTTGTACGCAAGCTCTCTAGAGGCAATAGTTATTGAATGTGGTGTATAAGAACAGTGTAATATTGTTTTGAATAGAGAGGATACTGTAGACAGAACTTAATGATAGAACCTAAAGAAAGAGTATAATTTTGGTGTAACATTGGTAAAATCACTATAATATAATGTGACTTAAATCTTGGACATCAATTCTTATTTCAGTTCTTTAAATATAACTGATATTTTATTATGAATGTATTATTTAGATTTACATATTGAAAAATGGGTCACAAAGATGCTAGTAATACTTTTATATATATCTGTATGTATGTATGTAAACATATGTTTTACTATTGGGGTTAGTCATTTTTTTTCCCTTTGTAGAATTTCTTTTAGAGTACTCCAATACTTCAGTACTAAAGTACTTCTTCCCCTACCACAATAGTACCATCATGTTGTATTATTAACTGAGCTGTAGCAAGCCATAATGCTCATTTAAAAGCGTTTATTAAGTAAACGAGGTAAAGATGTGGTTTTCTTCTCTCATTCTTTGGGGTTTGTATAACATTGTAAGAGAAACAAACACTTTCAACTACATACTGTAAGGTCTGTTTCCAGTGATTTATGGGAGGATTATCTATCATGCAGCTTTTGCCTGGGCAAATTTTGCTTTCCACTTCTTTTTGACATTATCATCTAGTCAGCTTTCTTAAGTAGCCTGAACTTGACATCACCATCTCTGCTTACTTTGAATCTTAAGGAACCTGAAAGAGATGGCAGTTTGAACCTGAGCTCTTTCACTTTCTCTGGTTTTCCCAGGAAGGTTGTGAGTCCTAGAACAGCAGGTTTAAGGAAGGAGAGGGAGAGAAAAATGTGCGTGTTTTTTCTCATGCTGGCATTGTACATGATTATGAAGAGTTGCAGTTAGTCCCCAGCATGCAGTAGGAAATAGAGAGTGCTTGAATGGGAAATGGGGTAGGGAGATACCATTAATTTCTCTGTCATAATTTTGTAGCTTGGTTCACTTTTTAACAAAGTATTGTAAATTTCCAGAACAATAAAACAGAACCAAATTAAAAAATATATAATATAGCAACACATTGTCATGCTAAATAGAATTCTTAAAAACCATTTACCGGGGCCGCCCGGTGGCGCAGCGGTTTAGTTCGCGCTTGGCAGCCCGGGGTTCGCGAGTTCGGATCCCGGGCGCCCGCCGACGAACTGCTTGTCAGCCATGCCGTGTGCTTGTCAGCCATGCCGTGGCGGCGTCCCATATAAAAGTGGAGGAAGATGGGCACGAATGTTAGCCCAGGGCCACCAATCTTCCTCAGCAAAAAGGGGAGGATTGGCAACAGGTGTTAGCTCAGGGCTGGTCTTCCCCACAAAAAAAAAACAAACAAAAACCATTTACCATTTGGAATCATTAGCACCGCTCCCCCTGCCCCCTCTAGATTAGGTAACTGAAATGGATACTAGATGGAGTATGGGCCTGTGTAGGTCTACTTTTTTTTATAAATTAATTTTCTCAAACACTGTGAAAGGGCTTGGCTGCTTTGAGAATGTAGACACCGTGCACTCACTGCACTGACTTCCGATTCAGGTCTGGTTGCTGAGCTCTACCTATCTGAGAGCTGATGCATCCTTAGATTGTGAGGAGATAACAGCAGACTAAGAGAAATGAGCATGCCCAACACTAGTAGTATAACCAAACAAAAGTTAAAGTGACGTGGACCCATATTAGTGATTTACACAAACATTACTGTGTTGTGTGCTACTTAGTAACGTGGTAAGCAGTAGACAACTGTGATTATTATAAATTTTATACAACCAATCTAGAAAAATGACTTTGAGACCCTTGTGAAGATTCCCTAAATATGTAGAGTGGGTCAGATCTCTTCGTTCTGATGCATAGGCATGCTGTCCAGGTATGAGTGACGCTGGATGACAGGTGGTTCTGCCAAGGATACTGGGAACCAGGATTGAGGTCCCAAGTCTCACCAGACTTAAGAAAGAGCAGCTCTCTCTCCCACAGTGGAAGTTGCCTACTTCTGTTGAAGAGCAAATATTGAGCAAAGTAAAGATCAGGTTGTGAGAAGAAGTGGTAGGAGGGAAGGAGTCAGGTGGGGGACCTGGCAGAGTGCAGCCCAGAGCTGAGGACCACCAGAGCTCCTTCTTGATCTGCTCCTGAGGGGATGCTGTCTCGGGAGGGAGCTGAGGGGTGTGAGGTAAAGGAAGGCTCCCTATCTCGGCATTTCTGCGGGCACTCCATAAATTAGGAGTGCATTTGCTTAAAGAGAAAATACTCTTGAAGGCCTGGAGAAGGAAGAATAGCAATTATTTCACTTCTAAGTGTGAATTAGTGTCCTTATTAGATTTTTTGGACTCCTACCTAGCTGAGGGGGAGATGGGAGACTGATGTGATGGAGACTGTATTGAGGGGCTTTGGGCAACCAGGTAGAAAATGAGATCTTTGGGATCCCAGGAGATGTAGGGAAAAGGCATTGGGTCAGGAGGGACCAGGGGGATCAGAAAAATGTGATACAGAAAGGTGGTAGGAAGTTGGGAGGAAGAGTGTGGATGTAACCTGTGGGCCTCAACTCATGAAGTGCAAAGTCAATGTGTGCAAGGCATTTATGACGGGCTTGGTCTGCAGATGGGCACACTGTTTGGTGGAAATTACTCTGGGGACTTCATTGCAAAGGAATCCACACCAGTTGAACTTTCACGAGATAGATGAGTGCTTCAGATGTCAGTTTCTTCATTTATACACAGTAAGAGCTGTACATTTCTGACTGATGAGCCACCCAGGTCTTCCTTCAAATGGGAGATGCTGTGTGTAATCCTACTGGTGCACACCTGACAATATGTCCTTCTCCAAAGCTCCTTTGCTTCTTGGTGTTCTGTAGTCTGTTGTTTCTTGCCAGCAGCCCAGTCCTGCTCTCTGTGTTTTCTTTACAATGCATGCATTCTTATTTGATCCCAGAATGCCCATGTTACTAATCCACTCTGAACTGTAGCTTTATTCCATCAGAGAGACAAGGTCTAGCTTAATTAAGGCTACCATTGACCAAAGAAAGTTTTGGGCCTTTATTGTTTTTTGGATTAGCCTAATTTTTGGACGTCCTGGGCTTTAGGGCAGAGTCAAAACTATGTGTTTATGAAGCCATAAAGTCTCCTGACATTTTAGTGACAATAAAGCATTTGTGTGTGGTGCCGTATTTGTTACTGGGCCTTTACAAGTCACCATAAAGGGAGAAATGTATATAATGCCCACACTTTAATGCCACATGGTATAAAATGAGTTGCTTCATGTGCCCTAATCCATATTATATTCTATGCATTCTCTTTTACTAAAGAACACTCATAGTTCATAACTAAGAAAAACTGGACAGGAAAATCAGTATGTTTTATGATCTGCATACACTTTTTAATGTAATTTAAGAAAAAAAAATATCAGTTCCAGAAGATTCAGAATGTAATGGATTACTAAAGTTCCCCCAATACACTGTCAGTTTGTCTCATTAGAATATGGTCCCTGATATACTGAATTAACATTGTATTGTATTTCAGTGGGGTTATGATGGGGAAGATTGCAAATAAATGCCATGTCCATTAACAAAGGGTGGCATGATGGCTTATCCTGAAAATCCAGTTCTGAATGAGCTGCCACACTGAAAACCACCTGTGGAATACAGACCCAAGTTAAAGAAAAGCATACAGGTCCTTTGGTGCATCCCTCAGTAAGCTCTGCGGCATTCGTAAGATCCCCACGCCGAGCTCCCGTCTTCTTTTGCCCACGCGGAAGGGTCCTGAAGGGCAGAGGTGTCTGCCCCCTCGTCTGGGGAAAGGGACACCACCTTGGGAGGCAGGTCATTCGACATCGTCATGAAAGGCGTGAAGGGGTAGGGGGGCGGGGTGGGGTACCCCGGTGTGTGGTACAGATCCTCCAGAGCATGCAGCGAGTAGGACTGAGCCCCAGCTAGGGGGGCCCCCCAGCTAGAGCTCCTGGGCTGGGCGGAGCTCCCTGACTCCAGCTGGGAGAGGCAACTTGTGCTGGGCGGCAAGCCCTGCATGGCATCGGCGGGCACGGGGTCTGGTTGGCTGAGACCGTCGGGCACCGTCTGCTCCCACGAGTCCCTCTAAGGAGAAAGGAAAGGTCACTGGGGTTAGTCATGAGGTGATAACTCTGATGGGGACAGATTTTCTCCCCAACAGGGGGCGCTGCTGGACCAAGGCTTCTAGAGCGGACCTGGTTTCATCCTGCTGCTCTCCGAAGCCTCTTTACCACGCAGCTTTCCCTCTGGTGAATGACAGCAGCAGTGGAAGTTTTAGTTCCTTTCTTACTCTAGAATTAGATTCCCTGTATATATGAAGATTCCTTTCCCCAGAAAACAACATTACATGAGTGAAATGTGAGAATAATAAAATGAACTTTTATACAGCATTTTATCATTTACTGCACACTGTCTTGCATTCTTTTTGAGTTTCACAATCCTGGGGTCCTAGAACACCCTTTCCACAGCGGGGGAGTCAGCACCGGCTACTCCTGGAAGGATTAGGTCTCTAAACTACAAAGTGAGTTTTTGAGTGTGCTAGCAAGACCACCCCTGCCCTCTGTGAGCAAAGAGGTAGGAACTTCATAGGCTTGGAGCTGGAAAGATTTGGGTTCAACTCATGGCTGTGCCACTTACTACCTCCCTGGCTCTGGCACCTCACTTTGTTCATCTGTAAAATGGGGCTTTAATAACTATATCCCAAGCTGTTGCGAGTATTAAATGAACAAATGCACATAAAAGTTCCTGGCATAGAGTAGGTACTCAGTAATGTTAATCCCCACCCTCATTTGTCTAAAATCCTATCTTTAGAGATTCATTCCTTTGCGGTTTAAGGCTTTACAGTTTTCTATAAGAAGGGTGTTAGTATTCTTCAGATCATTATGAATTCATCTTTTTGGAAGGATTGCAAGAGAAGAAGGTTCTATAGGGTAAAAATACTGTAGGGGAGGGGAGGCAGCGGACTGGGAGGGAAAGGGAAGCGCCGACCTGCCTGCCCTGGGAGGTTACAGCCTAGTCATGTCTGAGTTGTAACTTCAGCGCTCTTTCCTTATGCTCTGGAGGAACCATGGGTGAACACTTGGCAAAACCAGTAGAGTATTAAAAGGGATATAAATCCTGCCTTATTAGTCGCACGGCCCAGACCTGGATAGACCCTCTTGCTGTGTAGTCGGCATGGATCTTTGAGGAAGGCTCCTCGGAGTGTATCCTCGCAGAGTGGCAGCTCAGGGGTCTCCAGGGAGCCAGACCTGGAGCCAGACCAGACTGAAGCCAGGTTTCAGCCTGGTTGCCAAGTGCACGCACTGGCCGGATGCGTATGAACCCTGACCTTACCTTACTTCCTAAACGTGAGATATCTGTATACTCACCAGCACAAAGTGTGTGGGGTCGCTGGGGAAGGGCGGCGGCAGGAGCGGCGGCAGGGGCGGCAGGGGCGAGGGGCTGAACAGAGAGCTAGCGTTGGGGGTGAGGGCCGGGGGGCGGTGGTCTCCGTAGGGCTCCGGGAAGTAGGAATCCAGGAGGGCCAGGTGGCTCTGCCCTGCGGAGGACTCGCAGGGAAAGGGCTTCGCCGCGCCCGGGGTGCAGACGTCGTTTGCAAACTGTTTAGTGTTGTGGAAGTCTGAGTCAGACAGGAAAGACCTTCTGACACCATAGTAACCTGACATCACCGGGGAACCTGTGGCCAAATGAAAAACAAATGGGAAAAATTTCCTCTTGGAAAGTCAAGGCTTCTTTGTTGCAGCCGAGTCTCCACGTGTGAAATGGTGTTTCCCACACATGCCTGACATCAAGGCTAACATTTAAATAGATAAATGTCTTGAAAAGTGTTACATATTGCTGCATTACCTCTTTTAACTGGTCCAGCCCAAATAACTACTATGTTTCAAGGTCACTCTGCCTTTGGGGATGAGTTCATTTTGGATGGTGCAATAATTGGTTGATCATTCACTCACTCAACATACATTTATTGTGCATATTCTATATGTCAGGCACTGTGCTAGGAAGGGATTGGGCTTAAAGAGATAATAAGAATCACTCGGCATTTACATTTCATTGAATGAAGCATCTTTTTCACAGCTTCTGAGCTCTGTCCCCATATACACAGGACTGTATATACAGGAGGCCATATACACAGGAGGCCGCTCCTGGGCACGTTGTCTGAGATTCAGTATCTCTAGATAAGGTGATACTGTAACGCCACCCCAGATCAGAGGTGGGTTGTGCTCTTCTTCTAATTCTTTGCATACTGATCTTTAACCTGGTGTCCCACACCCAGCAGGCATCAAGAGATGGCATGCATGATTTGGGATCATATGGCTTCTGTGCAGTTAAGAGGACCACACAAAAAAGGGGTTCATTCTCTGGTTTTGATGAGTCTCATGTTATTTGCTGCCCTCTTGTGGCCATACTGAGTCCCTCACTCAGCTCCCTCTGGGCCCTGAAAGTTTGGGAAGAGAATGCCTGGCACCGAAAGTCTCCCCTGGCGAAAACAGGGGAAGAAGCTGAAACTGAGAAGAGTCCCATTTAAGGGAAGGCCGGTGAAATGGTCCCAGAAGAGAAGAGATGTGTTTGCTAAAGACTTTCTGACGCCAGAGCTCAGCTGTAGCAGGAAACACATTATCTTTTAGACCAGGTTCAGGGGCATAGACTCAAGGTCTGTAAAACGGATTGTTTCCAGCTGGGGTAGGTGTGGTCTAATTAGCTAAAACCTACACCCTGAGGTCACAAGAGGCCTGAGCTGGGAGGAAGATGCAGGTGCTTGCCTTTCTTACCTTCCCCCAACCACAGTGGACCACTACCGAGCTTTGTTCACGCCCACCCTGCCCACTCTTCCTCAGGGAGATGTGACAGACTCGTCAAGACCCTCCTCCTTTGTTATCACTGCTCAGTCATACATTTCTCTACATACCCAGCACTCACGTTTGCCACTTGAAATGGCACTTCAGGTTATGCTCACTACTCTCTCACCTGAGTTACAACCCTCTTTCCAATCGACCTGCAAGCTCCATGGGGACAGAGCCTATGTCTTAGACATTTTCTGTAAACCTAGTAGTATAACCCTGTGTTCAACAATTACATGTAAATTTATTCATTCATTCAGAGGAAATGAAAATTCCTCGTAGAAACTTACAGCACAATTCTACTCACTCCACTTTCATCTTAAATTCTATAGCTCCAAACTTCTAATCTGCTCATGAATTTGAAAGCTGCAGTTGGGGGTTTCATTGTAAGCATACTTCCTTGGAAAAAAATTGGTGCAAGTGAAAATTAATATCAATAAATAAGGTTCTGTTTCACACCATGAATTTATATCCACGGGAGTGGTTAAGGCTGAGAACAGAATGAAGCATATGTAAACCAGGCTTCCAGGGTCTCATGTCTGTATTTCCAATTTCCAAATAAAAACAATCACAAAGAAAAAACCTTTGCTCTCTTAAGCATACATCTTTCTCCTTAAAAAGGAAGAATAATCCTAGAAGGTAAGAGAAGTGGCAGAAATTTTCTTCTACAGAAAGGAGCAGATGTAACCAGATTCCAGTGACTGTAAATATGATTGGGAAACACAACATGGAGACATTCAGGTATGTGGGATCTTCTACTGCTTTAATTCCTTTCCCTTATCCAGCTCTAAAGTTCACCAAAATTATTGAGAAAGGCTATGCCACTTGTGAGTTTGAGATCTGAAAGGAGTGTGTGTGCGTGTGCGTGCACAGGTATGGGAGTGCCCAAAACTATTATTAAGAATGCCCATTTTCCATCCCCACAGGAGTATTTTATGAGACATATGTTTCAAAATGGATGCAAAATGCTGAACTCAATGCCTGGCATATAGAGAGCACCCAAATAAATGGTAGTTCCCGCATCTGTCTGCAGGTCTCTCTTTCTGTGCTAAAGTAGGTGCATAATCTATCAGATCATGGTGCCAGAATTTCAGACATTTTTAAATTGTATCAAGGGCCTAATTGCTATTGCTTTTGCCCAATAAACTTTTGCTAGGCAAGGGATTAAAAGGCTGACTTCAAGACAGAATAAATTTTAGATTCAGGAACGACTGAATGAGGTCTGTCTTCACTGATTTTGTATGTAAAAAATAACTATTTTAAAGAAGCAAAATTTTGGAAGTGCTGTAAAGCAGTTATAAAAGAATGGAAGCCCAAATGCCCAATTTAAACTCAAAAGGGAATGAATGAATTGCTCATTGGACTGAAGTACTCACCTGGCACCTGGACAAATGGAGACTGAGAGGAGGTGACACTGCCCTGGAAGGCAAAGAGAGCAAGCATTTTCTCCTTTACTTGCAAGTTTGAATTAAAAGAAAAGATTAGGAATACATTTTACAGGCTTTATTTCCTGATACTAAAAAACATTATTTGGAGGGTTAGTTTAGGGGGGTCAACTCAGAATAAGAATGTAAGTACCAGAGAACAAAGTTTTGCAAGGGACAGAGAGAAACCAAAGTTTTAGACTCTGATCAACATGCCAAGAAGCATGGGCTAGATGAAATAGTTGATCCTTTGTTTTCTGCTGTTTGTGTTAATATCCTTCATCATATATCTATATTAAGTGGTTTATATATATACACACACATCTATATGCTTGGCATTTGGCTTCAACATTGAATGGCCACATTTTAACTGTCTGTCTTCATGTAGAAGAAACAAAGCTCCAACAAGGGTAGGGATCTGGACTGTGACTTGTCCTCAGTGCCCAAAACAGCGTGGTTCATAGCAGACACAATAAAAATATGTGGAATAAAGATACAGTACTCAAAGAACCACAGTCCAGGGAGCATGGGAGGTTGGGGATGTTGTTGGTTGAATTATATCCCCCGAAAAGATATACTGAAGTCCTAGTTCCTGGTATCTGTGAACATGACCTTATTTGGAAAGAGGATCTTTGAAGATGTAACTAGTTAAATTAAGATGAGGTCATACTGCATTAGGGTGGTCCCTAAATCCAATATGACTGGTGTCTTTATAAGAAGAGAGAGACACACAGTGACACAGACACAGGGGGAGAAGGCCATGTGAAGACAGAAGCTGGAGTGTGAGTGATACAGCCTCAAGCTAAGGAATACCAATGATTGCCAGCAACCACCAGAAGCCAGGAAGAGGGAAAAAAGGATGCTCCCCTAGAGCCCTCAGAGGGAGCCTGGTCCTGTGGATATGTTGATTTTGCTTTTCTAGCCTCCAGAACTGTGAAGCAATAACTTTCTGCTGTTTTAAGCCACCCCATTTGTAGTAATTTGTTACTGCAGCCCTAGGAAACTGATACAGGGAATGACCGACTACGAAACAGACAATTCACTATAGTGTGAGAAGTGGCATGGTTGGGGAAAGATGGGGTAAGGTGAGCACCCAAGCTGGCATGAAGGATGGGGTGGGGAGTATATCCTGGAAGAGGTGATGCCTAAGCTGACCCTGGAAGGAAGGGTATCCAGGTGTGTAGAGTCTTAAAATATACAAATGCAAATATTGGCTTCAAGATGACCAGGAACAAAGGTAAGTGGAAAATGTAGCTGTTGTAAAAGTGAAGAGTCCTCAATACCCAGATCTTTGGATCTGAGCTCTTAGCCCTGACCCTCACGGTCCTAGAGACTCTCAAGAGTTGGAAGAGAGTTTATAGAGAGTCTCATCCAACTACCTACTCAATGCTGAAATCTTCTCCATATTATTAACACTTGGTGCGTTTAGCCTCCAATGATGGAGAAATCAGCACCATCTGAGAAAACTCATTTCTTCTTTGGGGACTTCTGACTGTTACAAAGTACGATGAAAAGAGCTACTTTCTTTTTATACATTTTTTTTTTTTTTTGTGAGGAAGACCGACCCTGAGCTAACATCCGTCGCCAATCCTCCTCTTTTTGCTGAGGAAGACTGGCCCTGGGCTAACATCCATATCCATCTTCCTCCACTTTATATGGGATGCCGCCATGACATGGCTGACAGGCAGTGCGTCGGCAGGCGCCCGGGATCCGAACCCGCGAACCCCGGGCTGCCAAGCGCGGACTAAACCGCTGCGCCACCAGGCGACCGCTGAAAGGAGCTACATTCTTAATTCTAATCTCTTTGGTCCATACGGAATAAATTTAATCCCTCAAATATTTGAAGACAACCCATCATGTCCTAACTGTCTTAATCAGTTCGGGCTGCTATAAAAATGCCATAGGCTGGGTGGCTTAAACAGCAAACATTTCTTCTAGTTCTGGAGGCTAGAAGTTTCAAGATCAGGGAGCCAGCATGTTTGGGTTCTTGGTGAAGGCCCTCTTCCTGGTTTGCAGATGGCTGACCTCTCACTGCATCTTCATGAGGCAGAAAGAGAGATCATCTCTCTCATATGTATCTTCTTATAAGGACACGATTCCATTCATGAGTGCTTTACCCTCACGACCTAATCACCTCCCAAAGGCCCCATCTCCAAATATCATCACACTGGGGATTAGGGCTTTAACGTATGAATTCTGGGAGGAAACAAACATCCAGTCCGTAGCACCAACCTGGAATTCTATCTTCTCCAGGTAAAATACCCTCCAACCACTCAGAAGTAGCATAGTATTTAAGAGTGAAGACTCTGGAACCAGAGTGCCTGGTGTTTGAATCTCGGCTCTGCCTCTTATTAGCTGTGTGATCTTGGGCACATGAAGCTTCAATGAGATCATGTATGTCAAGCACTTAGAATAGTTCCTCGCCTAGAGTAAGCAGGATATAAATGTTAGCTACTATCACTCAGATGCTTTTTTTGTGTGTGTGTGAGGAAGATCAGCCCTGAGCTAACATCTGTTGCCAATCTTCCTCTTTTTGCTCAAGGAAGATAGTCCCTGAGCTAACATCTGGGCCAGTCTTCCTCTATTTTTTTGTATGTGGGACACCATCACAGCGTGGCTTGATGAGTGGTGTGTACATCTGCACCTGGGATCCGAACCCACAAACCCCGGGCCCTGAAGTGGAGTGCACGAACTTAACCCCTATGCCACTGGGCTGGCCCCTCAGATGCATTTTTATGTCCCTTATTTTTATGGTATACTCTTTGAAACATGTTCTGATTTGCACGTTTTCCTGTTTAATAAGTTGACTTTTAAGTAGCATAAGGGAACTCTGGGCATGCAGGGTCAGAGGTGGGTGTAGATCAGGGTGCCCTAACGTCTTATTTGGGGAGACAAGGAGGCAGTGATTAACATAGAAACATTTGTATTTGGGCACATTTTCCTATGTTGCCAGATCCCGTGTTATCCAGCGTTTCCCTCCAGTTTCCAGCTCTGTCTGTCTGTCTGGGTCTTTCCTCAAAGGCTTGTACTAAGGCTTACACCCTCTGGGTTCTGCCTCAGCCTCCCTCCATGTGGAAGTATGGTGTGGCAGGGTGGTAGCTGTCCTGGGTGGTACCTGGGGAGATGTCCCCTGGTTTTTTTCCTACCTTCTCTTCCTGCTCACTCCTCTTAAATGTCTCTGGCCAAGGCTGGGGTCAGGAGGAAGGCTTCTGTGAGATGCAGTACACATGCCTAATTTGATGGACATAAGTATCAACACCCTCAGCATCTGTCAGTCATTCATTCATTGACCGGCATGGCTCTGCCTGTGACCTCTGCCCAAGGCAAGGATAAAGCTCAGTCTATGCTGACACAGCCCCTTCAGCTTTTGACATCTCTGCCATAAAAGCTTTTCTATCTTTCTCTTCTACCAACAATCCCTAGAATCTTCTTACACTCCTTTTCTCCTTTTTCTGCTCAGGTTTAATTATTACTGTGGAAATGCCAGCACTGTTCCTCCCCAACCCAATTTTAATACCTGAAGACTCTACAAAGGTTTCACAACTACAAGTCTAGTTGATTTCATTTATTATTTGATGAAAAGAAGCCTCTTGTATTTGTTTCTTCTATGTAATTTTGCCCTCTACCTGCTGTGGAAATTAAACAGTCTATTTCCATTCTTTATGGTTACCCATAAAATTTTACCTTGCCTATTTAACAAAGACTACAAACAATACCTTAAACCTCCCCTGACAGACAGATCCTTAAGACATTAGCTCTTACCACTCCTCTCCTAATTTACATGAGTATGTTGTTTTCTTGCATTTCAGCTTGTTTCTTTTTATTAAACCTCCACAAATTGGATGTCATAATTATTATCATCATTTTATTAGGTAAATCTGTGTTAGATTTACTTACATGTTCACAATTTTCTTTGCTTACTCTTCTTCCAGACTTTTTTTCTAGATTCATTTTCTTCCTTCTAAACTAATCCTTTAGAAGATGACTTTCGAGTAGGTGGTGTTGGTGGTAAACTGTTTCAGTTTTTATTTATCTCAAAATATCATTTCTTTTGCCCTTGTAGTTGAAAGATAATATTGCTGAGCTCACAACTGTAACTTTATAGGTATTCTTCTCTCAGCACTTTAAAGATATCACTCCACAGTCTTTGGGCTTCTGTGATTGCTGTTGAGAAGTTTGCTATTAACCATACAGTTATTCCTTGTAACAATCTTTCTTTCCTTTCAGATTGCTTTTTAATATGTTCCCTTTGTCTTTAAGGTGCTTCAAGTTCACCTCATTTTCTCTAGAGGTAGTTTTTTTTTTTTTTTTGGTGAGGAGGATTGGCCCTGAGCTAACGTCTTTTGCCAATCTTCCTCTTTTTGCTTGAGGAAGGTGGTCCCTGAGCTAACAAAGGTGCCAATCCTCCTCTACTTTGTATGTGGAATGCCACCACAGCATGGCTTGTGGTCCGAACCTGTGAACCCCAGGCTGCCAAAGCAGAGTGTGCAAACTTACCCATCGGGCCGGCCCAAGAGGTAGATTTTTTATTGATCCTGCTTGGTATAGGAGGTGATTCATGTGCCTGGGGATTCATATCTTTCATAAGTTCTGGAAAAGTTTCAACCATCCTCTCTTTGAAGGTCACTTTATCTGTATTATCCCTATTCTCTCCTTCTGGGACTCTGTTTAGATGTATGTTAAACTTTTTACTTTTGTCCTCTATATCCCTTGACCTCATGTTACTTTCTCTATATCCATGATTCTCTGTTCTATATTTTGGTATAGAATGGTATAGATTTCTTCAGATCTACATCCAGTTCACTAATTCCTTCTTCAACTGTAGTTAATTTCCTGTTTAACTCATACACTGAGGTGTTTTTTTAAATTACCAATAATTACTTATTTTTTCATTTCTCTAAATCCCATTTGACTTTTACAAAATTTTCTGCTTGGTAATTTTTGATAGTCTCTTGTTGAGTGTTCATTATTTATAAAGCTCTTGCATGTTTTGTATTTGGTAATTCTAATATCTGAAACTTGTGGGAATTTAAATTTATTGTCTATTGTTTGTGCTAACCCCCCTTTGTAGTGGTTTGCTTTTTTATGCATTTAGTGATCTTTGATTGAAACTCATATCTGGTTAACCTTAAACTGTGAAAAGCTGGGGTCCTAAATTAAGGTTGCTTTCCTCCAGAAGATTTATGTTTGTATTTCTTGGGAGACAGCTCTCTTCCAGGTTCTCAGATTAATGGAATCTCAGGTTCAGCCCCTCAACCTTGGCAAGAGCTCAAGGACCAGTCTTCATGCATAAAGCTAATTTGAAGACCTGTGCTCAGGGGAACCTGCCTTTGGTGTGATCACCTTCTCATCATTCAATGTCTTAATTTCTGCTCAAAACTTTCCCCAACCTCCCGTGCCAACCCTCCCTCCCATCCCAGCTTTGGAAATTTCTCTTGCTTCTTGCCAGCTCAACAACTCATTAAAATGTGTTTTATTCAGGATCCAGTTTTATTGTGGGTGAGACTTCCCCACCCCCAGATCATCTAATCTGCCTGAAACAGAATCGAATCCCTAAATATTGAAACTGGATGTAGAAACCTTCCTGTTTTTTACACAGCACAAAATCTTGTATTTTTCTATGATTTCCAACATTTTTCAGCAGAGATTTAAGTTACAATAGAAGTAATTCATAAGCACATTCTTGTAGTAATTTTGTAAGCACACTGTTAGGCAAATGGCCAAATGTGTTATATGTATTATCTCGTTTAACTATCACAAGAACCCCAGAAATTGAGTAATATTATTCTCATCTTATGATGAGGAAATCAAAGTGCAGAGAGAATAACACAAGTTCCCCTGTAGGATTAGATTGTTGTTGTTGGTGGTGGGTGGGATCGAACAAGGACCTTTCTGATTCCAAGGCCTGTTTCTTAACTACCACACCACACTGCCTTCCAAGCAGTTTAACAACTCAAACATAAAAACAAGAAAGCATCATAGTTTTAAAAAACTTTAGTATAAAAGAAACTTAGGGACATCCAGAGAGATCATATAATTATATAAAAGCTCACAAAGAAGATCAAGTGGGATTTATATTTCATATATATATCTGTATATATCTATATGTATATATCATTAGTCCTTCAATTGATATTCTATTTTTAGGGGGTCAGCTTTATTGAGGTATGATTTACATGTAATAAAATGCACAAATTTTAAGTGTACAATTTGACGAACTTTGACTTTTGACAAGCTCCCATGACTCACTACCATAATCATGACATAAAACATTTCCATCAAGTTAATTATTTTATAGCTATAATTAGTGCTGCCCCCTCTGTGGTGGCCTGGGAAATATTTGGATGGATAAATACAAAAAGGAACAATAATGCACCACTTCAGTTCATCTCACAGAGCATAGAAGAATTCTAAAGGGCCTGTTTTGGGACTGGGAAGGATTTCACTGGACAGATTTCAGAGCTGGCCCTTACTCCCCCATCCCACTCCCAGATTTTATAGGTTGAGAAAGAGCAGCCTAAAACACGAGCATTCAGCATGAGCACTAGTTGTCATTGCTCAAGTGAAGGGAAATCTCACACTCCTTCCTTTCTCATTCAAGATATTATATTCACACAGTTGACTCTCACATGAATCCTCCAGAAATAGTATCAAAATTAATATTGAAGAGCCCATAACTTTTGACCAAGCGAGATGGTATATAATTTTTATTTTGCATACTGCAAACAACAGGATCCTGCAATGCCAGGTAGCCAAATTTAGAGGTTTATATTTGAATGAAATTTGCCAGCCTGCAACTTCCTGTAGCTAACACAGCAGCCTCACAGCTGCCCCAAAGCCCCTCCATGAAAATGAGTTAATTTGAGCTAATAGGTCACCAAGGTAGTAAAGCGATAAGATTAGAAGTCTCCCTTGGATACATTTGTAGTCATTTTTATGACCCTATAATATTTTTAGGTGCCAACCTAGTTGAAGGAATATATTGAAATGTACTAAGGAAGAGATCTTCGACTAAGCATAAGATTTTTCATACTGCTATGTAATATATTTTTTAAATTCTGATTATATAGTTTAGAAATTGTCTCTTTAAACTTAAAGATATTGCTACTAATGCTTAAATAATAATAATCATTGCCACTTGTGAACAGCTGGTATCCCTTTTCAAGGGATTCACGGTACTTTATATATTTAATATCTCGTCATCATATGCGTGGTTGGAAGAGGGGTGAAGCTGAGGATACTATACTGACCATTCTAAAACCATGTTTTAATATTGGAACTTAGATCCATCATAGGTCGTATGATTTTCCTCCAACTATGAAATGAATGTAAAGTTAATGCCAGATGTAACACAATTAGACTTTAGATGGGCACCTGTGTTACATCAGAATATCTTCTTCCTCCAGAAGAAAATGGGCATAGAGAATTAGATATCTTAGTTCATGTGATCTGTGTAGTAGAACCAGGGGCATTCTGATTCATGTGAAATCTTATATACTGACTAAACTATACCAAACTTATGTTAATAAGTCTTATTAGTTTTGCAAAGTTTGAAACAGGTTTTGATTTATGGACCACTTATCTGACTTTCATAGTAATTTAATCATAAATAAGAAATATACTCCATAAATAGGAACTACAGTCATAAGCATCACCACATGCCAGGTGCTTTACACAATGTTATCTTACTATAAAGTAGATATTATCATCTCAGGTTTACAAAAAAGGAAACCAAACATCAGAAAAGTTAAGTAATGTGCCCCAAATCACCCATCTAGTAAATTACAGAACTCAGATTTAAACCCAAACTCTCTGACTCCCAAATTTATGCTCCTTCAACCTCTCAGTGACATAACAAGCAAGTTCTCTGCACTAGCCCTTCCATCAAACCACAGATATTTACTGAGCTCCTCTGATGTGCAAGGCACAATGCTGAATGTTGCAGGTGCTAGAAAAAATGCAACCGAACGGCTTAGATTAGGATCTACTTAGGGACACCAGCCATTTGTGGTAGATTACATCTGACCACAATTTCTTTGCAGCTCCTCCCATAAGAAGTGAAGTCTATTCCTCTACCCCATCATTGGGGATGGTTTTGTGACTTCCTTGGACTAATAGAATGTGGCAGAAGTCATGTGTGAGTTTCAGAGTCTAGGCTTCAAGAGGATTTTCAGCTTTCATCTGCGCTTGCTTGAAATGCTGCTTTATGATTTCCTCTTAAGAAAGTCAGTCTAGCCTCCTGGGGGATGAGTGGCCAAGTGGAAGTGAATCCAGGCATTCCTGCTGACAGCTAGCACCAACTGTCAGACATGTGAAGGAGCCATCTCGAACTTTCCAGCATGGCTGAACCTCCAGCTGGATGCAACTGCATGAGTGAGTCCTGGGGAAACTAGCAGAGGAACTTCCAGCCACCCACAGAATTGTGAGGAAAAACAAATCATTATTACAGTTTCAAAGGTTTGGGTGGGTTCTTATGCAGCAATAAGTATCTGATACAGATCTATCCAGGAAAAAGTAGCTCACGGTACAGAACAGTATGTACCTGGTTTCCAGGTGCATGGTCCATGCTCTACATACTCTGGGAGTCAGAAAAGGGGGGGTGGTGGAAATCAATGTGCTGAGGATTGGAATTGGGCACTGAAGGATGAGAGGACGTAGAGAGGAGAAAAGAAGCTTCCAGGTGCAAGGAATTTTGTGAACCACGCACAGAGGTGGGAAAGAACAGCTCTTTTTAAAAGAATAATAAGCAAGTTGATTTGTTGGGAGCAGAAGTTTCGGTTAATTAATTAAATAAAAATGTATTGTGTGCCTACCACGTGTCAGAATTGTGGTAATTTCCAGAAATGCAAAGAAGAATAAGGTATGGATTCTGTTCTCAGGGAGCACACGGTTTCATAAGGAAGACAGTTGCTTAAATATATTTGTAATTGGTGCAATAATAAAAATAAGGGTTGAGAAGACTAGCATTTCATGAACACGTACTTCATGCCAGACTCTGTGTTAGGCACTTTACATATGTTAGTGTGTTTCATCATTTTTAGTAACAATTAATATTTGTGTGCTTTATGTACTCTGCACTGTGCTAAATGATTTACACGCATTATCTCATTAAATCTTCACTGTTAGTCAATGAAATAGATTATTGTAAGTTATGACTCTAGATTAAAGATTGGAAACCTAACAGATAGTATAGAGGACTTGTCCAAGGTCACAAAGCTAGTAAGTGACATAGGCTGGATTCTAACACAGATCTAGTCTAATCATGATTTAGTGCAGGTAGGCGGTGGGAGGTGGGGGTAAGGTTGGAGATGAGTTGCTCTCTTGGGAGAAGGTGACTGAACACGTCATACTGTAGGTGATATATGAGTCTGGTTTTGAAGGATGAAAGGGAATCAGTGAGCAGTAGGATAAGGGGCATGGTTTTTGGGGAGCAAAGCAAAGGCTTGAATGTATGGACAGCATGTGAGATGTGGAAATGTGTGCAGGAAGTGTGCAGACAGGAAAGCTGAAGAACAGCAGGAGGATGGTATAGGAGCCAGCCTATGAAGGACTTTTTTTCTGAGGAAGATTCCCCTGAGCTAACATCTCTTGCCAATCTACGTCTTTATTTTTTGCTTGAGGAAGATTAGCCCTGAGCTAACATCTGTGCCAATATACCTCTGTTTTGTTTGTGGGTCACTGCCACAGCGTGGCTGACAAGTGGTGTAGGTCTGCGCTGGGTATCCGAACCTGTGAACCCAGGCCATCGAAGTGGAGCACGCTGAACTTAACCACTATGGCACGGGCTGGGCCCTATGAAGGACTTTTTTGAGCCATGCTAAGGAGCTTGGAGTTTGTCTGGTAGCAGGCAATGGTTCTTTAGAAGTTTTTTAGCAGTGTAGATATGATGACAGTGGCATTCTATGAAATTTTTAATCTTGTGCTGAAAACGATGGGTCAGAAATGGGGTGAGAGTATGGGCTGTAGTGTTGAACAGAGTTTCAGTGATGGGGATCTGTTGGGCTCTCAGTAGGGGAGAGGTTTCAGGAGGCGAGCAGGTGACATTTGTATGTACCTCCATTTGGCTTTGCTTGAGAGGCTGGCAAGGGCTGGTACTTGCCTTGTGGGTGCTGAGGGCTGCTGGCCGCCTGTGCCAGTTGCACCAATTCCCAAGGCTCTTTCTCTCTCTTTTTCTTTGTCACCAACCTTCCTGCTGGTACATCTTTATACCTGTGTATAAAGAGAGGGCTGGCACATCTCCTTCATACTGCCTTACTTACAAAGAAAAAAACCCCTACATTCTGAAATGATTTAATAGAACATTGCATAGGTCCAATGCTAAGACCAGGAAGAATTTGTGAGGAAGGAATATTGAAACATATACCCTTAAAAACATTGACCTTGTGTCTACAAAGCCTAGATTATAGAGGATTTATCTCACAAAGAAAGAGCTCTTCTAGTTTGGAGGACCTTGTTCCCATTATCATCAGCCTCGGGTGACAGCAGGTACTATGGAATTGGCATAAAATGGAGACATAACAGGATTAAGTGATTTGCTTAAGGCCTACAAATGTATAGAGGTAAAATGAAGACTAAAATACATGTTTAAATTCTCTCTTGGGGGAAAGGAATTTACCATGAAAACATTAATTTGTACATTTTTGTAATAGTGCATATAAATATCTAACATAGATTTTTATGTGAATCATAGATTTTAAACACAGATTTTTATGTTAAAAATAGATTTTTAAATGTTAAGAATAGCATTTAAAAAGATATTCATTAACTCGGTGCAACAACTTAATTTCCTTCTAATAAAATATCAGCAAATTTCTGGAAGACTGTATATGAAACTCAGTGTGGTGACCCCTGGGAAGTAGAAGAAGGGGATGAGGGCACAGGGGAGGTAGGTAGACTTCTATTTTTTACATTATACTCATTTATTCTGTTTGAAATTTTACCATGCATTACTTTTGTAGTACAGCCAGTCAATAAGAGTTAAAAAATAGAATTTAGATCTTATATTATTGTACATATCAAATGTGTAAGAAACTTTGATTCCAACTGTCTTAAATTTCTGGTATATGAACTATTTTATGTCTTTTGGAAAGCTAACACTGTTACAGAATTCCAACTTTCTGACAGTTTCTTGAAATTTTACTGTCAAAACTCTCCTGTTTGGCACAAAATTATGTCCAGGCTGTCTCTGTGAGAAAGTGATTTCTGTTGCCTACATTACAAAGTGAAATACATTTTTTACCCCTGGGTCTTGGTGTGCTTTTGGAATGCTATTTGTATTTATGTAGCTAAGTTAGAGCAACAGGAACCACTGGGACACATGTTGATAAATAGTCTTGCACACTTTGAACGGAACAGATCTGCAGAAATTCAGCCCTGCCAGATGGACTTGCCATGGCTGTTTTGCTGCAAAATCTGATTATTTTTGCAAGCTGTGTGAAAGAATTCACCACCAGGAAATATTTTAAATTTCATGACATTTAAAAAAAACTACAGAACGAATAGAACAGCTGAAAAAATAAGTTGCTTGCAAAATGTTCACCTTTATTATTATTATTTAAAAAAAATTTCTGCAATTGTGAAGAAGCAGGTGGTTGGGTGGGGAACATGGAAAGCCCTGGAAATGTGGTTTAGTTCTCTAAACAGAGCAGGACAGTGGGCTAATTAAGTCAGACAATGAACCATTTTGAAAGCCTTAGAGAAAACATTCATTCAAATGAATGCCAAAGATATAATATGTACCTCTGTATTCAAACACTGGCATTTTGAGTTTACAAGGCATTGCCTGCTCAGAAAATGTTTTTTTCTTTTTAAATTCTTTCTGGGCTCATGAAGGGAGTTAGTTGGCAAGGTTAACAAGCAATATTCAAAGCACTGTGCTATGAGAGTGAGCAAAAGAAGTGGGGGAGACACTCCCAGGGTAGACACTGATTCCCTCTATCAAAAACCTTGCAAACATTACAAATAAATGGTCCTTCTGCTGGCAATTCAGAAAAAGTAGCAAGGGCAAATGAGATGTACTTATTAAAGAAAAATTACAATTTTCCTAAGAGATTTAGTAATCAAACATAAAGAGAACAGGTACTTCTAAAAAATAAGAAAAATAAAAATAATATAAGAAAAATAAAACACTAGCAAAGCAGGAAGCCACACACTGGGTCATCTGATGACCATTTGCTGCGCCCAGGCAAGTGTAAAAATCTTACTAAAGCTGTAACACATTGTAGGATGGGTTCAGTTTATGAGAGTTGAAGAGATGAAAAATAAGTTTTATGGTAAATTTTAAGATATCAGAGAAGAGTATTTCTTGTAATAGCAGTGGTACAGACTTTTTGCACTCATATGTCTTCAGAGCTTGGGCTGCCCCTGTCCAAAGCTTACCCTTCTTCTAACTACAGGTTCAATATAACACACATGTGCTCTGTTCTTAGATTTGACA
This sequence comes from Tapirus indicus, assembly GCA_031878705.1. NCBI lineage: Eukaryota > Metazoa > Chordata > Mammalia > Perissodactyla > Tapiridae > Tapirus > Tapirus indicus. Next base: position 59,821,033 of record CM062924.1, on the reverse strand, counting down.
ATGCAGTGATGGCTGCAATGGCTGTGATTTCTTCCTTAAATTTATGTATGGTCAACTCCCTAAATTTAAGGCATCGATAATCAGTTTGTAGTCTTATTTACATTCTGCTTCTTTCTTCTTTTGATCTTTTTATTATTGTTTAGGACTACCATTAGAGTACCAAAGAGAAGTAGCCCAATAGATAAATTGTCCAAGTTTTAGCATGTTTTGGGAGTTATATCTTGATTAAAATTAGAGTTTGATATTATTAAAGGCTTCCATCTGTCTTTAGCAATGGAATACTAAAAACTGGCTTAGTACCTAGGAAATGAGTCCACTGGTAGTCCTTCCTCCCCATCATTTTCCATACTTTCATAAGAAGGTAGGAGGATAAGGAAATTACCTTCCCTTTTCCTTAGTAGCTATTATATTTATTAAGAATATGCATATGATTCTTTATTGTGTAAAACTATGCAAGAATGCTGGACACCATGGAGGTGGGGAGAGCATCTAAGAGGTGGATCGCCAGAGACAGCAGGTCGACTGAGCTGGTAAGTTCTCCATTTCACTGGACTCAGGGATCTCTTCCAGCCCTCAAAAGGGAGCTGATATGGTCTCTGACTTCAGGTGGGAGAAGTGGCTTTCTATATCCAGTTCCCGGAGTAAGCCATGGGATACCAGCCTCTCAGGTCAACTCGGCAATATTCAGAAAAGAGATTACACTTCATCAAAAGACATAGCAGGAGAGTAAGCTTCAGGCAAGAAGAAAAGGTCAGAGCGAAATGGGTTGGGTGAGGTAGGTCCTAGAGATCTCTAGGAGAGCAGCAAAGAGGCTTCTGCAAGGTCACTGTGGTATGCTTTGACTCTGGTTCAGGAAATGTTTCCTCATTTACAGAGAGAGCCAGGTGCCATGGGGACCCCAAGAGACCAGGGTGTCAAGGAGTGGTGGGGAATGAGAGAGAAACTGTATTCTGGAAGCAGGTTCTGGGACAGAACTAGAGTTAGGTTCTAGAAAGAAATTAAGAACTTCTCCTGTCTAGTTTCTTCTAAGATGTCTGGATATCATAGGAAAGGAAGGTTCTGGTTCCGGTTTGGGCTGGGTGTGGCATCATCTGAGCAGTCTACAGAATCCCTGCAGGGCTGGGCAGGGAGACAGACATATGGTTGAGAGGAACAGAAAGTCATGATGGGAACCCAACATCATGTGTGGAATGTGAAGAGTGAGATGAGCTCCAAGCAGAGGACCTGAAGCAGAGTGGTTATTCCAAAGCTAGCCCTTCCTTGGACCAGAAATGTAAATTTAAGAAGGCAATACATTGGGTAAAATAAAGACCATGGAGTCCAACAAATGTGGGTCCAAATCTGAGCTCCACTGCTTTCCATCTGATTCTTAGTTTGCTCATCTGAAAAATAGATATGAGTGGCACCCTCTTAGGGCTGTTGTGCTTGTCAATAAATGAAATATATTTCAAAGTGGATAAATGAAAATAATTGTAAAGTCCCTATTTCAGAGCCTGTTAGGAAATGATAGCTATTATTATTAAGAATTCTTATTTATCCCCAAGAGAATTGAGGTGACAGAAGGGGACCCAGGCCTGGAAGTCACCTCAACTGTCCCACACATGTCCATCTTTGACCAGATATTAAAGTTAGTGTCAGAATGTTTGCACTCCATATAATTGCTCTTGTGCTTTATGTGATTGTCCTGTTCTTTATTTCCCTTGCAAACTCAATTTGCGAAACTCGAGCTGAACTAGAGGAAAGGGGATTTATTCCCTCAGCATAAAGAGGGAGTTCAATTTGGCCTTGGAGGTTGGGGGTAGAGGTACCTATGTTTTGAGGTTGGGAGAAACTATCAAGTCAGGGAGAGAAACAGCTGTACTCAGTGGGGAGAAGAGACACATCAAAAACACTGTGAGTACTGGTCCCCTCCCATCTGTACCACTCATAAGATTATATGATCCTTTGTAACTGAGGAAATGTAGGCCTGAAAAAGTAACTTTACTTGTTAGGTCAGTAAATTGGTAGCAAATCCAATCAAACTGTTAAGACTTTTATTTCCTCCTTCCTGCCATTTGAAGCTGGAGTTTTCATAAAACAGTAGTCCATGATGGGTGAGTGTAATACTTCCTTTGTTATCCAAGACTGGTTAAGTCTGGATATTTAGTACCGTAGAATGGGAGCAGTTGAATTTATCTTAATGAATTGTACCAAGTTGGAGTCTCAACTCTAGCCATCTTGTCCTGTGGAATGGAGGGGGGTGGCATTGCTGAGTCAGTATAAAATAAGGTTGCTAACTGTTGCTTCTACTATTTTGTTGTTTCATTTGCTCATAGTGAACCAATTTTTTAAACCTACAAAAGTCACCCAGAGGCTTTCTAATGGTTTGACTTATATATACTATGTTAGAGTTTGTAGTAATGAAGACAGAACTATCTAACTCCCAAGGCTGCTACTCAGATCTCACCACAATCTTGAGGGTATCTACCTTTGAGTGGCACACTTTCACTGGACCATTGATCAAATGCTACCATGTTCTAGGTACTGTAAAAACCATAAAAGCTGCCATTTGCTGAGCACTTACAATGTGCCATGTACCAGCTGTACCAGGTGCTTTATATCCATTATCTAATTTCATTTTCATGACACCTCTATGGAGTGTATCACTATCCCCATTTCCCCATTTACATAGGAGGAAACTGAGGCCCAGAGAAGTTAGATCCCTTTCACACACTAGAGTCAGATCCTCAGTCTGTCTGAAACACAATCTCTTAACCATTTCATCATACTCCCTTCCCTCTAGGCTGGAGGCTCCAAAAGGAACAAACAGAAATAGCAAGACATTAGCCAGTTGGAGGAGAGATTTAAGAAAAAAAGCAGTTATAGTGCAATGTAATAACTATTTTAGCAGATAAATGTGCTGGAGGCTCTGGAAGCAGAGGGGAGTGTTTGGGAAAACTTAGCAGGCAAGACTAGAACTGAATTTTGAAGGGTCACATGTCAGGCCAGGCCAGGCCTCCCAACCTGCTCTTTCACTTCTCCACCCACAGAACAAGTTGACCCACCCACTGAACATCAGGTTGTCTCTTCTCCCTCTGGACCTTTGCCCCCTCCAGGTGTTCTGTTTGGCCCCTACACCTCCTCACTGCTCACCTGAGTTATCTTCTTCCTTCAAAGCTTAGCTCAAGGCTCACCCTCCTCCCAGAAGTCTTCTACTTCTCACCCTGCTCGCGCTCTGCTCACCCTCTTCTCAACCTCCATAGTGCTCACTGATGGTCACTATCATGCATTTGGCACTTGGAGCAAAGCCATTGTTTTATTTTTAATCACTTATTTCATGTAGAATTCCTTCTCCCACAATTGGACTGCAAATTTCTTCAGGTCAATAAATTTCTCACATCACTTTGAATTCTAATGTTCCTCAAGTGCAGTAAGTATTTAATAGCAATAGCACTGATTGAGCACACACTCAATTGAGCCCTTGACAAATATTAAACCTAATCCTTATGATAACCTTGCAAGGTGGATATTCTCTTCCCTTGACAGCAAGATTAAGTAACTTTACCATCACCATACAGTTAGCAAATGGCAGAGCTGGGATTTGAGTTCAGGTCATCTGGGTCTAGAGCCCAAACTCTTCACCATGCTATGCTGCCTGTGTCTTACATGATGAACTTCAGTCAACCTCAGTGCTGTAGGTTCCCAGATGACAGAGTGGTCTGACATACGAGCTCAAAGATGCTTCAACCTGGATGTGAGCTAGTTGAATCTCAGAGATTCAGATCTATTTTGAATCCTAAACAGTGAGATGGAAACATTTGAAATATGAGTAACAAAAATAAAAAAGATAAAGGAATGGGATAAACTTTTAAAAGTTTGGGTATTAAAATTGAATACTGAAATGGGAATGACTCAATTCTCTGCTTTTATTGATAAGGACACTGAAGTCCAGCAAGGAGAAAGGAATTGCCTGGGACCACTGATAGCCAGAAGGAGAGGTTCAAACAGACTAAAGAAGGAGCTATTTCTGGGCCGCCTGGTGGTGCAGCGGTTTAGTTCGTGCTTGGCAGCCTGGGGTTCACGAGTTCGGATCCTGGGCGCTCACCGACGCACTGCTTGTCAGCCATGCTGTGGTGGCGTCCCATATAAAGTAGAGGAAGGTGGGCACGGATGTTAGCCCAGGGCCAGTCTTCCTCAGCAAAGAAAAAGAGGAGGATTGGCAACGGATGTTAGCTCAGGGCTGGTCTTCCTCACAAAAAAAAAAAAAGAAGGAGCGATTGAGATGCTTTAATACACAGTTCCCAATTGCATATTCTCTTTTTTCTAATACTTCACAAGAAATCCAAATGCAAATCACAGATATGGACATCACAATGTTTACACTTGGTGGTAACTGACATGTGCATGTGATCGGTGCTGCAAAACAGCAGCTGGATGTAGAACTAAACAAACCTCTAACTAGCAGTCCTGATAGAAAGACAGGCAGTTACTGCAGATGGAACAAGACAATGCACATCTGTTCCACAGTTAGAGTTTACACACCTCTCAGCCAAGATCAAACACTTTCGATTACTCTATGCCATAAATGCACTATGTGGCACCCATTTACCTTCTGTTCCTCCAGATTTTTTCATCAATGTGTCTATTGTCATGCTTCTTTCTGTACTTACAATGTTTTCCTTCCGAAAACAATTAGGAAAGATTATTAACCAAGACACCCAGCTGACAGTATAGAGTTATCCTATATGTTCTTGACGTAGAGATTTTAGCAGCTAATTTAAATGTAAGGATTTAGGAAAATACACAAAAAGAAAATAATTTTAACTAATTATGATTTGAAAAGCAAATACTTCAGGTTGGTGTAGAAAGAATCATGCCAAGTAGAAGTAGTTAAATTTTGGTCTGTGTATGTATAAATATGTATAGTTCAAGGCTGATATAATCCAAATATATTTCCCACTTGGGGTAGAGCTCCTCAACATTTCCCTCAGTTTAGACCTTCCAAAAACAACCAGAAATCTCCACGTATTTTTCCTCATGTTTATGTAGAATATTAACTTTAACTTTCACATCTATTTCCTTATTGTTTCTCCCTATAGCATTTTGATGAATGGGCAGAGCAGGATAGCTATTAGCGTGTCCATAAACCAACAAAATAGATTGAACATCAGACCCTGATTTCCATTCTTAATCTCCCCCGTATTGCATTGTACTACACATTCCATTCCACTACGCAATTTTAATTGCAAACTGATTTCCATTTCCTACTCAGCAAGTTTAAAAATTTTCCCTCGTGCCAGCTGTTGTAATATTCAATGATTGTAAATGAATCTTTATGATAACTTAAGAAAAACTTGATTAGAAAGCTCAATAGCCTGCAAATCATTCATTGAATTTCAAAACAAAATGAAAAATTGTGGCTATTAGGCTTACTGCCACTTCTTTTTTATTTTACTATAGTAACTGTGATTTCACTGAATTTTGCAATGTTATTAAAACTTTTCAATGATTAGCTTTTATGGAACTCAATCAAAATAGTGTCATAGGAAAAATGCAACATGAACCTACATGAAAAGTCTAATTATATATTTTTTGGTGCTAGATGTTGGTGAATGGCTCATATTTTAAATATTCTGGTAGAAGACCTAGTAGTATAGTAAGGAATAACAGAAAAATTTGAGAAAGAAAGAGAAAAGCCATTATTTAAAAACAGATATCCATGATAATAGTTGTGAAACCACAGGATTATGGCTAAAATGTACAGAAGTGGTTTTAAGTCCAGTCTCTGTTGAAAGTCTCTTTTGATGCAAGGGCTTTTTTTCCCCTTTGATTCCTACTGCAAAGATGTAAAAAACATTTCACGGTATCAAAAACAGATGTTCTTGAGGGAAATTGTGGTAAAGATGGATCAACACAGCCTGTGTAGACTTATCAAAGTGCAGTCACAAAGAGAAGAGCAGCAATTTGGGCATCAGATAGATGTTTCCTAAAGGATACTTATCCAGGGGGACATGGTTTTCATAAGATATGTGTATTAGTTTCCTAGGGCTGCTGTAACAAATTACTGTAGCCTGGCTTAAAACACTAAAATTTATTCTTTCACAGTTCTGGAGGCCAGCAGTCCAAATCAAGGTGTTGGCAGGGCTGTGCTCCCTATGGGACCCTAGCGGGGAATCCATTCTTTGCCTCTTCCAGGTGTTGGTGGCTGCCTGCATTCCTTGACTTGTGGCCACATGGCTCCAATCTCTGCCTTTGCGGTCACATTGCCTCTTCCTCTTTTGTGTGTCTTCTTCTCTGTGTGTGTGTCTCTCTCAAAACTCCCTCTTATAAAGAGACGTGTCATTGCTTTCAGGGCCCACCACTTACCAGGGTAAGCACCTCCTTTCAAGATCCTTAACGTAATCACATATTTTGCCATACAAGGCAACATTCACAGGTTCTAGAGATTTGATTTAGGATCTTTGGGAGGTCCATTTTTTGGCCTAGCACAATATGTATGGTAAAACCTTCAATCTCCTCAAGTTAGCATGTGACTGATTATTATCTACGTTATCAGTAGCAAATTTTAAACATGTCCAAGGATGGATCCCTAACTGAACTTATTAAAAGATATTAGACTTATTGTTACCTAGTTCACTGGTATGAAAAAGAGGAGATAGTCTCTACCCACGCAAGTAGAGCCTCACAGGTGCCTGCCAGTAAAGTGATTCTCCATGATTTCTGCTCATTGAGTTGCTTTTACAACAGGGACAGAAATAGGTCCTTGAGAGTTGATAATTAATTAATATGATGTCCTTCTTGGGATATACAGATATTCTAGAATAGTGGCTGAGAAGATTCAACATGAGCAAGTGGACAGTAAAATCAACTCATGGAGATACCTAAAGCCCAAATAACCACATTTTGGGACTATATGCATTTAATTACCCAAATTTAAAAGGTCATTGAAATGAGCATGCGAGTAAGATACTAGCATCGAGACGTTGGATGATATATGTGAACACAAAGTTAAGGCTGAGTTCATATTGCCCACCTACTTGATGCCTGAGAAAAACTACCACAGTTAGAGCTGGTTTGCACCTTTCCAGTCCTAGAAGTTCTTTCTACATGACGTATTTTCTTATGTTTTGATTTTCTTTATTTGCAGATGCTATGGCCTTAATGTGTGTGTCCTCCCAAAATTCATGTGTTGAAATTCTAATGTTCAGTGTGACGTGTTAGGAGATGAGGCCTCTGGGAGGTGATCAGGTCATGAGGACGGACACCTCATGAATGGGATTAGTGCCTTTGGAAAAGAGACCCCAGAGAGATCCCTAGACCCTTCTGCCATGTGAAGTTATAACAAAAAGTCTGCAACTTGGAAGAGGAATTTCACCAAAACCGGACCATGCTGGCACCCTGATCTTGGACTTCCAGCCACCAGAACTGTGAGAAATTCTTGAGCTACCCAGTCTGTGGTATTTTGTTATAGCAGCCAAAACGGATGAAGACAGCATGAGTCAGGGATTATTCTACTCCAGTCACATTGATCTTTCCCTTTAAAAGTAATATGGAATTAGGAGTCAGAAGACCTCCCACTTGTGCAGCTTGGAAACAATCACTTCCCTTCTCTTGTTCTCAACTTTTTCGTCTGTAAAAACGGGAAACCATGTAAATATCACTCTCACAGGATTAGTGTGTCTATGAATGAGATAACACACAAGGAAGTGCACTTTAAACTGTGCTTATGTAGATAGTATTACAGTCTTCATGTCACATGGCCATGCTGCCTGGCCTTTTGTCTTTAGGGTTCAGCGTGGTGCTTGGTTATGTGGTCTCACATCTATTAAACGTATAAGTATTTTTCCTTTCCAACAGGTTTTTTAGTGTTTAATGGCACAGACTGTGTATTGCATGTTTCTTGTACCCGCTTTGGCTATAACACTTTCAATGTCACTGGGCCAATAGCAACAGCTCCACGAGTTCTCATCTGGATGGAGATCAGAACCTTGGCTGTGGTGTGTGATGCTCTGACACTTGCCCTTTGCTCTGTGGTAAAATTCTCAAACTGTGATGTGCAAAGGAATCACCCAAGGAGCTTGCTACAAATGACCATTCCCTGGCCCCAGCCCAGCAACTCTATGTTAGTAGACATGGGACAGGGACCAGGAATCTGCATTTTAAAATTAAATCAAATAATATGGTTTATTACTAATTATATTTATATTGTTATAGCTTTTAAAAAGTAAAAACATCAAAAAATAGAGAAAACACACCAGTTGATAGTCACAGATCTTGAGCAAGAAGTCATGTTATGTAATTCTTTAAAGAAAAATATATTTATATCCACCATTTGGATAATTGCCTTCTTATCTTTTTATGTAAACCTGTCTTTTTGTGTAACTGTCTGGTGTCGTGCCTTATCATTTGAATATGGGTATTGGTGACGATGCCAAGGAGTGAGTGATATCCTTACTCATGTAGGGCAGATACAATTCTACTCTTTGACTATGATATTATCCTCATTGTGACTCTTGTCTTCCCAACTGACAGTTTGCCTGGAACTTTCATCAAGTTTCACAATCGTAGCTATAGTTGTGGCCAAGAAATCCCTATCACTTCCAGGAAGCTGTGGTTCATTTAGAGTAGACTGATTTCTCTCTGTCTCTCTCTCTTCTCCCTCTCTCAAGCAACTAAATTGGCATGGTTTAAAAGAAAGGAAAAAAGAAAATGTGCAATAAAAGGTGTTCTTGGATGGTAATGAACCCAGTCTGGAGTTGGATCCTTGAAACATGTCCCAGAAGTTTGATTTTGGAGCAGGGTTGAACATGGTGCCGGCGTTCTGGGCAGACACGCTGGAAGAAGCAGTACCTATTGCACACCAGCCCCTGTCTAGGTGTCGTACATGGTTGCCTCATTTATTCCTTGTCATCTGCTCTCATGTTCTGCACCAAGCAATGCCTGACACATGCCTGACATTTGTGTTGTTATATTTTACCTCATAGAATAAGTGATTATATACCCATCTTGACAGCCAACTGCTATTTCCCTTCTAGAATCATTTTTGGACATCTGGGTGCAACTACTTAAACATTTTAGGCACAGAGTGGAGCTATTTATGAAGACATGATGGCAGATAGAGGTTTTAGACTTAAAGACACCTTCTACTAGGATTTTAAAATCTGATTTTGCATGTCACAGAGAGGATTTTTCTAAGTTGTTGCTATCAAGTTTAGGATAATATGTGAATGAAGGTCAGCATTATTCCCACCAACTGAGCCTGTGTTAATTCACAACTGGGGGAAATGAAAAAGTCAGGATACAGCATCTTTTCAGTGCCACTAGCTGAAGTAGCCAGCCAGTAAGTTCACAGAGCTCTTGGAATGCTTGCTCATAGCTTGACAAATGTGCCATAATGTTAACGATAGTAATGATACAGCATGTGCCAGTTAAAGGAGGGCTTTGCTATCAAGAATATCAGACTCCAGAGGCCAGAGATTGATGTGTAGATAGAGGGAGAGAGGAGATAACTGACCTTAATAGAGGACGTAAGTCCCTGAAGACTTCAGAATGTATTAAATTGAGACTTACATTAAATCTTGAGTTACTTGTCTGTCTGGACCGTTTTTCTGCCAGTAGATCTTTGACTGTGTGCTTCACTCTCACGCCTTGATACACGCGTTTGCTGTAGTCTCCTGGGACTTAAGCAAATGAAATAGTAACCATCAAATGCAGATGGAATAATTAGGTTAACCTACCAAGGGACATATTCAAGGGCTGATAATTGTGATGCTATTTTCTTGTTAGAATGATACACTTGAATTTGAAGTGGCTTCAATAGAACTAAACTTCATTTAGTTTTGTCTCCTGGTTTTTGATAGAAACTCATCCAGACTCTGCTTAAGTGAAAGAAGCACCATTCCATCCTCTACACAGCAGCTCTTCAAAGTATCTTCTTTTTGTACTCTGATTTGTCAAGATTTATTCCAGGAAGATTTACAATATATGCTTTAATTGCAAGATCAGGGATCAGATGCAACTTGCAATAATGCTTCATACTACATGATGCAAAAGTGGACTTGCATGATTCAGGTTACAGAGTGACAGTATTCCTGCCGCATCATATTTCTACCCGATGTTGGCGAGCAGGTCAACTGGACTCTTTTAAGAAGATTACATTCCTGAGGAGAAAGTCATTTGTTTACTTCACTAAATTAAGTATTTTTTATTTTTGAAAATGCAGTGATTCAACATGAGGAATTGTTTCCTTGAAACTAGGTCAAAGACAAGAGTCATTCATTCATTTAACAAATATTTATTGAGCACTTACTACATGCACTTACTAAATATATTATAGTGCTTGGCAATTAACATGTATTATTCCATTTGATCCATTTTGCAGATGAAAAAACTGAAGTCTGGGGCTAAGTTACTTGCCAAGTTCTTGTAGCTTCTAATAAGCAATAGAGCTGGGATCCAGACTTAGGTCAGATTTTAGCACTAACAACCAGAAAAATTTGGTATTTTCACCATGAGGAAATTAGAGAGAGATAACAGGCTATAGAGAAAAGTGTTTCTCCAAGATTCTGAAATTGGCAACACTGCTTCTAGCGATGGTTCCTTGTCACTGAGGATGGTCAAGCAATAACAGGAGAATCTTTTGTTTGGACTGTTATAGAAAGCATTAGGCACTGAATTAATAGTTGAACTAGAGGAATTAAAAGATATTTTCTAACTCTGAAATTTTTGATCTGGAGTAGGTTGGATGGTTGTACTTCATTTTAATTGAAGTGTTGTTGGCTTACCAGCAGTTTTAGCTGGCACAGAATTCAGCATCAGTATGTATGGCAGAATATACTAACATATATATATATATATATACACACTAACATACATATATATATATATGTATGTATGTATTAGGCATATAACCAAAAATATTCTCTAATCTGGTTGAACTTGTAGATAATCTAGGATATATTTGATTTATGAATCAAATCTCATTATGAAAAGAATAAAAGGAAGGAAGAAAGGAAGAAATCAAAACCAAGACCAGAGGCAGAGTGGTGCATTGGATGAAAGAGCCTGCTGTTAGGAGTCAGTGTTACATGACCACATATTAGTCACTGACTTGGGAAAACCAATCTCTTAGCCATATATTCTTCATCAGTAAAATGGGTATAATAATCTCTCCATAGCTGACTTCAGAGTTTTATAAGATATGCATATGAAAATACTTTGACAACTACCGAGTTTTATGTAAAATGCCAGTACAAAATGAAGGAGTACAAAAAAATCTAGGTTCCAAGACAATTTATTATTTAATTCAAATGAAGCCATATGCAACTTGACTTCAGCAAAGCATAGTTATTAAAATGGTCCTTTGGGTCTAATTTTGACAGGAACTAATTTTAGTCTATATATCTTTTAATTAAAGAAGCCTGAAGTACTTCTTTCAAATCAGGCTCAAAATTTAAAGCTTAATGACTTATGTTTGTTCCAAAGGAATCTAAGCATTGCTCTTAGCATTGTGTGTGATGTCTTATTTTTTGGAAAAGCCTAAGGCTACATTTATTCGTCAATGACTTATTGAGTATTTTTTATGTGTCAGAACACAATACAAAAGGACGTGCTATTTAGTGGGAGGAGGGAAATACTTAAAAAATAATCATAATGCAATGTGCTAAGTGCAACAACATAAATGTGCCTAGGGTATTCAGAAAAACACAGAATGTGTCAATTCCTTGTGAGGGTGGGGAGGCAGTTAGGGAAGGTAAGGTGACACTGGAGTTAGGTAAGGGATGTGTGGAGAAGGCGAAGTGGGCAAGAACATTCGAGGTATAGAGGACAGCATGGGCAAAGGCTTGGTGGCAAGAACAGAAAGAGGTGTGTGAGGCAGGAAGTGGCAGGAAGTGAGCCTGGGGAAACGAAACAGGTAGGGGTCAGTTATGAAGTTTTTTGTGGGCTAAGGAGTTTGGACTTCATCCTGTCGGCAGTGAGCCACTGGCGGCTTTTAAGCATGGGAGTAATGTTGTTAGATTTGCATTTTAGGTAGACTTTTCTGGCAGCTGTGTGGAGGGTGGAGGTGTGGAGGGTGATTTAAGAATCACAAAGCCACAGGGAGATCAGTCAGGGGGATTCTAGAATAATTCAAGGAAGATGTAATTTGGTCTGAGTAGTGGTAGATAGGAGAGCAAGGAGCAGACAGGTTTGAAAATTATTTAGATGTGGGAGAGAAAGGAGAGGGAAGATTCAAGGGTGATTCTCAAGTTTCCACCACGGGATCGGTCTGGGTGCGTAAGTTTCAGAGCCATCATGATGTTGATGGTAATGAAACCAGGAAGAGGATGACATCTGTTGGGGAGTGTTTGAAAGGTAGAGTCTAATGGTGGCACATATAGAAAAAATATGTGTCTGGCGCACTGGGATAAACAGGCCAGGCTACTCCCGACGGCTGAGAGGATCAACATCTTGGAACTCCTGTAATGCTGATTCCTGACACACTGGTTGGGAAGCTCTGGACTAAATGGTTATGGATGGAATCCTGGGGATCATCGACATTTGAAGGATTGTCAGAGGAGGAGGAGAGAAACCTATGAAGAAGAAATGGTTGGAGAAGAACCAGGAAAAACCAGAGGAATAAGGCATCACAGAATTCAGGGGAAGAGACTTTAAGAAAGAAGGAGAAAGTATGAGATGCAGCAGGAGGGTCCAGGAAGATAAGGACAGCAAAGCATCCTTTGCTTTCCATTCAGTGGTTAGCGTTTCTCTTAGCAATGGCAACTTGGGAATTGTGGGGCAACTAGTAGCCAGATAATAATGTCAAGGGAGGAGTTGGAGACAGAGAGGAAGACTACTTCTCCTTGAAGTTTGAATGAGAAAGGGAAGCAAGAGATTGGATGATAATTGGAGAGAACTACAGGATCAAGGAGAAGGTTGCTTATCTTTTTATCTCTATTTATGTATTTATGGGTAGGAGAGATTTGAGGATATTTGAACAGGACAGAGGGAGGGACTAAGATTTAGGAAAGAGGGAGAAGATGATGGAAGGAGGTCTTGAAGAGGATGCAAGAAATTGCGGTCAAGGGCACAAGTTACCTTTCAACCTCTAAGTTAGCTTTCAACCTCTGAGACTGAAATAAAGAAGGGCGGGGGAGGGGCAGCAGCCGGGAGGTATAGTCAGTGACTAAGACAGCTCTAATGCCCATCGAGCAGCCTGGAATAGGATAGTGACTCAAGTACTAAAGGCCAGAACCAGGCAGGGATCAAAGCCAGAGAGATGAGTCAAAGTGAATATGCACCAGTGGCCCTTGAAGTGTGATGCTGGGCCAGCAGCAACGGCATCGGCTAGGAACTTGTTACATCAGTACAAATTCTCCAGATGTACTGAATCAGAAACTTTAGGGGTGGGGCCCAGCCACGGTGTTTTCACAAACCCTCCAGGTGATTCTGGCTGTTCTCTGAAGTTTGAGAACCACGGATATACATAAGAGTAAGGACTTTATAAAGTTCCCATGGAGGTGGGGGCCAACTCTAAGCTAAGCATTCCTAGCTGAGCAAAAAGGGGAACATCTGGCTTATTGATGATGGGTGTGGACTTAGGTCTGAGAAGGAGGAGGGGTGGAAGTTGAAGAGGTCCAGGCTGGATCCTTTGTGTGTTTGCATACAGTCTTGGCTTCACTATTTTCAGAAGGCTTTTTAATTGATGATTTCAATCTGAATTATCAATTTATACTTTATGTGTATGCCAAAAAGCCTAGAGGAAATACACCTCTTCTAAGTAAATTTAACAAATAACCACAAGGTGACTAATAGTGGGATAAAATTCATGAAATGGCAAATAACCAGATCAAAACTTCTGAAATTTTGTCAAAAAAACCAATCAGTCTTATGTACCAGTTGGCACAGAATTAGTGCAAAGTATGGGGCTACATGCCACAGAGGATGCAAAATAAGTTTAGAACATACAACAGATGTCCTCAAAGAAATTCTATTTTAGTCAGAGAAATAAGACATTCACATGTGAAAGAGGAGGGAAGGAGAAGAGCACACTTTGGTTTATGGTGAAAGTTTTGTGGGAAGGGCTGGGTCTTAGGCTGGACTTAGAAGGATGTGAATAGTTAGAAGGAGGGAGAAGGGCCTTGTGGACATCAGGCATGGCATGAGCAAAAGCAGAAGGGGGAAGGAGAAAAGCATGTGTAGATAGGGTAAGAAACTGGGGTAATTGGAGTTAATGGATATAAGTGCCATCAATATATAGATGAAGTTCAAATGGATGCCCCTAGCCCAGACCTGTCTCGAACTTTAGACTTGGTTGTCCATCTTCACTTGGATGTTTAGCAAACATTTCAATTTCCCCATGTCCAAATCTAAACTCCAGTCTTCTCTTCCATATTTGCTTTATCTAAAACCTTCCTATCTTGGTTGATGGCAGCTCCAACCTTCTAGTTGCTGAATCCCAAAGCTATAGAGTCATCCTTGGTTTTTCTCTTTCTCTCATACTTCACAACCCATCCTTTAAGAATTCCTGACAGTGCCACCTACAACATAGATCCAGAATCTGCTGACTTTTCTCTGCCTCCACTGCTAATATCCATGTACAACAGTAGATCATACATCTATAGTGTAGATTACTACAGTAGCCTTCTAACTGGTCTCCTTGCTCCCACTCTTCACTCCTGTCCCCAGTCTATCTCAACACCACAGCCAAAGTGATCCTTTAAAAAAGAAAGTCCAATTGCATCACTCCTCTTCTCAAAACCACACAATGGTTGCCCTTTTCATGCAGAGTAAAAGCCAAAGTCGTTACAGTGGCCCTAACATAACCTTGTTCCATGATACCTCTGATCTCATCTCCTAATACTCTCTCCTTGCTCACCAAACTCCAGTCAGTTTCTGAAATGTACACATCACACCACTCTGTCTTAGGACCTTTGCATTGGCTGTCTACTCTATCTGGAATATTCTTCCTCCAGTTATCCACATGGCTAAATGTCCTCGTCTCCTTCAAGTTTTGGCTCAGATGTTTTCTTCTCAAAGAGAACATATTTAAAGTTGTATCTTCCCCATAAAACATTCCGAATCCCCCTTACCCTACTCTACTTTTTCTTTTTATGTAACGCTTGTCACTTCATAATGTCCTGTATGATTTCCTTATTTATTAAGTTTATTGTTTATTGTCTGTCTGCTCCTTGCTAGAATGTAAACTCCATAAAGATGGGGAGTCTTTGTTCGTTTTTTTGCACTGAAACATCTCAAGTGCCAATGCCTTGAACAGTGCCTGACACATAGTAGGCTTTCATTAAATATTTGTTGAAAGCATCATTTTTGTTTTTGGTTGAGAATAATGGAAGTGTGGAATGTCTTGAAAACCAGGCTGTAAAAATTTATACTTTATGTAGAAGGAAATAGAAACCACTGAACTCCTTGAACAGAAGAGTATTATGACTTTGTCATATTTTTGGGAAGACTTGGAATGTCTTTTTAGAGGATTAACTGAGGATAGATCCTAGGATGGGTTGAGGATGAGAAAGCAGAATTGATGGGAAATGGTAAAATAGTTACAGGCTAACCAGAAACAGCAGAAATGACAAGGAAAGGATGTATTTAAGAGAGCTTTCAAAAGAAAACATATGCACACATACACACACACAATAAAAAAAGACTACCATGATTAAGAAGAGAAATGAAGAAGGCAGGGAAGAGAGTCAGTTGATGAGGAAAGAAGAATTCAGTTTTGAGCATGTTGATTTTGAGGTGGCATAATCAAATACAACTATCCTGTAGATAGGACGAGAACGTTGACCAGGTTTGGAAGTATACATCTAAGAAATATTTTTTAAACTATGGTAATTAAATCTATGAAAATAAAGTTCTCGAAGGAAGACTTTGTAGCAAGAGAAGAATAAAAACTTGAGCTTTGAGCCTTGGGACATGGCTACAGTTCTGATGCCCAGGGAAAGGCAAGGGATGGGGAAGGAGGAGAGGTCAGCAATGTAGGTACGTAATGTACCAGAGTGGTAGTGTCAGGGAAGTGAAAAAAAGAAGGAATGTAGAGAAAGGAATAGCCAGAGTTGTCAAGTATCTGGCACCTGGTAGGTGCTTAATAAATACCCGTGGAGTAAGTAAAGTGCTGTAGAGAAGTTGAGGAAATGAAGGCTCAGAAACCGTCGGGTTTGGAAAGGCGCAGATCTTTAGAACATGGAAGAGAGCAGTTTTATAAGAGGTGGGGATGAAACCCTTTCTCTGAAGCTCCATGAGAGCCTGGTGGAAAGAAAACAGGCAGTGGGGCTAAACCAGGCTCTGAATCAGTGGTACAAAAAAGCAAATACTGACGCTTTACACAGCACATGAGGTGAATTAAAATAAATTTTAACTAAGCAATGGAACCTAGCAGAAATTCTTCAACTATCACCTGGAGCATTCTTCAAGTTTTTGAGAATACTGCAAGTTCCCTAATCTACCCATCCTTTCTCTTCTGGAGAGGAGAGACATTTAGAGTTTTAAATGTTACCAGTATTCTCCTGGTAACAATACTGCTTCCAGGCATTCTTCCCCTGTACACTGTGTCTATTTAAAGACTCCACACCTGCATAAACCAGGAGCCGCTTAAGAGTGTTTATTCAAATACTCTAGATACAAACTTGCATTCAGATCAGTTGTTGAGAAAAGACAGACGTGTTTCCAGAGAGGAAGCACAAGCAAATTTATTAATAAGAATCAATGTATCCTTTAGAATTTGGAAAACAATTTTTTGTACTGTAGTATTGTGATTATATATATGCAGCAAATTGTCTCAGTCACGTCGTCTCCTCATTTCTTTTTACTTTGATGAAGAATTTGGCCCGTAGTAGATTTAATGGTGCTGTCGCTTTAATATTGTTTTTGAAAATTAAACATTTTCTCTATTAAATCAAACTCATTTTCTGAAACCGAATATTTAAAATTAGGTGATTCCTAAACTGTTTTTAGTTATTAAATATCAAACACATTTACGATATTTGAAGCACCTTCTTATTTTACTATTTTTGATGACTTTTTCTGGAATGCATTTTCTTGCTTTTAAATGGTAAGGGAATACAGAGATAGTTCAAAACAAAAAAAAGAATAGAAGAAAAAACATTCAGTAACTTTAGAAAAGAACAATTCATATTTTGAGTTCCATCATTAGACAATGGCAGAATTAGGAATAATAGATGACGTCTTTCTGAACTGTAGTCCCCTGAGGTACGGAATGTAGGCACACTCTCACCCAGGACGGAGCAGAATAAAAGTCCTGAAAGATCGGTTATTGGTGAATAGCATCCATGTTTGTTCCATTTCTCTGCCTGTCAGGGAAGCGCCGAGAATGAGGTCCCGGACAGTCTAGTGGCAATGCAGTGTGTTGATCCACCGCCTGGCTCAGGTGCCCGCCCTGGCACCGTGGGGACCCCTCTCCTCACCCCACTAACCCAGCTCAGCCTGCCTTGCTGAGGATCGGAGCTCCCTCACTGAGGGGAGGCGATAACCCACCTAAGAATAAACAGTTTGGGCTCTCCACCTGCTAGAGGCTCAGCGTTTTTGGTTCCACTTCTGATCTGGGAAATGATCTCCTATGGGAAACCTCCAGCAGAAGGCAAGCTCAGCAACTAATCTTGAAATATTCAAAATATTAATTATTAAGTGGAAAATAGTATATCTTACTTATGAAATCTTAAACTGGAAATAAAGACTGAAGCTTATAAAGAAATGAGGCCAAATTATTGAACACGTTAGGATTTTGTAGATGTTTGGTTTGCCCACACCATCGGCATCCACCCGCTTCTCCCAACAGCCACCCCTCTTTCCCATCTTTTAAGCCTCACAGCTGGATCCAAAAACTCAGCACTTCTGTCAATAACCAATTCCACGCTGCAGAACACAGATCCTCTTCCGGCTCTTGCTATCTTCTTATCTTTTGAAATCTGACTTTGAAGAACTGTGGTATTCTAAAAATATTAATTTTTCTTTCAAGGTAACTTTACAAGATACTTTTGAAATATTTCTTCTGTCATTATTTATTAACATTTAAATGGCAACTTTTTAATCTCAAATTTGTTCCTAAATGGATGGGTTTGACTCTGTGTTGACAGTAACATTTGTATCCGCAGAGTGAACAAACTGGGAAAGATCTCTATATAGTTTGAATTAGTTAAATAACACCTCAGGCTCTTCCTTATCATGGGTCTGTGGAAAGTCCTTCATCCTTAGCCTAAGAGCTTAAAGCAAGATGAATGAATAAAAGATATTTCAAGTTCTACATAAACGTGGATTCTTCTGCACTTTCCTTATAGTAATGGACGGCTTACCGAGGGTTGTTACATTTAACATAAAATTTCACTATGTTGGAAAAGAATGCTTTAATATCCAAGTCCTCATTTTATAAAAATAATGTTGAGTAAAGTTGATCTTTCAAAATAAATACATACTTAAACTCTATGTGGCAAATGTACATCTAACAATTAGTAATTAATTGTGACTAGAATTATGAAAATATTACCAGGAGTTCTAAATTGTTGGTTTCTGGTCTGTGTTTTTATATAGCCAGAGTTAGGGATATTTCTTCTTGTCCTTTGCTTTATGTTATGACTTTGTGATGTCAAAAATAAACATTAGGATTATTAAAGATTTTTTTAAATTTTAATAATCAACATTGACTCACCACTTTCCATTCTGGATGGTTTTGGTGAATTTCCTTCTTAACACCAACGTAGGATTTCTGATGAAAGGCGTGTTCTCCTTGATAAGGGGTCCTGGTCTCCCGGAAAGTTCAGCCTGATCCTGATGGGAAAGGCTTCTGTACACGGTAGTGATGCTTCTGAAATGACTTGCTCTAGATTTGATTAAATGCAAATCCTTTGGTGTCTGTTTCTCTACAATTTGCATCCCCAATGTAGACTATATATGAAGGTACTTTTTTCCTCCCCAATAAGACTTTTATTCAGTAACAATGAGTTTCCATTAGGAACAAACTCTGTTAAAAGTTTACTCTGGAGACAAGGAATATATTATTTGTTTCATGAATAGCAGTGGCATTTTCTATCCCTTTAACTTAGAGTTAGGTTTTAAAAAATAGTATGTATGAGAAAGCCCATATTTCCAAGCTGGAAAAATAGCTACTAAGTCTGTAATACTTAGATTATGGGTGCATGATTTTTAAAAGCTAGGCATCATTCAGATATAGAGAGAATTCTAGGAAGATATTGTTATTTAGGAGTAAAAATAAAAATGAATGTCTTTTTAATACAGTTGGATAACCTTTTAATTATATATAAAACATAAATGTATGATCTATAGCAAGGGTTCCTAAACCTGGCAGTACATCAGAACCCTCAGTGGAGCTCATTAAAAATATCTTTGCTCAGCCTCTATCCAATTCTAATTCAGAATCTTTTGAAGTATGACCCAGGTAACTATATATATATATATTTTGTGTGTGTGTGTGAGGAAGACCAGCCCTGAGCTAACATCCGTTGCCAATCCTCCCCTTTTTGCTGAGGAAGACTGGCCCTGGGCTAACATCCGTGCCCATCTTCCTCTACTTTATATGGGACTCCGCCACGGCATGGCTGACAGGCAGTGCGTAGGCGGGCGCCCGAACCTGCGAACCCCGGGCTGCCAAGCGCGAACTAAACCGCTGCGCCACTGGGCGGCCCCCCCAGGTAACTATATTTTAAAACAAACTTTCTGATTTTTTAAAAAAGGGTCTTTTTTGATAACAGTAAGCATTGTGAACTTCTCTGGAGCAAAATTTAAAGAAACCAGATTTTAGGTACTTTTTGACATTTCTCTCATTCATCTACTCACTCACATTTGTGCTTAACTTGAGTTTGGTTCTGTCTCCCAGTCTGAACAGAGTTAGTTCCTGGACATCTTCCTAGTTGCTCTGGATCTGTGTAACATTTGGTATCTCAGGACTTCAAATGGGTATCATCCAGTGATCCTCCAACCTGGCTCTGCGTCACATGCCCTTACTCATTTCAGACAAATGGAATATAGACAACAGTGGCTCTCAAAGTGGGTTCTGCAGATTCCCAGAGGTCCTGGAGACTGACTCAGGAGATCTAAAAGGTCCAAACTAATTTCATAATAAAACTAATAAATTATTTGTCTTTTACTCTGTCATTCTCTCATGAATGTACAGAGGAGTTTTCTAGAGGTTACGTGATGTGTGATATCATAACAGGTTGAATGGAGAAACAGATATGAGAATTCAGTTGTGTTTAATGAAGCCAGACATTCAGAAGATTTGAAAAACTGTAAAACAGTGCCACCCTTCTCAATAAACTTTTTGGGGGGTTTGGAAAGCATAGTTACTTTTTATTGAAAAACTTATTTATGTCAATATGTAATGGTTTATTATTATTTTAAATGAATAATAAATATCAAAAATTCTTAGTTTTAATTTCCAATATAATAAATATGTGTGGCTATAAGTCATATAAAAAAGCTTTTTGGAGTCCTCAATAATTTATAAGAGAGTAAAGGGGTTCTGACACCAAAAAGTTTGAGAACTGCTCCTCTACAAGAATATCTGTAGTTTAAATGAGTTTCTAGTGTTCCAATCCATAGTAAATTTGAGAACTTTCTGTCTGTGCTTCTCTTGCTGATAGAATACACCTCTTATGGTCTCTTCATTTCTAAAAGAAAACAAAAAAGACCATTTCTCTCAGTTTCCCAGTTTCCAGCACCTGTTTCTTTTACTCCGTCAAGCAAATGAGAAGAAAGAGGAAAAGCATAATCACACTGATCCCATAGCTCTCGTGATTTGTATTCTTTTTCAAAGAAGGGTGCCCTGATAGTCCTCTCAATTCATTCTTGCTTACTCTTTCAACCAATAGCTCTGTATTAAAATAAAATATAAAATTATTTAGTGAACTTTACTATTTCTGTAGTAAATTCCCCAAACATGTAGATTCTTCTCAATACTGTACTTTTAAAAGAGGCTGGAACATTGTAAACCTTTCAAACAGAATGGAACCATTTTAAAACACAGATACAACACCCCATTGCTGACAGAATGAAGCCCAACCTCCTTAGGGTGGCATTTGAGGCTCTCTACGGTCTGGGCCTGTCCTACCTTTCCTCTGTCTACCTTTCTTCCCTTCACATAACCTCTATTCCAGCACACCATGTGGTCCCAGGCCACCTGCCTCAATATCACGTGCAATCTTCATAAAATGCAGTCTATCCTAGATTTACGGAATCAGAATATCTGGCGATCACGCCAGAGAATCTACATTTTAAATGAGCTCCCTGTCTCCATGCGATTCTTAATAAATACTGAAGGTTGAGGGCCTCTGCTCTAGCTATGACTGATAACTCAGGGATTTTCAAGATTCAGCACAAATGCTACCTTCTCCATGTGTTTGCTTGTATATTGGCCACGATGGACTTAATGGCCCATTTCATGGCGCTGCTTGCTTGAATCTCTATAATGGCACTGATTTCATGCTACTTTCCATTCTGGTCAGTGGTTTGCATATCCATCCCCCATCCCCAACCAGATTGTCTCTCTCTTCTTTTCTCTACTCCCACAGCACTTAACTGTGTTTATGGTGCTGTGCACATAGTAGGTCTCCAGTGAGTGCTGACTGTGCTGAACTCTGCCATCAAATCCACCAGAGACAATGGTTTCTGAGTATGAGCAGCAATACATAAAAGATAAAGCAGAGCAGAGGGCATTCCATTATTTTTCACGGTAGAGAAAAGTTACCATGAGTAGTCTTTCTCTTTCCACAGACTGAACACAACACCAAACAGTTTGTAACCATCTCCCTATAGGCAGTTCCCATATCCAAAACTCAAAGGTGTAATGATTTTTTAGAGGAAGTTTAATGTAGAAATGTCCAGTACCCCTCAGAAGCATTTTGGATATTCGACATCATCAGGAGAGCTGAAATGCACTGAAGCTGGGAAATTGATTTGCAATAGATATGTGCTTGTGCTTGAAAACACTCTCTAGTACACTTGCTGCATTTACATAGAACTCCAGAATTGTTTACATAGAATTAAACGCATTAAAAAAAATCCCAGAAACGGTTGTTTTCTTATACCAAGGAAACAAGGCTTCTGCAGATTGGAGTGCATGGTTGCTGCTGGAAGGATGTGGGTGGGTGATCAGTTTGCTTCAGTTGCTGGTGCAGTCAGAGCATGGTGCGTGCACAGTCAGGCAGGTTGTTCGGTCACAGTAGGGTCCAATGATAGTCGGGGACAGCCAGTTAAGAAGGAGGGGAAAACAAGGGCAGGTTTGGGTAGAATAAACACAAATCCACAGAGCACAGGCACGATTAGTATTTGTCTCCTTTATCTTGTATCAGGAACACTCCTCAGATACTCCCAACCACAACATTTCTGTATCAGCTTCCTTATTCATTCCAGAGCTGGGCACCTGCTGTGTGGGTTGGTAGCTCCTGACAACTTGGCAGGGGCTTCATTGATAAATTTGCTATAAGGCAGACACGGTGGAGGTGAGGGTGTGGAGGGCAGGTGTAAGGGACCCCAGAGCCGATGTGCCAAGGTGGGAACCAAGCACTTTCTATTTCTCCCACCCTGCCATTTTTCCAGGGATTTCCTCTTTCTGAGGACTATCTATGAGGGAGGGCTGAAGGGAGCAGTGAAGGCCGCTTGGTGGTTTGGGCTGATGTCATGTTCTATTGCGCAGTGCATAGGGTCCCAGCGACATCCTTACTACAGGGTGCAGGAGCAGAAGGATGAGGATGCTACTGGGAGGCAGAGGAGAAATATCCTCTAATCCTAAAACCCTTTTTATTTCTTGAGTGATAAGGGTGCTAGGAGCATTCTTTTCTAATATTTGGTCTTTGACTTGGTTCCTGGCACAGAACTTCTAAATCCCTTGGAATTTCCTGGATGACAGGAATACCTTTTGTTCTAATGAGGTGACCCTTGGTGGGCTCCTGGAGAGCTTCAGGATGG
Organism: Tapirus indicus; assembly: GCA_031878705.1. Lineage (NCBI taxonomy): Eukaryota > Metazoa > Chordata > Mammalia > Perissodactyla > Tapiridae > Tapirus > Tapirus indicus. Next base: position 59,798,122 of record CM062924.1, on the reverse strand, counting down.
GGCTGGTCACCAGAACGATCAAATCATGATTAGGAGCTTGGAAATTTCAGCGTCACTCCTTATCTCTAATGAGGGGAGAGGGCTGGAGATTGAGTTAATAAGTGATTGGGCCCACATGCTGAAGCCTCCATAAAAAGCCCTAAACTATGGGGTTCAGAGAGCTTAAAGGTTGGTGAACACATCGAGGTGCTGGGAGAGTGGAGCATGGAAGGCATGGAAGCTCTGGATCCCTTGCCCTATGCATCTCTTCCATTTGACTGTTCCTAAGTTGCATCCTTTATAATAAATCAGCAGTAGTAAGTAAACTGTTTCATTGGGTTCTGTGGACCTTTCTAGCAAATTACTGAACCTGAGGAGGGTGTCATGGGAACTCCTGATTTATAGCAGGTCAGTCAGAAGTACAAGTGACAACCTGAGACTTGTGATTGGCATCTGAAGTGGGCCGCAGTCTTATGAGACTGAGCCCTTAACCTGTGGGGTCTGCACTGCCTCTGGGAAGTTAGTATCAGAATTGAGTTAAATTGTAGGGTAGCCAGTTGGCATCTGCTGAGAATTGGTGAATTGCTTGGTGTGTGAAAATCCATACATTTGGTGTCAGAAGTGTTGTGAGTAGAGAAAGGAGAGTTTTTTTTTTTTTCTTTTAGGCATGAATGAGCACATGCCCAGTGGGCCCAGTGAGATTCTCACATGCAGATGGACGTTTCTTTCCTCCCTACACTTGGATAGGTGTGAAAATTGGTGTGTCTCAGGCACTCCTGAGGGGGTGGCTGTGTTTGCTCCTGTGGCACAAACTCAAGTTTCTGGGTCTGCTCTGTTGGCTTCATGCTTCTTTGAAGGGGGCATAGTGATCCTGATGAAGACTGAGTAGAGAGGAGGGGCTTAGCCACCAGAGCTTGCCAAGTAATGGTGAAGACGGCTTGAGAACAGAGTCAGTGGCTGACCTGGATTACAGTAGGGGGCAGGGAGGTTCCAGATGTGGCCACTCTAAGCCAGCTGAATTGTCATTTAGAGGGACCTGCCTGGGATTTCTAGTGAGATGACCTGGTCACTTATCATCTGATCCTTCTACATGTGGCCAGTTTCATGGCCACAAGCTTTCCCTTGAATCTGAAAACAGCTGTCTTGCAAATACCCTGGCATTTGGAGATATGGAAGCTCACTTGGAGAATAAAAAGTGGTTGATAGACTGTTTCTGCTGGAAGAGACATTGGAGATTGGGCAGCCTATATTCCTCAATTTGCATGGGAGAAAATGCAGTCCTAGGCCTGCTGGATCAGAATAAATCACCCCTCCTGGAAAAAAGACTAAATTGATCCTGGTGTTTTGTTTGGTAAAGCGGGCACATTGGTGTTACAGATATGAGAGGTCAGGAAGCCCTGCCCTAGGGGGGCTGCTTCCCTGGCAGGACATGCTTCAGGGAGATGTTGACCCATAGCCATGGGAGAGAATGAATGAGATGGCCTAAGGAGGCCTTTGGGGATGCAGTTTTTTTATTTCTCAGGCTACATCATTCTGTGACACCCACTGGCCTCTCCAGGAAGCAACGAGATTGCTCGAAGTATCTCTTTGGGGCAGGGGAGGTGGATGGGTCTATTTGCTGAGCAGTGCATAGGGCCTGAGGAGAATCTTAGACCCTGAGCCTTACACTTAAATAAACCAGTCAATTCCTTGAGCCCATCCCCAGAACCCATTAAAGGGATTTTAGGGATTGAAAAAGCTGAGCAAGCTGGTATGGTGGTGCAGAAGGTGAATACCTGCCCATTCCCACCCCCGACTCTCATACTTTTTTCTTTGGTGAAATATCTTGCCTCTGAGTCCCTTAACTACAGTGTGGTGAGGGGAAGAAGCAGTGACAGAGGGATGAAAATAAACCCTCTTTCTAACTATGATCCTTGATTAGCAAAAATGCCAGTATTTTAGAATCTTAAGGTTCCGTATAATTAGTTACACTGAATGTGACAGTTGAAGTGGAGATCTTGACTGAATAAGTCAAGAAGTAGACTCAAATAAAGTAGATTTTATTTCACATTTATTAAGTTCAAGAGGTAGATCACCCCACTGAGAGATTCTGGCTTTCTGGTGGAAGCTGGGCCTGGAGCTTGGGCTGAACACTTCCGGGAGCAGCTGAGGGTTCTTGATAAACTGCTCTAGTCAGATACAGCCAGGTCTGTGATGATGAGAAGGACTTTGCATTTATTTGGACTAAGTATTGTATCTCTTTGAAGATAAGGTGCCATTGATTGTAAGACACACCGTGATTTTGTGTATCGCTGAGAAAGAAAGCGAAAGCTGCCATTTAAACTATGACCTAGTGCCTTACAGCAGCCCTGATACACGAGTCAGTCAGAGTCTCTTCTCGCTTTGAAGTTTCTTTTATCAATTTTGAGGGATGTGACCATTTTTCCTGTCTTTGGTTGCATTGCTTGGCATTTAAAAATATTTAATAAAAAAATATGCTTTTGCGTATTTCCCACCAAAAAAATGTAACACACCTCCATGGACTTTAAGTATCTACTTTACTTAGATTCCAGGTACACTGGGTTTTTGCTATGTAAGAAAACATGGAATTGTGGTCTTTTCTCCAAAAATGACTATTTGTTTTACTGATATAAAATTTATGTCCCACTGCTGTTTCTATGCTTTTTTGAGGACATGACATTTTTAATGTCAATACTTATCACAGTGTACTCTATTTTAGAACGTTTTGAATGACATTTAAATCCAACATACGTGGTACTAACGAGGTGCATCACCAGGGTGACCTTTTGTCCACGTTTGCCTGGGACACTCCCCTTTACTCTTATCATGGCATCCCATCTCCTTCATGTCTCCTGTCACTCTCAAAAGAATCTCCGTTTGGAGGATCAAATCTGTGGTCATCTTACACATGCCTCAACTGAGGTGACATTATGAACACCTATGACCAAACTGCAATGACACGGGCAGCAATGACTAGCCATAACTGATGACCAGACGGCGGGGATTGTGAGGTGCCACCCATATTCAGAGATGCTGAAACATGGAAGCATATGTATCTCAGAATTCATAAAATAAGGAAGAACTCTTACAAGATCTAAGTGTCTGAGTGTTCCTTTTCCCAAACTGCCAACCTTTTCCTCTAGTAAAGAATACAAATTAATTCTCATTCAGTCCTCCAACTGGATCGCTTACTGTGTGCGAGGAAAATACAAAATCCATTTCCTGAAGGGCTGATGTTCTGAAGGGAATTCCCTTTAGAGGAAGACGGAAGGAAATAAGTGAATGATTAGCATGCAGTGTGGTAAGTGCTATTTGCAGATTATCATGCCTGCCCTCAAACTGTTTATAGTGTGGTGCAGTGTTTCTCAACCATTTCAAAATTCATGTTTCTTTTTGATAAACTTTAAAAATCCCTTCCTCCTAAAGATTCAGAAAGTGCACCTTCCTCCCAATCTTTTCTCCTCCTCCTCCTCTTTCACTTCCTTCTCCTTCTTCCTCTTTTCGTCAGTGGAAAAAGGAATTCTGCACAAATGAAGGTAATTTGAAGAAGAGCATAGGTGCTGTAATATGGGCACAAATGTCTATGAATGGCTTGGAGAAGGTGTTCAGAAGGCAGGAAGGCTCTTAAAGAAGGAGGCTTTTGAGCTGAGTCTTGAAAATGTGTGTGTTGGTATATAATTAAGAATAGCCTAGGGGCCAGCCCGGTGGCGCAGCGGTTTAGTCCGCGCTTGGCAGCCCGGCGTTCGCGGGTTCGGATCCCGGGTGCCCGCCGACGCACTGCCTGTCAGCCATGCCGTGGCGGCATCCCATATAAAGTGGAGGAAGATGGGCACGATGTTAGCCCAGGGCCAGTCTTCCTCAGCAAAAAGAGGAGGATTGGCAATGGATGTTAGCTCAGGGCTGGTCTTCCTCACCAAAAAAAAAAAAAAAAAAAGAATATCCTACCTACTCATCCCTTCTACCCTATAGATAATCATTATTATTAGTTTCCTGTGTGTCTTTCAATGGGTTCTTTATGCATTTACTAGTAAATACACATATAAATTCTTATCTGGCTCCTAGCTTCTACAAAAAAAGTTAGCACACTATATACACTATTCTTCCATTTACCATTTTTTCTTCCTACCTATCTTGAAGATTATTCTTTTAAATTTCCACATAGTATTCTTTTGTATGGATGTACCATCATTAATTCAAGCAGTTTCCTACTGATAAACACTGAGTCGTTTCCAATCTTCTATTACAAACATTGCTACAATAAATAATCTTGGACATCCATCATTTCATCTATACACAAGTATATTTGTATAGTAGATTCTCAAAGTGGAATTGTTAGATTGAAAATTGTGTGCATTTTATTTTAATTAAAAACATTTCTCTCAGTTTTATTGAGATATAATTGATATATTGATACACAAGTTTAAGGTGTACAACATAATGATTTGATATATGTATATATTTGGAAGGTTATGTGCATTTTAAATCTTGATAGATATTGCCAAATTATCCTACATAGTCCTTGCAACCAATTTCCCTCCCACTGGTAATGATGAGAGTGCCTGTTTCCCACCACCTCGCTGGTAGTGATGTGATAGGGAGAATAATGGCCCCCCAAAGATGTCCAAGTCCTAATCCCTGGAACCTGTGAGTATATTAGGTAATATGGCAATGGGGAATTAAGTTTGCTAATCAGCCGACTTTAAGAGGGAGATTTTTCTGGATTACCTAGATGGGTCCAATGTAATCACAAAGGTCCTTTAAAGTAGAAGAGGGAGGTAGAAGAACAGTCACTCGGAGGAAGATGTGACTATAGAAGAAAGGCACAGAGAGATGAAGATGGAGGAAAGGGGCCTTGAGCAAAGGAATGTGGGAGGCTTCTAGAAGCTCCAAAGAGCAAGGACGCAGATTCTCCCCTAAAGCCTCTAGGAAGGAATGCAGCCCTGCTGACACCTTGATTTTAGCCCGATGAGACCCATGTTGGACTCTAATCCGTAAAACTGTAAGATAATTAATTTGAGTTGTTTAAGCCTTTAAGTTTGTGGTAATTTATTACAGTAGCAATAGAAAATGAATACAATGTTATCCAACTTATCGATCTTTGCCAATCTAAGGTAATAAATGTTATCTCAGTGTGGGTTTTTTTTTTTTGTGAGGAAGATTGGTCCTGAGCTAACATCTGTTGCCAACCCTCCTCTTTTTTACTTGAGGAAGATTAGCCCTTAGCTAACATCTGTGCCAGTCCTCCTCTATTTTTTATGTAGGTCACTGCCACCCCATGGCTTGATGAGTGGTGTAGGTCTGCCCCTGGAATGCAAACCTGCCAATCCTGGCTGCCAAAGAGGAGCATGCTGAACTCAACCACTACACCACTGGGCCAGCCCCTATCTCAGTGTACTTTTGTGTGTGTGTGAGGAATATTAGTCCCGAGCTAACATCTGTTGCCAATCTTCCTCTTTTTGCTGAGCTAACATCCATGCCCATCTTCCTCTACTTTATGTGGGACGCTGCCACAGCATGGCTTGATAAGTGGTGCTCAGGTCCATGCCCAGGATCTGAACCTGCAAACTCTGGGCCGCCCAAGTGGAGCGTGTGAGCTCAACCACTACGCCACTGGGCTGGCCCCCGCGGTATAGATTTAATTTACATTTCTCTTATTATGAGTGAGATTGAACATCTTTTTATGCATTTATTTCTTTTTCCTGTGACCTGCCTGCTTTTATTTTGGGTTGATTGTTTTTCATTTTATCAAATTCTAGGAGTATTTTATAAATTGAGATCAGCTCTTTCTGTGATACAGGTTGCAAATAATTTTCCCCAGTTTCTCATTTATCTTTTGACTTTGTTATGGCTTTCATTTTTGTAGGTTTTTGTTTTGCACAGTTTTTATTTTTATTTAGCAAGATTCATCAATCTTTTCTTTAAGCCTTCTAGTTTTTGAGTTTGAGTGAGAAAGACCTTTTCCATGCCAGGTTGATAAAGGAATTCTCTCATGTTTTCCTTCAGGATTTTAATTATTTGTTTATTTTAAAATATTTAACTCTTGGATCCAATTGGAATCCAGATGGCAAAACTATTGTTTGAATGTTTAATCCTTCCTGCACTGATTTGAGATGACTCTTTTATCTTAATATAAATTCTTATATATATTTTAGTGTATTTCTTGACTTTCTATTCTGTTCCATTAGTCTATTTATGTACCAAAACACGACCATTTGAATTATTGAGAGTTCATGTTTTAATATTTGATAGAGAGGGTCATTCCTCTTTATCCCTCTTTTCCCAGAGTTTTCTTAGCTGTTTTAATTTGTTTCTTTTTTCCATATGAACTTTAGAAATAGCCTGACTAGTCAAAAAAAAAAAAAATAAAAGAAGGAAATTCTTTTGGTATATTTATTTATTGGGTTCACATTACATTTATAAGTTAATGTTTTTTTATTTGTTCAATAAAAATTGTCTTATTTGGTATCTGTCTGTACAGTTTACATTTTGTTTATATGTTTTGCCTCTTTCTTATTAAGTTTATTCCAGTTACTTTATCTATTTTGTTGATATTGAAAATGGAGTCTTTCCTTCCACGATACTCAAACTCATTATTGTTTATATTTATGAAAGCTGTTGATTTCTATATATTAATTTGGCACCTCTCTATGTTGCCAAATTTCTTATTGTTTCTAGTAGTTTTACAGTCATTTGCATTATTTTTTTTCAAATATACAATTATATCATCTGGGGATGTTTTAGGCAAATTACATATTCATAGAAAATTATCCTTTTAATCTGAATTTTCAAATTTATTTGTGTAGAGTTCAGCAAAGTAGACTATTATGATCCTTTTAACTTTTTCTTTAGGTATGGTGGTTTCTTATTTCTTTTTATGTATATTAGTGCTTTATCTTTTCCTTAACTAGATTAACTAGTAGTTTATTATTTTTTTTAAGATACACATTTTGCATTTATTTGTTAGTTCTCTCTTTATAACTCAATTTTTGGTTTATTAATTCTTTACTTCTACTTTCCTTTGGTTTATTTTGTTGTTCCTTTCCTAATGTTTTGTGTTCTTCTCCTAACTTTCCTAACTCCCCAATTAAATCATTTGTTTTTATCCTTCCCTGTTTACTCAAACACTATCCTGAAAGTTATGACTTACACACTAATGTTGATGCAAATAATCCATAGCCAACCTATAAATCAACATTGGGGTGAGTTTATTATGAGCCAAATTTGAGGACCATATAGCCTGGTGCCCTTCCTTCCTTGGGGAAGGAAGGGCACCAAAGAAGTGGGGTGTCAGAGTGGTTATATACCATCAAAGAGCATATGTCACATGACAAATGACAAAGGAATGTCATTTTTACAATAGTCACAAGATTGCCCTGTTGGCACAGTGATTGATGGGCACAGCAGCTAGCAGGTCTGTTGTCTCGAGTTGGGTGGTCACAGGGCAAGTACAACAATCAAATCCTGGTCTAGGGTGAAACGCTTATCCATAAGGAAACGCCAATGTGGGGGAAGTTGCATCCTATCCTCACCCAAATCCCCTTAAGGCATTTTTTCTTGTCTCTGGGACATGGTAAATGCTCAAAGCATATATACGATGCATGTTCAAAGGCCAGTCAGTCCCTTTTGGAAAAACTAGGTCAGGCCAAATTAGTTTTACACCAAATGGCTTCCTCATATACTTCAATATATCCTATTGCTTGCCATTTATTTATCACTAATGATCAAATTCAATGGCTTTTTTCCATCTGCATCGTCCTGGAGTTCTCTTTGTTTTTGACATAGCTGGCCCTTGTTGAGAATCCTTCCTTTTATCTCCTAGGACACTGCACACTTCTGCTTTTCCAGCTTTTCAAATAAGTCTTCTTTTTCTTTCTTTCCTGAAGTTTCTTCCTTATACTATTAATGTGTGTCCCACCAGCCCCCTGGTTTAAGCCCAAGTTGGCAATCTTGTTTTCTTTTGTCCTTGTGGGTCCCTTTCCCTACAGACTACTTTAAATCCATATCTTATACTAGAAATAATTCTGTCTTCTCAGCTTCAGACTTTTATTTTGAACTGCTCCTCTATCTGGGTCTGCTAGGAATTTAAATTTCATATTTGAAACGTAACCCTTCACCCTTCTGTCCTTGCCCAATCTCTCTCACACTCTGACTTCTGTAGCTCAGTAGCATCACCATTTTTTTGAGTAGCTAGACTCGGAGTTGTGTTTTATTTCTCCTTTCACTTCCAACGATGATCCAGTCGTCAAATCTCATCAGTCCTGCCTCCATCATGGATTTCTCTTACAGCTCTTTCCCTGCACCTATACCAGATTCCAGCCTGTGTTTTCTCTCCCCTGACAACTACAGTGGTTTTCTATTAGTTTCTCTATCTCCGACCTCCCACTTCAGTCCATCTCTCTCAATCACCTTCAGAGCTCTGACCATTCACTCTCCAACTGGAAATCCCAAATGACACCCTGTGTCCACCACGTGAAGGACTGGGGCCTCACCTGGTCCCCTACAATGAGGCTCTGACCTCCCCTCCGAGTCTTGTTCTGCAAATATCCTACATGCTTGTGCTCATTACCTCCCAGATTGCCTACATGTTATTATCTTCAAGCTTCAGCTCATACTGCTTTCTCCACTGGAAACATTTTATTCTCCTCTTCTCTGTCTACTGAAATTTTGTTTATCCTTCAGATCCCATCTCATCTACAACTTCCTCTGTGAAAGCTTTCCTGTTGCCCCTGAAGTGAAGGTAATTTCTCCCTCATTTCATCCCTGCAAACCCTCTGTTGTATTTGTTTTTCTTCTCTGAACATACTTATTCATTCACCTGCTTTGTCTTCCTGTTAGATCAGGATTTCTGAGAAGGCTGGGACTCTATCTCCTGTGGAATGTAACCCAGCACCTTTTAAATAGTAAGAGCTCAAATGTTTTCTAAATATGGAGAACTCTCCAAAACATGGCGAGGAAATAAAGTAGAAGAGTCTTTGAATGACTATGCCCAGCAAACAGCTACTTTTTAAAGCTGTAACATGGGAGAGAAATACACCTCATTTTTAAGCCACTGTAATTCAAATTCTCTTTGCTACAACAGTTTATTTAGCCTTTCAAACACATACAATGGGGAATATACATAAGTAGATGATGTCATTAACGTCTACAGAGGAAGGCTCATCCCCTATTGATCTCAGGGGATGCAAATCAGCTCTGTATGACAAATAGATGAAGACGTAGGGGTGACCCTTCTAGTCTGAATGAGTTTAGGGAGCTCTTCAGTGGTCTGAGCCTTTGCAATAGGGAGAGACAGCAGTCTGGCAGCTGTGGCAGGGATCAGACACAGCATGGAGAGGCTCCTGACATGGTGACCTTGACCAGTAAGGCCATATGACCTACTAAGAGACCAAGCTCTGAACTCAGCTTAGAACAATAGGTGAAGAAGCCACACTTCACCCAAGGATAGAACCAACCTTAAAACATGAAAATAAAGGTGAGCCAAAATAGACAAGACAGGACTGGGTCAGGAGAGCCGGGAGATTTAGGAACGTGAGTATGGAGACTAATTGGAAGGTGAAGGATTGGACTGCAATGCCAGTACAGACGTGCCTGAAGGGCAAGAAGTCTTGAGGCTCAAATAGGAAAAATACCATTCTCTGCCTTGGTCTGAATACTGGGGGTTTGCAGGGGCTGGGGTGCCTGCAAAATAGATGTAATAAAACCTAGGGACAGAAAGGAACGTGTGGAGGCTCATTCCTAGAAAATGTACCAGAATCCTGGTTCCTGCAGGCTCATATCACACCTAGCATGATGCTAACCTGAGCTGACTTGGGACCAAGTCTGTTGACCAACACTCAACCTGCCATTGGTTTGACACTACATTTGGCCTCTTCCCAAAGCTACCTTTGTCTGTTTAGACATCTCCGTCTGAGTCTTTGAATGCTTGGAATTTCTCCATCTCCCCAGGTTTCTAGAGGTGGGGTGGGGGAACCCAGTCAGCTGCCTGGTTTCCTGTGGCTGGGTCCCCCCGCAAATCCTTCCTACCAACCACCCTGAATTGACTTCACCAATTAACAGCCTCGTCTACACCTGACACCAAAGCATGACCATTGCTCAGAATTCTAGAGGCTGTGCTTACATCCTGATCCCTCAGACTGCACCTCCTAGCTGTCCCCCTTTCCTGTAAGTCTCCATCGTCACATGCCAGATCTAGACTAAAGTTCTGCTGGGGGTGTCGACCTGACCCGCAAACCTATCTCTCACAGAAGTCTCAGGTAGACTGCCTCGCTCTTGCTTGGTCTGGTCCCCTCAGGCTGCTCCTTAACACGTGTCAAGTAAGGGACAAGGGATAGACACCCACTGACAACTTCTGAAACCACCAGGAAGGAGGATTCACCCTGCACTACTGCATTCTGCAGCCCTGCCCTCTATTACTCTGAAGTTTTTGCATAAGCTCAGTGGAAACTTCTTTGAGAAGAAAGAACCTTCTCTTTCCCATTTTCCCTATATTTCCTGCTCTTTCATTTCTCCTAGCCTCTCTCTTGAATTTCCCCCAGATGTTTAGTAAGACCCACAGATATCCAGGATGGTTCTCAGTCCTGGGGAGAGATTTTAAGAGTCACAAAGAGTAAGCAACTGGGGTCTGGGGTTTAAGTCTCCTGATATGCTGGATAAACCCTTGAATAGGCTGGCATAAAAAAAAGACATCTTTTAATGATGTGTGGCTACAGGGGAATACAGAAAGACTTTGAGAGTGGGTTGTTTTTGCTTTCAATTTCCTTTTCCTGCCTTGGACAGATCTGATTCTTTCTTGACTCTGATTCTCCAGACACCATCCTTTGGAAGTATATTTTCAGTGTAAGCCACTAGATGGTGCCTCAACCCTATCAGTCACCCACTCTGACAGCTGGGTTAAGAACAAGGATTTTTGGGAACTGCAGAGACATGGAAAGAATGCACTCTTTTTTTACCTGAAAATCCTGAAAGTCAATCTAAATATTCTTTCCATGACTGCCTTCAGAGAAGGAGGCCATTTCCCCAACTTCTCTGCCCATTCTTCTGACTCTTTCCCTCTGTCCTTTGCTGCCAACCACCAGTAGGTAACAGCACATAGAGGAGGAGACTCTTTCTCTGGGTGGTCCTGGGTGAGAGCTCCTCTCTTGTTTGTGGCAGACAGCAAAGCCAAGTAGTTCAGAGCACAGGTTGTAGATCTGTTGGGTCAAGTTTGAACCTGGCTCCACTTATATACTACGTAAACATGGCCAAGTTATATGACTTCTCTATGCCTCAGTTTCCTCATCTATGAAATGGGGATAAGGAAAGTGACCTGTCTCAGGATCGTTACATTGTGGTGACATAGTTATTATTTATTAGCACTGTCCAGGTTAGGTACTAGATCAAACCAAGCAAACTTTAGTCCTTGGTAAGATCAATCTGTCATCTCGCTGGCCCTGGCGAGATAATATTTGTCAGTCATTTCTAGTCTTTTCTCCAAGAAGGAACCTTATAATGCCCCCTGCTCCCAGGACTAGAAGACCTCTATCTCTGACCACAAAGTTGGTAAAGACTGTTAGTCCATCCTTCTGGTCTTGAACTTCTTCCAGATGACCATATCCTTGGAGGCAGAGCCTCCAGACCATACACCAGCGTTCCAACTCAAGGCTGGCTGCCAGCTCTCTGCCGGGCCCCCACCTTTAGCCTGCTCTTCACGCTTCCTCCCCTTGTCACCATCATGTATCTAACTTGGCATTTTTTCTTTCCATTTCTGGGTCCTCTGCTAGATGTAAAACTTTTGAAATCGGTTTGGTTTAAAAACATTTATCCAGTGACTCTTATTGCCAGGTACTGTGTTGGTATGTTTTGTGTCTGCTGGGGTGTTGTTTCTGGAGTGTGTATCTTCACTTCCAGCTGCCTGGGAGTAAGAACCAGCTCTCTTCTCTCTATCTTCTCAGAGTGAACGGGAGGGACTGCAGTCATCAGTTCATTGAGTGACTCCTGGGGAGGCTGAGCTGTGAAGGGAGAGAACAGAGTCCCCTGGATACTCTAGCCCTCTATTCTCTATATCAGGTTGTAAAATAAAATTCACGTCTCCTCAGGGGTGTACTCTGAAAATCACAAAGGAAATAACCTCTATTGATAACAACTCACTTTACCTCTTAGAGTTCCCCAAACTGTCTGTGCTTCATGTACTTCAAATTTGTCCTCCAGTTGGTGGCTTATTGAGTAACTTTTGGGGTTAAGTGGGGACCAGAGCGTGAAGGGAAACGGAATCCCCCATGGGCTCAGGAATTTAAACACGATCCCCCTCAGGTATCAGAGGAGGCACGGGAGGTCCTGAAGACTCGAGGGTCTGTTCCCTGTCACCACGCAGCTGCTTGGTTTCCTCAGCTGGAGAAATAGTCCTTCCTTCCTGACTGGTTCAGAAGAGAGATGAATTTTTTGGAGAGGGGAGGATTTCTGTGTCTACACAAAAAAGACATACAGTTTCACGCATCCCTGACAGACAGATTTGCGCCTTAGATTCTGTGGTGAAAATATTGTGTCTTTTTTTTAAGCTTGTGCATTTTTCTGTTGAAGCCTGCTAAAGAATGTTGAGTGATCTTCTCCTGATACCCCAAAATGGGCACTGGGGCCCACAGTTGAAAATGACAGGTGGGAACTCCCTGCCATTGTAGAGAGACCCACCAACCCATGGAGGCCCCTGGAAGCCACCTCCTCCAGGCTTATTAGGAAGTAGTGAATAGTCCCTTCTACTGCCAGTCACTTGGTCCCCACCCTCCCAAGTCTATACAAGAAAACTAAAGAGTGAAGAAGGAGGAGTAGAGAAAAAAGCCATAGATGTGCAGTAATTGTGTTGAGAAGTTATTTCCTCTCCTTCCCCTGGGTGAGGAATGAGTTATACGTCACCACCCCTCCCCCAGTCCAGTGAGGGGAAGGCTCCAAGAAAATTACGTGTAGAAATTGGAGAAGGGTAGATTGGCATCTGAGTCTCTAATTGGATGACTTGCTGATCTGCCCTGATCTCATCTGAGCAGGGGAAAGAGGATTGGGAGATGTGGCTGAGAGAGATGTGGCCAAGGTGAGGACACATGTGTCTCCCATGGGCCTAGAGTACACTGTGGAAGGTGACTGGGCTTGCATCACTTAGAAGAGTTTCCCACTAAGAGGGGACCTGGGTGATGACTTGCCGTGATGCTGTAGCACAGTCTTCTTGAAGGTGGAAGCTGCGGGGGGCAGGGGTGGAAGAGGTAGAATCAGGGTTAGATCTCCTGAGCTAGGGAAGTGTGGTGGGCCAAGGCCCAGGAGCCCCAACAAAAGCTCCCACACGGGCTCTTTGAAGAGCAGGTATTTGAATACCAACCATGTGGGGGGTGTCTATAGCTAGTTAATGTTACCCTGAGAAGCGGAGCAGCCAGTGGGGAGAGGAACAACAGGGGCCAGTTACAGAAGAGACACCTCTCTCTGCCTCCTTCCTGACAACATACCAAGAGACTAGACCTTGAAGGGAGGGTAAGGGAAACAACTCAGAGCTTCCTGTGCCCCTTTCCTCTCTCAATTCCCAGAGTCTCAGGTCAAAACCATGCTAATGGGAGGAGAAGATGCGATATGTAAACCAAGTTTGAGATTAAAATTTCAGTTAGACTGAGTTTTGATAATAGAAAATAAATAGAAAAGTTTTGAAATCTGCCTACGATGTCACTAAGGAATGCAAAGGGCAGATTAGACTGAGCTTGGTTGAAGGCAGTAATTAGAAAAAAATAAAAATACATCATGTTCAGACACCATTGAATTGAGACAGAGCAATATAAAAGTTATAAGCCTTTTAAAAATGATTTGTTTCAAAAAAGATGCAGGCATCTCTAAAAGAAGTGTTTATAGTATAAATTGGAGATGCCTTATTAGCAGGAAGTTATAGAAGTTTCTGGTATAAACATAACTTTTTCCTAACACCAATATCTTAACCTAAATAGATTTTTGTGCACTTTGAGATGAGCATTGGGAATTAAGATTAAGGATTATTGGCCTAAACTTCCCTTGCTAGACTTCTTAGAGTAGACTCTTGGACTCAAAGTCCACCAAGGATTCTAAAAATCATGTCGATTAGAAATTTCTCGGAGCAGGCTTATGTACGGGGACACCTTTGGAGCTATTCCAGAATCCCCATCTCTTTTGACTGATTCAGTTCAAATACTCAACCTCCAGGAGCTCCAATTAATTCTCTTAGGAATATTGGATTCCTAGAGAAGTTTAGTAACCACCCCCCACCACCAAGTCAGGAAAAATGCACCTACCTGGTGTGGGTCACCACTTATGCCTGGACACTTAGTGTGGCTTCTCTCAGCCCATGATTACGTTCCTTGCCTGGTCACTGGGCATCGTTGTGACCTTAACTCTGCCCAAGATTCTCTTCTCATTTCCCCTGACCATGACCTCAACTTAGCCTAACATTAAATTCTCTTGTTTGGCCTTGACCTTTGCTCTGCCTATTGAGCTCTGCTGTCTATTTTGGTTAAACATTTTCCAGCTATGTCACTTTTTGTTTTCAAACCATTTTGCTTTTAAAAAACACAACATGGGAGGTGAATAAGAATAGCAATTTTTGCAAAGAGGAAAGGATACTGGTTGGAAAGCATTCATGGCAGGGCTGTGTCTAATAGTATTAAACCTGTGTGTTTTCTATATTCAGTATGTCTTTCCCCCTCTGCTTTCTCACTGCTGCCTTGGGGCTTTTTTCCCCTCCCCAGCCCACACAGAATCAGAAACAAAGACTTAAAGAAGCCGCTGGCCTAACCCAGGAAGAGAAGACTCTGATGCATGCTTATATTTAGCTCAAGTTTTCCATCCCCAAAGGGGAGGTAAGCCTGGAGCTAGGGGAAAGAGAAGAGGAAGTGGAGGGACAACCAGACTGGAGTGTTTGAAGTGGAGAGGGAAAGAAACCCAGATTTGGTGAGGATTAGGATGGAGCCAGCACCAATCTACCCACTGCTTGTGCTCAACCTGTTGTCCTATAGTCCTGGATCACTGCAGGTCCCTGAACAGAGGGTGAGGGATTTGGCACACCTTATGTGAGGAGTTGGCTATAAAGGCAAACTTCATCCCAGCTAAGGAGGAAGTGTTCACAACCAGTTGGATTTCCCTTTGACCCAAGGAAACCATAGGCATGCTCCCATTGTTACATACTTCAGTAGGAACTGAGCTGGTTGGCCAACTTGGGTGAAAGCGAGGCATTTCACTTGAATTTTAAGTTCTGTGTCTGCTAACTCTAGAGGGGCTAATTTCTCAACTGAAAATGTTGCTAATTTTACAGATTCAAATGAATTACAAGGTACAAAATAATATTTTACCTGGATAATGTATTATGATAGTTTTGGATGTTCAGTTTGGTCTGGCTGCAACATTGGTCATTCCATTGATCTTCAGGGTTGACTGTCTGATCTGAATCTTCCTGTGGATGATGATAGTTGTGCTAGCCAATGTCAACTTTTCAAGTGCCCAACCAGTGATTTAGCTGGAAACTCAGCAGTGCAAGTGCTGTCTCCAAATTATGTGTTCCAACCTCAGATTCATGCTTGATTGCTTTTGTAGAATTAAGTATACATGGATACATCATCAATAAGTCAGCTACCAGTACTAATTGGGTCAATTTTGGAATAGAAATTATGTTTCTTTGTGTGTGAGTGTGTATGTGTGCATGTATATGTTACAAAGAAGTAGAAGATAAGATTATAGCACTGGAGGAATTTATAATCTAGTTAGAGAAGGTTTATATTTACTAACATACAGTTTATAATATATATTATTGTATATAATATAATTAGTTTACTAATATAAAGTCTAATATATTACTAATATAAAGTTAGTAGGTTTATATTTAGCATTGTCTTTTGGATAAATATTTCTTGGTCCCTTAATATGTACTTACATACATTTATAACAGGACATTAAAATTGAAGTTCCAACTGAGGCATTAAGATACAAAAGATACTGTTTATCAAAATGAGATACCACAAAAAATATAATTGGAATCATGCAATATGTAGCCTTTTCAGACTGGCTTCTTTCATGTACGAATATTCATTTAAGATTCATCCTTGTCTTTTTGTGTCTTGACAACTCAAATCTTTTTATTATTGAATAATATTCTATCGTATATGGATGTCCCAAAGTTTATCCATTTGCCTATTGAAGGACTTCTTGGTTGCTTCCAGTTTTTGGCAATTATAAATAAAGCTGTTATAAACATTTGTGTGTAGATTTTTGTGTAGATGTAAGTTTTCAAATCAGTTGAGTAAATACCCAAGGATGCCTGATAAAACTGTATTTAGCTTTCTAAGAAACTACCAAACTGTCTTCCAGTGTGGCTGTATGATTTTGCATTCCCATCAGCAATGAATGAGAGTTCTTATTGTTCTTTTTTTTTTTTGAGGAAGATGGGCCCTGTGCTAACATCTGTTGCCAGTCTTCCTCTTTTGCTTCCCAAAGCCCCAGTGCATAGTTGTGTATCACAGTTGTAGAGCTGTAGCTTTTTTATATGGGATGCCACCTCAACATGGCTTGATGAGTAATAAGTAGGTCGGCGCCCAGGATCTGAACTGGCGAACCCCAGGCCACTGAAGTGGAATGCGCAAAATTAACCACGTCACCAGAACGGCCCCAGTTCTTGTTGTTCTGTATCCTTGCCAGCAATAGATATTCTCAGTTTTTTGGATTTGAGCCATTCTAATAGGTGTAGGTGATATCTCAGTGTTTTAATTTGCATTTCCTAATGACAAATGATGTTGAGCATCCTTTCGTCGGCTTATTTGCTACCCATATATCTTCTTTGGTGAGATATCAGTTCAGATATTGTGTCCATTCTTTATTTGGATTGTTTATTTTCTTATTGTTGTATTTAAGAGTTTTTTTTTTCTATTTTGTATATAAGTTCTTTATTAGATAAGTATTTTGCAAAGATTTTTGCCCAGTGGCTTGTCTTTTCCTTCTCTTAACAGTGTCTTTTACAGAGGAGAAGTTTTTAATTATAGTATATTCTAACATCACCAATTTTTTCCTTCATGGATTTTGCTTTTGATGTTGTATTTAAAAATTCATTGCCAAACCCAAGGTCATCTAGATTTTCTACTAGAAAGTCTATATTTGCATTTTATATTTAGGTCTATTCTTGAGTTAATTTTTGTAAAGAGTGTAAGATCTGTGTCTAGGTGTGTGTGTGTGTGTGTGTGTATGGACAACAGACATCTAATTTTTCCAGTGCCATTTCAAAGACCGGTTGACTATATTTGTTTGGGTCTATTTCTGGGTTCTCTATTCTGTTCTGATCTGTTCCAGTATATGTTTCTGTTCTTTCACCAATACCATCCTGTTATGACTATTGTAGCTTTTCAGGTTTTTTTTTTTTTTTAGGTAAAATGCACAGAATAGCATCTGCCCTTAGTAAGGACTATGTGGCATTACCACCTTATACTCATGTGTAAGATAGAGTGGAAATTGAAGTGTTGATTAACATTCTGAACTGGACTCTTAATTTTTGAAACGAGACTGTATTTTGTTACTTAAAGTGGCCTAAATAGACAAATAGGTGGTGTTTATTACCCTAAAATGAATAGAAAACTCTTGAGAGCTACTGAGTTTTTGTCTAGCACGGGGCAAGGCTTCATTCACTGAATTGTTTCAAAGGACATTGGGGAGACAAAAATAAAATAAAATTTTAATGAAATCCCACTCAGTGGGACTGTTCAACATATGTGTTCAACGTATAAATATGTTAGAATTCATGCAGTATTTAAATAGTTACTTCATAGATTTGGGATAGCATGGGTCAAATCATGTACCCTTAAATATTACAACTATATCCAGCAAGCAAATACTTGATATGTATCATAAAATATAACAGTTAAATTATAAGTGTTAATTCTATCTTCTGGCACCACATTTTGGAAAGAGTTATGTTATATTTCCTGTTCTTAATATTATATTGTTATAACCCAGATAAAATATAAGTAGGCCCAAATAACATCTATATTTTCTTTTCTTAAAAAGTATAAACTTTAGGTTGCCTCAATAACATTTCAGTCTATTAATTACCAGCCATTTCTCAGTGTTTGTAATTTTTCCAAACCGTGGGTCTAATATCACATCGATTATGCCTTACCTTGTATAGCATAGTTATTATTTAAGGTATTTTTCACCTCTTATTTAATTTTATGTCTGAGACAAAGTTATAATGTGCACTGTCCTATGCACTTTTGCTACAGACAGAGGATTTCATAATTGGTATTCTTGTGAGGTGCTTATGCAAACTCCACTGTTGCCTATAACTGCCCTTGTCCAATGGGAACAAGGTCAGCCATTAAGAATTGACCAATAACATTAAAGTAGCTCAGAAACTGTTAAGCATTTGCCCAGTAACCTGTTTGATTATTTTACATTTTTTTCACATCTGTATTCAAAAAAGAATGAGATCGTTGGAATTCACCTCTTTGTGGAAATAAACCTATTTAGGTGAGAGTGACTAGTTAACCTAGACCAGAGGTAGGCTAACTTTTTCTATAAATATTATAAGATTTTTGTGCCATACAGTCTCTCTTCAACCACTCAACTCTGCCATCTTAGCATGAAAACAATCATAGATAATATGGAAACTAATGAGATGAGTTCTTACAAAACTTAATTTATAAAAACTGCCAGCATTTAGCCTGCAGGCTATAGTTTGCTGACCCCTGGCTTAGAGAGTAGAATGTCCACTTCAAACTTTTTCTTTTTTTGGAAGTAAGTGGAATTAAATAAATGCTAGTAGGCAATTTATAAAATCTAGCATGGAGTGGTAATTACAATGGACGCTTTTGCCATCTGTCTATCAGGAGTTCTTTAGGAAAACTTCCCAAGTACCAGAATTTTATCTGAAATGTTTCAAGAATAAGAAAGAACTAGTATCAAATGCCATCTTGTCTGTCCAGAGGAGGGATCAAAAGAAGGGCAATTGTATAATGGTGCAAATGAGCCATGAGAATCGATTCACCTCTGACTTGCAGACAGTGGCCCCAGGCTTAGCAATGGCTCACCATTTCAGAGGGAGCCTCCAGTGATTCTATCATCTACAGCATTGCAGAGGAGCAAGAAATAAACACACACACAGAGGTTAAAAAATGGTTCATGTATCCAACCTTGCACACTGCTGTCATAAGAAAGACTCTAGCCTGTCAGCAACAGCATATTTATTCTTACTTTAGAATAAACTACCTAATTTCCTAGCTCTATGGATTATAATCAGCAAATTAGTAAGGGGAATAAGAAAGCTGCTGCTGGAGGCTGACAACCTGAAAGTAAAGGAGGACATAGGCCGAAAACAGACACAACAATTCAAAACCCCCAGCCTTGTAGTCATTTACTGCTGGGATACACCTTAATGAACAGATTACTGCTATTGATTTTGGTGAAGATAATTATGAAATATGGACCAGATCAAACAGAAACATTGTGGAAATAAAGGGGTATTGGCATATGTGTGTTTATGAATAGATGTTACTCAAGCTCAGTGAAAATGAGTGAAGTAATGGCTTAAATGGATATGAAAATTAGCAGTTTTCTGGGGAAACATTCACCAATTGCTTAGCAGCTCAAAATAGGTTGGGAACAACTACTACGTACATTTCCTGGAGACAAAGGTGGACAAGGGTCCTCAGGAGTTACAAGACAAAATGAGGTTAGGAGCCTCACTCATCTTGACTCCAGGCCAACATGAAAACCTTGATCATATTCTGTCTACTGTCTTAAGAAAGGGGAGAAAAGCATCCAAATGTGTAATAGCTTTCCAAAAATGTTTCCAATCCAAGTGGTTAAAATTATTAATAAAAAAAATTCTTGGCACTTAAAGGCGTAAAATTATTTGAAACACTTCATTTCACAATGATGTTGAATAAATAAAGCATTACTCTCTTTAAGTAAGGCCAGGTGTAGAAACAAATTACTTTTTTTTTGCTGACCGTTTTGGAGATTTGTACTTGCATGAGATTGTTTCCATATAGTAGAAAGTATAGTGGAGACTTGACTATTATTTGGTAATTGTGATTAATATTAAATACCCAAGAATAATTTATTTCTCTCATCAATTAATTTCAAGTAAATTTTTAAGCTTAGATGTCTAATACCGATACAATTAACTGAATAACTACCAAACATCTTTCTTTTTCCTATGTAGGCAACATTTATATTGCTAGATTATCTGAAATCCTTACATTATCTAAGGTTTCCAGTCTTGTTACCAAGAAGAATTGACTAAATATTTCTTACTTTTTAGAAAAATTTACCTGTTACTCAGGTTTAACTCTTGCCTTGTTTCATGTTTCTCTCTCTCCTTTTTAATGTAATAAATAAAATATAATAGAAACTGACGAAGACCCATTTGTACTCATCCCCAGTCCCACTATCCTCTTTCTTACCCCAGAGATAACTTTATCCAAATTCATGTTTTTATGTTTTTGTATATGTATTTTAATTACTACGTACTATTCCAGTGTATGAATAAACCACAATCAACTCTCCATGTATCTGCTGATGAACATTTGGGTTATTATGTTGATATAAACAATAATGAAATCAACTTTCCAATGTTTGTTTCCATGTACACATACCTAGAAGTAGTATTTCTGGGTATGTTTATCTCCCACCTAGATTTTATTGCAAAATTGCTCTCTACTGTGGCTGTACCAACACACAGTTCCAACACTGTGTGAGAGTTCTCATGTATCCACATTTTCAACAAATTCAATATTATCAGGCTTATGGTTTTAAAAATTTTGCCATTCTGACAGTATTGAAACTGACGGATTTTGTTTTAATTTGTATTTGCTTGATTGCTAGTCACATTGAACATCTTGCTACATATTTTGCTTCCTTCCTGTGTTTGTTAAAAGACCATATAGACAACAGAGAATGATGAGTTGGGATGCCAAAGGTTTCCATGGCTAGGAGTCAAATTCTTCAAAAAATGAAGAAAGTGATTACAAGTTGAGGAGATGTCAGCAGTAAGGAGAGGGAGAAGGTGTTAAGAACCTCTCAGGATCAAGAACATGTGAACGATGGTCTGGAAGTGACACTGAGGAACCAAAAGATCCTTACCAGAAGAATGTGGGGCTGCTTCCAGAGGGCTGAAAGGGCCGGAGGCCAGAAAGTTTTCACAGGAGAGAGCCAGGTTTTAATTTAAGGCATGAGAAGAAGTAGAAGATGCAGGAGATTTGCTGATTGTAGATTGGGAGGTCCAAGGACCCAGTTGAAGGATTTGTGAAGGAAGGAATAGGTCAGAATTAGGCAGAGAGGGAGCAGTGTGGAGATGAGAGTTTGGGGATAAGGGCTGTGAGGCATGATGGGATTGGCTCTGACATTCTTTCAGAGGAGGATAGAAATCTGTGTAGTGGGATGGTTCTCCCTGGATGGTATGACAGCTTGTTGTTTTTACTCATTAGTGGGTCCCGAGAACCAAATGTGGGGTTTTTGTTTACGTCAACAGTTTCCTCTGCTTCCTGTGCTTTAAGAGGCCCAGCTATCTGCAACCAGAACCTAGAGACAGAAGCACGTGATAATCTCTGTTTCTAGAGTAGCGTTCACAAAAGAGTCAGAGTTTAGGAGTAAAATTCACTAAGGAGCTAGCTTTAAAAGTATTTTAAAAATATTTCTGTTTTAGCTGTATAAATATGAATTATTTTCTTTTTGGTTTAGCCTTTATCAAAAACTTCACAGGAAAATATTTTGATTATTTAAACATGGCTTTCCACTGGGATTACCGTCTATGCAAACATCAGTTCTGAGTGAGTTGTGGATGTTTTGGCTTCGTATACTACATAAAGTAGAATGTGTTTACTTTATGCACATTAATCTACTATTGAAGGGATATATTTTGGGAATATTTGTTACTGAGTACTCTTGATGCTTATAAAAAATCAAATTTTATGCATTTTAGTAAAATTTGATGCTAGTGAAAAAAATGTTTTCTTCTATTTTGTTGCATAAATTTGTAACAGCAAGGTAATTGCAGCATTAAAAAAATACCAAAATCATAAATCATCTAAATCAATATAATACTCATAATTTCTTGGAAATTAGTGAAGAGTTTTCAAATTGACCAAGAGTCAATGATGAGTTTAGACAAAGAGATTAAGGCTGGAACCTATTTGGCCCAGTGCCCCATGTCACACTGGATGATGGAAAGGCACATCCCGCTCCTGGATTTTGCCTGTCACCACGTGGCCTCTTGTCTTGAGTGTCTGCTGCCTTTGCCCAGATCGAGGTAACACATTTCTTGAAATTGCATCTTTTTAAATACTTAAATATGTTTAAACATTCAAATTTTTGGTTTAATAAAAAAAATTATTGTAAGAGATTAGAGAACCATCATTCAAGAATAGTAGGTCTTATTCCAGTTTATATAAAATTCTGCCCTTTATTTCCCTATATTTACAGCATGCAACTTGTTTTTCAGTTTGCAACATTTCAAAGATATGAAATTTCCCACCGAAGAAAACATGCTTGTAGCTCACATCTTCAGATCGATTCAGTCAGTCAGTACGCAAGGCCTGGACAGTTAGCCAGAGACGAGGTAGCATGCTTTTAGAAGACTCCAACTTGCTAACATTCATCTGTTCAACAAACATCCAGTGAGTACCTACTATGTGCCAGCACTGTAGAAATGCTGGGGACACAGCGGGGAATAAAACTCTCGTAAATGCCTGTCTTCAAGCTTAAATTCTGCATCGAAATGTGTCTGAGTGGAGAACCTGCTTCCCGGTCTTCTCACAGCCTCCTAGTGCTTCAAGTTCTCTTCTCTAGTCACAAGATAACTTTCGTTTTATTTCCCTTGAGAACCCTTGTCTTTCAAGGGATCCCTAAAGAGCCAAACAAAGGCTGGTCAAGAATTGCAGATGTCATGGGGAATGTGACTGATGTAGAATACAGACTTAACCATCAGAGACAATGTCCCCCTCTTCCAAAACATGTCCTGCTTTTGACAGCTTCCCTAGTGCCATTTCTCTCTGCCAGACCCTGGTTCCTTGATGCCCTACCGCAGTTTTCCAATCTCTTCTTCATGTCTCATCCAGGCACATCATTCCTTAACTGGGCTTCAGTGTGTGTCCAGTATGTGTGTGGAACTCCAAGAAAGGAATACCCAATCCAGTCTGTGCCTTCTAAGAACTTAGTTTTATTGAAGATTTAAGACATATGAGATGTGATCATAAAGAAATGTGTCTGAATTAGAAAAATGTTTTCAGCAATGATAGCATTATAAAACTACAGATATATGAATGCTATATACTATGTAATTTTTTTTGTCAAAGTGGCTATATTTGGTTAGATTCATAAGTTCTAATATGTTTTTTAGAATCAGTTACCTGGCAATTGGGAATGCAATAAATTTAAAAACTGAAGCAAGTTACTAAACTGCTGTTTGTTAATACACAAAACAAGGGATGGTATGAGGCAAGACAAAATCAAGTGGTATAAAGAATGCCATGGATTATGGTAAAGGTGACATGAGTGTGGGTTCCAGTAATGGAGAAAGACTCCACAGATGTTTTGAGTCCTACGTTTTACCTTGAGGGAAAGATAAGATCTGGATTGGGAGGAGGGTAGGAAAGAGTGGCAGGAAGGTATTGTAACCTGGGCAGTGTGTCCACCCATGACTTTGTTGGTTCTGTCCTGCTCCATTTTGGTGAGAGGCAGAGTGATCCCTTCACACTGTCATTCCAAACCAAGGCACTCAGGGACTAGACCTACTATTGGGTGTGGGAAGATTTGTGTTTATAGACTAGTGTCTAGAACTGGGGGGCTTCAGATTTTCTGCAGAGAGGGGATTGGTGGGAGGAATGATGTCCCACTGAGAAGAGCCACTGTACATTAAATGGCTAACTGGTGATGGTGAAGGATGGGAGTCATTGGTTGGAGGGAGTTAGTCTCCTGTCAGCTCTTAAGAAATGATGACAAACATTGTTTTACATGCAGAACAAAGATTGCAAGAAAGTAAGGGAAATCTGGAGCCACCAAAAATGAGGAGAAAATTAAAATCCAGATTATTAAGCACCTGAGCTGTCTTGGGGGTAGAGTTGAGGCATTGGGGGTTGCCAGTTTCTGTAATCTAGAGATTTGTTTTTTAGTATCTGTGTGGGGTTAGACAATGAGTCTTCAGTCTAAACTAGGAGGGAGTATGAATTGGACCTGAGACTCCTGCATAAAGGCAAGATATTGAAAGGTCCTTACCTTCAGTAAAAGGATGAATTAAGAAAAAAATTAAATGGTAGAGAGGCGACAAGGGAGCTTGTCTGTCATGAGTGGAAAAAAGTTCCTAAGAAGTGTTAATGACAAGCTTGTGCTGTATGTTGACTTGGGATTTGAATTTATGCTATCTACTAAGAAATTAACATAAAACTTGTCCATCCCCCCTGGAAAGAGGGGATGCAAAAGGACTCTGGAGGGGCAAATCCTTAATATAGTCTGCACAGAATTCGCATTGATAAAACCCTGCTGAAGATGAACTCATAATCCAAATTTAGGTAACAGCACATTAAATTCAACGTTTCTTGTGGCCTTGGAATTTTAACAGGAGCCCAAAGACTGAGAATAGCGTGTGTCAGATCACCTATGAAGGACCAGTGAGACTTGTGAAGTGATTTTTGACCTGCTTCAGAGTAGGTAAGGATAGGCTTGCATATTGTTTAGGAAGAATTCTGGAGTGAGGATTTCCATAGAGAGAGTGAGAGGTAGAGGCGCTAGATGTTCCTTCCCATTCTCCCAGTCAAATGGGGGTGGTGGGTCAAACGTAACCACTCAGACTGTTTTTCTGTGTCCTCTGGGATTTAGGAGATGTAAGAACTGATTTCTTATTTATGCTTGGAAATATATAACAGCAAGAGGCTGGCCAGATGCCCTGAGGCGGAGTGAGGATAGGTAGCTACACTGGGAAGAAGCTATATTTCCACCTCGTGGGGCTGAGGGTGAATGTTCATGTGGGCCAGAAGTGAGTTCTTTGGAGGGGAGACTCTGAGAAAAGGTTTTGCCTAGAGATTGGTATGATTACAGCCGGAAGATTTTTAGATATAGACCCCAAAAGCCAAGGATTCAGGGTTCTCCTGAGCGGCCCTAGAGAAGCGTTGCTCATATCAGGAAAACGCAGAGGTAGGTTCTCAGAAGAGAAGATCTCTGAAGAGCCCAGAGAGCATTCCAGGAGAGAAAGAAAAAAGCATTCGGCCATCTGCCACAACCCGAAGCCTCCAATGTCATATCACCACTGTACTGGTCAAGACTCCCCAGCAAACCTTTGGACCCCAGGTTCACAGAACTGGGTTAACTATAATCTTTGGTCCAAGACACACTCATCATATTCATCATTAGTCTAAGCATGGCCTGCTTGTGTATTTATTTTTCAATAATGTGATAAAAACCTGTGAAATCACTACCCCAAACAAAAGCCAGGACCTTGGTAGTAGTCTAAATCTAATGGTGTGATTCTCCCACCCCATTCCCCTGCCTCCCTCAACTCAAAGTAGTCATCATTCTGAATCCTGTGTTCAACATTCCCTTGCTTTATTTTTCTCTAAAATAATTTTTTGAGGTACAATAAACATACAGAAAAGTGCACAAATCTTAAATATACAGCTCAATAAAATCAAAGTTGCTCTTTAAAAACATTAACAAAATAGACAAAATTCTGGCAAAGCATATTAAGAAAAAATAAAAGAGAGAACAAATAAACAACAACAGGAACAAAACTATAGATCCAGTGGATCTTTTTTAAAAAACGAACATCTGTGAACAATTTTGTGCCAATGAAGTTAAAATATGAAATAGAAAATTATCTGGAAAAATATAATTTAATAAAACTGACTTAAGAAAAAGAGAAAACCTGAATAGATCTAAAATTACTAAAGGAATTGAATTAGTAGTTAAAAATATAACATCCGCCTCCCCCAAACAGACAAACAACAAACAAAAATGCATGAGACCCAGAGGATTTTACAGATGACTGCCAGCAAACATGGAACATATAATACCATCGTCATAGGAACTTTTTCTGTGATTCTGCATTTCCTTTTTGGGACTCACTTTGCTTTGAGGATGAAGTTGAACCATGGCCATATGAACTTAGACACTGCCTATTTTAAATTCTCAATCCTTCAAAAATAATATCATAGGATCTTAGAGAGATGTAAATGAACTTTTGGCTCCTTAAAAATTTTCATAAACAGGTAATTGAGCCACAGTTTTAGTAAAAATCAGTACAGGCTAGCTCGGAGGAACACGTTTCTTGGTTTGAAAACAACAAATGTTCCAGATCGGTGTGTCCCTTGTTAGCCAACTTTACTAATCAATTCATACCACTGGCTTCTTTCCAAACTGCACAGGAATCACTGGGAATCAGCTGAAGGGCTTAATTGTGTCATAGTGGCCCCTTCCTTGGCAGTTCCAGTATTTTGAGAGACATAATTCAGCCCAAGTTATATCTAAATCCACATTTTAATGGGCCCTGCTATGGGAGGATTCTACTGTGTTTTCTTCAGAATTTAGGTTTTGCCTAATTATCCTATTTCCTTCTTTTGCATTTCTTCACTAGCTAACTGCACAGCTCAAGCACTATTGCCCTGATTAATCAGTGGTTGTGGATTGTTAACTTGGTTTATGGGTCACTGCTTTCACAAAGATATTTTTTACCTTCTTGTCTGAGCTAACATGCAGAGATTCTTGTGTGTGTGTGTGTGAGGAAGATTAGCCCTGAGCTAACATCTGTTGCCAATCCTCCTCTTTTTGCTGAGGAAGATTGGCCCTGGGCTAACATCCTCACCCATCTTCCTCTACTTTATATGGGACACCGCCACAGCACTGCTTGACAAGTGGTGCATCAGTCTCTGCCTGAGATCAGAACCTGAGAACCCCAGGCCGCCAAAGCAGAGCATGCAAACTTAACCACTACACCACTGGGACAGCCCCCAACATGCAGAGATTTTTGTATGAGTTTCCTCCTCTGGCTAAGACACTCTTGGTACTATAATTCTTCACTCAGTCAGCTATTAAGGTATCTGTGTATTTGTTTATTCATCAGCTATTTGTTTTTCATCTTCTGTGTATCAGCACTCTTAGGTGCTGGGGAACAAAGATGAATAAGGTTTAGGCCTTGGCCTTGAATAACTTACAGTCTAGAGGGAGATGTGAACATGCTCATAGATTAATATAATGGAATAGGATAAATGCTATCATAGAGATAGGAACAGAGGGCCAGGGCTCTGTAGAGGAGAGAGGAACTAATTCTGCTTCAACGGGGAGATGAATTTTGAGCTATGTTCGAAGGATTATAAAGAAGGAACATTAAGTAGCAGAATTAACAAACAAAGAAATGAATTCCTGAAAGTTTCTAGGAATTGCTTAGAAGTTCAGTGTGGTAGGAGTATAGAGCACAAGGGGGAGTTTTGGAAGATGAAATTAGAAACGTATTTAACCATATTAGTTATCTACTGGTGTGTAAAAATTACCTTGAAACTTAGTAGCTTAAAAACAATAAATTATTTCACAGTTTTTCTGGGTCAGGAATTGGGGAGCAGCTTAGCTTCATGGTTCTGGCTCAGATTCTCTCATGAGGTTGCAGTCAAGATGTCAGCTTGGGCTGCAGTCATCGGAAGATGTGACTGGGGCTGGAGGATCTGCTTCTAAGCTGGCTGGTTCACATGCCTGGCAAGTTAGTGCTGGTTTTTGGCAGAAGACTTCAGTTTCGCATCTCACGGACCGTTCCAGAGGGATGCTTAAGTGTCGTCATGTCATGTCAGCTTGCTTTCCCCAGAGCAAGTGATCTGAGAAATCAGAAAGCAGAAGCCAGAGCAGAGAAGCCAGAATGTCTTCTATGATCTGGCCTTCAAAGTCACACATCATAGTTTCTCCAGTATCTTAATGGTTACACAGGTCAGTCCTATTCAGTGTGGGAGGGGACTACACCAGGACATAAATGCCAGAAGGAAGAATCACTGGGGGTCATCTTGGAAGCCGGCTACCACAGGGGCACACTGTGAAGTGCCTTGTGTATATCGCTCAGGAGTATGGATTTTTAAAGATAATCATGAGGAAGTCAGTGGAGTTTGTTGTTTTAAATAACATTTATGAAAGGAATATATTCATATTGTAGAAAATTTGGAAAGTGTACAAAAATACAAAGAAAAAAATACTCATTCTCTTACCACCAGAGAGAATCACTGTTAACAGTTTGGTTCATTTCTTTTCAGTTTTCTCCTGCTTATAAGGCATTTGTACCTTTTCTCCAACTTTTTACTATAATGTAAGCAGCTTTTCATATAATTAAAAAATCAGAGTTTTAAAAGAAATTTTTTTTTTTTTTGTGAGGAAGACCAGCCCTGAGCTAACATCCGTCGCTAATCCTCCTCTCTTTGCTGAGGAAGACTGGCCCTGGGCTAACATCCATGCCCATCTTCCTCTACTTTATATGGGACGCCGCCGCGGCATGGCTGACAAGCAGTGTGTCGGTGGGCACCCGGGATCCGAACCCACGAACCCCGGGCTGCCAAGCGCGAACTAAACTGCTGCGCCACTGCGCTGGCCCCTAACAGGGATTTTTAAACAGAGTAGTTAAGGAAGTTAAACTGGGGTCTTGAGAAACTTGTGACAGAGACTAATAAGGAGTCTTTGAGAGATAATGAGACATTAGACAAAGTAGTGATAGTAGAGTTAGAGATGAAAGAGTTGAGAGAAATTTCTGAGCTAGAATCCACATAATTAGGTGACCAAATAGATGTCTGGAGTATGGAAGAAAGACGTTAAGGGCAACACTAAAATATATGGAGCACCCAAAAGAATTGTAGTTGGTGGCATGGGTACGTGTTGGGTTGTTAAAGGTCTGTGTTTAGAATGTATTGATGGAGGTGCCCACTGCACATGTGGGCACTCTTCAAGTGTCCAGTAGTTAGAGAAGAAGTCAGTGGAGAGGAAGAAATCAAAGATCCAGGAGAAAGAGATGATAAGTGACAGAGCATGGCCTTAGAGGAGGCATGAGGGAAAGGGATCCAGGAACCTCGTAAAGGAGAGGATAATCTTCCCACATTATTGAGCATCTCCCATATGCTAGGCACTGAGCATATGTTATCTCATTTAATTCTTACAATAACACAGTGGGAAGGTGCTATTAGTCTTCTGTTACTTGGTATGGAGGTTAGGCTCTGAATGGTTAAGTGACTTTTTAGGGTCCAGCTAGTAGGTAATAGACCTAGGATTCAAATATTCAAATCTAATTCTTCTTGGAGAGCGTAATAAAGACTTTGACTTCATTTTGATGTTTGACTGCTAACAGCTTTTAAGCCTCACTACTCTCCATTCCCATTCTGCCCCCACATGTGGGAATACTGATAAGAAAGTCTGAGTGTCCCTTCTTTGATACTGGTGAGAAGTTCAAACCACAGAAGGCCCAGCCCATGCAGGAGAGCCCTCACATCTGCCCCAGCCCCTAATCACAATAACAGTCAAACCAGTCCTCTCCCTGCTCCCTCAAGCCATTCTTGGACCTTCTTGGAGGCTTGCTCTACTCTTCCCAGAAAGTATCATTATGTGAGTAAAAAAACCTTTTCATACCCTTTTGATGTACGTGTGGCAGCTTCAGTCTCAACATTTGAACCAAATTTTGGGTAGAGGATCCATCCTCCTCTGTGGGGTAACTGCAATAACTGGTACCATGAACAAGACGTCCAGGAGATGACCACCACCACCAGGGGGCTTTCTTCTTTTCCTACAACAGAGAGGTGTAAGGTTTCTTGCTCTGAGACAAAGGATGGGAACGTTAGTACACAAGTTTAAGGAGGCAGTGAAGCAGGAGACCAGGTTGTTGGAGGAAAAGAGGAGAGTGGCAATTTGGTGGGCTTTAGCAAGGTGGTGAGGCTTGTACATTTGCTGGGAGGTGCAAAGAATTGATGCAGAAGAAATGAGAGGACTGCAGGACAGCACTGTGATTCACCAACACCTTTGGTGGCTCTAAATTTGCATGGATGTATAATTTTTATCTAGTAGTGAACTGAAGCTTGGGAGAATAATCTGCATATACTTTTAAGCTATTCACAGACACCTTGAGATTCACCTAGGGGATCAAATACTGCAGGTTAAGAGCCACTCTGACTAGGGGGACTCCATGAAGATGAAGAACAGGCTTAGTTGGAAAAAGACAATAGGGGAAAATAGGTGATTGTACTTAAAGAATAGGATTATACATTCTGTAGACAGAGTAGCCATCTCCAGGTATGGCCATGGGAGCAGCTGGCTGAAGTGAAGAGGATGGGAAGGTCATTGGAGAAGAGGAACCCAGGTGCCCAAGATCCCAGGGGTCAGGGTATTAGCTGACCCAACTACACAAATGTTGAAGATACCCAAGGTAAGAGCAAGAATTGGGATGGAAAAATGAGGCCTAAATCCTCTATGATGGTCAGGAGGTGATGATAGAGCGAAAGTGGGCACCACTGAATGTCACAGGCCTTAAAAGAAGAAGAGAGGGCTTTGAATGAAAGCAAAAAAAGCTGGATGGACACAGGCAGTCTGGTACCAACAGAATGTCAATCCT
The DNA here is from genome assembly GCA_031878705.1 of Tapirus indicus. Classification (NCBI taxonomy): domain Eukaryota; kingdom Metazoa; phylum Chordata; class Mammalia; order Perissodactyla; family Tapiridae; genus Tapirus; species Tapirus indicus. Next base: position 59,767,581 of record CM062924.1, on the reverse strand, counting down.
TGAGCATCCTTCTCTTGGGATTTTCTCTGAGAAAATCCCAGTTTCAGTTAAAAGGAAGTGTATTAGTTTCGTAGGGCTGCCATAACAAAGTACTATAAACTCAGTGGCTTAAAACAACAGAAATTTATTCTCTCCAAGTTCTGGAGGCTAGAATTCTGAAATGAAGGTGTTGGCAGGGCGATGCTCCCTCTGAAGGCTCTGGGGAAGAATCTTCCTTACCTCTTTTAGCTTCTGGTGGTTGTTGGCAACCCTTGGCGGTTCTCAGTTGTGGCAGCGTAATTCCAATCTCTGCCTCCATCTTCATATGGCTTTCTTCTCTGCATCTCCTGTGTCTTCAAATCTCTCTCCTTATAAGGTTACCAGCCACTGGATTTAGGGCCACCCTAACCCAGTATGACCTCATCTTGATTTGATTATATTTGCAAAGACTTTATTTCCAAATAAGGTCACATTCACATATATGTGGGTTCAAACTTCAACGTATCTTTTGGGGGAACACAATTCAGCCCACAATAGAGGGGAATAGAAGAGACATTGTGAAATGAGGCTGAGGGAAGAGATGGGTTTGTTTATAATAGAGCGAGTGCTTCATAGAACTAAGCAGAAAGAATTAGACAAAGGTCAGTAACAGATGACTGCTCAGAAGGCAGGAAGGGGGAAGGGAGAGTTGCAGCATTGATGCCCAAAAAGCAGAGATCTCAGACTTGAATGGCACAGGGAAACATCAGCTCCTGTCAGTGAGTGAGGCAGGTTGGACATTGAGTATAGTGAATGAACTGGACACCATGTGCTCAGTCTGAAGGAGCAACCTCTGCTCAGCTCCAGCTGGTTGTTGTTACAAGAGAATGGGACCCAGTGTTGGCTAATTTTCCCATTTTCTAAAAAAACAGTACACCAAGATTATGTGGCATCTCTTGAATTTTAAATGATGGCAGCTAATTTACAAATGTTAATGCATTGTATACACTACAAACCCCTTTGCAGGCTGGATTTGTACCACGGATGGTCAAGGATCTTGTGGCTCGCAGAGGCAGGGGACAGGGGATAGGCAGGCAGGACAAAAACGTAACACACAGCTCCGGGTTCCCATTGGCGTGTTGCCTCTCTCCCTGATTACATGGTCAACTATTAGGCTGCAGAAGCTAAGCCCTGTGCAGTGAGAATCACCTGATGGCTTCTTTTTGCTAGAGATGATTATGGTCCCTGCCTTCAAAAAGCCTACTGTCCATTTGAGTGGACAACAGTGCTGTACCCAACATGGAAAGTTTTTTGGGCAAATCACCTGTGTAGCCAGAGTCTTCAAGGTTGAGAGGATTTAGGTATATGAAAGAGGTGGCATCAGGGTATTCCAGGAAGGGGAAACAGCATGGAGACAAGAAGGGGGGATGCTGTGTGCCGGAAGAGGGAAGAGCCCGTTGTGACTGCGGGATGTCAGGAGATAATGGGAAGGTCTCCCCCTGTTCCAGATTCACTCTCCCCTTGCTCTGTGTCCCAGGAGGCTGACCTCTACAGACTGAATCAACTAAGCTTCCTTGCCCTTTGGCATCTGGTGAGGTTCAGCCAATTGAAGCACCAGTAAGGGGTAAGAGGAAAGTGAGGTTGGAGGAAATGGAGGTCAGGGTATTTATTGCCCCAGGAGCCCTCCTTGCTGGGCTGTGGGTTGGCAGTGGCTCTACCAGAGGTCACAGCTCCTGTTGGCCCTGGGCAGTCCTCTTCTTCAAATGTAGGTCTCATTGGATTTCTGTAAATGCTTGTTCCCCTTACCCTGTCAGGCCTAGGGGTGATGGCAGCTCTGTGCTATTGCTCACTCCACCATCCCTGGTTTGCCTTAACCCTGCCATCTTTGTGAATAGTCCCTTCGTTTAACTCTCCTCAATTATTGTCTGAGTATGCCATCTGTTTCCTGCTGGGACCCTAAATAAATAAATAAACACACACACACACACACACACACACACAGAGCACATGTTATATGTATATGTATTACAAATATGTTACATATAATATATATGGTTTTCACATGTTACAAAATACATACATAATATAGTATTATATACACAACATATATCTAACATATATTTACATATATATTATATCTATTATTAGATAATAGGTATATATCATGTTCTTTGACCTTAAGATGTCTTTTGTTAGGTTTAATGTTTAGCATTGTAGGAACAACCCAAATCTCTGTGGAGCTCCCCAATAGAAGGTTCCCCAGCTGATTCTTTCTGCCATGACTGAAGTAACAGGGCGCTCACTCCTCGAATTCTACTCCCTCGATCTGTGCCTTTGCTTTCACTTCCCTGACAGTGTGCTGCCCACCGGGGTTTTCTTGCTGCAGCTCACTCACACTCAGCCACTTAGAATGCAAAATGAACTCGAAGACGATCCCAGGGTAAAAGAATGTAAAGGTACAAAGTGTAATAACGGCCAAATTGGCAAGAGTGATTACAACAATCAGATCTTGAACAGTGTCTGTGGTTTTAGATCAGATTCACCTTTACTATGTCCGCCAGATGAAAACCAGAGCTATTTCTTCACTGTTTAATCCCCAAGGAATCAGAGCCTTGCTCCCAAGTTTACTCCGGTTCCAAATCAAAGCTGTGATCTCCTCAGCCCTCTGAGCTGTCAGACCTTCCATGAATTCCTTCGTAGTCCCAGAGTCCTTCCCGAATTGGTAGCTCTTCCCTCAGTGCCAGTGCAGTTCCCAGAGCCTTCTTGCTTCTCTTTCTGCCCCTCTCTAGCCTTGTCTCTCACGCTGTTTTTTATTTTTGGCTTTCTGATTTCTATTCCTCTAGAGCTCAAGATTTTCTCTTCAAATCACAATTTCTTTTCTTCCCCTTTTCTCGCAGCTTCTAAAAATGGTTTTCCTTTCATTTTCCACATAGTCCCAGTCAGGACCAACCTCCAAACTAGTGTGACCATACCCCGCATGCCCAGGAGTTATGCCAGCATTTCTAACTCTCACTGCTTTGCTACTTCAAATAGTGTCATGTGAATGAGCAGATCTGCAACCCAAATGCATTTCTATCACTCTGACCTCAGTCAGGTTGGTTCTCTTGAACTATACAAGGAAACTGGATGTTGTGAAAGGGAATTGTGCTTTCTTGGAACTATGTATGATGTGATTTCCATTATGCCAATTATCTTTTCTGGATCTCAGTTTCCTCATCTGTAAAATGGAAGGAAATAGAGAAGAGTTTTTAGCACTGTATAATCTTGTCAAACAAAATCTATGTAAAACAGGTCTATATATTTTTCAGTTCACATTTATAACATTTACACATTGTAAAGCCAGTCAATGGAATAATGAATTTTGTTTTAATAAACAGACAAATTTAAACTGAGAGAGGTGGTGGTGGAGAATGGGTAACGAACACAGTATCAGATAAGCCTCATTTCTAGCAAATTTAGACCTAGGATTGCAAAGCCTATCCAGCATTCCCCAGAGAATCCTAGAGTTCTGGGAACACAGTTGGATAACCACTGGGCTGGGAGAGCTCTGAGACGTTGCTACCCTGAGTGTGATCTGCGGATAGCAACATCAGCTTCACCTGGGAGCTTGTTAGAAATGCAGAATTTCAGCCCTCACCCAGACCTACTGAGTCAGAATCTGTACTTTAACAAGATCCTCAAATAATTTGTTTGCCCGCTAAAACTTGAGAAGCACTGATTTGGAAAAGTTTCTCAAACTTGGTTGCATATTGGAATGGCATAGTGCTTCTCAAACCTTCAATCTTCTTAAATCTTAAGGAACTCGTTGTTCTGAGGTCCTATCCAGCTCTGAAATTTCCACAATTTTAATATCTAGCCAGGTAAGTTAGGGGTAGAATAAGAGATTTTCATTAAATATTCAACTAGTTTGTTCATTTAGTACTGCCTTTTTTTAATCTAGAGGTTGACGAGTGAACTAGAGAGGAAAGGAAGTCAGTGTTTTAGAAATGTGTGAGCCACCTTTACTATCTTTATTGTATATCTATATAATCCCTAGGACATTAAAAGTGACATTTTGGTAACTTTATAGAATGTATCAAAGAGAAACATCCTCAAGATAAAAATGTTTTCCATGGTGAGGGGGAGGGGATAACCCTTGAGTGACCACATCTTAGACTTTCCACTTTTATTTTTACTCTGATTAGCTATTTGAAAGTAGCTATCATAACTCAATGTACTTTATTTCAACAGATCTACTTCCCCTAAAAGTAACGCCTCTGTGTTTTTAGTCTAGATCACAGTATGGTGATGAGCTGGGGTTCATATATTTCACTGTATCTGTGAGAATTTGGCTTCTAATGAGAGCTGTCTTGTCAATCACAGGAAGCATCTGTAATTATCAGTCTTTTTGATGAGAGAAAAGTCCTTACCCTTTTCTCTTTCTTTATAATTTCTACTGTAAACTATAACACAGATGCAGCCTATGAATTCGATAATATTTAAAGACCCTCTTCCCTCAATTTTTTCCCTTTGTAGAAATTGTCTGTATATAAAAGCTGAACAGGAAGTGTGATGACTGATGAAAATAGCTATTTTTACCTAAGCCAGAAAGCTATTCCCAGCAGAACTAGTGTTGGCAGGAAAAATGAACTTTTCTCTAGAGATGTCACTGACATGTTAATACATGCTGTTGGATGTCTTCTGAGGCAGCACGTAAGGTTCCAGTTGAATTAAAGGAATCAAGGTCTATCTATCAGGTTCAAGTCAAGTTGACAGTAGCTTTTTCAATCTTAAATATCAAATGAGTGAATAAAATAAAATGGAAGCTACCACATTTGATAGAATGAGAAATGCAGCAATTGATCTTTCATTTGAAGGAAACTTTGTCTTGGTGCTTGGGACATCAGATCTGTCTTTATTATGATGTTCCAAACATACTGTCCTTCAGTGAGGAGGGAGTCAGTTACCATCTGGTTGTTGGATTACAAACTGGCTGTGATTTTGATTAAACATAGGCTAGGAGGTTAAAAAAGAAGGTGAAACTCTACCTTCAAAACAAAACAAAACACTGTATATAAAAGCAAATCAAATGAAATTGACAACATGGTGATATCATAGAATGTTTGTCAGTATGAATTTGGGAAGAGTCCCAGCTCTATCAGTGAAATTTCTCCTGCTCATCCAACATTTGTATATCCAACTACTAGTGCATTACCTTTTCTGGGTTTTTTTTTCTTTTTAAAATTGTACTCAGTACCCAAACACTGGGTGTTTCCTTTTTGCTGGGTAAATGAGACCCATAGAGCTGCAGTCTAAGAGGCTGTATTTATATTTACTAAAAAGAATTAACCTAAGATCAGAGGGAAAACATGGGTCCTCTCTACTCCTCAGGGGCTGAATGCAGATCCCCTGTCTCTGTAGGAAGAGTGGGATATAAAGCCTGCTCAGGAAGGCTTGGGGCACTTCAAGAGTTGAAACAGCTGGAGCTGTTTGTCCATCAAAGGAAAGTGTAACCAAAACATTAGGAAAGAGGTATTTTTCAAGATGGGGATGACTCTGGCTGAGAATGACCACTCATCTTCAGTTTAAACTTCTATGGATTCCTGTTGAGGGGTAGACTTTTGAATAATAAAATAACTGATCTAAACCATCTGTCTTAAAAACACTCTGCTTGCCTGAAGAGACTACATTGTGCTCTATTAGGAAGGTTGAAACTGTACTCAAAGCCAGATTCATGGCTGGTTACAAATCTATCTGAAAACTTTAGGATTTCCCCAAGAAACACTGTTTTTGGAGGAGTTGCCTAAAATGTACACAAAATGTGTGCAAAATGTGCCAGGGACAGCACAAAGTGCTTTCTGATGGTCTCTCTAAAATTCGAGCCACCAGTTACACTTCCTTCTACCTCTCTCTTTGCATCCACACACACTTTCCTTTTGACCAAATCCTTAGCTTCTTGAGGTCAGGGACTGTGTATAGGGCACTATCCTTGGAATACTAAGGTAACATAGACCTCTTTTGTGCCCTCACAGAGCTTGCAGTCTGACCCACAGGGCTTGGTTTCTCGTATGGCTCAATTTTGCTGAATAGATGAATATATATTTATACAGGTGACACACATTTGCCAGATAACAGCAGCTTCATGTTGAGTTAATGAAAACAGGTATATTCTTAGTATATCTGAGTCACAGTCCTCTCCAGAAAAATCACTTGCTTCTCATTTCACAGTCCATGAGGGGTATCTAACAGGCTTACGAGACACCTTTAGAGGTCTTCTGCATTTGTGGGGTATCATTGTCACTATAGTATGACTTACTTTCTAGTCCCTGTGATTAACACTGACTCTCTTGAGTGACTTTTACTGTCACTGATTTTGGTGGTGTTCTAGATGTTGTCTCTTCCAGTCATTGCCACCAAGATGTGAAGAATATGTCCCCTGCCCATTGATGTTAAAAAACTGGAGCCATGCAAATCAATTTCTTACTAGTCCCTAGGTTGTTGAGTGGTTTAATTTGACTTGTTTTTGGTGTATTCCAGCTCCACTTGTCACTTTTATACATGTAACTTCTGTTTCCTATTAAAAATGGACACCTTTCTTGCTGTAGCACTCCAAATTTTCTCTTCTCAGAGTAAATTTCTTGTCCATCTGGTATACCACCCAGAAATATTTTTCTAAGAGGTAGCCATTATTCCTCATTATTTAGGATTCTTGACAGTGAGGACAAGATGCCAACACCAGTGCATTTAAGTATCGACTCTACCCTGAGCTCACTGGACTCCTGGGCAGAGACCAGCTTGACATCACCCTAGCTATGCCTTGGTCACTCTGTGACATTCTCTACACATATATGCATACATGTATTCTAAAGTCTCCAATTATCAAATGCCATCATTAACAAACCAAAGTTGAAATTAACTCAAACAACTGTTTGAGAATCCAGACGTTCCTCCTCACCCCTACTTCAAGGAGAATCACTATGCTGATAATCACTACACTAAGGTTTTTAATTTCCTCACCTAATTTCCAAATCCAATGGGCATTTTTTTTTCAGTCCTTGTTCTACTTAATCCAGTCTTTGTTTTACCTGATTGGTGGCATTTCATGTTTCTGACCACTTACTTCCTGAACTTGGACCTTTCTTAGCTTTTGAGACACTACTTTCTCCTGGTTATTTTCCAACCGTTCTAATATCCTCTCCCAGTATTCGTCTTCCTTTGCACATTCCATAAATGCTGGTGTTCCTTAGGGTTCCATCTTTGACTCTTCTTTTCTTATGCTATATACTCCACTTGATTAATGTATTTGATTGATCTCATCACTCCTAGGGCGTCACACTTCCATCTTTATAGCAGTATCTTTACTGGTGTATTATACTAATCTATATCTCTAGATTTTTCTCTCGAGTGCCAGACCTGAACTTCGAAGTGCCCAGTAGACATGTTTACTTAGATGCCTGTGAGCATCTAAAGTAGACATTACAATGAATATGTCCCAAACTGAACTCATTTTCACGTCATTCATCCTTCTCCTATATTTCCTACATTAGTTTAAGTCATGTCATCTCTATTCTGATTGCTCAAGCCAGAAGCTTTAGAGTCATCTTAGATTTACTCCTCCCTCTCACCACTCTCAAAATCTCAAAATTCAAATCTTGTTGAGTGTATCTAGCTTCTCAAAACTTCCTCTCCATCCTTGAAGCCACTTCTTGCTAACGGTTGTTTTGAAAATTGCCATTCACCTGTCCTCCATATATTTGGGCAGATTTTCCCCCGTCCCTTGTTCTTGCTGCAATCGGAGCAATATTTCTCAAATGAAGATTTGATGACGACTCTATCCTGCTTAAAACCATCCAGTGCCTCTGTACCGACAATCAGATAAAGGTTCAACTCCTAGACCTGGCCCACTAAGACATTTCAGCATCTCTAGCTATTCTCTGTCATCCCTCCCACATACGCTAGGCCCCAGTCACACTGAAATTGCTGCTGCTTCCTGAACAATACCTTCTGGCACATGATGCTGCTTCTTCAAATTTCTCTAAAAACTATGTGGGTTGAAGTATAGCCCAAGACAGTAGGTGTGGCCATTATCAAAAGTGAGTGGGACCTTCCAAGTATGCCAGGAGGGCAAAAGAAAGAATATACTAGAGCAGGGTGTGTAATGCTTACTAATTCCTTGTAGAAGCAGACAGAGTCTTTTCCAGGACATAAGACAGTCTCTAGGATGGTGAAGATGTGAGGAATCTTGGGGTGGGGGTGGTCAGAAGCAGAGAAGATGGAGCTTTTGAGACAAAAGGAAGATAGTCTGCAATTCTGGGGCCTACATGAGGCAGGGATCAGGTTATAAAATCTTAAAAGTGAGAGCAGCTCTGAGATGATGACCCCCACCCCCCACCCCGGGGTTAATGGATCCTTATAGCAGAACTTAATACCAGAAAACCTTATGTTAAACTCTGGGGTTCCTGAGTCAGGATTTCACCAATAGGCAGGGCACTTTCATCCTAAAATTGAAGGGTAGATCTGGAATTCAGACAAAGAAGAAACTATTTTTCTGATAACAAAGGGGTATGACTAATAACAATAACACTTAGAATTTTTGAGTATTTTTTTAGTATTAAGCATAGTTCTAAGAATTTTATACATACTCATTTAATCTTTATAAAATTTTGAAATAGCTGCTATTATTAGCCCCCTTTTACAGATGAGGAAATTGAGGCACAGAAAAGTTAAAACAATTGCCTAAAGTCATGGCCCCTTGTGGTAGAACCAGGATTAGAACTCAGCACTCCACCCCTGAGCCAGTTCTCTTAAGCATTTTGGACGAGGGATGCAGGCAGAAATGAAGCCAGGAGGAAGAGTTTGGACCAGAGAAAGAACCGATGAAGCAGAGAGGATTCTGACTGTTTACTTGTAACTTGCTGCATGTATGTACACATGCACACACATATACACGCACTCACACATACGTATGCACACATACATACCCATGTACACACACACCTTCCCACAGAGGACACATGTGCACTCATGTACCCACACACACATAAAGATGATAAGAGGGACACCTGGGTTTTGCCTTTGAAGATATCCCCTCATTATTTCTAGTAACAGTGGCTAAATGTTACCCCAGCAAGCCAAAATAGGAACAATGTGTCATCACAGTTGCTTTCATGTTTTTTCTCATTTATGAATAATTCTTTTTTAGTTTCAAGCTAAATGTAGGTTAAAAATGAGAATTCTGAAATGTGGTAATTTTTGTCATAGCTATTTATAATACACTTTAAAATGGATAATTAAAAGATAATTTTAAAATACAAAACTAATGAGAGAATGCGGTAGATGATTTGGTCTGATGCTGTAGAGTCACGTCAAAGAAAGCACAGAGTCTTTTCAGCCTGAATTAGAGAACATCATTATTTTTACCTACTGCCCTCTGAAGCAATTTGGAACTCAGTACCTTATACTGTTTCAATAGCAACAGCTGCGGAGAAGTTGGGATGATCTGGGATCTGGCTTCTGGTAGTCTCTGTGGCCACACTTTGTCACATTTGGAGAGGAACTAACCTGACTAAACCGCTGTGGGGAGCAGTTGTCTCAGTTGGGATTGTTTGGTGCTGTTATGGACTGAATGTTTGTACCCTCACAAAACTCACATGTTGAAATTCTAACCCCCAGTGTGATGGTATTAGGGGGTGGGGTCTTTGGGAGGTGATTAGGTCGTGAAGGTGGAGCTTCATGAATGGGATAGTGGCCTTGTAAAAGAGACCCCAGAGAGGTCCCTCACCTCTTCATCCATGTGAAGACACAGCAAGAAGACGGCCATCTATGAACCAGGAAGAGGGCCCTCACCAGACACTGAATCTGCAGACACCTTGATTGTGGACTTCTCAGCCTCTAGAACTGTGAGAAACGAGTGTTCATTGTTTAAGTCACTCAGTCTATGGTATTCTTGCTATAGCAGCTCTAACAGAGTAAGACGGGTGCCAAGAATCAGAATGCCACTCGGACAAGCTTCAGTACATGTGGACACCGTTGAAAAGGTACAGGAGTACCTCTATGAATCGAGGGTGAGAAGTGCAGCCTGCCTTCCTCATCCCTCTCCCTCTCATGGGCTGTGTGTTCTCATGTTTCTGCTCCTCTCTGCTACACCATTGTTCTCTGTTTTTGCAAAGTGGCTCTTTCTTCTTTGCATGTACTTGACCTGACTCTAGTTTTCTATTACTTCAGGTGCATGTCAGGGTCTGACCTGAATCTCAATCTCAATTCAGAATCATGGGCGAGAATCGGATGCGTGGGTTAGGTGTCCACTTTTGGTTCAATTAGCTGTGGCTAAGTAGGTGGGCATGACCACCCAGCTGCCCACTCGGTAGGATTGTTGGTACAGACTCTCTGAGAAATTGCACATGTGAAGAAAAGAGGAAGGGAGGGATTAATTAATAGAGAAAATGATTAATACAACAGGGATCATTTTTCCTTGCATATGTTACTTGAATGCCTGCAAGTCTTAAGAGCAGGTTTGTGTAAATGGGGTCATAGTAACATTAATACTTGAATATTGAGGCACAGACAGGTTAAAACAATTGCCTAAAGTCACAGCCCCATGTGGTAGAGCCAGGATTTGAACCCAGTACTCTGCCCCTGAGCCAGTTCTCTTAAGCATCTTAGACCAAGGATGCAGGCAAAGATGAAGCCAGGAGGAAGAGTTTGGACCAGAGAAAGAATCTTGAAGCAGGGAGGACTTGTGACTGCTCACTTATAGCTTGCTATAGGCACACAGACAAACACACACAGATGCACACACTCTTGTACACACACATGCTCTCAGTCTGAGCCCTTGCAGGTGTTAAAATTCTTCCCTTAAGTATTCCTGAGTGTCTTACCTGTACCCAGGGGTCCAGTTTACTCTTATTTTGAAATCTGTACACCAGTTAGTGGCACTGGGGCTCCAGCTAGTTTTGCTTGTTCTGTATGGGCCTCTGTCCCCAGTTAGGCCCAGATCCCTTCTGGTTCATCCTGGTCACTAATGCCATCAACTCCCCATGGTATGGGGCAGGAAAATGCTTGCCCTTCTGTATTGCACTTAATTTGGGCAGGATGGGCTCTAGTGGATCACACGGCCCTACAGTGTTGCAGAGTTTGGTGTAACAGCTCTTTCCTTCTCACCTAAGGCTCCTTTCTCCCCAGAGCCACACATTCTGCCAGGAGAGCTGGGTTCAGAAGGGTTCAAGAATCAACAACCATCTGAAACCAGCTCTGCTTGTCACCGGCTAGGCCCTGTTGCTGATCTGCTTTGCCTGACAAATTTTCTTCTTGATTCCTTCCTTCTCCATGGTCTCCATTGCATCTTCATTTCTACTCCATCATGAGTAGCTATGTCTGAACTCCAGTACTGAATACTGTTCAAGTTTTTATTACAATGAGGCTCCTAGTTTCCATGTAAACTAGTTATTGCAAATGGATACAAGAGGCATGTATGTGTGTGCTGTTTATTACTAACTCCACAAGATGGACTTGTACACGCGAGTTGAGACTCCTGATACCCATAACTTGCCAGATATTGTCTCAGACATACGTGGGACTTCTAGCTTCCCTATAGGCTGTGCACAAAACTTGCACACACACCACAGTCCTTTACTGGTGGTTGATAGTGTACCAATATCCTTTAGGCATGAAATTCTTTATCTGGATTTGTGGACCCCTAGGGGGTCCATAAGTGAGTACAGTCATGTGTTGCTTAACGACGGGGATATGTTCTGAGAAATGCGTTGTTAGTCATTAGGCAAGTTCATCATTGTGTGAACATCATAGAGTGTACTTACACAAACCTAGATGGTAGAGCCTACTACACACCTAAGCTACATGGTACTAATCTTATTGGACCACTGTCATAAATGCAGTCTGTCGTTAACTGAAACGTCGCTATGTGGCACATGATGGTACTAGGAGTCTGTGACTATGGGTGTCTAAACCCTCATGCACTTAGAATGTATTTAATTGTAATAGAGCACACAAAGAAAAGTTTTGATCAGAAGTCCATGATATTCTTAAGTTTTTGAACACAAACTTTCATCGTCTATCATTCTGTCATCATAGTGATGGCTGTTATTAGTAAATGAGAGATAGTATCTATGTACTTTTAACTCCTTATTCTGTCTTAAAGATACAAATGGGACAGCATATAGTGGTTATCAGGATTTCTTCCCTTTTGTTAATAGGTAAGGTGGTGCAGTAGACTAAAAATTTTTACTCCTGGTTAACTAACTGTGTAATCATGGGCCATTCAATTTGTCTGGGCCCCATTTTCCTTCATTACAAAATGAGATTGGACCAGATTATCTTTAAATTTTTAAATACCAATATCATAAGACTTCTGACATTTTTCTTTTGGAAATGAATAGTACACAAATAATATCAGGGAAATTTTTTAAAAGACACATTAATTCTAACCTAGTCCTCAATGTAGCATTGGATCCGCGGTCTGTTTTCTAGAGCCTTCTTCAGTATAGTGTAATCTATTCAACTAACTTGGCCTAACAATGTGTTATAGCATCTATTAAAAATACATTGGATACAAGTAGTTTATTAACCATATGTTATATCTACTAATAGAAAATTTTAATTCTTCCTTTTCCTGTCCCATATAATTGGTTAAACCACGGATCATAAAATAGATCTCCACAGCTCATTAGTAGACTCGAAATCAATTTTGAACAAATTTTCACTTGCTTCATACCTGTCTACTTAAGTATAAATGTGGAGAATACTTTATATTGCTGCTTTAGAATGAGCAGTTGGAGTTCATATTAAACTATTCATAGATTTATGCAAGTTGGATTTAACAAAGAATTACAAATTAATGAGCTTGTCCTTAGACTTTCTTTAGAAAGAAAGTACAAAACTTATTTCAGATTAGTATAGTCAGTTATGTCTGCTTTTTAATGAAATTCCTCTCTGAGGCTGATTTAGCCAGGAAACTACTTGCACTTCCTCACTATGAGACCCAGCATGGTGGGCTCCTTGGTTGTTCATATGCTTGCTTCTTTACGAAGGTACAGAGATGTGCTTGACAAAACAAGCCACCAGTAGTGAAGCCTGGAGCTAAGCCTGCAGTCTCTGTCCCAAGTCTGTCCTTGTGGACATGAGGTCTAGGATTAGTGGGGAGTGTTGCCCTTGAACACAGCTAAGCTACCTAAAGCAAAGCACCTGCTCTCAGTTCCCACAGCTTGGAGATCATGTTTTCCAAACTTCCCTGATGGAAAGAATAATTGAAGGTGCTTGGGAGACAGACGGCTCCCCGGGCCACTGCCCCGAAGGTTCTGATTCCATAGGATCTGGGTTGGGACCTGGGAATTTGTACTATTAATGAGAATGTCAAGTAATTCTTTTCATCCAGAAGTTTGGGAAAACACTTCATTTGAAACACCTCCTCTGCCTTTTTGCTCCTACTAAATTCTTCTTCCAAAATCACGACACTACCACATGATTATTGCAATCAGTGATGCTCTTACTTTCTGAAGGGTTTCCTGAGTTGCTGCCCCCACACCCACCACTCATTTTACATACCATCACTAGCTTATTCTTCTGGAAACTCAGCTCTGATCACTATTTTCCTCTTCAAAGAATAGCAAGGCTGCTCTGTTGCCTGTGGAATTATGTCCAGATTCCTTAGCCTGAAACTTAAGGAACTTGGTCCCAGCCTGTCTTTTCGAATTTTTCCTTACCAAGTTCCTTTATACACACTAGGATTCAGCCAGGTGTGGTCATCTGATTTCCTCTATACCTATCCTTTAATATCCTGGCTCTTAGCCTTGGTTTATACTGTTCTCTCTGCCTGGAATATCCTTCTTCTTATCTGTGTATGTCCATATCTTATCTATTTCAGGGGCCAGCTCAAAAGTTACCTCCTCTCTGAAGTGTGACCTCATTTTATCAGTCAGAGAATAAGAATTTATTGACTGCTGTCTGTCAAGCATTGTGCTGAACTTTTTATACGTTTGTCTCATTTGAATCTCAAAATAATCTCACGAGGGAACTTTCCCTCATTTGGACCTCATCCCTGTAATACAAAAACTCCTCATTTTCTCGGATTCCATATTTGCAAATTAACCTATTTGCTAAAATTTATTTGTAACCATAACCAATACTTGTGGCGCTTTTAAGGTCATTCTTGAACATGTACGGAGGGGTGAAAAATTCAAATCCCTCGATGTGCGCTTTCCAGCTGAGGCTGAACAAGGAGACCCTCTGCCTTCTTGTTTCAGCTGTCATACTCTAAACAGGTGTCCTTTACTCAGTCTATTTAGTGCCACATTTTTGTGCTTTTTGTTAGCAATTTTGCTGTTTAAAATGGCCCCAAGCATTGTGCTGAAGTGCTGTCTAGTGTTCCTAAGTGCAAGAAAGCTGTGAGGTGCCTTACAGAGGAAATATGTGTTAGATGTGCTTCTTTCGGGCACGAGTTATAGTCCCCTGTCCAAGAGTTTTGTGTTCGTGAATCAACTATACAGTCCATCCAGAAAAGGAGAGGGGAAATCCACTGATCTATATGTGAGGCCATTCCAGAAAGTGCAAAAGTAACGTCTGTGGTATGTGATGCAGCTGTGGAAAAGACAGAAAAGCAGCTAACTTTGTGGATTCATGAGATGATGACCCATAAGAAAAGCATAGTGGACAGCACTGTGGTGAGCCTGAAACCTAAGAGATTCATGGTTATTACCCAGGGTCGGGAAAACATTAAATCCTTCTTGACCAGTGTTGTCTTGGCTGGTTGACATATGCCAAAAGGCGATATGGCACGAAAGATGTTAAACTGGCAGGCAAGGCACGTTCTGCAGATTAGCAGTCTGAAGAAGAATTAAAAAAAAAAAACATGCTAAGTCTTATACAGGAAAAGGGTAATGTAGAAGAGCAGGTTTTCAATGTTGATGAGACTGGCTTGTTTTACAAGGAGTTGGCAAACAAACCCATGTTATACAAATAGCATTTCAGTTGATGAAAATGTTGTGACTTGAGACTTGCAGGAACCTAATCATGTATTTCCCCTAGGAGCAATAGTTTAGTGTTTGCTAATTCAATGTTCACAGAGACTTTATAGAGTATAATTGCTTTGAATAATGAGAATTGACTACTTTGTTCTTAACTTTTTTTATAAAATGTATTTTCTACCTTGTATTATAGATATTTTACTATGTAGCAAGCCCCTATTGTACTATTTTATAAACTCCTTGAGGGGAGGATCCAGGCATCATTCATTCAGCAACAGTTTTTGAGCATCTCTTGTGAGACTACCAGAGGCAGTGGATAAGACTGAGTCCTGCCTTTGGGTAGCTTGCAGTCTAGTGGCAGAGACAGACAAGTAGACAGATGGTTGTCACAATGATTCAGAAGGCACAGGAGGCTGGATGTGATTCATTAAGGGATTATACATAACTCGCAGTCTAGGCATTGAACGAACGGATCTGCTATTTAGATATCTTCTTAATGTATGCTTTACCATTGTTTGATTAAGTCTTTGCCTCTTAGTAACTCTGATTATGTCTATGTCTATCTCTTTATCTTCCTGAAGACCTATAATAATTAATGTGTGGTTTTGGTAAATATCAGGAGAATTGCTTTCCATTTTTTACTACCACTAATGTGCATTGTTAAGCTTCAAGAGGAACACAGCTGTTTTTAGGTCTTGTAAGAAGAGAATTATACAGGCTTGCCATGCAAAGTTGCCAGCACATGATATGAGAAGGCAGCACTGACATGGGCACAGCCTATAAGACTTTAGCTACACTGGCAGAAAAGTGGCCAGCCAGTGCATCACAGACACCAATGCTCGGATGCTAAATCCACATGCAGGCGCTGTGCCATGCAAGGCAAGAAAGGTGCCAGCACCACTGGGAGAGCAGCCTCAGGGCTTCTCATGCCAGCAGGCCTTGGCTTTACCACACCAACCCTAACTAATAATTGTGGTTTGGATAGAAACTTTATGGTCAGATAACAAATGAGTCACTTTCTTTCCCTTTCCTATTTTGGCAAGGATTGAAAATAATTAGTGATCTATTCAACAATTCCAAATACTTCTGCTAGTCTATTTGGAAGACTTTAATATACTTGCTAGAAGAACTCTGGCTGGTGTCCAGTGAGGGCTGCATTTTTAAACCATTTCTTTTGTCTTTTAAAGGAGAAATTGGACAGAAACATCAATTTTAGGGGGGAGAGGGGAATGAAAATGAAATGGAACCTGGGTTAACCTTCAGGATTTTTCTCCTCAGCCTTCTCTCTTATGGATTTTTGACTCACCTGCTCTGCCCTCTGACCTGATTCCCAGACCCTGCCAGACTTTTCTCGTCTATGACCCTTCCATTCTCCTTCTTCCCCCCCGGCTGCTAGGCAGTCCCTCTGTGGCTGTCCCAGTCCCTGTGGTCAGTGAAAAGACCACTGATTAGGGACTCCCTCTGCTCTACTGTTATGCTATACTCTCCAAAGCTGAATATGACCTGGCCCCTGACCTGGAGGAGTTTATTGTCTTGCAGGGAAAAGACACATAAACAAAGTGATTATAATGCTTTGTGATGAGTAGAAGAATATACAAAATATTATAAAGAACAGCAGAGTGGGTGAATGAAGGACAACAACGTGACTGCTTCATCCCACTTGGAGGAACGTCTCAGGCTGCCCAGAAATGCCTCCCCGCCTTGGCTTTGGGTTGTCTCTCCATAATCTCTTTCTCTCTCTTCCTGGTTCTCTCAAGCTTTGGCTCTTAGAAGGGCTCCTTCACTTCTGCTTCATTTCTCTCTGTCCCAGTTGGCTTCTCTGAAGCACGTTCCAAAGCCATAGGTCAAAGCTGATTCCTTCCTTTTGTGAAGCTGGCCCTCTTCTCCATTGCTCTGGGCTAGGACTGAGGCCTGTTCTCACTTGGGGGCTCATGTGTTACAAATCTGTTTGTTTCCCACTATAATTGCAACTCTTCAAAAGGATTACCAACTCCTGAGAGCAGGACTACGCCATTTACTTCCTTAATATATCTCTCATAAAAACCAACATAATGTTGAGGCCATAGAAGTTGCTCCACAATAATTTTTGAAATTTAGTTTTGTCGATATGGCCTCAGTATTCCCAGGCCGATTCAGATGTACTGAATCTGATCAAAGCCAATAATGCAGAGAGAGGGTGGTCTACGGAGATTCTTCAACCAGAAATTATTTTGTTTGTGTATTTCAAGGCTGATTATTTTTCATTTGACCCTGGAAAAATACCTCTGGAGTTTTAGAAAATAAACCACCTAATCTCACATGCCCAGTGGTTTACACACTGTATCCATTTTGAGCAGACCTTCGAAAGTAACGTGGTGTTTCATCATCTACTGACACAGAAGAAATGGAATGAAAAACTGTCCCGACCTTTGATATTCTAAGGCAGCACTCTTGAAAGATGGAGGAAGGCTCAGAGTTCAAAATGTTGATCCATTTGTCTGACTTTGGCCTCTGGGGAAAGGAGGTAGGATTCACATAATCTTTCAAAAATATTTCCCTACGTTTGGTGCCTTCCGTGCCCAAGGCTTCTCATTATTCCCTTCAAGGTTTCTGTGACCTGTCAATTATCTAAAGGCTTTTTTTCTCTACCCTGTAGAGACTATCCATTTCCCTTATGTTTCTTCCATATCTGTGTCTGTGTATGCATGTGTACGTGTGTGTGTGTGTGTGTGTGAGTGTGAGCTGTGCTCTGACTTTTCACCTATTCATCAGCACCCCACGAGAGTATAGACTAAAATTAGAGCTATTTGATTTTTTTTCGTGGTTGTAATGAAAGATTTGGTGAAGAAAGGGATTAAAATTACTGCTTTCAATGCTGTGTTCCCTGTTGGTAATTTGAAAAGCATATGAATTGTACATTTTATTCTCCTAGTAAGAGAGAAAAAGTTTCTTTTGTATATGATCCTTAATTAATTTTTTTCTGTGAATAGGGCCCCTTAATAGAATATAAGATGTTTCATTATCCACATTTTATATATTTCTCTATTGTTGGATTCCCTTCTCAACTCAACCATGATGTTCTTTTTCTATTTCACTCCTTAAGCTAATTCTCTTGTGTGAAAACTGCCCAGGATCTCCTAAAACATGGTATTTTCAAATGCATTGCTTCATCCTTTCACTATTTTCACGTGACGAGCAAGGAGTATTCTTCTTGGAACGAAACCCAGTGCTTCACTGCTGTTCTATGGTCCACCTCCTCCAGCAGTTATTTTCAGAGAATAAAATCAACTTTGCTACAGAGTCAGGAAGCATTTTCTAAAGTGTTCCTGGGAATTCCAGTTCTATAAGATGCTTCACAAAAAAGGTTCTGTGGTCATATAAGTTTGGACACACGGCGTAGATACTCTATCACCTTCGAGATTTCCAATGCACATATTGGAATGTATTCAATATATTAAAGCCTCTGAGAAATCCTGCCTTCCACAAACCTGTTTACTCTTGTTTCCTCATTTTTTCCCAAATGTATTTGATCATTGAGCCCCTTTTATTCTTATAGCACATTTTATCATTTGACAAAACATACTTTGGAAGATACTGGGAAAGGAATTAGGGAATTCAGCTCAATAAGCTTGGAGAAATCCCAGGTATGTAATGGCTTACTCCTCTCCTGGCTTTTCAGGTCCTCTCTGTTTTGTCAGTGAATTGCAAACTCCATGGCAGTAAGCACTTGTATCAGTTCACTGATGAATTTCCAGTGCTATAACAGGGACTGGCATATATTTGCACTCAGTAATCACTTGCTAACTGGAAGAATACGTGCATCTCTGGATTGTAGACACCATGACTTTCTTAGCTGAGTCCCAGTGGTGGCCCTCATTTCAGATTGAAACTGGACTTTAACCAGTTGCCTGAATTATTTAGCTAGTTGTTCCTTTTCCCAGTTTTAACAGTCAGAACTTGATTTCTTCATCTTTACTAGTTGTGTGGCACACATTTATCTCATTCATAGATTCCCACATTCTAACATGTCATTCTGTGTATTTGGGGAAATTCCTTTGTTATGAGTCTTGCCTCCCAATGTAAAAGTCAACATTCGAATTTCCAGGCTCTCTTGCAGGAAGATGCATGAAAAACACAAGATCAGAGTGTTGTGAGGAAATAAGCTTTATTGCAGAGCAAGCGGTCCAGCTGAGGTCAGCCTCTGATGCAGAAATATGAGCAATGGTGGGCCTTCCAGTCAAATGGCATGGATTGCTCTGTGGTGGCTGTGGCAGGTCAGCAATTGCCTCATCAGGCCAGTTTTGTAGGGTGGCCTGAGCCTTATTCCTGGAAGCTTAGTCAAGAGCCTAGTTTTCTAGGCCTTGGAACGTTAATTCATTGTAATATGTTTAAATGTCCATGCTGAAGATGTCTTCCTCCACCATAGAAAAATGACATCCCTTCTGTAATTGCACAGGTCTTAAATTCCCATTTCAGGAGAATTTGTCTCTTATTGCTAAAGATTTCTATATTTTATAGTTGCCTACACCATTTTTTAAATTTCACTTACCTCCGTTAATTAATTAATTACACACATATTCCTCCTTTGCTGCTTTCTCCTACCTGTTTTTCTGGGATTTGACCACACTATATATATATTACTCTCCCCTTCTAAAGAACAATCCCATGATTTGCTTTTTATAATCATTCTTTTTTTATTCTCTTGATAACTGAGACACACTGAAGGATTCCTAATCCCTTCTAAATTCTTACTATGCCTCTCTTGCACTCCAGAGATTCTTCTTCATTGAAGTGATCATGCTTAGGAACTGCAGGATTCTATTTCCCTATATTTGGAATCATCTAAGTTAAATTTTAATAAATTAGCTTAATATCTCAATCATTACATCTGTCAAACACAATTGGAAAGGGAATAGAGAGACAAGATTAGGTTTGGCTGCTAGTAAAAAGATTCAAAGTTGCAGTAAAAATAATAAGACAGATATATAATTTTTTCTCTTAAGAGAGAAGTCTAGAAGTAGTCTATCAGGGATTAGTATGGTGACTCCGTGATCACTGAGGACCCAGTCTCCTTCTATTTTTCTGCTCTACTATCCTTAGTAAATGGCTTCCATCTTCAGGGTAACCTCATGGTCACAAAATGGTTGCAATAGCTACAGCTTTTCCATCTTGCCTCCCATCTGGATCAATCCTCTTTCCAAGAAATTCTAATCATATTTAGTTGGCCGCTCCTGTCTACAAGAGAAGCTTAGAAACATAATTTTACAGATGGGCAAATTCCCACAACCAATGATGCAGGGCTTTGTTTTCATATAAAGGAAGAAGGAGGGAATGTATATTGGGAAAATAACCAATGGTCTCCGCTTTGGAGATGGCATTAAAAAAATTTTTTTAGCTGTTGTTTTATAGAAAATATTGTTGACTATAAATCCAATGTAACAGTGTTGCGAAGATTTCTCATAAAACATATCTTTCGTAGGAAGTAATCATGGCTCAATTTTTTGTATTTGGAGGACAGTCCAGGAAGTTGTGTGGTCTCTTGGCCAAAAGGTGGGCACTGACTACCTGTGTTTACAGCCACTGTGAACAATGCTGTCCTCTGGGATTGGAACCACACTTATGTTGTTGGTATAACTTCTGATAATGCTTTTAAAGAAAGCACAAGATGCAAAGCATGGTCCAAATGAAGCATTTTAGTCCAAATTTAGCATCACAACTAATTCTTGAGAATAAAATTCTCAATTCAAGGCATTTTGAGCTTTTAAAAAAGATTTACATCTTTTGAACACAAAACAGAGGCAGCTTTCTCTGGGCTCATTACAAAAACCAAATGTTAGTCACCATCACAGAAAATGGTTTTATTTCTTCTCATCCCTTGATAGAGAATGGGAGGTTGGGTCAGGGTGATCTAATTCAGAGGAGGATCTGCTCAAGATAAAGACACACGATGCAGAGAAGAAATAGTCTATCCTGATGTTGTCTTGGATAAGCTATGTTGGCATAAGCTTTCTTTTATCATTTTTCAAGTGATAAGATCAAAGCTCAAAACCATGAACAGACTTTGGGATTTAAGGTATATGGAATATTGTCTCTAATGACTTAATGAGGAAGCACTGGATTTCAATCCAGTCATTCTGTTAAAGACTTCTGTGTTGTAATTACCCATTTTCTTATTCTGCTTATTTGTAATCCATCAAAAGGAAGCTTAAAAGCATTCATAGTACCCAGAAATCCAGGAGTCAGAATATTGACCCATGTTTTTCCAGAGTTATTTATTTGAACTAATAACAAAGAATGCAGACTTAGCAAAATGCTGTACAATTCTTGCCTTCTCTCCTCCTTCCTCCCACATAGTTCATCCCTGTAACAAACAACTGGTTGTGCTCAGCCAGTGTGATACTTCCATAACCACCCTTCCCTTCCCTTCCTTTTGTGGTTTGCTGCTGCATAAGAGGAGGACACAATGATGACTGCCTTATAAACAGCTGAGAAGAACACTGGCTTTTACCAAAATGGAGGAAGAATGATATCAGTCACAGGGCATGCCTCTGTACGCCATGTTTGGAATTGGAAACACAGTAGCATTATATTATGGGAGGATGTAAGCTTCCAAAGAGACTGGTGATTATGGGATGGGTTAGTGCTGGGTGGGCCAAGGTGTGCCTGGAGTTGAGTTAGCACGGAGGAGGTTGGGTACAGCAGGGACTGGCCGTCTTCCCTTAACAGTCACACAGTGGGACTGTCAACAGGAGCCCTTTCTCTTGTGTTACTCAGGCAGATGTTTAACTAGCCCAGTCTTTCCTACTGCTTGTGGAGGTATTCAAAGAACATCCTGGGTGCTGGAGAAGCAACATATTCTTTCAGTATCACCGGTGAATTTTCCATTCAAACACAGCCAAAGCTTAGCTGAAGTGGAGAACTACGCACTTATCCAAGCTGTCAGACTTAGGGCTGTCTGTGAATCTGTTCTTCTGTGTGGTCTGAACACATCCTAGCAAGGTAGAGTTGCAATAGCAGCGGAAATGGGATGGTAGCAGAGAGAAGGTTAGATGCTGCAGGCAGTGCGGCCACGTGTGCATACAGGGTGGCAGGTAGATTACCGTATCCTTGTGCTCCTGGCCAAAAAGAAGAGGAGAGAGTAGAAGACTCAGCTTCAATTCTGTCAGCAAAATTCAGGCTTATGACAACTGACAGCATCCCTCATAGGTCTGAAAAATCAGATTCTGTGTGCTTTATGGATCTGCCTCGGCAAATTCCATTTAAGTTATTTTACTCCTTTACCATTTTTCTAATTGGAAAAGAAAAAATGCAGTAAAAATATAAACAATAGGTGCTATAAAGCACTTTAAAAGGAAAGACGCCATTCCCCAGACATTTTAATGAGGAACATAAAAGAGCAACATTTTTATAGTATATATTTTATTCAGAATTTTTACTTGAAGTCATCTAATGAATATGTCAAGCTAAAGCAGTGATTATTTTGTTTTGAAGTAAAATTAATTTGTCTATTTATTCAAACTCTAAATTATGCAGGAAGAAAAGCATGGAGCTTACATCATCCTCCAATTTTGGAGTGAATTTTTTGCTGTTTATTCATGAGGCACTTTCAGTAAGGCACCCATAGTCTTTTAAACTATTGAAATAAAGTAAAGCTCAAGACGAGGTAGAGTAGAAACTCTGAGCATAAGTTCTGGTTCTGGCCTCTTGTTTCTGTCTTCTTCAGCTTAGATACTGACTTAGTATGACAGACAGTCTAGTGATGGAGAAAACTGACATGAGTACCATGATCCAACATTTGGAGGATCAAGATCCTTAAACTATAAAGTGTTTCAGAATGTGAAAGATCGGCAAGAAATTTAAAGTGTGGGATGATGGATCACAATGGCTTGGAAGTTCTCATGAAATGATGATGATAAAAGTTAGAACTATATTTTTCCTTTTTAGAGCACAGATTATGAAGTTGCTGGGAACAGTTATCTATGATTTCTTTTCCTAAAACATTTTAGCATAGCATTTTTCTGGGTAAGTCATTGTTATTCGTATAAAACTTCAATTTTTATCTTGGCTTGATTGGCACCTTTCTCAGTAGTGTTGACATGATCTTCTATTTTTCTGTGTGTGTGTGTGTGTGTGTGTGAGACGTATACATATCTCTTTGTCATATGGAAGTTACATAGAAGATATAGAGGAAACAAAATCCTTGTTTACAAACAGGAAATCACCTTGGCATCTGAAAGACTAAAAGGACAATTGTAAAGAAGTAGGACTGTTTGGCACATAGCGGGCACTCAATAAACAGTTGTTGAATGAATGAATGTGGAAACGGCTCCTTCATTAAAAGCTCTGTGCTATTATATAGAGAATTATGTGAGTGAAAAAACATGATGGCATATAGTAACCACTTTTTCTACATAACGTAACTCTTACAATATCCTTGGGAAGTGAGTAGGTCAGGTGTCATTCTTACCTTCATTTGCTGATGAGGAAATTGCACTTTGGAGTTTGAAAAGACTTGCTCAGAACTGGTAAGTGGCAAAGCTGAGACATGGCTTCAGTCAGATGATTCAAAATCCTGTGCATTTTACCACTTTTGATTTCTGTCCCGTGTGTGTGTGTATAATGAAGTACCCCGGTTTTCAGTGATTGCTACTGCTATGGTCTGAATAGTTGTGTTCTCCCCAAATTCATAGGTTGAAAATCTAATGTCTAAGGTGATGGTATTAGGAGGTGGGGCATTTGGGAGGTGATCAGATCATAAGGGACAGAGCCCTGATGAATAGGGTTGGTGTCCTTATAAAAGACGCCCCAGAAGTCTCCCTCACCCTTCTGCCGTGTGAAGATACAAGGAGAAGCCTGTGACCTGGAAGAGAGCCCTCGCCCCACCCCGTGGCACTCTGATTTCAGACTTCCAGCCTCTGGAACTGTGAGAAATAAATTCATGTTGTTTATAAGCCACTCAGTCTATGGTATTTTGTCATAGCAGCCTAAACGGACTAAGACAGCTACCTAACCCCAGTACAAACCAGTCCACTCTTTGTTGTTGGCCATGTGATTATTTGATTTACATTTGTTCACATTTTCGAGCTCCATCTTTTGCCTCTGACAAAATGTCCATCCTATGTCACATTAATGGTTCTGGAATAGTCCCTGAAAAAGACATTCTTTGAAAGGAGAAAAGGGGATGATAAAAGAGAGGTGATAAGCTTTACTGCAAAGCTGCAGGTTCATTGCCTTTGTGTGGGAGAATTTGCTTAGGCTAGAGCATCCATCTTTTGCGTCTGTCCTTTTACATATGTGCACCACGTTTCAGAAGGACACCAGTGAGTTTAACAATAATAAACATTTGAGCTTCCACTCTTCCCTTCTACTCAGCGATAGGCTCTTAATTCTTTATGTGGAACAATAAGCAGGAAAAGAGGCAGCAAGGAGTTTCTTGGCAGAAGCACCAGCTCAAAGAACTAAAACAAACTCACACACCAGGGTTGTGTTGTTCCTGGACCTAGGAGAGAATAGCGGAGATGGAGCGGTCAGTGTTTTACAGGGAGAGACTCTGCCTGGTCTCTTCTTTCTGACTATGACCTTTTTCTATGGCATGCAACCTTTGGAGACAATGGAGCATAATCTAATTTTTCAGGCGATGATTTCTCTTCCCCCTTCGTTGTTACACATTTGTATAAGAGGTAAGATTTGCAGATATATTACACTCTTAACCTTTTCTGCAATCCAGGAGTTGACCACAGGGAGAATACAGTAACATTTTCTGTTTATGTAGTATATTGTGCCTGAGAATGATTTGTACTTTGGAGATAATTCAGCAATGTGTCAATCTCTACCTGCTGTTCCTCTCCAGCAGCAAGAGCTGAAGAGCTCACTGTCTTGGGAGCTCCTGCCTCTAAGGAGAAGGACTGGTAGGAGCTGCTAAGTCCATTTCAGGAACCTGGTACATGGGAGGGTTGCCCGAGCTCCTGGAGGCCCTGGTGAACAGGGAGATGTGGCTTCCTTACTTAGACCAGTGAGGAGGAAATGAGCTTAAGAAACCTCAGCCACAGCCCTCTCCTCAGGGAAGCAGCAGTGATGCTTCCTGTGAGGCTCCTTTGCTTTCTTTCATGGCACTTGATTCTCTGGCTACAACAGATCGAATAAGACACTGGATGCACTAATCTAACAAAAGCAATCACATACACTGGATAAAAGAGATCTCATGACCTCTGAGGTAGCCGGGCTCCTTGGTGAATAGAGATTATGATCTTCTCTTAGGGAGTGTTACCACAACACACACACACACACACACACACACACACACACATGCAGAGGGCAGTGAAACAGAGAGAGTAGGAGAGGAGCAAGTAGACTTAGAAACTGAGTCAAAGGACTTCTGAGCCCCCGAAGGAGGGAAAGAAGCAACCTCTGACAAGAGACCCCAGTCATCAGAGCTGTCACAATATTCTGAGCAGTGATGAGCCATTGTTTCCATTCTGGATTTGCATTTTTTCTTTAAGAGCTACGTTGAGAAATAATTCACATGCAATAAATTACACACATTTATTGTGTAAAATTTGATAGGTTTTGACAGATGCATGCACCTGTGAAATCATCATCACAGTCAATGTAGTGAACATGTCCTTTTCTCCCAGAAGTTTCCTCTTGCCCCTTTGGAATCCTTCCTTCCTACCCCTCCCTGTCCTCTCTCCCTTTCTCTAGGCAGTCACCCATGTGCTTTGTGTCATTATAAAGTTGTTTGCATTTTCCAGAATTTTATATTAGTGGAACCATAGAGTATGTACTCTTTTTTTATCTCTCATCTTTCAAGCAGCATAATTATTTTGAGATTCATTCATGTTGTTGCATGTATTGACAGTCACTCCTTTTGATTGTTGAGTAGTATACCATTGTATGAATATACCACAGCTACTTTTTGTAATCCATTTACTTACTGATGCACATTTAGATTGTTTCTAATTCTTTGCTATTACCAATAAAACTGCTATGAACATTTGTATACGCATCTTTGTATGGATATATGCAAATTTTCATATGTTTATTTGCATCCATATATCTTAATATCCTGAGTCAAAGAAGAAATAAAAGGGAAAATTAGAGAGTATTTTGAACTGAATAAAAATAAAAATGCAGCATATTACAATTTGTGGGATGCTGCTAAACTGTTACTTAGAGGGACACTTACAGCATTAAATGCCTTTAGGAGAAAAGAAGAAAGTTCTTAAATTAGTGACCTCAGTTTACACATTAAGAAACCAGGGGGGAAAAAGAGCAAATGAAATCCAAGGTATGGAGAAGAAAGGAAATAATAAAGATCAGAGTACAAATCAATGAAATTTGAAATAAAAAGACAATAAAGAAAATCAATGAAACCAAAAGTTAG
This sequence comes from Tapirus indicus, assembly GCA_031878705.1. Classification (NCBI taxonomy): domain Eukaryota; kingdom Metazoa; phylum Chordata; class Mammalia; order Perissodactyla; family Tapiridae; genus Tapirus; species Tapirus indicus. The sequence goes on along the minus strand of CM062924.1, from coordinate 59,741,304 downwards.
TTCTTTGAAAAGTTAAATTAAGCTCAAACTAGGCTGATCATGAATAAAAGAGAGAAAGCACAAATTACCAATATCAGGAATGAGAGAGGTGATATCAGTAAAAGTTCTACAGATATTAAAAATATAATAAGGAATATTATGAACAACTTCATGCCAAGAAATTTGACAACTTAGGTGAAAAGGACCAATTTCATGAAAGATACAAACTACCAAAGTTTATTCAAGAGGAAATAGATAACCTAAACAGCCTGTATCTATTTAAAAAAGAAATTTGAGGTCAAAAAGCTTTCCACACACACACACATAGAAAATCCAGGTCTACACGGCTTCACTAGTGAATTATACCAACTATTTAAGGAATAAATAAGAGCAATTCTATATAAAATCTTCAAGAAAATTGAAAGGAAGGGAATACTTTACAATTTATTCTATGAGGCTAGCCTTACTCTGGTGCCAAAACAAAGCATGAACATTATAAGAAAACTATGAAGTTGGAAAATTTCGTAACAAAGTTTTCTAAAATCTAATCAACAATATACATAAAAAATAATACATCACGACCAAGTGAGGCTTATCACAGGAGTGTAGGGTTGATGAAACCTTTGAAAATCAATCAACGTGATTCACCATGACAGACTGAAAAAAAAAAAAGGGAAAAAAAACTGGATGATCATCTCAAGAGATGCAGAAAAGTATTTGACAAAATTTAATATTCATTCCTCATAAAAACTCTGAGCCAAGTAGGACTAGAGGACAACATCCTTAATTGGATCAAGGGCATTTGGAGCTAACCTTATTTTTAAATGGTGAAATGTTGAATACTTTTGCTCTAAAATAAGGAACAAGGCAAGGATGTCTGCTCTCACTGCTTCTATTCAACATTGTACTGAAGGTTCAAGACATGCAATATGGCAAAGAAAAGATATAAAAGGCATGCAGATCGTAAAGGGAGAAATAAAACTGTCTTTATTCACAAGTAGATGATCATCTATATGGAAAAATCTTATGGAATCTACAAAAAAGCCGCTAGAACTAGTAAGTGCATACATGATATAAGATCAATATACAAAAATTAATTGTATTTCTTTATAGTAACAATGAGCAATCAGAAATAGAAAAAACCCTGCCATATAAATCATATCAAAAATAGGAAATATTTAGAGATAAATATAATAATGGATCTAATAAATTTAGTAGATCTAACAGAAAACTATACAACATTTCTGAGAGAAATGAAAAACCTAAATAAATGGAGAGATATAACACGTTCATGGTTTGGAATACTCAATGTTGTTAAGATGTCAACTCTCCCCAAATTGATTGATAGATTCAAAGCTATCTTAATCAAAATCCCAGCAGGTTTTTTGTACAAATTAATTTTAAAATTCATTTGGAAATGCAAAGGACCTAGAATAACCAAAAAACTTTGAAAAGAGGAAAGGAAAGTTGGAAGCCTTATAGTATGTGATTTCAAGATTTATTATAAAGTAATAGTACCCAAGATTTTGTGGTAATAGTGTAAAGACAAACAAATAAGTCAGTGAAATAGAAAAAAGAGTACAGAAGTGGACCAACATATATATGGCCAATTGATTTTGACAAAGATGTAAACGTAATTCAGTGGAGAAAGGATAGTCTTTTCAACAAATAGTCCTGGAACAATTGGATGTCTACATGCTAAAAAAAAAAAAGAAAAGAAAAGAAAGAAAGGAAAAATCTCAATCCATATCTCACAGTATATTCAAAAATTAACTCAAAATGGATCATAAACCTAGTTGTCAAACCTAAAAATATGAAACTTCTAGAAGGACATAGGGAAAAAAATCTCCGTAACTTTTGATTAGGCAAAGATTTCTAAATATGTATGCCAATTATTCCTCAATAATGTTGTTAAAATGATTAATCACCATTTAAAGCAAAATAATAATTTATTGTTGGATTTATAATGTATACGTTTATACATAAAATGTATAACAACAATAGCATAAAGAATAGGAGGGTGCAAATGGAAATATACTGGTATAATGATACTAGCTTTATGTATGAAGTAGCATAATATTATTCGAACATTGTCTGTGATAAGTTAAAGGGTTATAAACCCCAGAATAATGTCTAGACATTGATACAAATAAACAAATAAGCATAGAAATCCATAGAAGAGATAAAATGGAATGCTAAACATTTTAGTTAACCCAAAATAATGCAGAAAGAGGTAAAAATGAACACAGAGCACATATAGAAAACAAATAGCAAATGGTAGATTTAAACCCAATCGTATCAATAATTACATTATATGCAAATGCAACAATCACTCAAATTAAAAAGCAAAGATCGCCAGATTGGAAAAATAAGGACCCAATTATATGCTGTTTACAAGAGATTCTCTTTACATATAAAGACACTGGCAGATTGAAAGCAAAAGTACAGAAAAAAAATCCTGCAAACACTAAGAAAGCTGGTTTGGCTCTATTAACATTAGACAAAGTAGACTTCAAGATAGAGAGCATTATTAGAATAAAGAGATGCATTTCATAATAATAAATAGGTGAATTAATCAAGAAGACACAGCAATCTCAAATATGTATGCACCTAATAACAGAGCTAGAAAACACATGAGGGTAAGGCTGGCAAGACTTAGTGGAGAAATAGAGAAGTCCACAACTATATTTGGAGATTTCAACATTCTTCTTTCAGCAATTGATAAAAAATGTAGACAGAAGTGATATAAAAGAGAACAGAAAGGACATAAATTAAGCAACTTGACCTAATTAACCTTTATAGAACACCATATGCAAAAGCTGCAGAATATACATTATTCTCAAGTGCATAAGTAAAATTCACCAATATAGACCCTATGCTGGGCCATACAATGAGCCTCAATAAAAAAAAAGAAAAGAAATCCTACAGACCACAATAGAATTAATTAGAAATTAATAATAGAAAGCCATCTGGAAAGCCCTCCAATTTATTTGAAAATTAAACAGCATACTTCTAGATAACCTGCAGACAAAAGAAGAAATCATAAAGAAAATTGAAAATTATTTTGAACTAAATATGAATGAAAACAGAACATAGAAAAACTTGTGGGATGCTTCTAAAACAATGCTTAGAGAGAAGTTTATACATTTAGTACCTACACCAGAAAAGAATAAAGATTTAAAATCAATCATGAAGTTTTCACTTTAAGAAGCTAGGAAAAGAACAAACTAAACCAAACAAACAAAATAGTAAAGGCACAAGATGTAATGAATTAAAATAGAAAATTTATGAACAATAGAGAAATCCAGTGCAGCTAAAATGTGGTTCTTTGAAAATTCAGTGAAATTGATGAATACCAGGTAGACCTAACAAGACAAAGGAAAGAAAATGCAAATTATCAATATAAGGAATAGAGGAAGCAAAATTACTACAGAGCCCCTAGACATTCAAAAAATAAAAAGTGAATATTATGTACAAATTTATGCTAGTAAATTCAACAACTTAAATAAAATGAACAAATTCCTTGAAAGACAAAAACTAACAAAACTGACTCAAGAAGAAATAGAAAATCTGAGTAGACATATTTATAAAATATATTGAATTCATAATTTAAAATCTTTTCTCTAAGGAAAGCTCAGCTGGTTACATAGGTGAATTCTATCAAATGTTTTAGGAAAAATAATACCAATTCTAAGCAATTTCTTTTAAAAATATAGAAAAGATAATACTTCCCAATTTCATTTTATGAGGCCAGAATTACCTTGGTACCCAAACTAATGACATTACAAGAAAACTACACATCAACCTCTCATGAATATAGATGCATAAGCCTTATCAAGTTATTATCGAATTGAATTCAGTGACATATAAAGAGGATAATACATCATCACCAACTTGTGCTTATTTCATAAATATAAGACTGGCTCAAGATTTGAACATCAGTTAATGTAACTTACTACGTTAAAAAAATAAGGGCAAAAATCACACAACCTCAGGAGAGAAAAAAAATTTGTTAAAATTTAACACCCGTTTATTTAAAAAAAACTCTCAGGAAACTGGAAATAGAAAGAAACTTGCACAGTCTGATAAAGGGTGTCTACAAAAAACCTACAGCTAATATCATACTTAATGGTGAAATTTGAAAATTTTCCCCCTAACACTGGAAATAAGGCCAAGATGTCCACTGTTACTATTTTTATTTGACCTATATATAGGAGGTCCTATCCAGGGTAATAAAGCACACAAAGGAAATTAAAGACATATAGATTGAAAAAGGATGAAGAAAGTATCTTTATTCATAGACAACATGTTATATACACAGACAATCCTAGAGAATCTACATAAAATCACTGTAACTAATAAGTGAGTTTAGTGAGGTTGTAGAATTCAAAGTCAATACACAAAAAGTAATAATTGTATTTCTATATACTGGCAAGGAACTTCTGTAAAATGAACATTTTAAAGCAATATCATTCAGAATAGCATGTAAAATGACCATTTAGGATTAAATTTACCAAAAGATGTGAAAAACCTGTATACTGAAAACTACAAAAACATTGCTGAGAGAAATTGATGAAGATCTAAATAAATGAAGAAATATATCATAATTATGTATTGGAAGATTCAATATTGTGAAAATAGTGATTCTCCCCAAATTAATCTATACATTTAAATGATTCCAGTCAAAACCCAGTAGGTTTTTTTTTGTAGAAATTAACAAGTTGTTTAAAAAATTTACTTAGAAATCCGAAGACAGTAACAGCCAAAATAATCTTGAAAAAGAAGAGCTGTACTATAAAGCTGCTTTACAGAGACAGCGTGGTATTCTTATAAAGATAGATAACTAGATAATGCAGCACAATGAGTTCAGAAATAAAACTACATCTCTAGATTAAGGAGCCAAAGCAATTCAATGACCAAAGGAAAGCCTTTTCAACAAATGATGCTGGAAAAATGGATATCCATATAGAAAAGTGACCTTCAGCCTATATCTCATACTCTACACAAAAATTCATTAGACCTGAGTGTGAAAAGGGGGTAGATATTGGCTTTGGAGGGTGGAAAAATCTTAGATATTATAATAGTTTGTGGCCCTTCAAAGAACCATAGTACAAAAACAGATACACAGTATATCTGTTGTATTAATGTTTCACGTTGAGGGGTTGGGGTGATCAGAAAAAAATATCTAAAAAGACTCCTTTAAGTGTCGTGGGTTGAATTGTGTCTCCCAAAAATATGTTTTGAAGTTATAACCCCTGGTACCTGTGAATGTGATCTTATTTGGAAATAGGGTCTTTGCAGATGTGATTAAGTAGTAAGTTAAGATGAGGTCATATGGAGTAGGATGGGCCACTAATTCAATATCACTAGTTTCTTTATAAGAAGAGACGTAGAGACAGACACACGGGAGAAGGCCATGTGAGGACAGAGGCAGAGACTAGAGTAAAGTGTTTAGAAGCAAAAGAATGCCAAGGATTCTTGGGAAACCACGAGAAGCTAGTCAGAGGCAAGGAAGGATCCTCTCCTAGAGCCATTAAAGAGAGTATAACCCTGCTTACCCCTTGATTTTGGAGTTCTAGCTTCTAGAACTGTGAAAGAATAAATTTCTGTTGTTTTAAGCCACTCAGTTTGTTACTTTGTTACAGCAGCCCTAGGAAATGCATATGGGAATGATAATGTAAAAAAGGTTGGGAAACACTGTTCTAGAAGAAAACATAGAATATTTTTGCAACTTTGGTTTAGGCAAAGATTTCTTAGATGGACTCAGACAGCACTAGCCATAAGGAAAAAATAATGAAAAATTGGACTTCATCAAATTAAACACTTCTGATCGTTAAAAAAATCAAAACTTTTAAGATCATTGTTAAGAAAATGAACAGCAAATTCACAGAGTAGGAGGAAATATTTGTAATACATATATCTGACACAGGACTTATAGCCAGAATATACAAAGAATTTCTACAATTCAATAACAGAGAGGCAACCCAATTTACAAATGAGCAAGAGACTTGAATAGATACATCACAAAGGAAGATATTTGAACGGCTAATAATCACATGACAAAAGGCTCAGTATCATTAGTTGTCAGAGAAATGCAAATTAAAACCACAATGTAATACCACTACTTGATGTGGTGATACAATTAAAAAGACTGATGTTGGCCAGGATGTGGAGCGAATTGGAATGTAAAATGGTGCAAGCTTTTTGAAAAACAGTCTGCCATTTTCCCATAAAGTTAAGCATAAACCTACCCTATGTCCTAGCAATTCCACTTCTACATATCTACCAAGAGAAATGAAAATATATTTATATGTGTTTATAGCTCCAAACTGGGAGCAACTCAAATGTCCATTATCAAGAGAATGGATACATTTATACAATAGCATACTACTCAGCAATAAAAAGAAGAAATGACTGATAGTCTCAACAACATAGACAGATCTTGAAAACATTACGCTGAGTGAAAGAAGCCAAACACAAACGTGTACGTACTATACTCTTCCACTTATGTGAAACTCTGGAACAGAAATAAACCCAACCTGTATTTATAGAAATCAAATCAGTGGATTCCTGGAGTGAGAGTTGAGGTGGATTTGCTTCAAAGGGGCACAAGGGAGATTTCCAAGATGATGGGACTCTTCCATATCCTGACAGGAGTGTAGGTTACATGTGTGTATGCATTGGTTACAGCACATCAAACTAATCAAGTAATTAATATCTGTGCATTTTACTGCATGTAATCTCTCTCATTCTCTCTTTCTCTTTATGTATGTATATGTATATATATATATATATATATATATATATATGACTCCACATAGAGAGTTATGACAGCTGTCTCAGCACTATACATAGTTTGCTCACAAAGTTTTGTCACCTTACCTTTTTCTTTTGGACTCCAGCTTTCTTATGCAAAATGAGGAAACTGGACTTCTTCAGGCTTTCAGAATTATAGTTCATCTGGACATCGAGGTCCTTTCCAACTCTAAAATTTTGTGTGGATTGCTACTTGCATTGCTTCAAATTCATCAGACCATCTGTTAGAAAACTCCTGTTCATATCCTCTGCCCATTTTTTGATTGAGTTGTTCATTTCTTTGCTGTTGAGTTGTGTGAGTCCTTTATATATTTTGGAAATTAACCCCTTATCGAACATCAGATAATATTTTCTCCCAGTATGTGGGTCGTCTTTTTGTTTTGTTAGTGGTTTTCTTTGCTGTGCAGAAGATTTTTAGTTTGATGTAGTCTCATTTGTTTATTTTTTCTTTTGTTTCCCTTGCCTGAGGAGATATGATATTCAAAAAGATACTGCTAAGACTGATGTCAAAGAGCATACTGCCTATATTTTCTTCTTAAGAGTTTTATGGTTTCAGGTCTTACATTCAAGTCTTAAATCCATTTTGAATTAATTTTTGTGTGTGATATAAGATAATGGTCTACTTCTATTCTTTTTCATGTAGTTGTCCAGTTTTCCCAACACCATTTATTGAAGCGACTTTCCTTTCTCCCTTCTATGTTCTTAGCTTCTTTGTCAAACGTTAGCTGTCCATAGACGTGTGGTTTTATTTCTGGGCTCTCAGTTCTGTTCCATTGATCTGTGTGTCTGTTTTTCAGCCAGTGCTATGCTGTTTTGATGACTATAGCCTTGTAGTATATTTTGAATTCAGGAAGTGTGATACCTCCAGCTTTGTTCTTTTTTCTCAGGATTGCTTCAGCTATTTGGGTTTTTTTGTTGTTCCATATCAGTTTTAGGATTCTTTGTTCTATTTCCATGAAAAATGTCATTGAGATTCCAATTGGGATTGCACTGACTCTGTAGATTGCTTTAGGTAACGTGGACATTTTAACTATGTTTATTCTTCTAATCTACGAGCATGGAATATCTTTCTATTTCTTTATGTCTTCTTCAATTTCTTTCAATAACGTCTTATAGTTTTCAACGTATAGGACTTTCGCTGCCTTGGTTAAATTTATTCTTAGGTATTTTATTACATTTTTCAAAAGAATATATACAGCGTGGTCAGCCCAGTGGCCTAGCTGTTAACTTCACATGCTCCGCTTTGACGGCATGGGGTTCACATGTTCGGATCCCGGTCGTGGACTGACACACCGCTTGTCAAGCCATGCTGTGGTGGCATCCCATATAAAGCAGAGAAAGATGGGCACAGATGTTAGCCCAAGGCTAATCGTCCTCAGCAAAAAGAGGAGGATTGACAATAGATGTTGGCTCAGGGCTAGTCTTCCTCATGCACACACACACAAAAAAATTTAAAGATGGCCAACAGGTACGTGAAAAGATGTTCAACATCACCAATTACTAGGAAAATGCAAACCAAAACTATGATGAGATATCACCTCACACCCATCAGAATGGCTATTATTAAAAAGACAAGAAATAACAAGTGTTGAGGAAGATGTGGAGAAAATGGAACACTCACACATTGCTGGTAGGAATGCAAACTGGTGCAGCCACTATGGAAAACAGTATAGAGATTTCTCAAAAAATTAAAAACAGGACTATGACATGATCCAGCTATTCCACTTCTGGATATTTATCCAAAGAACCTGAAAACACCAATTTGGAAAGATATATGCACCCCTATGTCATTGCAGCATTATTCACAATAGCCAAGACTTGGAAGCAACCTAAGTACCCATCGATGGATGAATGGATAAAGAAGATGTGGCATATATATAAACAATGGAAAACTACCCAGTCATAAAAAAAAGATGAAATCATGCCATTTGCGACAATATGGAGGGACCTTGAGGGTATTATGGTAAGCGAAATAAGTCAGACAGAGAAAGACAAATACTGTATGATCTCACTCATATGTGAAAGATAAACAAATAAACACATAGATAAGGAGAACAGATTGGTGGTTGCCAGGAGGAAAGGGGGTGGGGGGAGGGCTAAAGAGGCACATATGTCCAGTGACGGATAAAAACCAGACTATTGGTGGTGAAAGCGATGCAGTCTATACAGAAGCCTAAATATAATGATGTACACCTGAAATTTACATGTTATAAACCAATGTGACCTCAATAAAATAATTAAAATAAAATAAAATTTCAAGTCAATTCTCTGGGGGAGAAAAGTAGTGGAGTAAAAGCTGAAGAAGAAAAGAAAAGAGAAAAGAACATTCATTTGCGTAATGCAGTGGTATGCATTCAAACTGGAAGAAGCATATGTTTTTTAATCAAATGGACTCAAAAGTTAGTTAACATCTGCAAGTTCTCTGTACTTTTTCTCCTTTTTAAGGTATTAATCACAATTAAAATCAATTAATTACTATAAAAAATAAAAGAAAACTCCTGGAACTCAGTTGCCTCCCGACGAACTGAAGTGGAGCTACTGGGGTAGAGGCAGAAGAACCAGCTCTTCCTAGTTCACTTGGCGGAGACCAGAAGAAATGGCTGATTTCACCTGTGTGGCTAAATCAGTATGGAGGACCCCAGTCAGATGAGTAGATACCTAAGCTGAGGAAGCATCAAAAAATTCCCGAGAATGGGACTCTATTAGCATTTTTCAAGTTGTGTGGATGCAAAGGCAATTGTCACGTGAGGATGCGGGCAGCTGACTGTCGAAATGTAAAGCATGTGTTCTCCACGTCCAGGACCAGCTCCCCAGGAGCCTACACTTTTACACACCTAGCTGATGTATAGGTAAATCAAAGGGAGCACGTTATGAGCCCGTGTAAAGAAAGTCAATTCATATATTAGAAAGCCTTAATAAAAGAAATATTGGAAGTCCAGGATCTAGAAACTCCTACATTTTTACAAGAATGCTGACAGCATTGAAACAAACACTTTCTACGAGGCACCCCAAAGTTTCTCTTAAAAAGATTGCATTTGGCAATATCATTCCATTTGTTTTCTTTCCAGTTCTTGTTAAAACGATTTTCCCAAGAGAAGTGGCAACCTATTCTCTACCGCTCCTGTTTCCCCCTTATCTTCTAAGGAAAGGGTACTTTACTTTCGAATTCCTTTTGTATGGCTGATTTTAATTAACGGTGATAACTACACTTGTCCTCTCCAGCACAAAGACCTGGCTGGAGTAATGCCACCGCCAGTAACTAACAAGAACACATCGTTATGGCTCAAAGTTAACATCGCAGGGAACACACTTTGCTGTGAGCTTACAATAAAATCCCACTTATCCCTTTACCCTGTTTCAGCAGCATATCAAAAGCAATTTATTTCATTGGCAGGTGGTATGATCTGTGGATTATTTAACATTTCTTTGTTAGCTTTTAAAGACTTTAGGCAATTCTTTTGTTGTAGCTCAGTGGTTAGAATTGCATTACATTCAGGATCCAGCACTTGTTATAATACTATACATCATATTTTTTTCACTCAAATTACATTCCAAACTGCTTTTTGAGATTAAGCCCATGACAACAACATGTACCTGTTAAATTGTTCCTCCAATGAGGTGACATGTTCAACTGAGAGCAAGCTCTCCCTCCTCCAGAGTCCTATGGCATATTGTACCATTCGTACGGCCTGGAATTAGAGCTGGTAAGCTTTCAGAAGTAGAAGGCTGCATCGCCCAAACCTGTTTGAGGTTATGCAGTCAGCCCCTCCTACCACCACTCAAAGTGGCTGTTTCCTAACTCTGACTCTCACTTATTTCCTGGGAGCGTACGACAGTCACTTTGGTGGAGTCTCAGGAGGGAGAGGAGATATACTCCTCTGGTCAGTATATCTTGTCATCCATCTATATGGTCCCATGGCTACCTTTGATCTCTATTGTGGGGTCTCTTGTGTCTTCTGTTGACTGTAACTCCTTCTTTTCCCCCATTTCTTAACAGGATGCCACTCAGTGGAGCACAATGTAGGCACTCACTTTGTGTTTGATGAATAAATGGAATGCCTGCTTGTTTGCACAGTTCCCTGCTCCCAAGGAATTTACGGAGTCCTCTCCCAGGAGGCATTGAGTCCGATACGATGCTTTGTTCTTTCTGCTGGACCTGTGCCTGTCACCCAAACATTTAGCTTATATTCCAGTCTTTACTGGTGAGGTTTACAAATCTGTTCTTTACTCACCATTGGCCACAATATCCTGTCTGCTATAAGTATAGCCATTATCTTTACAAATATAGCCTCAGACATGTACTATGGGAATCTTCTAAAATCTTTTTTCCAGGAAGCCGACATTTATTTACCAGGCAATGTGCTCTGCACACATCCTCTAGGTGCTCAACGCTTGTTATGTAATTCAATCCAAACAACTAAGTTATCCCCATTTTAGAAGTTTGGAAACTGAGGACTGAGGAGATTAAGTAACTGAGCCAAGTATTCAAGAGAGACAGTGTGCTACCTGCGCTCTTCGCCATTACTCCTTATGCCACAGGTTTCTCTGCCAAGGATTATTTGAGGATGATAGAAAGTTTATTAAATATTAAGCACACAGTGCTGATGGAATTGAGTGATACCACCCCACTCTCTAGGCTTTATAGGAGAGTTAGACTAGTCCGGTCTGGGTGTCCTGACATCTTGGGAGGACAACATGACCATCACTCCCCAGGACTTTTCACAACCCTCAGAGTCACATTCTGTTCATTTTCCTTTATAAACTCTCATAAGTGTTTCTCTCTTTGGGTTAAGTGTTTGCAATCTGTGTTTGGTGTTTGGTTAAGATGCAGGCTGTACATTTCCTATGGTCTCAATTAAAGCCTGCTGTATGATGTCCTTACCTGCATTCTTATGATTATCCCCAGATTTCTGTGAACTTCTGAGTTTTTTGGTCTTGGGCTTAGGGTAGATATGCATTACCGTCCCAACAATGCCCTCTGGTGAGACACATTTTTTTATAATAGCCAACACCAACTCTTAGCAACCCACAGGGACCATAGGATTCACTTAGAGGTTAGTGATAAGCAAAATTCTTTGAGGATAGGAATGGTATCATATTTATCTATGTATTGCTGGTGCCTCGCACAGTTCTTGGCACATCATAGTTAAGAGGTGTTGGCTTCATGAAGAAATTAGATGTCATGGTTTGGTACATTAGAAAGCAGTCGTCAAATTCTAGTATCCGAATGAGAGGAACATCTGTTTCTAGGAAGCCAAATTTACTCCCTAGTTCCCACTTCTCCTTATTTAAGATAGAGCCAAGATCATAAAATTGGCATTAAAAAGGCCATTTTCCCCTACTGCTATTCCACTTTCTTACATGTTTCAAAGATGTGACTTGTTTTTTTTTTGAGTGTTTCTATGTTTTCATTTTTTATAAGACAGTTACACTGGGGGAGTTATGGAAATTTAAAACTATGAAAATTCATGTGAATTCTGGAAACCTAAGCCTGGACAGAACTAGAGACCTAGAATATGCAGCTATACAAGAAAGTTAAATAAACAGTTCTTCTTGGAAGGGCAGGATGTTACAAAATACTGGGTGAACAGATGTATCATTCTGCCTGGGCTCGCCCGGGAATTGGCCAACGAACAGTGCTTCTCTAAGACCTGGCCAGAGGCTCAGTAATTTTTGTTTCCCCTGCTTTTCATTAGTAACTTGAACATAGGTCTTTAACAAGTGTTAATTGAATGGATTTATGAAGGGATTAATGACAAAATCAAAATGAAGTTTCTTTTAATTGAAAAAATAATCAGGATCAAGAAGCCTGGGAATATAAGAGAGGTATTTCTTGAATGTATATTCTTTTTAGGTGTTAAAGGATGAAGAGAATAGCTGCTGTATTTTGGTCCAGGTTCTGCCCTCTGAAGGCAAGTGTAGAAGTGCCCTTCAGAGGGTGAGCAGTCCCTGCTTACCTGAGTTGTGCTCTGTCCTGCCCTCTGTTATCTAAATGCACCCTCACCCCATGTGTTTGAGGAATATGGTATGTGTTAAGGGATGATGGATTCCATTTGACTGCTTATAAAATACTCAATTTCACTTATTTAGACCAATGGCCAAAAGGTCAGTCTGAACTCATGGAAAAGCTTAAGTACAGAACGTTAAAAACAAAACAAACAGAAAACAAGTAGCAGCTCTGGCATCCACGACTATTTGCATTGTTGTCATATCCTACGTTGTCACATCCTAGCTTTAGCAGAGGCCTGACTACTGCTTAGAATTGCACTTGATAAGAAATACCGTATAGGCAGAAACATAAGAGGGCTCCCAGGCGGATAACACAGGAGTGGCTTAGTGTTAACAAAAACCCACCTGGGCTTAGACCATCAAACCCTCAGTCAAAGCAGTAACATTTTCTCTTGTAGTTCAAAAGCAAAATTTGGGGCATGCCAGGAGGAATGTGGTCCAAAGTTAGTGTTCTTGCTTTTTTCTCCTGAGTTATGGGTGGTTGCCTCTTCTTTCTCCATCCCTCCCCAAATCATCTATCATCTATAGACATAAATATCTATCTATCTACCTATTCTATCCTTTATCTATGTATCTATTTATGTATGTATCCATCATCTATCTACCTGTTCATCTATCTGCTAAATGAGATGAAACCATTTACAAGTTATATGAGTGTAATAATATTATTTTAGGAACCAAGCCAACCTTGACCTCTTTACTCTTGTCTCAAACACTCACGTTTGTTTAGTTTCTATTGCTTAAAACACTTATTTTCTTACAGTGTGTAGTGCCCATCTGAACCAACCCCCCATTTCTTATGTCTTCTTTATTAGACTGTGTGTTCATGAGGGCAATTACTTTGTTTTGTTCCCCGTTGTATCTCTAGACCTTGCACAATGCCTTTATGGTTAGGTACCCACAAAGATTTATTAAATGTAAGATTATAGGAACAAAAGAATGAAACAACTATATGGATTTAATAAACATATTTGAATACAGTAAGCTAGGGTAGGTGTAATAGAAATTGTGTGTGTCTTAGAACCAGGTAGGCAGGAGTATACGTGGACTCTACTACTTACTAGCAGTGGGAATGTGGACAAATGACAGACCTTCTCAAAGCTGATTTCTCCATCAGTGAAACATTTTAAATAAGAATGCATTTTGATCATCAAAGTTGGTTTCTTGTCCCTTGTTAATTATCTTCTTTTTTGCCTGCTAATTCTATCCCCTTTCAGCATTATGAATATTCAAAGTCAGCACGGTCCCAGGGAAGTTTCACTATAGGTTCAAATTATATGTTTAAGAAAATATTCTGATTCGGAGGCTAACCCTTAGTAATCATTCCACTTATAGTTTTGTGAGAATTATCTGATCCTAGACAAAGGATTTAGCATTTTAAGAAAGCAATGTAGATGTTAATCTGAGCAAGATATGATCCCAGTAAACTTAATTCCCAAGACTAATGCATTCGGTCTGTTGAATTTAAATCAAAACGGAGTGTGCATGTGTCCTGAAGCCTCCTGTGGGGCTTGGTTCAGGGTGAGCGGGTATAAATGTGGGAGTGGGGAGGGGGGCATTCACATTTGCCAAGATCCACCAGTTTAGAGTTTAAGGTGTTGTCTTATACACATACAGTCATTGTAATCATGTATTAAAAGTGCTGTTTTGTTAAACATAACATTTGAAATAATATTTCACAAATTTCATAACTTTTTTTTGGAATTCACTTAAAAATATACTATTAGATTCTCAGGAAATATAAATAGCTTGCTTTCCCTCAACTTTTGAAAGGCCTGTCTGCTCTGTTGAGCCACCTTTGTACTTAATGTGACCAACTTTTCTGCAAGAAGATATGCTCTTGCACATGCCATGGAATTGCTTAGATTCATTTTGTGTCTCAGAAAACTTAGGCAAAGTTCTCTTTGCCACATTGATTTTTAACCATGCAGTCACTAGGCAATATCCAGTAGTAGGATTAGTGGTGGTTAAACCTGATGCAAAATTAAGTGCTCTTGACATGTTGCTCTACTATACCTAGTCCTGGTCCCTCTATGCCACAGGCAGGATTTCTCTGGCACTATCTACTAACTAGGACTTAACATGCAGAAGCCTAAGCTCTTAAGAAATCTCCTGTGAATTGTTTGCTTCTGGCAGTGGTGGTCCAGGTGATTTGGACCAAACTGACATATTTTAGGAAGATGTCTTTAAATATGTGGACTTGTCTATTTCTCTTTGTGTCAATTTTCCTTTATATATTTTGATGTCAAATTAGTAGGTATATATATGTGTGTGTGTATATATGTGTGTATATATATATATGTACATGTATAAATTTAGAATCTTCCTGATGAAGAAAACCTTTCGCCATTGTGAAGTGACCCTCTTCCTATAGCAGTGCTTTTTGCCTTAAAGTAATTCGTTACTTTTCTCTGCAGCTTTTTCAGATCTGTTGGATTTTTCTTGAGATGAACTAAAATAATTTGTGTCATTCCAGGAGTAGAGACAATAATGCTCATAGAAGGCCAGATTAACCTTATTTTGTTCCCATACATTGATGCTCTGTGAAGTGAAGAACCATGATATTTTCTGCTCTATACCCTTATCTATATGGCTATTGTAAGAGCTGTTTATTTTCACATGACCTTACCCTTGTGAGTGAGTGACCCAAAGTGAGCTAGTACCATTTTTTTGAGATTTTGACCAGAACTGAGAGTGTCGGTTCTTATTCTGTATTAGAGGTTGTAAGAAGTAACAGCTGGGAGATTTTGGTACTCATGTTTCCCATGATGTGAAAGAGGACTGTCTTTGGTGAGAAAAAATAAAACTTACCTGCAGAAAGAAACAGAGATGAGGGGTAGAGAGAATGGGTAGACGGGATACTATTTGGGTTGCTAGTTCCAACAGTCCTTGAAGTCAGCTGCATATCTGACATTTCAAAGGTCTTCCTTTGTTTAAGTCTTTCCTGGATTTTGAGACAATAATCCCAATCTCCTGCTCAAACTATAATTTGCAACCAAATGAGTCCTTATTAATATGTGGAGCAATGAGTTAGCCATTTGGCTAAAGGAAGGTATTAGCCGTAGTTTTCAGAATATGATTTTCAACTAGGGGCTCAGTGGTACCAGTTACAGCTCTGCTCTGGGGTTTTAAGAAACAAGATGGCAGGCAGTGCCATGCAGGAATTAGCAACGTTTAACAAACCCAAGATATGAAGAAGAGCAAGACACGTGTGGTCCTTGACCCCATGGAGGTACATCTTAACCATTTGTTAATGACTCATTTTTATTATGAATATGCAGTTTGAAAGTGATATTTTCAAGTGCTTTTGCCTTAGGACTCAACATCTTAGCAGGTAATTTTGTTGTAGTCAAACCCAACAATGTTTTTTGCCTCATGACTTCCAATTTTGGAGTCTTGTCTCATAAGACTTTCTAGACTATTAGGCCACAAAAGTGTTCTATATTGTCTTCTGTTTGCTTACAGTTTTATCCTTCCACATGCAGTTGGAGTCAAGCTCTGAATATTCTGCAAAGAAGGGATACAGTTTTTTATAATTTTTTTTTATTGAGGTACAATTGACATATAACATTATATTAGTTTGAAGTTTGTACAACATAATGACTCAATATTTGTATATAATGCAAAAATGATCACCATAATAAGTCTAGTTAATTTCCATCACCAGACATAGTTACAAAATTTCTTTTTCTTGTGATGAGAACTTTTAAGATCTACTCTCTCAGCAACTTTCAAATATGCAACATGGTATTATTAACTATAGTCACCATGTTGTACATTACATCCCCATGATTTATTTATTTTATAACTGGAAGCTTGTACCTTTGGACGCCCTTCACTCATTTTACCCACACCTCAAGGGATATAATTTTATTTTTCTTCATATCATCAGTCAGTTTTTTAGTTAACACTTATTAACTATTTACCTTTTTCTGTAGATTTGTTGGTCCACTGTTATCACCTAACAGTGTTCCACGGATCTCTTTCTGTGCTCTGTTCCTGTTCCACTAACTATGTGTTTATCCTTGTGCTTCTTATCCTCATACTGCTCTTTATTACTCTGGCTTTGCAGCATGACATAACTTCTCACAAGTCGAACCTCCCTTCTTTGCCCTTCCTTTTCAAAATGACTTAACTATTTTTACAACTGCGTTCTTCCCTATGAGTTTTAGAAAATCAAGTCGCCCAAAACATCCTATTGTAATTTACATTGGAATTGCATTAAACTTAGAAATGAATTTGGGGATAATGGACATCTTTACTACAAGACATCATTCCTCCATGAACGTGGCATTCTTGTTTCGTTTATTTACATCTTAATAATTAATTTTAGAACTTTTTTTTCCTGTAAAGGTCCTGTGTGTTCTGTCAGGTGAAATCCTAAATATTGTATAGGTTTTGTTGCACTTGTAAATGGTATAATATTTTCTAATTGACTATTACTGGTGTAAAGCAATTCTATTGAATATCGTGAGTTGATCAATCTGGCAATAAAGCTAACCTCTTAGTTCATCTGTTGATTCTGTTGGCTTCTCCGATTAGATGATTATATTATCTGCATTCAACGAGAGTTTTAGGTTTTCTCTTACAATCTTTATGTCTCTCAGCTTTTTTGTTGTCTTATAGCTAACTAACCAGACTTTGTAAAACATAAATGGTAATAGTAAGCACCCTTGTTTTGTTTTTAATCTTGATGGAAAGTTTTAAAATTTCTCTTCTAAGAATTTTTGCTTAGGTTTTTGGTACATGGTCTTTTATTAAGTTAAGGAATTTCTTTTTATTCCTAGTTTTCTGAGAAGTGTTCTAAAAATATAAATAGTTACTAAATTTTATCAAATTAATTTTCTGCATTAGTTGAGGTATCATATGATTTTTCTCCTTTAGTTTATTAATATGATGAATTACATTGACGTATTTCTGGTGTTGAACCAACCTAGTGTTTCTGGAATAAATGCTACTTAATCATAATGTAATATTTTTAATACAGTCTTGGGTTTGCTTAGCAAATATCTTTATTTAGCATCTTGTCCCAATATTCCTGAATAGCCCTATAATTTTCTTCTCTGACCTGTTCTTACCTGCTGTGGAAATCAAGGTTATACTTGTTTCATAAAATGAATTGAACAGTGTTTCCTCTTTTCTTATATTTTATAATGACATATAAAATAAGGATATATTCTTTGAATATGTAATCAAATTTATTTATAAAATTATCTGGGCTTGAGGCTTTTGTTGCATGGAGAATTTTATTACCATTTCACTTTTTTAATTGCTATTTGTTATTCAAGTTATTAATTTCTTTTTGAGCCAATTTTGACACATTATATTTTCCTTTTTATCTATGTTATCAAATTAGTTACTGTATAATTATTATTCCCTTAATTTCTGTTGCAGCTATTGTTTTTCTTTTTCATAATGTAATAATTTGTTATACTGTGTACTTATGCAATGTATACTATATAAATTTGTGAATTAGAGAATAGCAAATGACATATATATACATGATAACTATACAATATACTATGTATAATATATACACAATATGTGATGCATATTACATACACATGTAAAAATACATTGTATCATATATTATACTATGTATACTTCAATTATAATACGTAAGTACAATATTTAATGGACATATATATGTAATACATATGTATAGTAAAATGAAAGTTAAAGAGTTATTCCTTTTCATTCTGTATTTATTTATCTCTGCACATGCACGTTCTTTCCCTCTCTCTGGCCTCCCTCTCCACACTCCTACTCTCTCTACCAACGATTTGTTTACGTTACACATTTTTTCATATAACTAGTTTCAGGCACAGTTAATCTTCCCTACTTTTTTTTTTGTTCTATCTTTCACTGATTTCTCCCTCTTATTGTTACTGTTTCCTTTTTTGTTCCTTTGGGTGTGTGCTTGTTGCTTCTTTTTCCAGATTCCTGAGTTGAACGCTTAGCACTTGTTTTTAATCTTTCTTGTTGGCAAATGTATTCCAAACTAGAAATTTCCATCTAAGTACTTGTTTAACTGTCTTCCAAAAGTTTTGGCATATAGTACTTCCTTGTCTCTCAGTTCTGAGTAGTTTGTAATTTTTCTTATGGTATTCTTTTCAAACCAAGGGTCACTTAATTGTATGTTACTTAGTTTCTAGGCATATGAGATAAAAAAAAAAAATCCTCTGTTGCTGGATTCTAATTTTATTGTATGACAAACAGAAAATATAGTCTATTTGATGTTAATTATTTGGAATTTAACACATAAAGACTTTTGTGGATATTCTATGTTTGCTCAAAAACGACCTGTATTCTCTGTTGGGTGTAAATTTCTATACATCTATTGGTTTGAGCTTATCAGTCATGCTACTCAAACCTCCTATAATCTTTTGCTTGTTTCTTTTTTTTTTTTACTTGACTTAAAATTTCTGAAAGAGTTCTGTTAAAATCTCCAATATTGATTTTCACTTTGCATAACAATGTTTGACATATTTATAGGATATATTCTTAGGTACATATACACTCTTAGGTACACATACGTTATCTTTATACCTTTTGATTTATTATTCCTTTTGCTAGCATAACATCTCGCATAACCCAGCCTTGGAGACACCAGGGAAGTGAGAAAATTCTAGATGGTACAAACACGAGGGGATTTAGTGACCAATCATATGTAAATGAGAAGGTGGCTTCATGAATTACTCTCCAGTTTTTAGCCTGGAAATCTTGGTGGGTGACAACATTAATTACTGTGATAAGACACACAGAAGTTTTTAAGGGCAGGAAGGGGTAGAAAAGAGGAGATGAGCAAACATTTATTCATTCATTTATTTCCTCATCAAGTAAATATTTGCTGAATGCTTATTATATCCCAGTACTGTACTAGGCATATTTTTGCAGAAAGTTCTCAGAGTAGGTTTAGGATGAATTAGTCCCATAACCCCATCAAAGGTTTACTCACAAAGCACCAAAGTATAAGGACAAATCATGATGTTGATATTCACATGCAAGAAATTGAATGTGGAGAGTTTTATATAGTGCATCCTGGAAGTTCCGCTCAATAAAATTCCCAGTCATGTCTAGGGAATTCCCTGGCTATATTTAGGCTTAAGATAACAGATTGGCATGATTTACAAACTGCAAGTTGATTATAAAATTTAAAAAATTCAATTTACTCTTGTATCTGTAATAATCCTGTTAGTACCAAAGTCGACCTATAATACATTCTTTTTAAAGGTTTAAAGCAGTGGTATTCAAACTTCAGTGGGTATACGAATTACCTGGATGATTAATAACATGCAGATTCCTAGGCTCCAACCCCAGAGACTCAGGAGGTCTGGAATCAACCCAAGAATCTACATTTAACAAGCTCCTCAGCTTGTTAGGATACTAAAACTATATCTTGAGAAATGCTGCTATAAACTCTGCTAATTCAAATTATAGGGTGTTAATAAAGAAAACCCCAAAAACTTACCACCTCGCAGGCTGGGGATGGACAGTTGGTACACCTGCATATTTAACTGGGTGTGATCTCGTTTTTCAGGTGCTGCAAATTTGCTTCCTAAATACATTTAGAACATTTTTTGTAAGGTATTAATAACCTAAGGGAAATAATCTTCACAGAAAATATGAAAAACAAGATTTTCTTACATTTCCAGTTACACAGACCGTCTCCAAGCTGGTCTTATTTCTATGCCTGCACAAAGACTTTATTTTTTACTCCTAGAGAGTCCTCTTTTAATCTGCTCAGGCTCAGTGACCTCACAGATTCTTTACTAGCTCCTTCCATTGTGGAAGGGGGCCATCTTGGTGGTGGTTTTCTGATTTAGGAAAGAAAGAGTAGTGAGCAATCTTTTAGTTTTTCTTCTTAGCTGAAAAGATAAAAATTTACTCATTTTGACCTTGCTAAAATCGTATTTTCTCCTCTGGAAACTATTAGGTACATGCAGCAAGGCACAGTGCCCTTCGATTTCTGGTAGCATCTTGGGACCATTCTGGGGAAAAAAAAAAAAATCCTGACACCCCTTGTCCATAAGGAGATTATTTTTTTCATTCCCCCACTTAAGAAAACTCCTTCTAAATTTCTTCCTGCTGACAACTGAAGTAGGTTTGGGAAGCTATTCAACTTTAATAATAAGAGACTCTATGTAGATTAAGACCTGCTTAAATTCAGAAGTGCTTTAGGATTAAGAGGCAGAAGTAAAACTGAAAATAAGGCTAAAATTAAATCAAATTTAATATCCATGGTATTAAGGGATAAAGACAATCATTGTATATCAGCAGATATGGACCTTTTGACTAGGATAACAAGATTGCCCCCAAACTGAACATTCGACAGATAATGTAATGAATAAGCATATATAATAGGCCATTATGTTTAAGCCACTCATTTAGAAAATTATAAAAATTTATAGGCAAGCAATGTACAAGTGATTTGTCATGAAATATCCTGAGCTGACAACTAGATTAAATGGAAAAACATGTAGAAGATTGGAAGAGGGCCATTGCGAATGGAAAAGTACACACTGAAACAGAAATTAGTGTCATCAAACATGAGGCTGTTGGAGGACTTGGATTTAAGCCAAGAACAAATGAAGAGACCCTGATGTGGCAGAATGAGAGGGAAGAGACACACGAGGCTGGAAAACAGAGGTGGACACAGAGGCGCTCGTGATTTTAAAACCTGGGAAGGAGCACATAAGTATTTCCCATGTTTTGGGAACTGTCATGTTTTGATGACTGTATTTGGTGATTATAGCCTACATTATCTCATCTGCTGATCTAATAATGCCTTATCAAAATATTAATAATCTTTGCTCAGTATGAATTGTTGATACTAAGCCTAGGTTGGCAGCTAGTGATACTGCCAGACTTTTCTAAATATTTATTAATACTTGGTTGATTAATTGTTCTGGAATTTTGACAGGGACTGGTATGGACTTTGCTCTCTTCTCAGTTTTATATTCCATTCTTTCCTTCTCTCTGAAAACGAGAATAATGTTTGCCAGTCTTAAGTTCTGGTTATTAGAAAATGCTTATTGAAACCACGATGCGATACCACTAGCACATATTAGAATGGCTAGAACTGGGAGATTGAACATATTAAATGTTGTTGAGGATGTGAAGTAACCGAAACTCAGACACTGCTGGTGGAAATGTAAAATGATTAAAACCACTTTGAAAAATAGTTTGGCAATTTCTTAAAAAGTTAAACAAACATTTACCATATGATCCAGCCATTCCACTCTAGGTATTTACCCAAGATAATTGAAAACATGTACACACAAAACTTGTGTGCAGGGACTGGCCCAGGGGCGTGGCGGTTAAGTTTGCACTCTCCGCTTCAGCAGCCTGGGGTTCGCAGGTTCGGATGCCGGGCGCGGACCGACACACTGCTTGTCAGCCATGCCGCGGCGGCGTCCCATATAAAGTAGAGGAAGATGGACATAGATGTTAGCCCAGGGCCAGTCTTCCTCAGCACAAAGAGGAGGATTGGCAATGGATGTTATCTCAGGACTAATCTTCACACAAAAAAACAAAAAACAAAAAAACTTGTGTGCAAATGTTCACCGCAGCTTTTTTTGTAGCAACCAGAGACTGGAGACAATCCTAATGCCCACTAATAGATGAACGGATAAACAAATTATGGTGTCTCTATTCAATGGAATACTACTTAGCAATAAAAAGGAAAGAACTATTGATACAACAACAACATGAATGAATCTCAAAATTGCTGAATGAGAGAACCAGAAAAAAAAGAGTATGTACTCCATTATTCAATTTATTTAAAACTCTAGATAATATGAACGAATCTATCATGACAGAAAACAGTTCAATGGTTTCTGGTGACAGAGGTGGGCAGGAAGGGAAGGGAGGTATTACAAAGGGACACAAGGAAACTGTTGGGGTGATAGATTTATTCATGATTATGACAATGGTTTCACAGGTGTAGACATATGTCATTGGTCATCAAATTGCATACTTTACATATGTGCAGTTTATTGTAAATCAACTATGCCTCAATAAACCTGAAGAAAAAGTAAATAAAAAAAAAAAAAGAAGGGCTGCCACAAGATTTCACCCTTATCTATTCCCAGCACTGGGAAAAGATAGACTACATCTCAGCAAGACATGTATATGTGGCCCAATAGCACGTGCAGAAGAAGGAACCACAACGGTTCCATGTTCCCTGCTCAAACTGGTTTCACCTATATTTTTAGCCAACAAATGTATAATTTGTGCCTGGCAAGCAAGATAAACTGTATACTGACCATAAAAGCTTTGGTGTGGTGATAGCCACAAAAACAAATGACTAAGTAAATAAATAAACGTCACAGTTGATAAAAATAGCACTGATTTAAGAGAAAGAAGACCTGAGTTCTGGTTGGAGCTTCCTCTGGCACATTGTTGACAAGCTGCTGGTGCTGGACTGGGTGAGCTTCTCTGCTCTGAAATTTGATGATTATGTATACTAATTGCAGATAGAAATAGACTTGTGTGAAAACCCCCATTCTTGTGAAGCTTTGCTTTAACTTCTAGTATACATTGCCTGCTGTTTGGACCCGAAGTATATTCCCTATGAGTTACTCAAACCTTTGGTCCTTATTTTAAATGTAGATTCTGAGGCCACAGCCAAGATACTTAGAAAGTCTGAGGCCAGGTCCAGGAATATGCATTTTATAAATAGGTAGTGTGATGCAAAGGGTCTGAAGACTGTACTTTATTCTCTAGCCAGACAATAAAAAGGATAGCTCATCTCTATCATTTCTCCAAATTATAGACTATTAAATCCACTAAAAGCTCCTCAACACTATACCAGCTTTTTAAATTATAGGTGTGGGTCTTGCAGCTTCATTTCCTCTCATGAGGAACAAATTTTAAACCATTTGTATTGTTTCATCTATCAGAAAATAGAAACTTTTCACAGTGTTTATTGCTCTATCATCAGCCCTTGAATTTATAGATTACTGAAATAATTGCAATATCAGAGGGTGGACCCCCGGTATGCATCTGCTATAAATTATTCTGCAGGCGTAATAACCTTGATAGGCTTGTGCACTTGCAATTCAGTTTCAAATGTGGGCTGGTTCAGGAACTGAGTACCCTAAGTACAGATTCCAGAACATGTTAGAGATAACCACTACAACATGTTCTGAAATTGAGCTATAGTATTAGCCTAACAGATACTGGCAGGCATGCTTTTATTTGATAAAACAAATAAGGCAGTGGAATTTATTGTACTATTCAGTAGGAAAATAAAAAGCAAGAAACCCGTACAGAGAAAACAAAGAACCTCTTTTGCTTTTCACAGAGGAACTAAAACAAATGCCTTATAAAGGAGCCGCTCATCCTCTTGGGCAACTTGCCCACATCCTGACCCCAGCATCATCGTGGACTTCTTCCTTCCCTCGGCCCTCCCTAGTTCTTTCTTCAGCCAATCAATTGCAGCATCTTCATTGAGTTGACCTGCACAGCATCTCTCAGCTTCTTCCCTTCTCTCCATTACCTCTCACCCGGGTCAGGCCTTCTTCACCTCTCACCTGACCGATTTCCATCACCAAGGCTAACACAGTGTAGGTCTCAAAGTGTGGTCTTCAGACCAGCAGCATCAGCATCACCTGGGAACTTGTTAGAAATGCAAATTCTCACACACCCCCCTCAAGATCTCCTGAATCAGAAATTCTGGGGATGGAGCCCAGTGATCTCTGGTTTAACAAGTCTTCCAGGTGGTTCTGATACACACTAAAGACTGAGAACCATTGCTCTAACCATTCTCCCTTTCACCAACCACAATTATCTTGCCTGCCACTGTCAGATAAAATTTCCAAAGCATAGATATGATCATATCACCCCCTGGGGTAAAGACCTTCAACCTCGCTCATTGTTAACACCAGTAAAATGTAACACTTCCTGAGTGCTTTCTATGTGCCAGGCATTGCGGCTCCCAGCTGGGCATAATAAATATTTAAGAAATGTGTGATGAATGGATGTGTGACCACCCGCTCTTTTGCGGTGTCAGGTTGCGATGGTCCCATCAGTGCTTCTTAGCCTTGGTTGCACATTAGAATCACCTGGAGCCTTAATAAAACTACTCCACCCAAGAACAATTAAGTGGGTCTTGCATCACATTTTTAAAAGCTCCCTGGGGATGTGTGTGAAACTGAGGTTGAGAGCCACCAATCTCTGTGACTCCTGCCTTCTCGGCCTGATTCCTCCCACAGCTAGGGTCATTTTGTCTCCATCTGCAGCAGTTACCGCCCTGCCACTGGCTCTGTCGTCAATCTTGTTCTTGGACAAAGGAATGTAAGAAACCAGGGGGCAGTGGCTGAGCAGACTCGGCATCATGTCATCTATTATCTAACTAACGTCTCAAGTTGAGAAACTGCCCTGGCCTCTTTATAGTCTACTTTCTACACAGCAGCCAGAGTGAGCTTGTTTAAATCTAAGTCAGATCATGGTGGTCCTCTGCTCAGAGCCCTCCAATGGCCTCCCCATCTCATTGACAGTAAAAGCAAAAGTTCATTCAATGACTTATATGTCTTCTCTCTTTCTCTCTACCCCATCTACCCATTTACGCATTGCCTCTCTGGCTTCAACAACTGCTACTTTCCCTCCAGCCTACCCTGCTCCAGTCAGACTGATCTCACCGTTCCTTAGGCACACTCCTGCCTTGGGACCTTTGCATGTGCTGGTTCCTCTGTCTGCACTCATCTTCCCCCACTTAGCCACATACCTTCCTCCTTTACCTCTTTCAGGTCAGAACTGTCATCTTCTCAGTAAGTCCTATCCTGACCATTCTATTTAAAATTGATAACACTTTCCCAGTGTTCCCTAACCTCCTTTGTGCTTTATTTATTTGCAATGTTGCACGACACATAGTGAGTGCTTAATAAATATTGATGGAATGAGTGAATGACTGGCCACTATGGTCAGGCTGCCAATCTCTCAGTCCACTGCAGAGCCTGGTCCTCTCTTGACCCCCAGGTGACCTCTCCTCTTCCCTAGACCACCTCTCCTCTGCCCTGGTTTGTAGGGGCTGTAGAGCTGCTCTGCACAGCACCAAGGCTGAGATGCTCATGTCTATTGCAGCACCTGCTAGCCCTGCCTCTACCCTGTCTGTATTCCTCTGTTAGCCCACATTGGCTCACCCCAACTCTGCTGCCTGTTTTGACAGCTGCGTATTTCTACGCGCCATATGTAGTCTATACCATTCTGGTGGAGGACATCCATGGGCAGGCCTAGTGTCCATGTTCATAGCCCGTCCCATTTATTTCTTGAGCTCTAAACTACTTTTCTGACAGAGAATTTGTCATATATTGGAAACATTCAACCAGGATCAATTGTTACATCTATTTATCTATCTGTTGACCACCCCCCTTGAATGTAAGCTCCAAGAGAGCAGGGATTTTCATCTTTTTTTTTATTCATTGCTGTTTCTCCAGTGCCTAGAACAGTGACTGACCCATTGTAGTCACACAACATATAAATATTTGTTTAATGAAT